>CM062808.1:783168300-783850800 GCA_031772625.1 Pinus tabuliformis | reverse complement strand
ACGGGGCTAGGACATACATGTTTATTACTTGAATAATATGTTCTCCAACATAAAGGTTTTGTGCTAGATATTTGAGGGCATAAGATACTGTGACTCTAATATAGAGTAAAGTGTTTTCTAACAATTGCAAGTAGGTGCTAGTTGTAGCACTCTGTGCGATGGTTATGTATTGATTGTAGACAATGCATTGTATGCCAATATTATGATTGTGAAATATTAGAAAGGACATATGCTACTATGTTATATTGATTCTAACTAACTTTTAAGATTGTAGATGTCATGGTGGATAGCCTTAGTAAAGAGGTTGAATACATTTTCTATCCATGGCCTTGTTAAAGAGGTTGATTCTCAATTAGTGATAATGGTATTAATAAAGAGACTGAATGTAACTAGATAAATTGATATGCACAAGTGTATGAAAAAATTGGTTTTGGAAATTATGTTGAACTATATAAAGGTACACATTTATGTCATGGGTTTTGAGACATGTTATTAATAGAAATTTGAGATGTGTGTACAACTGCAGTTTAACATTATTTGCACTAGCATGACAAGGTAACAATTGAGTTATTGATATTGATTAAAACTAATAGTTGAGTTCCTATGACAGCACATAAGACAAGATAAAATGGGAAGACTTTGTTTCAACAATAAGAAAGGCATCGATAGTGGAATGGTGCAACATGACATGGAACAAGTCCATTTTGAATAAGAAATATAACATTCCCTTGAAAAAGAGACATCCTTCAAGAGTTTGATGGCTGATCTCAAGAGCTACAGGGCATAGAACATAAGACTTATCATAAAGCGAAAGGAATAGGCAAGGTTGAATACCATGCTACTGAAAAACTTAGCCTATATACAAGGACTATTGCAACACACTTCAACCCTCTAAGATGTGGACATATTTCACACTGACAAGGCCAAAAATAAGCCTCATAATTTTGAAAGGGAAAGGAGATTGATATCATACTTGCACTGTGGAGGGGAGCACTTGAAAGGGGATTGTACCAACATATGGAAAATTAAGGAAGATAAAGTAACTAAGCCACAATCACAAGAGCTAATAACAAGTAGCATAGGAGGAAAGGGGGAAGCATCCCCTCACAACCTTTGATCTATATATAGTGAGAAAACCCTTGATGGATTATTTTGGGGCATTGGAATTTTGATGAGCTATAAATGTTTGTAGAATGCACTCAACTTGAAAAGAAAACACATATATTTATTATATATGATGATGAAAATTGCACTGAATTTTGAACTCAGGGGAATTGAGTCAAATTTTTTGGTTGGTTGTATCTTTCATGTGTTTTCATGAATGAATACATATATATATCTATATATATTTTTATTGATTATGGACTATGTGCATTGCCATGCTAAATTGTTTTGTGATTTTATGATTGTTATCATGAATCTTTTTCCTTTTATTGTTTCCCTCATTCATTTTAATAAATTTCCCTTTGTCTTTCATGTTTTTGAGCCTTGGGAAAATTGGTTGGGTATCAAAATAAATTTATGGAGCTCTAGGGAAATGCTAGAGTGGGACTCAACATAAATGTGCGGCCTAGATAATACATTGTATATGAAAATAGGGTAGTGCAAGATATGAAAAGGTGGCATAACAACTAGGGGGTTGGCTAGGTCCATGTGAATACAAATGAATGATGATATGATAGTGATGAGAATGGCATAAAAGGAGTGAGAAATTGTAGTGGCCACAATAAGACAAATATTTATTGTATGCTTTCCAGTAACCTAGAATATCTTCGGGAAGGGAATTATTCCCATGACCAAGACACCTCCATATGCATTCTCTATGTCATAATATAGAGAAGGAATGAAATATGTCCTTCAAACCTATAGGTATTTGGTAGAGAACCATCATAGTAGCAAGATAAGCTACCTATATTTAAAAATATTATCACTGTGTGATGGCACATGAACAACATGAGTGAGGAAAATGTTGATTTTAAACACACTATTGATTATGGCAGAAACAATAATACCAGTTGAAGGTGCTAGTGATGGCAGTAAGATAAAAGGGTGGAATTCAAATAAAATAATTCCTTTGGCTGCATTGGAAATTTCCATTTCAAGTCTATGCATGCTTTGCATAGATGCAAGGAGTTCTCTAAACTCCGATCTCACTAATATATGTGATTATGTGTGTATGTATATTCATGAACATGGTAATCGTTTAATGAATGTGTAAAAATTCCATTGAAATTGACAGGTTATGTCAGGGATAATTCTCATGGAAGAATGACTAATCATGTTCGTGAATTGAATTCATGTATGGATACCATGCTTAAGATTCCCGGTTGTGTCAGGAATCAATTAGGTAAGAGGAAGCCTTAATGATTTATGATTTTATTGTCGTGATATTAAGAAACTTATGTTTATGTCATGACTATGAATAGGAAATGTTGAAGGTTATGTTGGTAGGTATATTAATTACAATCTAGATCCTTGGTTAAAGGATGAGACACACATGGTATCATTTACAATCCACACAAATAGACCACCCAAATTTGGTGTTTCCTAGGCTGATATTGGGATAGGTAGACTGTTATAGACATTTTTGTGCCTTATAGCTCTAAGCATGAAATGTCCATAAACCAAGGGCTCCTAAGTCCCTAAAAGTGTTGTTCTAACTCCTAAAGGAACAAGGTCAACAAATTACAGCTTCTCCCAGAAGTTCTCCACCAGAAACTGCTCAGAATAAGTCAAATCAGGATCATTTCAGCTGCTCCACTGGCTAGGTGCGTTGCAACGCACCTAAATGCACTACCAAGGTGCGTTGAGCGGGAAATGACAAGTGGCAGAGTCATTCCACGAGGTGGAGAGACAATGGAAGCTTCCAGAATCTTCTCCAATGACACTTGCCTCACTGAATTCGACCAAGGATGAGTAAGAGGCTCTCAGTCTCCAAGTGGAAGCAAGAACTGACAGAGAGAAGCCACTAATCAATTCATGAGCTGACTCATCCTCCTTGCATACATCTATATATGGATCCCTCATCCCAGAGATCTAGAGGCTGGAATATTGCACATTGTAAGGAATTGCTGTTGGTTTTGAGATACATATCAGAGAATTGGGTGATCTATGCTTTGTTGGGGTTGAAGAAGGGATTTCTTTGCTGGGAGGTTGATGCTGGGTCAGGAATCATCGGTTGTAACTCCTCCTGGATCTTCTTGTATATCAATAAAACTATTTGAGTTTCTTCTCCATGCTTGTGTTTCATTGATGCTTGTTACATTTGTATGGTTAACTTAAATATGATCCTAAGTTATTTATGAATATGAACCTATGTCTTTGTATAGTTTCCTTCTTCTGTGATCTTGCAGGTACTTGGTGAAGCTGGGCAAGTGAGGGAGCAGGTAGCTGGGAGCTGTCAAAGAGAAGGGAGATTGGATCGAAGGACTAGCGCAAGACAGAGGTTGGTTTTATCCAATTCCTCTTTGTTTATTGTTCATAAAGAAGAATACAAAAGTAGTTTTCTCTGTTTGTTTCTAAGGTAGCTGTCACACCTTAGTGGGATAGAGTAGATATGAATGGACACTTTTCCCGATAACAAAATGGTGACTCCGCTGGGGATCGTGTCTAGTTAGTTAGTTTGTGTTTTTCTTGTTGTTTGTTTCATAAACTTAGAAGCAGCAATCGAACTGCATTTGCCATTAACAAATGCAAAGTAGACATCTGCTGCTTCAATCCACTCACTGGATCTGTTTATGATTTGAACAGCTGATTCATAGACCAACTGATTGCCCTTGTGATAGCTCTTAGAACCCCCCTTAGATCTACCTCTGATTGTGTATTACTGATTGCTTTTACTCGGCCAAAAACCATAGATTAAACTACAAACCGTGACCCAGAACCCAGATAGAATTCTCGTTTCTGCCCCAGTGCAGGCTCTGTGAAGAGGTTCTGCATTTCAACGCACTTCCCGAGAGGGCTACCTGCGCTGCAATGCAGTTTCTCTGTGTAACAGGTGCGCTGATCAGCCTAGCCTTGTGCAGCTGAGGTTCTTTGCTTCATTTTTTCAGTTTTGTCTCTGATTTTTGCAGCCTGTGATCAGTATTTCACTGTTTCAAACCCCTTTTCCTTACTGATATTCCGCCTCAGTTGTACAAAAGAAACTGTAGATGTTTTTATGTGTTTGTTGCGTCGTTTACAGTTTTCCATTGCAAAAGTAGAATAGTCGTACTGTCGTCCTTTGATTTAGATCTGTCGCAAGTGTCGATTTTGATCATAGGAGAAAGTTTATTTGCTGTTGATAGTCGATTATGCTTTTACTTTTGCCTTTGGCTTGAATTTGTGACTTTCTAGTGTCAAAACGAGTATTTATTTCAAAATCATAAAGTGTCGTAATCATCTCTACCTTTTGATTTTGAAAAGAAGCTTGTTTGTGTTTGTCACTTGAAAGCAAATTCAGATTTGTACAACAACTTTCTTTTTAGGCATCAATATTAAGAAAGTGAAAAACAAAACACATGCATGTGCATTTGCATATTGGCAGTCTGTTTGGCTTGATTTAGGAAAAGTGCATTTACAGTGTGCTCTTTGCTCTTTGCGAAAAGATTGTGTCTTTCTTTTCCCTTAGTAGCTAGGATTTTCATTGCTGAAAAGAGATAAAAGTTTGTTTATCATCTTTAGATTGCATTTTAGGAATTACATCTACATCTCGTGGTGATCGCAAAAGGCAAACTTCATAAGAAATATCAACTTAAAATAAATTCAATGAACTTAACAACGCTTTGGAACTTAACGCACAACATTTAGAGGTCTAGGCTAGAGACGTATTCCGGCGTCGTAAAGCCTGGTAACTGTTGTCCTCACTGATGGTTGGGTGATTCCTCCACTTTGAGACGATAAGTGCCAGTACGGGCTTGTGCTCCCACGTACCGTCGAGTATATATTGGGAGACCCCTATAGGCTTAATCCTTTATCCATAGGAAGCCGTGTCGGCCGCCCTACTGATCGCAATGCACCGAACACAGCATTCGGGAAGATTGACTGCCGTACCGTAAAAAGTATTCTGCAGTTTTGCGATTGGTTTAGTACTCCCTCTACCTAGACCTCCAGAGCAGTCCCTTTTGTTCCTTTTCAGACTCCTTAACGGAAAAGGTCCATCTCAGCACTTGTCACTTCAGGCTCATTAAAAATCGAAGGAGACTAGAGTCATCTTTTGTTTTTTCTCGACTCTTAAAAACTGAAAAAACAAGTTGTTTCAAAGCGTGTTAAAATTTATTTTAAACGGAATATTCATACCCTTTTCCTACGTTGATCTTAGGTTGAGAAAATGGAGCCTACCAACCAAGGAATTCTCCTTGGTGGAAATCCTAGTCCCTTCTCCTCTTGGGGAGATGTTGGTGCGCCCCATATGGCCACATTGTCGCTTCCAGGACTGACAATTTGCTTGCCAGTATGGCTCTTCTCAACCAATGTCGTTCAGAACACCACCATTCCTGAACAATCGAATCAGCAATTAGATGAGTCCAGAGTTGTCCACCAGCCTTCTACTTCCTCTAATTCTTCCTCTCCTCCTTCCTCTTCACTTGATGGAACTGGTAAAGCTAAAAGCCAAGTTCCTAAAGAGAAGAAGGAAAAGAAGAAGAAAGAGAAAAAGAAGAAGGAGCCAAAGGCGAATGGGGGAAAACGAGTGTCGTCTAACGAAAATCCACACACTGCACCGACCAGGCCTAAATCGCCATGTGTCATTTGCAGAGGAGACCACTTTCACAAAGATTGTCCTTGCATCCCCCGGATTCTAAGGGACTGGTCTCCTCGTTTGCACAATCCGGTGTCATCAACCTCTGGTGATCATGTTGAAAGCACACCGTCAACTAGTGAAAGTGAAGCCCCAGGACAAAAAGGGAAAGCTAGATTTCCTTGTAAACCGTGCGAAGGCAACCATGCCCTCCACTGTTGTCCCTTCTTAGACGAAGCTAAAAGAGTTTTGGATGATTGTCCGGTTTCACCGTTACGACTTCCTCCTGGATATAAAAAACTCTTGCCGAGTTCGTCACTAGTTGAGAATCCAGCTGGCCCGCCTAGGTGGTCGGCTGAAGCGCCTATCATTGAAGATAAACCGACCGAATCCATACCAGACGAAAGTCAAAAGGTCGAGGCAGCAGTTGACCCGGTCTTGCCTTCAGAGGTTTTATCTTCGGATGATACAGTCACTGAAGAGAACAAGGATGATACCGTCCAAATTCTCTTCATCAACACAGACTCCAACGAACATGGGGGCAATCTACCCGTTCCTTTACCGCAGGAAGGAAGTTCGTCAGAGCCAGATCCGGTCGTCTACTCAGTCCCACCTCCAAGCAACCTAGTTGTCTCCTTCGACTGGAATCAACTACGCAGACCCCGTTTACCAGCGAGTGTACCATTCCGAATTATCGTTCAAATATATAGAATGGTCATGGCTGGTACCATCATAGATGAGGGGGCTTCTATGAGTATCCTTTCCTCTATTTCTTGGAAAGCGCTTGGTTCGCCATCGCTTTTGCCTGAGATGAGAAATCTGACAGGCTTTGATAAAGGAACCAGTCGACCTTTAGGGAACCTTCCCGATGTGCCCATAACATTGAGAGGGAAGACAGTTCGCATGAACGCCATGGTAGTTCAAGGACCCTTGGATTATAACCTACTCCTTGGACGAGATTATATTTATTGCATGGGAGCCATCGTCTCCTCACTCTTTAGAGTAATGTGTTTTCCGCACGAAGGAAGAGTGGTCAAGCTCGTGGACCAGCTTTCATTTCCCGGATCACGCATAGAAAATAGTCATATACCATCCCTAAATGGTCTTTTCACGCAAGAAATGTCTCAATCCCAGTTCGTCCTCCTGATGAGCGCGAGTAATTTGGAGGGATATGACTGAAACCCAGGGGGCATGCGTCCTGGTCTGCTTCGGCAGGAAAACTTCGAGTATAGGGTAGGTTTCCGCGGGAGAATATGACTAGTCTGTACCCCGTCCGTCAGTGGAAGAGGGGTTATTCTAGAATAAGATTCTCTTGTCAAAGTTATGTGAGTTGGCGGACGTCGTCGCTCACCTTTGTTTATCTCGGTAGACATCGCCGAAGAAGTGTTTTGTTTACGCCGTAAATAGAACAATCTTTGGGTAGCCTGTAAGAGGTAGGCCTCTCTCGATAAAACAAATGTTTTGTCTGCAAATTGAGGGGTAACCTTGAAACCATATTTTATACCTGGGGGCATGCAGACCTTTTGGCGTGCAAGTGAGGGGCGACTATTTATTTTTTAAATTTTTAGGTCCTCCCTTTAAAACCATAGGCTAACCCTTTAAACTCGTAGGATTGGTCGTTGCCTAACTTGCATAAAGAAAGGATGTGGGGCAAAAATCTAAAAGTTGCCGTTTTTATATGAGACATTCTTATCATATGACTGGATTAATCGAGCAGTTTTAGCACATAGTTCAAGCTCGTTAAAAAATAAACATAAGACATGAGCAAATGTTTCCACCCGCGTTTAAGCTCGTTAAAAAATGAACTATTCCCTGGTAAATAACCAACGTGAATGTAGCATTTCAGCCATTAAAGCCTTGGTCGTGTTTGCACCGTCACCTCCACTTTCCCATTGGCCGATCATTCACCTCCATTTGATTGTTTACCCATTTTGAGGAACAGCTGCGAAGAGTGATTTCACTAGCCATCCTTGTGACACTGCCGTGATTGGAAAATTCCAAACCTTACCTGGAATCAGCTGCTACCCATTTTATCACTCGTTCCTCAAAAGATGAGTCTTCTTTAAGCTCTTTTCAACTGACTCGTAAAATATGAAAAGATTGCCGAGTTTTGGCCTTCCAGCTCGTTAAAGCGACAGGAAGTGCTATCCCTCCTCTAGATTTTAATCTTTTTGGACCTGAGGGATTATTGCACAAAAAGATCGAGCGCTTGTTTTGTTTGGCTCGTTAAAACGATCGAAAATTCATCCCTTCTGTATTGTTTTATACTTTTTCGGACTTAAGGGATTAGATGATGAAAAAGGAACTTTGGAGTTACCTTTACGTACCTTTTCAGACTCTCTAAAAATGAAAAGGACCGCGTTGTCTTTGTCGTTAGACTCGTTAAAAAGATTAATAGCGACAAACTTGTCTTTAGACGAGAACGAGTTTCACTATCGCTAGGCTCGTTAAAACATAGCGATGGGTTTGCCCAAAGGGCAAATTATAGAACAAGCATATGTTATCCTCCTCAAGCTTGACAAAAATAAAGAGGTACTGGTCAGCAATGACTGGGGAAAAATTGGGAAGAAAACTCAAAGAATCTTTATTGGTAGCAAGTCGCTCTTGAACATGACACTTCCGCTCTGTGCCCGAGTCGGGTTGGGTTGTTTCATTCACCGGTCACATCGCCATGGTCTCGCCATACCATCCACATTTTGGGTTAATGCTACCAATCCATCACATAAGTGTCACCGACATGTTCAAGAGAAGTCATCCAGAAAGGCCACCTGTGTCCCGCCCACTACCATACATTATACTCCATTCTTTCATGACCGCCACCCTGAACCATATATCATCAGATCGTTTTCACCTCCATCAAAATCATTTGCTCCGTTCCGTGTCATTGATGTGGGATTCATTAAGGCCCTCCTATGACGGATCACTTCTTGTCGACATCAGCTCATTATCCAAGAAGTTGATCTAGGAACACCCCATTCAGTACTTTGAAGCTTGCATGCCTCAATGGCAAGTTTCTCACTTCCGGCGACAGGCATACATCAATGACCTTCGACCGAAAGATTTTGCGTGGTGTTCGACGCCAAGTCCTTTATTCACACCACGTGAATTGTACTGCAGTACCTTGAGGGTCATTATCATTATCGGTGATTCCTCTCGCGCTTGTTAACAATTTACATCATTGACTGGTAATCAAGTGATGTCTTTCCATGTTCGACTTCAAAACATTTCTCACATGGATCGACTTGTACTTCGAGTGAAGATCAGATGAGATTGAAGACCCCGAATCTAGTTTCATCCATCCAGGCTGCGATATATATTCAGGAAAATAAAGACATTGAAATGTACAACATTGCAGCACAGATAATCATCCTACCAAAAGGATGATGGCTCTATCAGAATCATCAGTCTACCATCAGACTATTGTCTGTCCTATGTACATGAAAATGAATTTATAAAGCTGATCATGGGAATGCCTGCCTCAGCTAGATCATGAAAACAGTATGAAGATAATGTATTGTATTGTATCTTATTACAGGTCTCCTCCCAGCATTGAAAGAACTTCGGATCCTCCTAATAAAGCATTTCACCCGATAAACGGCCTCATACTTTAGGGGGCAACTGTTATAGACATTTTTGTGCCTTACAGCTCTAAGCATGAAATGTCCATAAACCAAGGGCTCCTAAGTCCCTAAAAGTGTTGTTCTAACTCCTAAAGGAACAAGGTCAACAAATTACAACTTCTCCCAGAAGTTCTCCACCAGAAACTGCTCAGAATAAGTCAAATCAGGATCATTTCAGCTGTTGCACTAGCTAGGGGCGTTGCAACGCACCTAAATGCACTACCAGGGTGCGTTGAGCGGGAAATGACAAATGGCAGAGTCATTCCACGAGGTGGAGAGACAATGGAAGCTTCCAGAATCTTCTCCAATGACACTTGCCTCACTGAATTCAACCAAGGATGAGTAAGAGGCTCTCAGTCTCCAAGTGGAAGCAAGAACTGACATAGAGAAGCCACTAATCAATTCATGAGCTGACTCATCCTCCTTGCATACATCTATATATGGATCCCTCATCCCAGAGATCCAGAGGCTGGAATATTGCACATTGTAAGGAATCGCTGTTGGTTTTGAGATACATATCAGAGAATTGGGTGATCTATGCTTTGTTGGGGTTGAAGAAGGGATTTCTTTGCTGGGAGGTTGATGCTGGGTCAAGAATCATCGGTTGTAACTCCTCCTGGATCTTCTTGTATATCAATAAAACTATTTGAGTTTCTTCTCCATGCTTGTGTTTCATTGATGCTTGTTACATTTGTATGGTTAACTTAAATCTGATCCTAAGTTATTTATGAATATGAACCTATATCTTTGTATAGTTTCCTTCTTCTGTGATCTTGCAGGTACTTGGTGAAGCTGGGAAAGTGAGGGAGCAGGTAGCTGGGAGCTGTCAAAGAGAAGGGAGATTGGATCGAAGGACTAGCGCAAGACACGGGTTGGTTTTATCCAATTCCTCTTTGTTTATTGTTCATAAAGAAGAATACAAAAGTAGTTTTCTCTATTTGTTTCTAAGGTAGCTGTCACACCTTAGTGGGATAGAGTAGATCTGAATGGACACTTTTCCCGATAACATTGACCACTAAGGATTGGGAGTTGCCTGAGCATATGGGACGTGATGGGAATTCATGATGTTGTGTAATTTGTATTTGTGTACATATATTGTGTAATGTGTATATTTTCATATGTAATATAATGTGTATATATATGTGATGTGGGATAAGAAAGCATACTAACTACTAATCATTATTGGGACATGTAGGTATGGGACTACCTAGGCCTATGATGATATTAGGATAGGTAGGTATAGGACTTCTTGGGCCTATGATAATATTTTTTTTGACATAAAACTACCAGGATTGGTAGTGACCATAATCATGGTAAAGTGAATGGGCCTATTTGGAGCATATCCAATAGTAGATGCTCTCTAGGTTTTGCAACCGATCTAGTGAATGTGAGTCAAAGAATGAAGATTACATGGAGCAACTCCGACACCAAATTATTATTGGGTTTATCAATCGATCTAGTGAGTGTGAGTAGAAGACTGAATATTGTGTTGAGCACCTCCACCACTAGATGCTTGTCAAGTTTAGAAATTGGTGCAGTGTGTGTGAGTAGAAGATTGAAGATTGGATGGAGTACCTCCACCACTGGATGCTTCTTGGGTTTGGAAACCGATTTAATGTGTGTGAGTAAAAGACTAAATATTGCATGGAGCATGTCCACCATTGGATGTTGCATTGTTTTGCAATTGTCTTAGTGTGTGTGAGTTGAAAACTACATGGAGCTACGTGACCATTGCTGAGTGCTAGTTGGTTTTGGAAAATCACTCAAGATGTGTGGATCAAAGAAGTAGGAGAAAACTAGAGATAAGTATCAATTATTTAATTTGACTTAATGGATTTATAAACTATTTTCATGATTTAGTTTTATTTAAAGTTCTAAATTATGATGATTTAGATTATGGACCAATTAGGATTGGATATGATAGGAAGTAAAATAAAATTATAGGGTTCACCTCATGAATAAATATATTAATGGGGCATAATTTAAATTTACTACGATTTCTTGATGATGAATCTCATGAGGATTTGTATGTTGTGATGTAGGAAGGACATTGGGTAGCCCAGTTTTGGGTGAAGGAAATTGGCTAAAACGTTAAATAGTGGTAGCTTGAAGATGGTAGAGTGTGTAGCAGTGAACAGGGCCATTGTGGTGACACAAGAGCACAATGTTAACTACTAATTTGCATGAAGCATTCCATGATAGATATGACTTTTTTTGAGGTTGGTAAATGCCTCATTATGAAACTCTTTTAATGCGATGAAACCTTGCCAAGGGAAGGCGGTGTTTGAACTTGGAATTTGAGTGATTGCATGGAAGGGGAATGGGATCACTTGAGGGATTGGGAATCAGAGAAGGGGATGTCAAGATAGGAATTGGTTTTCAAATATAGTCATGGGCATGACATATTGGGATTAAGGTTACATTGGATGTTTTATGGGTAGTAAGGAACCAAAATTTTGTTGAAGGAGCACTGAGTGCAATGGACAACAACGTTGGACATGGATGCAAGCAACATTTTGGAAAAAGAAAGTTGTCAAAGCTAGAAAAATAACATAAAGAAGCATAAAGAGCTATGGAAAATTATTGATTTAATGAATTTTATGCCTATTAAGTTGTTGGGATAACAACTTTGTATGTAAAAATGTAATCGTAAAATAAGTTCTGTATATACAACTCAAAGTGATTTATACTTGGGATTAGGCATGTTTTTCTATTTGTGTTCGAGATTAGAATAGCAAGTACAATGTTACTCAAAAGGGTTGGAGGTTGTGATAACCCCTTTGGGCTAATTCCTTCTTATAAACATTTGAGACATTCCTATAATTAAAATGTAAACTAACTAAGACATGGGACATGGATTTCAGATCTCAGAGAATGTTAAGAAATTTACTGCATAGCATAAATAATTACTGAGAGAAATAAATATAAATTTAACCAGCAACAACCATAAACACATAAACACAAATGTTTATCCGGGAAAACCCCAAATCTGGGGAAAAACCCAACCTAATAAGATCTTATTAGCATTGGCCAAAACCCTGGCCAATCCGACCAAATGAACCTTCACCGCTCACCTCTAGGTCTTGCATTACAATGAAGTCCTTCCAGTGTTTTATAAGCTCCATTACATATAATACCATGGTCAGAATACTATGGGTGCACAATACCGTGTGCCTTGAAACCATCACTATTTAACCTGGTCAACTTTGACTCTATCCTGAGTCAAGTTTACCTAACAATTCCCCCCTTAAACTTGACTGGGGTTCCTTGACTAACTCCAGCCAAACCCGCTAAGTGAGACAATCCCGCTCACTCTAGCTCTTACCCCCCTCAGAGTTTTTACCCGGGGTATTGTTAACCAGGCATCCCCCCTATCACCTAGGTCTAACCCAGACTTTACCAATGATCACCGAGGGGTACACATGCCTTACCAGGTCTTACAGTGGTATGCCCATTTACATGCAATAATTTTGACTTCATTAATTTTTTTTTTTGTTTATTGCTGCTACGATTTTGATCCATCCTCTCTCAATTTGATTTGCTCAAAAACTTCTATCAAACCGCTCCAACTGTGAGCCCGATGAGAACCTTTTATATTCCAGCACCAGTGGCCTCAAGTAGCAGAAAACGAACAATTTTCGAAGCCGCATGAACAATTTTCTTTTGCTCCGCATGAATCCTGAACAATTCATCAGCATGTTCCAAACTGGTAAATATCGCAATTGCATTGCGATCCCTGGTAGTTACGGCACTATCTTCCACACATTCTCCTCAAAGTTCTTCCACGTATGATTGTTCCACCATTATTTTCCAGACCCAGATCTGTAAAAAAGCTGCATTGATCTCATCATGCACTATAAACCCCTGGCATCAAAGAATTTATTTGAAGCCAATATCTGGCTCTGGTACCAGTTGTTAAGAAATTTACTGCATAACATAAATAATTACTGAGAGAAATAAATATAAAAGTAACCAGCAACAACCATAAACACATAAACACAAATGTTTATCTGGGAAAACCCAAAATCCGGGGAAAAACCCAACCTAATAAGATCTTATTAGCATTGGCCAAAACCCTGGCCAATCCGACCAAATGAGCCTTCACCGCTCACCTCTAGGTCTTGCATTACAATGAAGTCCTTCCAGTGTTTTATAAGCTCCATTACATATAATACCACGCTCAGAATACTATGGGTGCACAATACCATGTGCCCCGAAACCATCACTATTTAACCTGGTCAACTTTGACTCTATCCTGAGTCAAGTTTACCTAACAGAGAAGAGGTTGCCTAGGAATGGAAAGAAGTTGTTACTAATACTAATCATAGGTTGACTGGTAAGCCTTTAAATGGGTTGAATACACCTTGAATTAAGTTAGAGGAAGATAGGATGATCCCCTAATCCTTTGGGAAAGTCCATAAGATAAAAGGAAAATAATTAAATTAATTAAAGGAAGTAAAGTGGCACCATCTACAAGGAAGATTGGTGTGGGGATATTACATGAAAACATGCCCAAAACCACCTATAACTACAACAAAATGATGGGAGAATATAAAAAAACAAAGTAGTGTATAGAAAAATGGATTACAATAGAAAATAATTAAAATGGGAGACTTATCAAGATACAACAGGGAGAGAAGGGTTGAACACAATAGACAGATACAGGGCGTAAGACCCAGCACAAAGAACAACAAGGAGGAAACTCCTAGAATCCACATAAGGATGAATTCCTTTGAAGAGAAATGATGGTTTCTTGAGGATATGGAGAGAAACATTGTGCGGGGGAATGCAGAGGAAGGGGACACACAAACAAAATACTTGGGGACAGAGTGACATTGCACTGGAAAAAGGAGGAACACAATAGAAAGGAAAATACCCATAGGCTTGGGCTGATAACACATGACAACATGGTTCCAAAGAAGTGAAATGCTCTCACAGAGGGGAGAACTTAGCATCACGGGAGTGTGCAAGAAAAACAACAAGGAAACAGTAGTGAAGGAGAAAAGAATTAGGTTGTGACAAACTTTTTGTAGTGATTAACTATCAAGATGACATTTTTTCAAGGTTAGAAAACTAGTTTGCAGTGTTCCAATGTACTTTGGGATCCCGATTTAAGATAGAGGCACTAGAGTATCATGCTATTTCATTGTTGGGTGGAGATACGTGGATATTTGGACTCCAAGTGGTCTTGAAAGAGTGATGGTTTATAGAAATTTGAATAATATAACACTTATTCACAGAGATTATCCTGTTTATACACTATTTGTGGAATGCATGCATAATACATAACCTCCTCTACCATTGATCATCAATTTGCGGAATTAAAAAAACAATCGCATGCGCACATTGAAACATCAATCACACATATCAACACAATATGTAATGGGGAAAGCATACAGCTGAAAACCCCCAACTATCTATATATTATAATGATAGAGAACATGTAACAATACATAGTACAATACTCCTTAGAAGTACTTAGTACTATCTCCACATGCTACACACAAACTAGCTCAGATCTGAACAAGTCACGGGTTCAAATATCCTCCACTGTTTTCCTGCCTCTACTGTGCAATCCAAGTTGAGAATAGATCAGATCCAAGTTCAAATTCCCTTGGCTTGTACTGCACAATCCTCATTGGCAATCTCCATCAATGATTATGCAAATCTCATGCACAGCTATAGTCACAACTGATAGTAGTCTCACCCTTTCACCCACCTCTAACACTTGTCTCCACTGAACTGTCCATGCACTGAGTTAACTGATGTATTCTTTAGTTGATTTATGAGTTAATAATTAGTGAATTAATTAATAATTAATTCACATCACTCATCACTAGTGTATTTGGCAGTTAGACTAAATACAACTAGTTCAACTAAGTCAAACTGAACACAAATCCATCAACTCCTCAAGCAACTCCACCAAACTCAATCACTTGAGTTCTAACTGAAGTCCAACATGCAATAGCTCAACTAACCCATAGGAAAAGTGTATTTCCTTCTAGCAGTTGCATGTGCCACATCCGTAGCTCGAACTGAAGTGCTGCAAGAGGATAAGATAATGTTTATAGTCCAAATATTATTAAGAGCTAATAATATTCAACTGTTCTATTTTTTTGACTGGCAGTCTAAAAATAGACTCTGCCCATATGTCTTAAAATAGAGGTCCATATATTTTTACCAACATGACCAATCATCATAAATAGAATCCTGCAACTCATAGACCATGATCCATATGTCTAAAAATAGACATAGTCTAAAAATAGACTTTGCGCCAAAAATAGCATGCGGGCCCACTTAGTGAAGGCGACTTCTTTTCACTAAGCTCCATCATCTTGTTGCATTTTCAACACTCCCTCTCAACAAGATATGGATTATCTGCAACCCCTATCCTGCCTCTGTGGTATTCGAATTTGCTCCTGGTGAGCACCTTCGTCAAGATATCAGCATCCTGATCCTCCGTGGGAATGTATGAAAGTAACATGATTCTCCACTGCACACAATCTCTGATATGATGGTACCTGATGTCGATGTGCTTGGATCTATCATGAAATACTGGATTAGCCAAGAGTTTAATGCAACTCTAGTTATCACAATAAATCACAGTAGGCTCCAAGTGTGACCCGAACAACCCGACCAGGATCTTCCTCATCCATATAGCCTCACATGTAGCCAAACTTGCTGCCATATACTCGGCCTCTGCTAAACTGAGTGCCACGAATCTCTGCTTCCTGCTGTACCAAGAAACTGTTGTTGACCTGATACTGAAGATCCCTCCAGATGTGCTCTTTCTGTCCGTTGGGCTCCCTGCCCAATCTGCATCCGTGAAGCCCCATAGCTTCACCTCATCCTCCTGTCTGTACCATAATCCATATCTCGATGTGCCTATGAGATAACGCAATACATGTTTGCTTGCCTTCCAGAAGAGCTTGGTTGGCTTAACCATAGCTTGTGAAAGCTGGTTAACAGCATAGAAAATATCGGGTCGTGTATTGACCAGATACATAAGCGACCCCACCAACTGTTGATAAACAGTGGCATCCACTACCTCTGCTGAAGTAGCATCCTCCTTCCTCCAACCTCCAGGAAGAGGAGTATCAACAGGCTTGCAACCATGCATGTTGAACTTCTCCAGTATCTCTCGGGCATACTTACCCTGAGAAACAAATATTCCATCACTGCGCTGCCAAATTTCCAATCCCAGGAAACAATGAAGGAGGCCCAAGTCCTTCAGCTCAAACTCTCTAGCAAGATCCTCCTTGCATGAAAGTATCAATAGCTCATCTCCCGTCAAAATCAAATCATCTACATAAAGTACAATGATCAGCAACTTACCCTCCACCACAATCTGGTATAGGTTAGGATCCGCCTCACTCTTGGAGAATCCAAGTCCGGTGAAATAACTGTCTATTCATGTGTACCAAGCACGAGGTGCTTGTTTCAACCCATACAACGCTCTCTTGAGCTTGCACACATGCGAATTGCTGCTGAAGATCTCGAAACCTTCGGGCTGCTCTATGTACACCTCCTCCTCAATGACTCCATTGAGGAATGCAGTCTTCACATCCATCTGATGGATGTGCCACCCCATCTGCGCCGAGAGAGCAAGAATCGTCCGTATGGAAGAATACCTTGCGACAGGTGCAAAGGTCTCCTCATAATTGATCCCCTCTATCTGTGAGAAGCCTCGGGCAAAAAATCTTGCCTTGTACTTCTCCACACTTCCGTCAGCTGCCTGCTTCACTTTGTAGATCCATCTCGAACCCACCACTGATTTCCCCTCCGGTCTTGGGACAATCTCCCATGCAGTGTTTCTGACAATCGAATCATACTCTTCCACCATGGCATCTACCCATGCAGGATCCTCCACAGCTTCCTCGAAAGAGGATGGCTCAGTCATGACACATTTGCTCACAAGAGCCATGTATCCAGTGTACCGATCAGGTGATTGTCTCTGTCTGCGTTGTGCTGTAGGTGGTCCTACAACCTTCTCTGCATCTTGAGCCAGTCGCTCAGCTTTTGTAGTGCGCTTTCACCCTCTGATGGTTGGCGCTACATGAGTGGTCTTTTCCACTCCATGAACTTCATCTTGTGGCTGATCCACATCCTGAAGCTCATCCTTAGGAACTAATAGCTCCTCATCTGCATGCAAGTGTGGCTCCCTCTCAAGCAAACACTTCATGGCTTTCTCCTCCTGAAATTTGATATCTCGTCGCACAATAGTATTGCGACTGTCTGGAAAATACACACGATAGTTGTGGGGCGTATCAGTGTACCCCACAAATATCCCAACCTCTGCGGTCAGCTCAGCTTCTTCCTGGCATCCTTCGTCACATGCATGTAAACAGGAGAACTAAAAATCCTCAAATGGGAAATATCAGGCCTCTTACCAGAATAAGCCTCCTCGGGTGTACTCATGCCAAGTATCTTGTGAGGACAACGGTTCTGCACATATACTACAGTATTGCATGCCTCCGCCCACAAGTGAAGGGGTAGGCCCTGATCATGCAACATCGCCCATGCAACACCCACGATAGTTCTGTTCTTCCACTCAGCAACCTCGTTCTGTTGTGGGTTATGGGGAGCCATGAGCTGTCTTCGAATCCCTTCTGCGTTGTAGAAGTCCTTGAACTCGCCAGAGATGAATTCACCACCATTGTCACTCCTAAGAGCCTTCACCTTCTTCCCTGATTCCTTCTCGACCAGTGCTTTGAACTCATAGAACTTTGAGTATGTCTCGCTCTTCTTCTGCATGAAGAAGATCCAGCACTTTCGAGAGAAATCATCAACAAAGATCACATAGTACTTGTGTTTAGCTGTCGAAGTTATTGAGAAAGGTCCACACACGTCTGTGTGAATTCTCTCAAGGATCGTCATGGCATGACTATCCTTCTCGTGAAATGTGGCTTTCACAATTTTTCCCAAAGTACACCCCTTACACTGATCTGACTGCGCAAGAGTGCCTTTAGGAAGCCCAGTAGAAATTTGCTGCAGAATCTTCAAGGCTCCATGGTGAAGGTGGCCCAATCTCCGGTGCCACAACTCGCTAGAATCCTGGCTCACCAATCCTTCTACCTTGCATGCCATTGCTGTACAGCCATCTACATGCAATTGATAAAGGTTCTTGACTTGAACCCCTATCTTCCGGGTTTCTCCAGTTGTCTTACTGCGTAGGAAAGCCTTTCCCTCGCTGAAGACAACATCATATCCCTTGTCTTCTAACATCGCCACAGAGATAAGATTCTTCTTCAATCCTGGAACATGCATCACTTCCTTCCATACGAAGGGTTTACTAGACTCCCTTTCAAAGGAAATGGTACCGATACCGGTCACACTGTATCTACCAGCATCACCCATCTCGATGTGCACTCCAAGATCTTTCTCATCCAGATCAGAAAACAAATCTCGATCTCCTGTCATGTGAAAAGACGCACCACTGTCCAAGAACCATACCAATCCCACCAAACTTGATACCAACCATGCGATCAGCAAAAAATCTAGCTCAAACTACAAGGCTAAGGCCTATCCCACTACAGATCCAGCAACTTGCTTATTTTTCTTCTTCTGCGGACAATTTGTGGCATAATGTCCATGCTGGTGACAGTGAAAGCACTTCACCTTGGACATGTCCTGCTTCTTGCCTTTCACACCGGAATGAGAAGCTTCCTTGTTCTTCCCCTTCTTTAATTTAGTAGCCAAAGCGCAATTTTCTTCATCAGATACCTTTGATGAAGATCCATCCCTAGTATTCCGCCTGATCTCCTCTTGCACAAGATCAGACCAAAGTCTCTCCCATGCTGGCAATTTCTCCTGACCATTGACAGAGTCCTGATAGGAATGCCAACTCTTCGAAAGACCAAGGAGATCCAAGCTCACCAATTCCTCATCATCGACAGTCACCGCCACACTTCCCAGGTCATCCCGGCATTGGGTGAACTTCGTGAGATACTTGGGCATACTGTCTCCTTTCTCACACTTAATGTTCCTGAGTTTATCCTTGAGCGCCAACTTCCTCTGGTCGCTCTTTCTTTGGAATAAATCTGTCAACGCTTTCCACATCAAGTATGGAGAAGCCTTTCCATGCAGGCTGGATACAATGTGATCCTTCACGCCCTCCAATAGAATCCTTCGACACTTTGCTGTCTTCTTTTGCCAAGCCTCAACTTGAGCAGCATCAGTAGGCTTTGGGACCTCAGCATCTATGAACTCCTTCAACCCATTGTCATCTAACACCGCCTCCATCCTATCTTTCCATGCAATATAATTCAAGCTACCTTCAAGGGCATACTCCAATCGCAATCCGTTGAAAGACATTTCAACTTCGACACCAAGAAAACAATGCTGCAAATTCGAATTCCACCAGCTCAAAACTCAACCGCTTCTGATCTAAAATTTGTGAGAACAAAGTATTTCTCACACAGAGATTGACTGTATGGGCATTTACTGGATTTATCACCTTCCAAAAGAAGGATGAATCCAGAGGCTACCTGGCCCGATTACAGACTCTGCCTGAAGAAATAAAATGTAATCACTTTCTGAATAATAGATCTGATGATCAAATTTGCTCTGATACCATGTAGAAATTTGAATAATATAACACTTATTCACAGATATTATCTTGATTATACACTATTTTCAGAATGCATGCATAATACATAACCTCCTCTACCATTGATCATCAATTTGCAGAATTAAAAAAGCAATCACATGCACACATTGAAACATCAATCACACATATCAACACAGTATGTAATGGGGAAAGCATACAACTGAAAACCCCCAACTATCTGTATATTATAATGAAAGAGAACATGTAACAATACATAGTAAAATATTCCTCACAAGTACTCAGTACTATCTCCACATGCTACACACAAACTAGCTCAGATCTGAACAAGTCACGGGTTCAAATCTCCTCCATTGTTTGTCTGCCTCTACTGCGCAATCCAAGTTGAGAATAGATTAGATCCAAGTTCAAATTATCTTGGCTTGTACTGTGAAATCCTCATTGGCAATCTCCATCAATTATTGTGCAAATCTCATGCACAGCTATAGTCACAACTGATAGTAGTCTCACCCTTTCATCCACCTCTAACACTTGTCTCCACTGAATTGTCCATGCACTAAGTTAACTGATGTATTATTTAGTTGATTTATGAGTTAATAATTAGTGAATTAATTAATAATTAATTCACATCACTCATCACTAGTGTATTTGACAGTTAGACTAAATACGACTAGTTCAACTAAGTCAAACTGAACACAACTCCATCAACTCCTCAACTAACCCATAGGAAAATCATATTTCCTTCTGGCAGTTGCATGTGCCATATCCTTAGCTCGAACTAAAGTGCTGCAAGAGGATAAGATAATGTTTATAGTCCAAATATTATTAAGAGCTAATAATATTCGACTGTTCTATTTTTTTGACTGGCAGTCTAAAAATAGACTCCGCCCATATGTCTAAAAATAGAGGTCCATCTATTTTTACCAACATGACCAATCATCCATAAATAGCATCCTGCAACTCATAGACCATGATCCATATGTCTAAAAATAGACTTTGCGACAAAAATAACCTGTGGGTCCACTTAGTGAAGGTGACTTCTTTTCACTAAGATCCATCATCTTGTTGCATTTTCAACATGGTTTTCATGTGAGCACACTTCCTCAAGCTCTTGAATATGGCTGAGGGGTGATTGGATGCAAGAAATATTGTAGTACAATCCAATCTAAGGTTGGGTGGAGAGCTGAAGTCCCAATCTCAGTGCTAGGATTCTAACATAAGATAAATTTCCTTCTTGTATTTCTATGTGTTTGACTACAATGGAGATGTTGATGAGTATTCTTTGATGTTGCTAAAATGAATGTGTTAATGATGATGGATACCTATTCCAGTGAAACTTGATAAGGAATTCCTATGCCTGCGTAATGTGATGAAGAATGTCTGCTCCTGTGTATATTATTGAGTTGAAGCCTATCTTAAAGCCTTGTTGAGAGAAATCTATGGGCCCCCTCTTTTACTGTTTGATCTTAGGAATGTGAATTGATTGTGTTTTTTGACCTTAGGCCATTGATTTATTTCAAATCAAATTATGTATTTATATGGTCATACATACATGCATATAATGTGGAAATATGGATGTTTTTATGAATGTCCGTCTTACTGGTTAGATTTCCTGGTATTAAAATCACTCGTATTATGTGGGGTGTGTTGTTGAGTGACTTAGGAAAATAATTCCTATATATATTCATACATGAGTGAAGCTCAAGAAGGATAGCTAAATATATAAAGGTTAGGCTGATTTCTTATTATGCTCAAGAGAGACAGGCTTTTGTATATACTTGCAAATCTCAAGAGAGATAGACATTTCCAAGGGAAAAGGGTTGTAGAAAATTTGATGGTAGGCTAACCCGATAATGCAATATAAATCAAAGGAGAATACTATAACCTACTTCTACTATCAATTTGCGGAAGCTTAAAGATAAAGCTGAACAATATAACTAGAAGAAGAAGAATCAATGCACAATACACATGAAAATACTTTGGGGAAAGCCTCAGCTAAAAACCCCACCATCTGTATTATCATACAAGGTGGAAATACATAGGAATTATACAAATCCTTAACTCTCACAGCTAGCCAGTTCTCAATACAATCCTCACAGATGCTCACAGGCAATCTTGGATTCTCTCCAGCCTTCCTCTCTTCCCTCCAAGCTCCTATTTCCTTGTGTTGTTCCTTGTGAATGATTCTCATGTACCAAGTGAAACACTCTGATCTCACACACTTCAAAACTGCACAATCTTCAAGGATAAATCCTTGACTGCACACATGATTTTTCTATTTGAGAAAACATATGCAATTGATGGTACACTGTCCTTGACATTAATCTCAACTGGGTCTTTCTTAGAATAGACATGCATGACTTTCTGATGAGGGAATCTTCAGTTAACTGGAGTAGCACTAGTTGAGTCAATGCATGCATCAACTGACTATTAACTCACCATTAATTCCTCAAACAGTTTGGAACTAATTTAACTAGACTTAACTCAGTAAACTGAGTTAACTAATTACAACTCAAATATAACTCAATCTTATCTCCTTAATTTAAGGGATAACTCTTGCATGACTTCAAAAAGACTTCTAACTTGAATTTCTCCAACTAATTAATTCAAAATAAATTAATTAATTATTTCCAGGTAGCTGTTAAGGCTAAATTCGATTTTAATTCACAATTTAATTCAAGGACAAATTAAATTGGAATATTCTTGTTTCCATATTTCAACAATTATGTGGGGTGTGTTGTTGAGTGACTTAGGAAAAGAGTTCCTATCTATATTCATACATGAGTGAAGCTCAAGAAGGATAGATAAATATATAAAGGTTAGGCTGATTTCCTAATATGCTCAAGAGAGATAGGCCTTTGTATATACTTGCAAATCTCAAGAGAGATAGGCCTTTGTATATACTTGCAAATCTGAAGAGAGATAGACATTTCCAAGGGAAAAGGATCCTCAATGAAGGGTCACATATGCATACATTTATATATTAGATTAGGATGGAGTCACACAAGGATTCAACTAAGTGTCCCAGGAGGAGGGGCCAAGTCAAATATCTTTTTCTACTAACTAACATAACATTATCCATGTCTTGAGACCTTGGGGTCTCAGAATTTAGGGAGCCCATAGGGGTATGTACAAGTGCAATGACAAGGAATCGAGGGCCAAGAGATGGGAAACACTGCTTGGAAAATAACGCTAATTTAATCCTTGTCACCCAAGACTTAATACTTTTCATGTTTCATCATATTCTACAAGAAAAGGGATGGTCGGGACTAAGATTTTTTTATGACAAGAAAACTATGTTTTACACCAAAGAGTCAAGGTTAGTGGGTCCCATACCAAGTGGCAACATGAGTGGACTTAGGCTCACATGTCACCATGGTGGCATGCCATGTGGTAGTTGGATTAAATCGTATCAGAGGGTTGGGGGGGCTCAAATGTGAGTAATATGTGGTGCTCTCGAAGGAGGCCATGTGGTTAGGATCACATCATCATGAGATAATCTCAAGCCATCAGAGGAGTTGTGAGGTGTGCTATGGAAATATGTGAAGATGGAAAACAGAGATGGGCATGAATTAGTTCTAGAACTTAACATAAATATTGTCATTTTGAGACCTTAGGGTGTTGAGTGTGGTGATGATATGGCAAGGGAAAAAGATGTTGAGATAAATGGAGTCCACGAGATAGAGATATTACTGGTAGGAAATGACAATTCTCTCGTCTTGGGGTATCAAAACTTGGGTTGGTCATAACAAGAATAATGGAGACCAAGTTTGAGATTGATGGGTCAATAGTTGGAGATCTCTCTGGAAATTAATGGTAATAATGTCGTCTTAGGCCCCAGGGGTTGGTTACCATGTTGTTGCATAGTGTTCTAAGAGATTGGTCCAAGGGCCAAAATTATGATTATAACAAGAATTCAACAATCTACAAGCCATGTAGGAGGGATTTTGGTGGGGACCACGATGTCATGATGTGGCTTATGCCATGGTGGGACAATATATGACAATGTGCTAATTTGGACCCACATGGTGATGACATGGTAATGTTGTGGAGTGTCATGTGGGCACCACATAGCTACCATGTTGCATAGCCTAGTGACATGGCAAGTGTTTATTGGCCAAAACTTTAAATGGCAATATATTTTGATCTAGGAGTCAGAATGAGGAAAAATATGTTGGAAAGCCCTCAATGAGTTGGATGCAATGGGGATGTTTATTTCAAGCTTTGAGGATTTTGGAAAATGATTTTTTTTTTTAGACCCCATTTCTATAGTGGGACATTAGAGGTTGGGTCAATGATATTAACACCTTATTATACCCTTAGTACAAGCTATGAGGTGGAAGTGGGTTTATTAGAAAGGATTTTAGCGATGATAAATACCAATTTGTATGTGGGAAATTGAAATGAAAAAATGAGCATATTAACATTGACTTTACATATGGAAGGAAAGGAGGTGACCAGTGACATTCCTTAGAAGGAATGATTGAATGTCATAAGAATAAATGTAGGAGTATACATCCCACCAAATGACCATTATAATATGCTCATTATGAATCCTCCCATAATAATTGAATATCTAAATGTGGGTTCGCTAATGTTAGATGACCCACTAATGCATGGGATAATATGTGGATTGCTAAAGTATGAAAAGAGATCACTAAATAGTATATTAACATAAATGGTTAAAGGGTCTACAAGGCTATAAAGAGATTGGTTAAGAACAATGAAAATTTTTGAACTTAGACTTTTGTGATCCATAATAATTATAATAACATCTTTTGGAAAAATCACATAAGAGATATTCTCATTGACGCGTTTTGAACTAGCAAGTGTGGTTCATCTTCAAGACAAGACGAGGAATTAGATCCAGGCATTTAGATAAATATATGTAGAGAGCTGCTAACTAGCCATTAGGGGTAACACCTAGTTTGAATAAGGTTGGGAATTAGAAAAGGTTTTGACCAAAAAAGGTTAAGGGAATATAATTCTATTCCCTTAACGTTTTTTGGTCAAAACCTTTTCTAATTCCTAACCTTAGTCAAACTAGTTATTACCCCTAATGGCTAGTTAGCATCTCTCTACATCTATTTATCTAAATGCCTAGATCTGATTCCTCATCTTGTTCTGAAGATGAACCACACTGGCTGGTTCGAAACGCGTTGACGAGAATATATCTTATGTGATTTTTTCCAAAAGATGTTATTATAATTACAATGAAAATTATGTTTTAGATAATAAAAAAAATTAGTGTATGGCTGAATAAACACAAAAATGCATAGAGCATGACCTTATAAATATATGTTGTGGACTAGAAAACATATGCATAATTTAGTGTGTTTGAAACCAATCCTTGGTGGATGACAAGTCCCTAAGGCCTAAATAACTAAGGTGAAAGAGAGAGTTATGGTAACCCACATGTAACAATACTTATTGGTGGAAGTACCCTTGTTAAATGGGCATTGTCTAGGGAGATGAAACAAGGATTCAACATCTACCTCAAGTACTACAAGTACATCTTTTTCCACATAGTTATCATGGGTTGACACACCCAAATGGGTTAGCCAACCCACTCTACCATCAAAGCCTAACCCTAATGGGCCCAAGGAGAATTGAACCTACACCTCATGACACAGGGCCAACGAATTAGCTTTGGGTTTCAAGTATTGCAACTTATTCCCTCCCATTAGGGGAATTGTGTGGTCTAAAATGAGTCTCCTAAGGAAAATAATAAAATAAGAGTTACGAATTTTTAAATAAAAAGAAAGGAAACTACTTTTTATTATTATTGTATTTTAAGCTTATATCATTGTAGTTTTACTCAAATGTCAAGTGTCGACACCCGTTGGATGCATAATTAAATTCCACATTTACAGGGTGCCCACTCTACATTCTTCTAAGTAGACCCACATCGAAAAGAATGAAAATACATGAAAAAAGTGTGATGATCTCCCCCTATATATGGGCAGTGGGGGAGCTTTGAATCAATAGTTACAAAATATATTCCAATACTATCTAATTGATTAGCTATCTCGGTGTGTGCATATTCAAATGATTACATAGCATATTGATTCCTTCTTTAAAATACATAACTTACAAAACAAAAAAACATCTGAAAAATGATGATGGCAACAAAAATTCTCCATACCAATTCATGTGATCACCTCTAATTAGGCCACATCTCTACCACAATGTTCCTTCGCGGTTACCAACCAATATGCCTGTCACTTTCTCACCCTAACTATTTAATCTCCTCTCTTGGAACTGGCCATGATCAGGTGTGGTGGTGTTGAAGATGTCCTGTGACCCATCCACCTACATACACTCTCAATTATACTAATGGAACCCAATACATCTCGTAACTCTTACAAAAGATCGTTACAAAAACCCAGAACTCTGATTGCCCTTGGATCCTCTTGCTTAAGCTCCTTTATCACTTATCAACCACGGGGCCATTGCCTATGACCAAAGGCTTAATGCATAGGTGTTGCAATATCAGAGCCTTCTATCGTCATAAATTTATTTGAAATAACATTCTAAAAACATAAAGTTCCAATGCCTTCAAGATCCTCTTCCATTGGCCCTCTTTCTGTTTATCCCATAGGATCGGGTGCCTTGACCTCAGGCACAGCGCTTGGGTGCTAAAGCCTTTGGGCAACTGTCAGGGGCCTATCTCCCTTTGTAATTCTTGCTTCACCCTTGGTTCTTTGTACGGTCATGACTAAGTTCCACCACATATTGGAGCCCCTTCACCATAAAAACTTTTCTAAATTGTAATTTACACAGGAGTTACGATATTTGCATCCGTGACATGGCCCATAACACTTAGCTACTAAATATTCCCTTGGTTCTTGGTTCTGTGGATCTCTCATGACCATGTGTCAGTCTGCATCGGAAGCCTTCTTCATCAAAAGTTTTTAAATTAAGAATTAACATTGGAGTTACGAAAACTCCCACTTTCGATGAGCTCATAGCTCTTGGTGCTTGGCCCCAGCTCTACGCCCTTGGTTCTATGGAGTTCCTGTGACCGGGTACCATATAATATCGAAGCCCTCTTTATCAGAAGTTTTCAAATTAATAATTAACATTGGAGTTACGAAAAATCCCACTTCCGATGATCTCATAGCTCTTGGTGTTCGGCTCTAGCTCTATGCACTTGGTTCTCTGGAGTTCCCATGACCAGGCACCATATAATATCAAAGCCATCTTCATAGGAAGTTTTCAAATTAAGAATTAACATTGGAGTTACGAAAACTCCCACTTCTGATGAGCTAATAACTCTTGGTGCTCGACTCCAGCTCCATGCCCTTAGTTCTTCGGAGTTCCCATGACTGGGTGCCATATAATAATGAAGCCCTCTTCATCGAAAGTTTTCAAAAGCTAATTATAAAAGAGTTCTGATTTCTCTCACCTTCAAAATACAGACCTTCGAAATGATTTCATGCTAACATCATCATCTCCATGTGGCGCCTTGTGAGTGGTGACACATGTCACTTAGATTTGTCCGTTTAGGCCCTCCAAAATGCCGAAATCACTTGCCACATGTACTTTTTTGGCCACATCATGTTGACATAATATGCTCTATCAGCTTCTCAAAACCAACTATCTGTTGTCATGTGTCCAGTTTTGAGGAGAGAGAAAGGGTCTCTAGGGTCCTTGGTTTTGTTGGTTTCCTTCGTATTTTCATGACCAAGTGCTAGTTAGTATTAGAGCCCCTCTTCATCAAAAGTTTTTCAAAAATGAATTAAAAAGAGTTTTGATGCCTTCAACCTATTATATTCCTTCTTCTCACTTAGGTTCTCTGCGTGCTCTATGCCATTGATTCTTTTGAGTCTTTGTGACCAATTACCACATGATATCAAAGCTCCTCTCATCGAAAGCTTTTCAATTAAGAATTAAAGCAAATTTCTGATGCCACCATCCTCTAAAATTATATCTTAGCACTTAGGTTCTCCACCTAGTTTTGTGCCCTTGGTCCCTTTGGTTTTCCAAGATTGGGTGCCATATAATATTAGAGCCCCTGTCATATGAACTTTTTCAAAAAGGAATTTAAAAGGGTTATGATGTGATCAGGTCCTAAATTTCAACACTCCTCTTTAGATTTTTGCCTTCAAATTTTCGTCCTCCCTTTGGATTCCAACTTTCCTTTTGGCTTTGAGACTTAGGCTTTTGATTTTGGATTTTTCCTCGTGATTTCAACCTCTGATATTTACTCTCCTCTTTGGCCTTTTTGCACTTCGGCTCCCCCTTTTGGTCACCATTTGACATCATTTGACACAATTAAAAAAAGGTGTAGTAGGTGATAACATCGGCTCCAATTGGGGACAATGTATTGCAAGCAATGCATTGAGAACTTGCAGATTAGTGCCTTCTATCCATTGGGCATGGAGTCATTTTATTCAAGTATATGAAAAGAAAAGAAAAAAAAGAAACATTAAGAACTTAAAGCATTACTGGTATATACAATGGCTCACTGGTATGTACAGTGGGTGAAAATTGACCTCTTTAGTGCTAGAAGTAAAGCTTGAGAAACTTCCCATTCATAGGAAACTCAAGCACTTCACCATCCAATTTTTCCAGCAAGAAAGTATTGTTCCCCTTTGCCTCAAAAATCTTGAAAGGTCCAAACCATAAGGGATCGAATTTTCCATGTTTTCCTTTATCTTCTCATTTGACATCCCACCTGAGCACCAAATCCCCTGGCTATAAGGTTCTGTCTTTTTCCTTTCTTTCAAACAAAGCCTTCATCTTTTCTTGATATTGAATTAGATTCTGAGTCACCACCCCCATGGTTTCTTGAAGTTATACCAGCTAATTTATCCTCCTGGTTAGAGAATTTGGCTCTTCATCAACATCTTGTATAATTTTGGCCACTGGCATTGCTAGTTGTATAGGGAAAATTGCAGTTTTCCCATACACTAATTCAAAAGGAGATTTCCCAGTTGACCTCTTGGTAGTAACTCTGTTGGCCCATAAAGAAAACTTCAGTTGTGAGTCCCATTTTTTCTGATTTTCTAATGTTGTCTTCTTTAGAATCCTTACCAAGGTTTTATTTGATGATTCAGCCAATCCATTTCCGTATGGATAGTAGCTAGTGGAGTGACCCACAATAATGTGATACTTCTAGCAGAAGCTCAAAAACTTGGCACATTTAAAAACTTGAGCATTATCAATGATAATCTTCCTTGGGCAACTGAACTTGGAAAGGATATTCTCTTCCATGAATTTGATCACCACAACATCCGTTGTATTTGTAGTTGGGACTGCTTCCACCTACTTAGTGAAGCAATTGGTGGTTGTAAGAATCCATTTGTGTTGACCGCTAGAGGGTAGGTGTATTTCCATAATGAAGACTAACCCCCACTGTCTAAATGGTTCTTGAACAAAAACATGGATTAAAGGAAACGATACTAATTTCTACTTTTCGACACACATTTGGCACTTCTCATAGTCTCAAACATATGCATCTACCTCACCAAATAACTTGGGCCAATAGAAACATACTTTGAGAATTTTATGTGTTGTAGCTCTCCAACTATAATGACCCCCCCACACACAATTATGGAACTCATCCATCACTTTATGGATCTCTTATTCAACCAGGTATAAAAGAAAAATACCCATTGGGTCTTTCCAATATAGTTGGCCATTTGAAATGACAAACTTTTGGGCTTGTAGCCTCAAAGCCCTATATTTAACTTTATCAAAATTGACTAGGAAACTAAAAAAAAGTAAATAGTAGATTATATTCTTATATCAGTGAGACATGAGTTACTTCATTTGGATTTTTTGTGTTGCGGTCTTGACCTTATTCTGCTCCTCTTCACTTTAGATTTCTCCTTCCTTTGTCAGCAAATTTATACCCAAGGCTTGGTAGTTTGATTTAGACAAGATTTTAGCTAATCCCTGCTCCTTGGTCGACTTTGTGGGTTTGATCTCCAAGTCATATTCTTGGTTTTTAGCAATCCATCTACATCTTTTTCCCTCACTATCCCCTTGTACTAGAATTTCTTTCACAACAATTGTAGGAACATAAGATGTTATGCTTGATTGCAGGACATATATTCTGAAGTTATTCAAGGCCTTGATCAAATAATAGGCCTACTTCTCCAAAATGTTATACTTTAGATCAACATCCTGTATGTAACACCCTCCTCCCATATCTACTAAAGTAATCAACCAATCGGGGTAAACATGTGATGAGAAGTTATTATGATATGATTCGACCTCCTAAGTCACCTTAAGGAAGTGGAACCGACAGAAACACACCATACATACCTTCCACATCAATAAAAAGGACTCCATGAACCATCTCAAACTCTCAGTTAACAAGCCCCTACGTCCCACTGGGGCCACATGCACGACATGCACACATCACCATCTGCACACAACATCACATGTACAACATGCACACAACATCACATGCACACAACACCACATGTACAATCATGCACACAACACCATACATACATAGTACAATATGTAAAACATGCACACAACACCATATGTACATAACACTGCATATACAACATGTACATAATATCTTATGTACACAACACCGCATATCCAACACGCACACAACACCATATGCACACAACACCGCATATCCATCGTGCGCACAATGCAATATGTACACATCATGACATATTCAACATGTACATAGCACCATTTATACCGAGCACGACATGTGCAATATTCACACAACACTATCTGTACCACCCTATACATAACATTGCATAAGAAACATGTACACACACACTATATATACACAACACCGCAAGCGCACAACATCACAGATGGAACATATACACCATATACAACATATGCACAATAGTAATACCACACGTCCAAAACCACACTATCTCTACCAAGCAACCTTGCTTCCAATGTCTCTCCACCATCCATTCTTATCTTAGCATGCCGCAAAGAACATTGTTTTCATTCCACTTTTGTATCCTTCAACGTTACCTGTCATAACATAAACATAGGCATAATACAAGAATACACTATCAATTCATATCCACATGATACTAACCTCATATATTTGTCATGACTACTCTTCCCACTTGATTCCTCATAAACCAAGAACCTCTTCATGCCCTTCACCTGCATAAGCAATCATTCCTCAACAAGAATGATCCCTAACGACCACGTCAGACAATAACGTACATACATACATATATAAATATAAACATTAGCATAAAACAAAATCATGATCACAACATAATTACCATATATCATAATGAAAAGGTTAAGGGAACTTCCTTTATTCATGCACAATATTTAGAATATCAGTTCCCAACATAGACAAGGCATATGAAACCTCAAATCCATTTATTTTACCCTTTTTGTTATGTTTCTCATGACTATTCTGCCATATTTCTTTTATCCCAATGGACCCAACAAACTTAACCGACTATCATACACTTGCCTTCAGTTGCCCTTATACATGCACTAAGCTTCATGAAAGCCTTACATCACATGTTGGGTACCACACAACTCTCCCCAAACTCCATTAAATTCCTCCTTCCCCAACCAATTCCCAAGACTCTTAAAACAATAAAGGCAAGACCGAGAAGCAAACAAGAAGAAAACCATGGAAAACCAACAACAATACGACACCACAAACAAAATGGAATGGCCATGCACAAGACACGAACAAAACCACAATTAAGCACAAAAAATCACCAAAATCACCAAAATACCAAAAGAAAAAGACTGAAGATAAATTCCATGACTCAATCCCCATGGTTCCCAGTGCTTCTAAAGGAAACATCAATCCGAACCTTCTTCATAATTTCATGGAAGTCTCTTTGCCATGCAATCCCCTGGATCATATTTCCATAAACACATAACTGCCAATGCATAAATAAACATAACAACATACTAGTTACCTTACCTTGTTGTGCCAATCACGTTGCCTTATAACTAGACACATCCATGCCATCTCTAAGGGGACCCTGATTCCCTTGACAAATCTAGATATAGCTATAAACTAGTTGATATACCTGTCAAATACATGTTCATGAATATAACACATATCCACATAATGTCATACAAAATCAAGGTTAAGAATAATTCCTGTATGCAAAGCACTCATTCATTTGGAATTAGGGTTTCCAAACATAGCCAAAGGAATTCTTTCCCAATTCCTTTCTTTTACCTTTTTACCTTGTTGCAATCGAATCTTACTATGTACTGTCACATCACCCAACTGTTAGTTATATAAATACATAGACTATTACCTTGTCATGCTAATACGAAGCATGTTTCCCTACAAGTGCTCACACATGTCGATCACATGTTCCACAAATCAGGGCATTATGTCTATGAATTTGAAATCAACCTTTACCAAGTCTAAAAACCATCTCGTACTCAACAATCAACTCACATTCATCTGTCATAATACATAATGCTACAACTATCACCTACTTAAACTCAAGTTCATATCAATTGTTTCAACACACATGTGTTAGTGCAACAATCTTAAGACAAGATCATTAATTCATGCCATCTTATAGACACATATTTATACCATGAAATTAACCATACATTCAAACAAGATATGGAAAACATAATAGACATGAAACACTCAAACACCAAATAGATTACATAATCAAACATTCAAGCACTAAGTAGTCGACATAAGCAAACTCATACCTTATTGTATCTCAGGGGAGGCTATCTTGTCTACACAATAAATCTTGTTAGCAAGATATAACTTCACAATACATCAACTCAAACATAAAGTATATCATGATATCCATAATAATGACTAACTAATATGTTCACATCATAATCTTATAAACGATTTTCATTCATGAATACCAATCACATATGCACTGTTATTCTAGATTAGTATGACATAATATCACAACATATTAACTCATACCTGAATTTCATAACGCTAACCATATGCATAGACCAATTCAAATTAGTATGATACATATAACATCAATATCTTAATGTAATAAATCTAATCATCAAGTTACTAGCATATAACAACAACAAGTTATATATCATGCTCATCAACAACATATAAAATAATAATCAAGTTATCTGAGATTCGCCATGAAGCATTGATGCCTCAACACATTAACTACCATTCCGTCCATTAGTCCATAGATACATTGATCATTCAATTACAAGTAAAAACATGATGAGAGCCATACATAGCTTTTGTCATAGAACATATACATAACCATCATAACGGGGACAAAAATACCAATGCACTCATCGCCATATAAACCCCATATAATCCTATGTAATGCTCATAGAAATAAAAGAAGAAATAACCTCTTATTGATGATGCAAAATCCAACCTGGGATGGGACTTCCATGTTCCACCCGACTGTAGAATGGCTAAGTCAAATCTCTCTTCATTCATTTACCCCCCTGCCATATTCCAAGCATGAATGTGGGATATCATAGAACACATCAATCAAAACTCATCCACGGCTTCTAGAGGCCATCCACTTCAACCCATCAAACAATGATTCCACATCACATCCGTATATTGCAAAACCATCATCAGATTGGTCTCCATCCAAGCCTTCCAGGGTTTCCAGATCTTTTGTTCCAACCAAGGCTTCTAGGACTAATAACTCAAACCATAGCTTATATAGGGCTTCCAGAGTGTTTGTCCAACCAATGCTTCCAGGAATAGTAACTCAACCCACCAAGGGATTCTAGAGAATTTGTCCAACCAAGGCTTCCAAGACTAGTAACTCAACCCAAGATGTTACAGGGCTTCCAAAGTGTTTTTCCAATGAGGGATTTAGGAACTAATAACTCAATCCAAGCTAAGGAAACATGAAAACCAACCAAAAAAAATAATGAAAGTAAAACCACAATCACCATGGCTATCCAGGAAATGGCAATGCTAGGAAATGCACTGTTAATCCCGACCATCCTCCATGCCAATGATAGATCACAACCATTAAACCACATGCATATGCCAAGCATGCCAAAACTAATGAAGGAAACATACATGCAACTCAATACCTGCTAGCAAATCTAATGTAGCTGCTGATCCCGATGCCCTCTTGCGCTTTCTCACTCTTCCTTTGCCTTCTTGCTCCAATAATCCAAGTATGCCACACCTTCCAAGAGTGCTCCAATAAAACTACAAGTATCCAAGAGTATGAGATAAAGAGAAAATAATGAGATAGATCCAAATTTGAACTGACAAAAGGTTCAGCCAAGAGCTTACACTCACTCAGAGCTTGCCAACTAATCCTCAAAAGTATTTTTATGAATGAGGCCTCTATTTTCTTCATTTTTCATTATTTTCCTTCAATATCCTCCTCACATGCAACTTGTGACCTTTCATCTTCCTTTTCTCCTAATTTACATTATTTTCATAAATAAATGTGCCAAAGATTCCATTTTCCTTTCCAAAGCCTTAGCCATTGCCTTTTCCAATTTCCTAAGCCGTAATAAACCGAATGAACACCCAATAGGATGTTTTCCCCCACCATTAAGCTTGGAATACATGTCCCATCATCTGTGGTATTTATATATTTTTACATGGAATTTTCACTAGGGCTATTACAAAACCCTGCTCCTTGGGGGAACACTATTCTCAATGTTCAATGACACCTATAACCAACAAGACTGCTGAAAACAAAACATACTTCCCATGGATCTTTATAACACAATTCATTGTAGTATTTACAATGAACACTGTTGAAACATGACAAGCATACCTTTTACTAGAGATATATAACACACCGCATTATGGTATTTACATGAACCACATATACACATACACATTTTCTTCAATGAACAAATAACCATAATGTATGTGCAGCTTTATAAACCAACTCGATACAATATATAGAATAATGCACACATATACACATATGCACATTTTCTCAAACATCAAATAAAAGGATACGATGCCTACATCCACAACAAGGGAATCTAGAGGCTCACACGTCCACCCTCAAAGTAATACTAGGATTCACCTCCATCCCAGCAAGTCTAGAATCCACTGCAAAGTCAAATTTGCATTCAATGTCTAACACTAAAATCCCACGCCACTTGTCCTCTTAGTGAACAGTTACCGGCTCATTTTTCCAGGGTGCACTCCCAATGTGCATCTAATTCCATTTGGCAATGCTAATGACCAAAAAAACTCCATTCATGACCTTCCCTTCTCTACTATATAGTCCCTCGAGAAATCCTGTCATCCCCTTCTATGTAGTCACTCACCTTCCAAGTTCTGCTAGCACCCCCATCTCGGGTAGTGCATCCCTTGGCAAGGCTTCCTCACATCAGAAGGTCAAACAACCAAGGCATATACTTGCCTCAAAACCATCATACCAGTCATAGCATGCTCATGGAAATCAATGGACACTATTGGGTACCAGTGTTCCATAATGGCCCTGCTCCTGAAGTGCTTTACCAACATACTACTGCATTTTCCAATTCCTTTCACTAACGCTGCTAATTCTCGCAATCGATTTCAACCACAAACCAGGCATGTTCATGAATTCGTCTACCAAGCACATAATTTCTTTTAGATTCAAAATAAATCAAAATAAATTCAAATCATACCTCATTGGTAGCTCGTTAATAAGGTACATTTGCAATTCTGTTTGCTTTCTGTCACAAGAAGTCAAACTAACATCTTTGGCCAAATCATCATGTATAACATATCACATCAGGCTAGCTTGAAACACAATCATGATATATCAAAATCACAAATCACACATAACCATCATAAACTAGAATCATAGATCACATGTAATCATCATAGACCAGAATCATAAATCACATGCATAAAAAAAACTGAAATAAAATATTGATACTTATTCTTTAATCAATCCTTAGATTTTACTTGTCTTTATTCCATATAGACACCAGATCGGTTGCCACACTTGACAAACACCCAATGCCTTCTCCTCAACCATGTGCACATGCACATAGTGTGCATCACACACATACAACCACACATGAAATACAACACCATGCAATACATGCACCTATACCTAACATACAACACATACAACTACACCTAGTGTACAACACAACACAATACATACTCCTACATTCAATGTACAACACAACACAACACATATATGTACACAATGTACATCATGTTGTCCCTTAAGAAACCAATTTCCTGGCTGTGTAGAAATTGTGCTTAAGACATTAATGTTTATAATTATTGTCACTTGTTTGTCACTTAATTGTATGTCGTATTCTCAAATGAAGGACCTGAAAGACTTTGTTTTAAACCCTCAATACTTAGGTGACATGAAAATCTCAGAAAGCCATTTGATTTCTCAATATAAATGATGAATGAAGAAAGCTTGAAGAAGTCATAGACAATATGCTATTTTACACAGAATCTACTATCTGTGACACTTGGAGAAGTTAAAGATAATATGATGTCTTACACAGAAACTACTATTTGTAACTGAGAAGAATTTCAGAGGTGGGAACTTCAAGTATAGGAGCGCTCTTTTAAGGGATTTTAACTTCATTTACATAAGAAAATAAATACCTACAGCTTCATTACCATACTTTAAGGAAGAAAACATTTGATGACACATAACAAAGAAGTCACAAAATCATACCCAACAGTATGTGGAAAACTTCTGATTCTTTCATTAATCAACAGTTTTATCAAGAATACAATGACCTAGTCTCCAGGTTCTCCAAAGTTTGAACCCTTTCTCTATAAATTTTCCTCTTTTTATACATTATGAGATAGTTGGTATTCACCAAAACTATCAAACTACTTAACTATTCTCATAACTGTCTAAAGTAAAATTTATTACAGAATATTACATAGAGGGTAAAAGACACCTCATTCTCAAGAAAATAAAATAATAGGAAGTAACAAAAATTAGAAGGTGATGGCTGTTTGCTGTTCGAATCTGTGGCTTGAGTATGTGGTTTGAGTGTTATTCTGCAAGTTGTAGCCCTGTAGACATCCTTATGAGAGTTAGACTATTTTAACACAACAAATTGCAGCTTTACAAGAACTCCATGTGTGGACTTGGGCTCACGTATGTATCGAAAATGATCTGATTGCAGAAACACTAAGAAACCTGGCCAATCACCTTTCCATTGGAGTTTTAGTCATCTGCATCTAACTTTGGTTGTTTTGCTAAAATAACGAAATTGATTAATTTACACGGAATATAACTTACCACGGAACTAAAAAGTATTTAGACTCTGGTTTGTAAACTTATCATGTCTGCCTGAGCTGTGCGTGATCATCGTTCGATCAGACATTCCGATCCTTAGGAACTCAACAAAAATTTAAACCTGTGGAACTAAACCTTATCGCGTTTGCTTTTTCAACGACCCTTTGACTCCCATATGGACCCGATAAGATATAAAATTGCTAGGTAATGATTTATTGGGTCCAATTTTAAAAATAAATCCTAATTAATTTTTGACACAATATCATTGGATCTCATCCCTTTCGATGGACAATTGTGATTGGCTCGGACTTCAGTGGATTAAATTGTATTTCATACAACATCGCATCCGATCTCTGAAATAAACCCCATTGTAGTTAACTACACGATTGTCGTTGGATCTGTGGCTTGTTGATCGGACGACCCATATCTTCCCGCGGGTTTATCACTTTCAAAAGCCATTAATATAAAATCAACCATTTCTTTCAAATCTCCACATTTCTTTTTAGTTCCATTATAACATTATTTTTGGTTTTTCTTTCATATTTTTGATTTTTCTTTCATTTTGTGATAAAACCGAAAATACAACTTAAATAACAATGGATGCTACAACACATCACAAGACATGCATCTGCACACAACGTGTGACACCAAAAATGCATACACATACACTCGATATACAACACAACTCATACATCTATACCTGATGTACAACACCACATAATACATGTACCTACACCTGGCATACAACACAAAAAATACATGTACTAAATAGAGTACAACACAACGAGTACGCATGTCATGATACCACATCTGCATAATACACATACATAGTACAACATGTACACAACACAACATGTACGACACACACACAATACCACATGTACACCAGTACCATATGTATAACACGTACAAAGTACCACCTGCACAACGTGTGCTCAACATCACATGTACATGACACCAGCTACATAACATGTACACAATGCCACATGTACATCATACCACCTATACAACATGTACACAATACCACAACACAACATGTACACAACACCACTTGCACACAATGCCACTTGTACCACATGTACATGACACCACATGCTCATAAAAGCACTTGTACAATCATGCACACAACACCATATGTACAACATGCACACAATGCCATATGTACATAGCACTGCACATACAACATGTACATAACACCATACACATCATTGCATTTCCAACATGCACACAACACCATATGCACACAAAACGACATATCCATCATGTATATAGCATAGTCTAAACCCAACATTGCATATGCAACATTCACACAACACTATCTGTACCACCTTGTACCTAAAATTGCATAAACAACATGTACACACACTATATATACACAACAATGCATGCGCACAACATCACAGATGAAACATGTACAACATATACAACATATGCACAACAATAGTACCAGCCATCCAAACCAGACTGTGTCTACCACGTAACCTTTATTCTAGTGCCTCTCTGCCATCCATGCTTATCCTAACATGCCACAGACCACACGAATTTCATTCTACTAAGGCATCCCTTGGTAGAACCTGTCCATAACATAGACATAATATAATCACATAATATCAACTCATAACCACATGATACTAACCTCATAAATCTATCAGGCTACTTGTCCCACTTGATTCCTCGTAAGAACCGAAACCTCTTCATGTCATTCACCTGTGTAAGCAATCATTCCTCCACAAAAATGATTCCTAACGATCCCGTCAGACAGTGGCATACATACATACATACATACATATATATACATATAAATATTAGCATTGAGCAATCATGATCTATGATGACACTATCAGACACAACATACGTACATACATACATACATACATACATACATATCTATATATCTATATATATAGATATATATATATATATATATATATATAAACATCAACACAATCATGATTACAACACAATTACCAAATATCATAAGGTCAAGGTTAATAGAACACCCTTTATCTATGCACACCATGCACAACTTTGAGAGAAATCATTCCCAACATAGTCAAGGCATCTGATGCCTCAAATCTATTTACTATACCTTTTCTGGTTACCCTTTTCATGTCTGTTCTACCACCATCCATTTACCACAATGGACCCAATCAGTCTTGTTGATTTTCATAATCTTATCTTCCACTGCACTTACTCATGCACCAAGATTCATATGAATCTTATGTTACCTTTCAGGTACAACATAGCTCTCCCTGAGCTCCATGTTACACAGAATTTTGTCACTGTCCCTGTACTCCCCGTTCCTTGATCCTGGAGGACCTCTACAATGAACCCTACATGATTTCGCTTCATGAAGAAACTCCCATTGTGTCCCTCTTCATGAACAGAACAATTCCCTTTTGCATCATTTCCAAAAAATCTTCTATTTTTCCCAGTTTATAAGACCAACACTAATGATCCTTGTCATCCTCACACTAATATGCAGGGTTTCAGTCACGCCGATCCTCTTTTGGAAAGTTTTTAAATAAAGAGCCGAAGCTTCATAATGGAAGTCTAGTAAATGGTTGAGATAAATGGAGTCGAGGATGTCAGTTTGGGCTCCTTTCCCCTATTAGGATGGAACTACCTCAAGAGATAAGACCTTCTCCCATGAGAAGAGGAACCATCTCCCATCCATTCATGCTATATAAACCCCCAATTTTCCCAAGCACAAGCTAGTGTTAGTGTTGGTGTGCGAGTGCTAATTAAGTTTGGAGTAAATAGCAAGCTATTCATAGTTGTAGCTCTCTAGTTGTGTGTTAGGGAGAAGTGTGAATTTGGTTTAGTGTGAAGCCTAAAGGGAAGAGCCTTAAAACTATCATTGTTGAGGCCATCATGGAATTCTAATGGAAGTGTGTGGGAACCTAGTTTTGTCGGAGGAGAACAACAACATCAAGACAATGGTTGTAATCTCTTCTTGATTTAATATATATGCAACTATCGATTAATTTCCTACATAATGTGTCATCTTACATGTTTATGCCTTAATGCTTCTTGACTTGTTAAGTAGGTTGAATTACAATTTGTTTATTATCACGGTTGTTGTTTACTTGTTTCAGGTGTTCAAAAGAGGAAACGAGAGATAGCTGAAGTGAGCAAGCAAGGTCATCACCAAACGGGATAAGCATACTAAGAGGTAGGCCCTCTTAATTGGTTCTAACCTAAGGAAATCTTCCATAGAATGTCTTGTTAGTGGCTAGACCCGCTATCGGGATAAAGGAATTGTTTGTGTCCGCACTTATAATTTTACTTCACCACACTCCATTAACTTTCCTCTTTCTCAACCAATTCCCAAGGCTCAAAACTTAAAATGCAAGTGCAAGAAACAAACAAGAATAAAACCATGAAAACCAATAATAACACGACTCCACAAAAAAAGTGTTATGGCCATACACTAGACATAAACAAAACTGCCAATCAAGCACAACAAATCACGAAAGACCAGAAGCACAAGATTGACAACAAACACCATGACTCAATCCCCATGGTTCCCAGTGCTTCCAAGGAAAGCTTAACCTGATCCTTCTTCAAGATTTCATGGCAGTATCTTTTCCTTGTAATTCCCTGCATCATATTTCCATGAACGAATAACTGTCAGTGCATAAATAAATATAACAGTACACCAGTTACCTTATCTTGTTGTGCCAAGCACTTTACTTGCAACTGAACACATTGATGCCATCTCTCAAGGGACTCCAACTCCCTTGACAAATCCACTTGTAATTAGAGAGTGGCTAATACACCTATCAAGTACATGTTCATGACTATATCACATATCCACATAATGTTAGACAAAATCAAGGCACTTCCTATATGCAAGGCACTCATTCATTTGGAATTAGGGTTTCCAAACATAACTAAAGGAATTCTTGTCCAATTCATTTCTTTTACCCTTTTTTACCTTGTTGCAATTGAGGCTTACTGTGTACTGCCACATCACCCAAATCTTAGTTATATAAACATATCAACTATTACCTTGTCATACTAATACCAGGCATGTTTCCTACAACTACTCACACATGTCAACCACATGTTTCAAATATCAATACAATTGTATCTATCAATTTGAAAGCAACTTTTACAAACAATCATGTCATAACCCATAGTCAACTCATAGTCATTAGAACTAATGCTACGACTGTCACCTACTACACTCAAGTACATATCAACTATCTCAAAACCTATGTGTTAGCACAATCTTCTTAAGACAAGATAATTTCTTCATGCAATCCTATAGATTCATACTCATATCATGCAATTCATCAAACATTCAACCAACTTGCAAACATAGCATGTTAAATAAATAAACTAGACATCAAACACTCAAATACCAAACAGATGTCATAATCAAACAATTAAGCACCAAATATATGACATAAGCGAAGTCATACCTCAATGTATCTCAGGGGAGGCTATCTTGTATACACGATTAATCTAGTTAGCATGATATAACTTCACAACATATCAACTAAAGCATAAACAATATCATGATATTCATAATAGTCACTATCTAACATGTTCACATCATAAGCTCATAAACATTTTTTGTTCATGCATAACAATCACATATGTATGATCAGTCTAGACTAGTACAACACAATGTCACAATAAGTCGATTCATACCTAAATATCGTAACCATAACCATTTCTATAGGCTAATCCAAGTTAACACAATACATATAACATCAAGATATTAATGTAATAACCCTAATCATCAAGTTACTAGCATATAGCAACAACAAGTTAACCTATAACATACTCATCAACAAATATAACCTAATAATCAAGCTAACTATCATAGAACATCAATAGCAATGCATACAACCACATGCTACTATCATTCTTGATTATCTGACATAGGTGTTTGTTGCAGTGTTTTCTTATCAAAGATGTATGAAAAAAACCCACTTAAGATTGTGGATGACAAACAATCTCTACAATATAAATGGCTGCGAAACATTGTGGATGTGCAGCAACTGATAGAAACAAAACCTGCCAAAGTCTGGACCTATGCCACAATCATAGTTAAACAGTAGAAAGAAAGAGTAATAACTCCAATCATCCAATGAAAACCAAATATAACACTTGTGAAGGGAACAAATAGATGTTACCAGTCCCCCTCTATGGGATGGGTTCTTGGTTATCCTCAAATGTATTCAGCTTGTGTAGAGTCTCTCTCCTCTCTAATGTATAAACCTAACAAAAATATGGTGTGTGACAATGAAAATAATTAGAGTTACAACATTGACTGCAACAATGAAAATAATCAAAAGTGAATAATGGATGGAAAACCCTTCTATTTATAACAAAATATTGAGTTATCCTCAAATAATGAGCAATAATGAAATATTATTGATCCCATTTTTGGAATAACCACTTGGAATATTTTATTATATTTTGTTAGGACGGAAAAAATATTTAAACTTTTAATTAGAAATAATAAATAAATAAATGATTTATGTATCATCTCAAGGAATTAGTTAAGGAATAATAATTAAATAAGGATTTATTTAATTATTCCTAAGGGATTTAGTCAAATTTAACAAAGAATAATAATTGAACAATGGTTTAATTAATTATTCCTAGAAGAAAATCAAATAAATAGTGATTTATTTAATTATTCTTCATGGGTTTAACTATAAATTACTTAACAAAGGTGGTTTATTAAGTAATTTCTCATAGTGAAAGCAATTTTACTATGGTAAAATTGGCTTTATATGGTGTACTTCGATCCATCTAGTAAATTAGGCTAGATGATCAATTTTTTGGTGATAACATATTTCCCCCCAATGTACAAGTGTTAGGAGCAAAACGTATGACTGAAGTACGTTGTAAAGACACAATAAATAGACAACACAGGGGAGTCAGAGAGAAAGAGAGACCAATGCAATTGAATTGAAAGAGGATAGGGACAGAGGAGGCGAGAGTAATGGAAGTCTCCTTTTATGTTGTGGTACTAGACCTCAATGAGGCAGGGGAGGCATACCCATACCCGCAGAGATAAATTAGTACAAAAATAATGGTTTGCCCAGAAATATAAATCTGAGCAATGAAGTACACGACGAATGGTACATGACATGCTGGCATGACAGAGCCAAAAATTAATACAATGTGTCCCATATACATAATTCACCTGGAAAAATATGAGCCAAGACTGAATACAATAATATCTGAGTACATGAGATACAAAGGCCCTTCCCTCAAGAAATGGGTGGGATGGAGGGTATAACAACCAGAGAAGCCCCGCTAAATAGGGAAGGGCTCTGCAAAACTGAACAGATCATTTGAAGGAGATGTGCATGCTATGAACACTGGAATTGGTAGCAACCAAACCCATCAACTCTACAAAACTGCATCTGAGGCTGTAGCATCATAGGAATGCATCCAGGTATGTGGGGGGCTACCTGAAGGGCCACCCCCTCATGAGGTCTGAAACATCTCACACACACCCAAGAATCACTAGTACAATCTGCTGCATCACTGGACCATTAAGTGTATGAATCATGAACATGAAACAATCAAATCAAAGGGCAATAATGAGTCCCTCTACTTGATTCGAGGCGCCAAACAAGAATGAAAGTTGGAACCAAGATACACCACCCTATAGGTCGTTCTTTTGGAATAAATGAGTTGATGTCGACAAAATAGGGCTCATGATAGATGAGGCAATGAGGATCCTCAACTAAAGCACGAGGGAAAATAGCAATGTGATTGATGGATTGACACTAGGGATACTGGGGAAAAGGTGGGACTGAGGGACAAACAAATGACTACCCTTGTCAGATCATAAAGTGCATGGTTGACCTAGTAGCAACTGACTCAACTCCGGAGGGGATGGGGACAGTATGACTGGAGGCTAAAATGGGCAACACAGGATGAACGATATGCAAATATGGATGGAATACTATGACATGATATAATGGGACATGAAATAGACTCCAAGAATGTAAGGGTGACTCATCGCAGATGCTCTGAACAAGGGTGACTCGATGACGCTGCCACATAGACTAGGCCCGGTGGGGACCATCAAAACATGAGTAAATGATGGTTACTCATGATGAAAGTTGACATATGGTATGACAAGTATTAAGAGGAGGTGGACCTCAAAGTACAAGTGTCGCTTTATGATGAAATTCAATTTTGAGAGGCGACGAAGTGACCTTTCTTGGAAAAAAGGCTTCTTGGTGAAGTGTCAAATCATCAAAAACTGAGGAAGACCCATTATAGAGCTCAGTGAGAGATTTCCAATGGTGCTGATGGTTCATCAAACTAAGCTACGATCTAATCACAATGGTCGATAGAAAAATTGGGGATTTTCTATGAAAGGATGTTTTCCCTTCAATTTGGATTCATTTGCTAAGTGAGTTGTAGTGAATTTGGAGACGAGGAAAATGCCCTAAATATTGTGGAGATCGTAGTGGACACATCAACTATTGGAATTAGGATCTACAACTCTCAGGTAGGTGGCCTTACTCATCTCTTCAATTTCAGTGATTTATTTCCTAATTTTTGGCACCTGGCAACTCCCTGAGAGTCTGCTGCTCTTGCTCATGGCCACATTGCAATTTTTGGGCCCTAAAGTGTGATATGGATTGAAGGAAATAGTTGGAAACCTACGAGCTCGCACTTTTTGGGCTGAAAACTATGATTTGGGGCTGGAGAGAGGGTTGGTCTACTAGTTTGGTGGGGGATGTAGGCTATTCAGTGTAGACCATTGTTTTTTTCTCTAAACTAACAAGACATGTGGTGTTTTGTAAGCATGGTAGAGCTAAAAATCGACTGGCGTGAACGAGACTTGGATGCTCTTCGATCCAAGATCCAGGGGGATCCAAAGGTTCGAGTGGCATTGGCTCATTATGGGGTTCTGAAGTTCGTAGAGATCCCACTAATGAGGGCATGCGAGTCCTTGCTATTGTGAATTTTGAACTATTAGGATCCATACCAGGAGGTCTTTGCCATGCAGGGGCACAAGATTAAGCTCACATTATAGGATATTTACTTCTTGAACAGACTACCTCGCCTCAGAGTGGTGGGGGATATTCATTTGGTGTTACTTCATGGGAGGAACATTACTGAGTTTGTGGAGTGCGATTGTCGATGGGGTGTTCGTGTTAAGGGCACGACTATCCCGCTTGTTGATCTAGAGAGGCTAGAGACACAGGATGTTGGTGCAGTTGTGCTACAGGTCTTGGGCATTCCACCACATAAATGGTGGGTAGATGATGTTGGTTGAGAGTGTTTTGGCTGTGACCTACTATGGGTGGGCCCAGATAATGCTGTTGTCGGTGAAATGGTAGTTGAGTATTTGTAGGAGGCAGGTGAACTATCACTGCGCTTTTGGTACAGTACTGTGTGCATTCTTCTTTGAGAAGATACCCACTATCCATCCTCATTTACAGATCCGAGATGGGGGCCCACAGGAGCCTAGGATGTGCCACTAGGGGTAGCTATTGCAGAGAGGAGGGGGAGGGGGAGTCGGATAGGTGTTCCGACCCGAGTTTTTTGCACATTGGGATCAAATACGCCTTTAAATTAACGATTACCATTATAGATAGATACTATCAAGGGGATATTAACTTTCCACTTCTGCCTGGGCGAGCATGGGGACCAGACGGTAAGTGTTAAGTTGCTATTATTATGGTGCATTTCATATGTTTATCACATGCATATGGTACTGAGTGTAAAATATGTTGTATGCATACATAGCACCAGTAAAGTCGACAGGATATGCAAGCCGAGTTGCAGCACCTGAGGCTATAGATCGGGGGACATCATCATCACAGTAGGGTCTAGAGGAGATTGCGGTGCTCGTTGATCTCCATTGTAGGTTTGATGTACTCTTGACCAGAGTTTCAAAGTGAAAATGGAATGAATTAGAGGATCGATACACAGATGAGTGCACTGGTCTTCCCTTAGAGTTGTGAGGTGTCGTGCAGTGCGTGATGATGGCTGGTCAGGTAGTATGTGATCTACGTGTAGGTGGAGCAGAGAATTTGGCACGAGATCCGCCGGATAGTGACTAGATGCAGGGACATGTGGGTTCCATTGATTATGATTTTTGTAACATGCTATGGGCATGTTAGATGTATTTAGAGCTACGACTCCAAACACTTTTATGATGCATAATATGATTATGCATTTTATATGATGATGATGGTTCGCCATTCATTTTGTTTATGGTTATCTTCTGTGGTATACATGTGATAAATGCCAATATAGAATGTTGTTTGCGATGGCATCTACATAGTGATTTTGGGCTCCAGGCACATGACTGAATGTAATGGTTTCAAATTCACATACCAACAACTTAACTCGTAGATATTTTCTAAATAGGACTTGGTTATGCACATGATACACACCATTAAATTGCATGACAAGTAGGAAGGAATCTAAATGAACATGAAGATGAAGGATGCGATGAGTGAGGGCATCGACTAAAAAACCTATCACTACATCATATTTGACCTGATTATTGGTGGAAAATACAATGCACACGTCGTTTGAAAGGACTGGCGTATGCAAGGGTGTAAAAATGGCCCAGGTTTCCAAGGCTAGATTCTGGGAGAAGCGACTCACATCGTCGACATGACCGATATACGGTGTGGATGATGGATCCATCTGAAAGGTGCAAAATACATTGGATGAGATGGTGCAATCTACCTAACTTCTTGGCAGAAATAAAGACGCAAATTAAAGGGATGTGCTATGCACGAAATTTCTTGAGGTAGGGAGCATTGGGAGAATTAGGAAGGAAATGACCTTCAAAATCCTCTGAAGAAATTCCCCCTTGCTTAAGTGCAGGGGTAATCAGGGGTGGACATAGTTTCCATGGTGTCTTCATCAGGCTGGGAGATGGGTGGATGGGAGGAAGACTGACTACATGATGCAGCGACATTACCTGGTGCATCAACCTGAGAAATAAGGTTCACATGCACATCATCTTGAATGGTAGACAATGGGATGGTAGATGGAGGATCTATGGATGTTGAGACCATGGATTTTGTTGAAAGAGGTTTGACAGAAATGTGCGCAAAACCCTCAAAAAGGTTTGCTTGCGAGGAACTCAAGGATGACGATAGGTAAAGGATATGGCCTGTGGTTTCCGTCATCTTGACATCAGGGGGAGGGATCAAAATGGTAGTACCAATGTCCCCCTATTCTGGTTGACTAATGGTACCAGAATACACGGGTAGAGGAGTAGATGATCCACTATGAGTGGCCTCGTATTCACGAAGTGCTTCAAGGCAGTCGCAAAATTCATTGAGATGAGGGAAATAATGGGAATAGTGACCATGATAATCACACAAGGTACAAGGGTGATTTGTGTACAACATTTTGAGTTTCTTAGGTGGTGTTGGTAAGTTAACATGGAATTTAGGGATATTTGACTCACGAAACGTTTCATGAACCAAAGGTTTGAGTTGAGGAAGCTCGGGACAATTATTGGTGGCATGCCCAACAACTTTACACAAAGCGCACAAAGGTTATGGCATTCGAGCCTTAGGGGCTAGAGTAGCTTGGGGAGCCTTGTCCTTAGGTTCTTTCCTCTTAGCTTTTCCCTCGTGTTTAGATGCTTTCACAACAGGAGCTGGTTCTTGTTGAGGTTGTGATGGCACTGAAGCAGTGATAGGGGTCATGGGGATTTGTTGAACTGGGGTCAAGGCATGATAAGGTCTTAGCTAACCAGGCGAAATTCTTGCAGGGGGATCGATGTACCATACTAGGATCCCCAAAGTCATGTTAAGAAGGACCAAAGAAGCTGTGAAAGGGATAGAAAATATTCCTGAAGGGGGGAATAAGAAAGGTATCTGGATGGTTGAGACCTAAAGGAACAGTTCTTGGTGGAAACATAGGAGAGACAATCAGATGATGGTTAGAAGGATATAATACACCCAAGGTAGTTAGTAGTGCTTTCTTTTGAGATGGGCATGACTAGAGGACTTCTAGCATTGACATGGAAACAGGTGATTGCACCAAGTCTTCTACTATACTGTATGTATGGGAAACTTAGTTAGAAGCCGCATTACGATGTAATGGTCCCTTTGGGATCTTGGGAATGGCCTCAAATTTATGTTGAGGGATCTGCAACAGACCATTTGGTGTCGTAAGAGGCTCAATAGATGCTTTGGTTTTGGATTCAGTGGTAGACAAAGTCGAGGGCTTGTCATATTAACGCGATTGAGTTTGCAAGTTGATATTGGAGTGGTTAACCCCATCAGATTTCATCATAAGGATATGGTAGTCAACAGGACTAGAAGGTTGGCAGGGATGGGCTGCTTGACCTGGCTAGGGTTGAGTAGCAACAAATCCTTGTTGAGGGAAAGGATTTGTGAGCACTTCTGGTTGAGATGGTGCAGGATTCTGAGGCGATTGTTGAACTCTAGAAGCTGCTTAAGCTTCCACATTTGGTGCATCTGGGGTAAGAGAGGACACTCATGTGTATAATGGACATGTACACCAAGGCTTATTCGTAAGAATAACCTTGTTTTTCTTGGGCTAGCTGCCATGTTGCTGGTTGTTGGTGTTAGGCTGGTTCCCCTGGGGTTCACTAGGTTGATTACCTTAATTACCTTGGTTACCTTTGTTACACTTCCCCTTGTTAGAGCCCTATAGTGATAGGATTCATAATTTTGAATTGGCTAAGGTTAAGCCTTCTAATATTGTACATACCTTTGCTTTCTGCAATTTTTTTCCATATTGAAAATTAAAAAATGTAAAGAGGGTATGTCCTAAAAGAAACATCAAAGGACAAAAAGAATAAGAAAAGATAAAAGAAAAATGAAAATATATGAAACCCAAAAACAAAAACAAATCATGAAAGTGTGCAAGTCTAAATGCAACTACTATTTTATTGCTTTACTATCTTAAATAATGGTTGTGTGCAGCTTGTCATACATGCCACAACCCATGGTAGTCAAACTGCTTAATCTTAACTATTTCATGCTTTGAATTTTATGTTTACAGTTAGAGAATAAAATTTGACCAAACAACTTAATCTTGGCAGATCATTAGATAGGTAGAGAAAATAAAAGGATCTCATCATGTTTAATTTGAGCCCTTGGAAGATATAAGGTTAGAATTAGATAGTTTAATTTACAAAAGAAAAATGAATGATAAGGGTCTTCTAGCCTAAATGCACCCAAATAAAATGAAGAAAAAATGTTAGGGTAAGTAATGGGTAAGTAGAACAAAGGTTGTTGAACTATAAAGTTGATTGGACAAAAGCACATTTATCATGCTTAATCATATCTTTCAATGTGCATGAGTAGTTAAGAAAGAAAAAAAATGGTTTCTAAGTTGATTTAATTAACTCTCCCTCATTCATTTCATCCCTAGACTTACTAATTTCCCCATTTACAAGTATGTTCTAGTACTAAAAATCCTTCAAGTCATAAAGGCTTAGAGCATTTCTCTGACTTTTGGTGGGACCAGACCCTCAGCTTAATGACTTATGGATATCAAGTGCTAGAATTCCCTTCATAAAAGTCATTTCCCTCCATTACCCTAATAAAACCCCGTTTCCTAAGGTTAAACTTCATTTGCCTATGAAAAGTAAACAACTCCATGTTAAATTCTATTTCATTCAAAATACCCACAAAATGATTATATCCTGAGTATAAGTGTATGTGAAGAAAATGCACAAATATTACATTATGCTTAGGGGTATGTTCACTTTGCTCATTTCATCTCATATTAATTTTTTAACATAATAAAATAGTTCCTGATATACCTTTTCCCATATATAAATAAATCCCTTATGTAATACCCCAACCCTTAGTTTAACTATAAACTATATTAATTTTATCCCATACCCCTGACAAAACCCTCTTAACTCACGAATACTCGGTAAAGTTAAGATAATTCCTTCATTAAACCCCCTCCGATCATTTAATCCAAAGATTAACTCATAAATAATCCCAAACCACCATGGATTAGAGCCCCGAAACCTTTGCCCGTTTCATCCATGCACACCTATCACCCGATTGTCATCCAATCATCAGTGTCCAAATCCAATGGTCCACAGCCATATCGAGCTCACCCAATGTCAGACCTTTACCCGCCCGATAAAGTGATTTTTCCTGGGCCCCCATCTGCTACGTGTCAAGCGCTAACATAGATCGGGTGACCTCACCAAAATACCGCCTCCTCCATAAAAGCGGTGTGATGGCTTGGGAAACCACCTCCCCACCCAACTCGAAAAACCACCCATTGCTCATTTGTAATTTACCCACATAAAAGTGATCGTTATTCAATAAAAAGGCCGAGAAGCCCTATTTCACCTTTTTCACTCAATTTCTTTGTGAACCTCTGCAAACAATTGCGACATCTTCAAATGCTGAAAATGCCAATTAACCTCAATTTTACTCCTGAAGCAGTCACAACGACCCCAATCAAGGTCTCAGTCCGTACCAGAACCCATTCAACCTTCTGCAGTTGCCGAGAACACCAAATTTCAAGTTAATTCACCCAAATTCCAATTTTTTTTATAGAAAAGGGATTATCCAATCCTTAGTAATAAATGATAAGCTGATGACACAGGAGGATTACAACAAGAAAATCAGAGAGGTAGCAAAAGATCAGGTAAATGCATCATCAATGAAGGCCTTGCCAACAGGCAAAGTACTCTACCATACATTTTAAAACTTGTTTTACCTCCAGCATGAGGTAAAACACTTGTTGGTCAATAAGCCTACTTTTTCCAAATACATAGAGGTAGATGAAACATTTAGAGAGATGCTAAAAATCCAATTACCTGATGCTGAAGCATGGGAGAAATTAACTGATTTACTACAGAAATATGCAGTAAAAAGGTTAATGTACAGTAAAAGTAAAACAACATGGTGAAAGGATGTTGACAGATCAACAGAGTCAAAGTGTATCAGATGAAAGGCTAAAGTAAATGAAGCATCCAATGTAAAATATCAAACAACAAAGCAGCATGAAGGGAAAAATATCAAAGCCAACATAACCAAAATAAAAGGGACAACATGAAATACTTCAATAGCTGTCTCTATCTTCCTGTAAGAAGATATTTTCTTTCCTAAATTAAATCTCAAATTAGTTTGAGATATTTTGTAATAAACTTTTGTATAAATACTTCACAATTCGAAGTATGTAGGGTGGAATCTACTAGACATTTCTATAGAATTTTTTATCAGAAAACCCAAAGGGTTATTGTATTATTTGCCTGTCTTAATAGTTATGCATTTGAATGTTTTCTTCTGAGGATTCTTAGTTTCCCTTTGACTTTGATTACCCCTTCATTCCTCATTCATTATCCGGGTATGAGAACCCTTAAATTCTCTCTCACCCCGAGTGAAACCCTTTCACCCCTCTGTCTCAAAGATCTGAAAAGCACTTTTCTATCTTTCCCTTTGAAAGTTCTCTTTAGTTAGTTAATCTAGTTTTTCTTCCTTATTGTTTGACTCCATAGCCTAATGGTCTAAAAGACATCATTCTATCTATTTATCTAAGCAGATCCCACCACCCAATCTCAAATACAAATCAAAAACCCCCTGAACAATCATAGCTAGCCTAAAAACATCTCAACCAAAACAAAGTTAAATTTTAAAGAGAGATCCCTCTCTGAGCATTAGGAAGGCTAGGTCCCGATCTCCAAAAGCGGATTGTTGTTACCTTTGGTTTTTCTTTCTTTTTACTTCAAAAGAATTACTAGAGTGATAACATTTCTGGTGACCATACTGGTGAATTCGATCCTCAGTCTCATAAAACCTTAAGGAAATATTAAATTAAACCTTGAGCCCCTTAAGGTCATTACCTAAAGTAAGTTTCAGAAATCATTAAAACAGTTTAAAAAATTAAAATTTTGGCTCCTAAAAAGATTCACTATACTAGGGCTAACCCAAATCCAAACCCTGCAATTATAGTGGATGACCCAGAGAGGATTTTAAGACAACCTAAAACAACAGAAACTCAAGCTAGTAGTAGCAGGTTAGTTAGATCCAATTCACTCCTTGAGGAGTTATCAACTTTAGAAGACATCCTTTTCGAATAGTCATTTGACCTCTCATTATTCAGAAGTAAATATGAGAATGCAATCCACGAAACAGAGTTAGATCCTGGGTTTATTCAACTCATTGAATAAAAAAGGATTATTCATTCAGATTTAGATAAATTAGTCGTTGAGACTTTTGAAAAATTAGAAGCTTGGACCTCTAAATTGATAAGTAATGTAGGTGATTCTTACATTCAACAATCTACTGAACTAGCTACCCTTACTACTACTGCCCTTGGAGTTTCTCCACAAACTTCACTCGCTATTAGTACCCCTTCCTTCACCACAACTTCATCGATTGTGTCTACCACAATCCAATCACCTAAACCACTTATTAATCAATCATCTTCATCATCATCTCGTTCACTTCCATCAGTTTCAAGCCCTCTTCAACCACCACAACTTTACCCCCAAGTCAAACCATAATCATAGCAATGACAAAAATACATGCTCCTCTTGTTTTACCTGCCCAAATCCATCCCATGCCTACAGATTATCAGAGTAATATTTTCCTGTTTGATGCTATTGGTGATTACACTACCCAATAGCATGTAAACAAGATGTCTGACTTTTTTGAATTGCATGAAATAGATGTCCAAATGAGATTGTTTGCATAAAATTTAACTAGGGATGTTAAGAAATGGTTCAAAGCCTTTCCTCCCAACCATATTGCAGACTTAGCAAATTTTCAAAGGTTATTCATTGATAGATGGGAGAGAAAGAAGAATCCATTGAAAATACATTCTAAATATGAAAATATTAAAATAGCTCCTAATGAGTCAGTTCAGGACTATTGCACTAGGTTTATTGATATCTATAATACAATTCTAGCCAATATTGAGCCTCCACCTAACCTCGCATTAATTAAGTTCCCTGATGGTTTTGATGCTAACATGTCATACCAGCTAAGGGAGAGAAATCCTGAAACACTTGAATAAATGCAGAGTAATGTTGTCAGTGTAGAGGCCAACCTATTAGCTAAGAAAGCACGAATGAGGAATGAAAAGAAAGTTGTATTTAAAGAAGAAGCTTCAACTTCAGATGGAAAAGTATATGTTTCAGCTAAAAGTTTAGAAAAAATCGTGGATAGGTTAGATAACATGGAGAGGAAAAATCAATGGGAGAATCAACAACAACAACCCCCAATAAGAAACCCAAATTTTAGGAACAACCCTAATATTGCAAAAATGCTACACTAGAACAACAGATTAGGCCCCCCTTCCAAGAAAACTACATTGAAGATTCACAGAACCAAGAAGCGGAGGATGATACCCAGCTTAACTTACTGGAAACCACAGAGGAAGACACTGTTTTTCTTACTCAAGAAGAACAGGAGTTATATATGCTTCAACAATTACAATTAGAATTTGTGAATCTTTTGATTTTAAATAGGGATATGAGTCAGCTATATATGAGGTACATAAACAATATAGCTTGAGAAGTAAGAAGAATAACGAGAATCCAATTAAAAGATCCATCCAAACCCAGAATAAGATAATAAAAGAAGCTCCAGTTAACAAAGTATTGCAAATTCTCCCTAGGGGAACAATTGAAACTTCAACCCCTAGGGTTGTAGATATAACCTCCACTAAATCCCAAATAGAGCCAATCACTGAAAACAATCAAGATAAAGGAAATCAAGGAAAAACTGTAGAAACACAAAATGAAATGCCTACCACTGAGAAATAGGATAAAGACACTCAAACTGCACAAATTAAGGAAGATCTAAATCAAACAAACAAACCTCAATTCCCTTTCAATATTAAAAATGGAATAGCTAAATTAAAGATATCAGTTCCTTTGACCGAACTCGTAAAGAACGAATCTTATAGGTCACAGATAACTGAGACTTTGAACATAGGAGAGGGAGAGGATTCTATTAATTTGAATGATGGCCAGCCTGAATTGTTGTTTGGCCCTGAGGCCAATGGAATTCATCAACAAGGGGGAGTTCCTCCTTTTTACATCAGCCGAAACATTCATGATAAATTTTTCATAACGCTATGTTGGAATTAGGAGCATCCCACAATCTCATGCCAAAGGCAATAATGGAAATATTGAATCTAGACATTACCAGGCCTTATAAGTGTTTATTTTCTTTTGACTCCAACTAGGTTAAATGCCTTGGTATGATCAAAGACTTATGTGTAACTCTTGTCCAGTGCCCTGCAAAGAGCATTCTAATGGACATTGTAGTTGCAGACATCCCACCAAAATATGGATTGCTACTATATCGCTCATGGGGAGCAAACCTATAGGGATCTTTGCAGTTGGATATGTCTTATGCCACCATATTTGTTTTTGGCTAACTAAGAAAATTATATAGGGAGACCTTGATGAAGTACATGTTCAGTAGTGAGGAAAATACCTTTCCCATATACTCCATGCATTCATATATGGACTCTTTCATCTTATACAATGTAGAAACTGATCAAAAGGAAATTACAACCAAAGAACTTAAGTACAGAACAGCTGGCAGTGAGAACATATTCCATGAGTCACTTTAGCATTTAGAATTTGATGGGTCTGTAAATAGGTTAGGGGTTGGTGTAGGAGTGTGGATCCATAATATGGAAAATAACCATGCTGAGGGACATGCTTTCAGATTGAACTTCAAATGTACCAATAACATGGCCGAATATGAAGCCTTGATTCTAGGGTTACAATTGGTTAGGAAATTGGGAGCCAAAAGAGTTTCCATCATGGGAGACTCAGAGCTGATTATGAAACAAATCAGTGGTGAATATTCTGTCAACAACCCTAGGCTTGGTAGATATAGGGATACTATTTTAGACTTGATCAAGGACCTCCTGGAATCAAACTTTGCTACCATTCCTAGAAAAAAAAACATGCATGCCCACAATCTGGCTACCTTTGCTAGTACTTGTAAATTTCCATTCCAACCAAACCACCAGTACACTGCAGAAGTCAGGCATAGGCCTGTTATACCAGACAACCTTAAGTATTGGCAGATTTTCTCCCAGGACTCTTAGATCTATGATTTCATGAACAATGAAGGTGAATTTTAGAATTGTAAGATAGATACTGACTGTACAATAGATAATAATATAGAAAGTAGCTTAGATGTAAATAATTTCAATATAGCTAAATCGTCTAAATTTACTAGTGTAGAAATAGATAGTTTAGAAAAGGTTGAGATAGATGAAATAATGGATGATGATAATGAGATTCTTAATTTGAAAAATATTTTTTTCTGAAAGGATTAGTACCTTTAGAGGATTTGTTTGATTCTAATGATGTAGCTACGTAACCGAAGATGGAACCTCTAAGAGCTGACATAGAAGAGGTTAATATAAGAACCGAAGATAATCCAAAACTCATTAAGATATCTAAAGCCTTACCCCCAGAGAAAAAGGTCAATTATATAAACTATTTAAGGAGTTCCAAGATGTTTTTGCGTGGAGTAATGAAGACCTAAAATCTTATGACACCAGCATAATCCAACACAAAATATCTCTAAAAGAAGATCATAAACCTTTCAAATAGAAACTTAGAAGGATAAACCCAATTCTTATGCCATCAATAGAAAAAGAGGTTAAAATAATGTTTGATTCCCAAATAATAGCCCCCATTAGATACTCAGACTAGATTTCAAACTTAGTTACAACTAGGAAAAAGACAGGTGAAATTAGACTTTGTGTAGATTTTAGAAACTTAAACAAGGTCTCTTTAAAAGACAACTACCCCTTACCAAAAATGGACCATATATTGCAAAGGGTAGTGGGCTCATCTAGGATTTCACTGTTAGATGGATTCTCTGGGTATAACCAGATCTTAGTCCAACCTGAGGACCAAGCCAAAACTGCATTTACTACTCCTTGGGGTACCTTCATGTATTTGAAGATGCCCTTTGGATTAATGAATGCAGGTGCCACATTTCAAAGAGCTATGGATATAGATTTTGCCAAGGAAATCCATGATTTCTTAGTAGTATACCAGGATGACATTATTGTCTTCTCTAAATCTAACAATGAACACTTAGACCACCTCAAAAGAGTATTTATCAAATGCAGGAAATTTGGGATTTCTTTAAATCCTAAAAAGACACTTTTTTGGTATAGAAGAGGGAAAGCTGTTAGGACACATCATATCTTTAGATGGAATTAAGATAGACCCTGCTAGAATTGAAGCCATTTTGACCATTTCCCATCCCTGAAACATTAAAGAGCTACAATCATTTATAGGTAAGATTAATTTCCTTAAGAGGTTTATCTCAAATCTAGCATAACTAATTAGGGAGTTAAATAACATGCTAAGAAAGGACTCATAAATTAAATGGACATTAGAGGGCAAACAATCCTTTGAAGTTATTAAGGAAGCATTAGCCAAGACTCCATTCCTAATTAGTCCTGACTTTAATAAAGATTTATCATTTTTTCTTTTGCTTCAGAACACACCATTGCAGTAGTCTTGCTGCAAAAGAATAATCAAGGATATGAACAACCAATAGCATTCTTTAGTAAATCATTAAGAGATTCCACAATCAAGTACAATATCATGGAAAAATAGGCTTTAGATTTGGTTAAGGCTATCAAAGATCTCAGAGTATACATTCTGTACTCCCACATTATTGCTTATGTTCCAAACTCTGTAGTTAAGGACATTTTGACTCAAAATGGGTCTGAAGGAAAAAGAGGCAAATGGATTGCCACAATATTGGAATATGACATAGAGATAAAACCCACCAAGCTCATCGAAGGCCAAGGTTTAGCCAAACTTGTGGCTGAATCGAACTATTAGGTCCTTGATATCAACTTCATTAGTGCCCTTGATGATCAGGAGGAGATGGCGACTCCATAGATCAGTGAACCTTTTACTGAATCACCATGGTATGTAGATATTACATTTGTATTACTAAACTTACAAGCTCCTCCTGGATTGACAAGAACTAAAGCTAGATTCTTAAAAATGAAGTCATAAATATATTGTGTTGTAGGCAATGCACCTGTTTTGGAAAGACAATTGTGGTATTCTTTTAACATGTTTATTAAAAGATGAAGCTGACAAGATTTTACAAGAGTTTCATGCAGGGGATTGTGGGGGACACTTGTACTGGAAGAGTACTGCTGACAAGATTTTGAGGTCTGGTTTTTATTGCCCTACTTTGTTTTCAAATGTTAAAAAACATGTGACCTCCTGTCATAAATGCTAGATTTTTGAGGGAAAGAGGAAACTTTTACCCTTGCCTCTTAAACCAATTTCCACTGAGATGTCATTTCAACAATGGGGGTTAGACTTCATTGGAGAAATACATCTAGCCTCCTCGACTCAGCATAAGTGGATTCTGATAGCCACAAACTATTTTACCAAGTGGATAGAGGCCATACCTTCTAGGCAAGCCATAGACACTGTCATAATCACCTTCCTAGAGAGTAACATCCTTTCAAGATTTGGATGTCCCTAGAAGCTCAGTACTGATAATGTAGCAGCCTTTAAATCCAAAATAATGATAGATTTCTGTAACAAATACCATATCACCCTTAGTCATTCCACATCTTATTACCCTCAAGGTAATGGGCTAGCAGAGTCATCCAACAAAATTCTGGCTAATATTATCAAAAAGTTACCTAAGGATAATAAAATGACATGGAACAAGAAGTTAGTCAATGCCTTATGGGCATATAGACTGACTACTAAGAGGTCCATTGGAACATCACCTTATCCGCTGGTTTATGGGATGTATGCAGTTTTTCCCTCATCCTTGGGAGTGTCAATCATGAAGATCCTCCAGGAATTATAGGTGGAACTGAATGATATTTAGAGAAGAATAAATCAGACTATACACCTGCAGCAGACAAGAGAAGAAGTATATGTAAAATCACAGGTAATCCAGGAAAAGATCAAGAAAGTATTTGATAAAAAAACCAAAGTAGATGATTTTCACATAGGAGATAATGTCCTTAAGTGGGATTCAAGGAGAGAAGACAAAGGCAAGCATGGAAAATTTTATTTTCTGTGGCAGGGGCCTTATGTCATTTATGGCTACAGAGGCAACAATGCCTTTTTCTTGAGAAACATAGATGGATCAGATCTACCAGGAGGACCTATTAATGGTAGGATGCTGAAGCATTACTTTTCCATTGACTTACGATAGTTCATTTTACTTTGCATCATTATACATAACATTGTAGAGTGTAGGTTGGATTGGATGGTAATCCTACAAAGTTGAATCTTGGAGAGAAGGCCCTAAGCTTTGAAAGATTTACTATCATAAGTATCAATAAAGAAGATTCATAGAAGGCACTGTGCAAGGTAACTTTAGCCATAATTCAAAGGCTACTGGTCTTTAGAGTTCTTGATGTTTCACTAAGAAATTCCATCCCCATGTGGAGCCACTGTTAGAGTCCTATAGTGATTGGATTCATAATTTTGAATTGGCTAAGGTCAAGCCTTGTAATATTGTACATACCTTTGCTTTTTGCAAATGTTTTCCATATTGAAAATTAAAAAATATAAAGAGGGTACGTGCTAAAAGAAACATCAAAGGAAAAAAAGAATAAGAAAAGATCAAAAAAATAAATGAAAATATATGAACCCCAAAAACAAAAACAGATAATGAAAGTGTGCAAGTCTAAATGCCAATACTATTTTACTACTTTACTGTCTTAAATAATGGTTGTGTGTAGCTTGTCATACATGCCACAACCCATGGCAGTCAAACTGCTTAATCTTAACTATTTCATGCTTTGAATTTTATGTTTATAGTCAGAGAATAAAATCTGACCAAACAACTTAATCTTGGCAGATCATTAGATAGGTAGAGAAAATAAAAAGGAGCTCATTATGTTTAATCTAAGCTCTTGGAAGATATAAGGTTAGAATTAGATAGTTTAATTTACAAAAGAAAAATGAATGATAAGGGTCTGCTAGCCTAAATTCACCTAAATAAAATGAAGAAAAAATGTTAGGGTAAGTAGAACAAAGGTTGCTGAACTATAAAGTTGATTGGACAAAAGCACATTTATCATGCTTAATCATATCTTTCAATGTGCATGAGCAGTTAAGAAAGCAAAAAAATGGTTTATAAGTTGATTTAATTAACTCCCGTTCATTCATTTCATCCCTAGACTTACTAATTTCCCCATTTACAAGTATGTTCTAGTACTAAAAATCCTTCAAGTCACAAAGGCTCAGAGCATTTCTCTGACTTTTGGTGGGATCGGACCTTCAGCTTAATGACTTATGGACGTCAAGTGTTAGAATTCCCTTCATAAAAGTCATTTCCCTTCATTACCCTAATAAAACCCCTTTTCCTAAGGTTAAACTCCATTTGCCTATGAAAAGTAAACAACCCCATGTTAAATTCCATTTCATTCAAAATACCCACAAAAAGATTATATCCTAAGTATAAGTGTATGTGTAGAAAATGCGCAAATATTACATTATGCTTAGGGGTATATTCACTCCGCTCATTTCATCTCATATTAATTTTTTAAAATAATAAAATAGTTCCCGATAGGGGTATATTCACTCTGCTCATTTCATCTCATATTAATTTTTTTACATAATAAAATAGTTCCCAATATAACTTTTCCCATATATAAATAAATCCCTTATGTAATACCCCAACCCTTAGTTTAACTATAAACTATATCAATTTTATCCCATACCCCCGAAAAAACCCTCTTAATGCACCAATACTTGGTAAAGTTAAGATAATCCCTTCATTAAACCCCCTTCGATCATTTAATCCCATGATTAGCTCGTAAATAATCCCAAACCACCATGGATTAAAGCACTGTGCCCCCCTGAAATGTTTGCCCATTTCATTCGGACACATCTATCACCCGATTGCCATCTGATTGTCAGCACCCAAATCCAACGGTACATAGCCATATCGGGTTCACCCGATGTACAACCTTTATCCACCTAATAAAGTGGTTTTTCTCGAGCCCCCATCTGCTACGTGTCAAGCGCTAACATAGATCAGGTGACCTCGCCAAAATACCGCCTCCTCCATAAAAGTGGTGCGATGGCTTGGGAAACCACCTCCCCGCCCAACCCAAAAAACCACCCACTATTCATTTGTAATTTACCCGCCAAAAAGTGACCGTTATTCAATAAAAAGTTCGAGAAGCCCTATTTTTCCTTTTTCACTCAATTTCTCTATGAACCTCTGCAAACAATTACGACATCTTCAAACACTGAAAATGCCAATTGACCTCAATTTTACTCTTGAAGCAGTCGCAGAGACCCCAATCAAGCTCTCAGTCCGTACCAGAACCCACTCAACCTTCTGTAGTTGTTGAGAACACAAAATTTGAAGTTAATTCACCCAAATTCCAAATTTTGATAGAAAAGGGATTACCCAATCCCTTAGTAATAAATGATAAGCTGATGACACAAGAGGATTACAATAAGAAAATCAGAGAAGTAGCAAGAGATCAGGTAAATGCATCATCAATGAAGGCCTTGCCAACATGCAGAGTACTCTACCATACATTTCAAAACTTGTTTTACCTCCAACATGAGGTAAAACACTTGTTTGTCAATAAGCCTACTTTTTCCAAATACACAGAGGTAGATGAAACATATAGAAAGAAGCTAAAAATCCAATTGCCTGATGCTAAATCATGGGAGAAGTTAACTGATTTACTGTAGAAATATGCAGTAAAAAGGTTAATGTACAGTAAAAGTAAAACAACATGGTGAAAGGATGTTGACAGATCAACAGAGTCAAAGTGTATCAAATGAAAGGCTAAAGTAAATGAAGCATCCAACATAAAAGATCAAACAACAAAGCAACATGAAGGGAAAAATATCGAAGCCAACAGAACCAAAATAAAAGGGACAACATGAAACAGTTCAATAGCTGTCTCTATCTTCCTGCAAGAAGATATTTTCTTTCCTAGATTAAATCTCAAATTAGTTTGAGATATTTTGTAATAGACTTTTGTATAAATACTTCACAATTCGAAGTATGTAGGATGGACTCTACTATACATTTCTATAGACTTTTTGATCATAAAACCTAGAGGGTTATTGTATCATTTACTGAGCCAACAAGCTAGATTGATGAATAAAGATCAGACATTTCAAAGGATTCATGTGTTAAGTGAATTTCAGACAAGTATTCTCATGTGTTGTTTTCATTTTTCTCAAGTTATTCATAATCTTTAATGTTTTTCTCAATCTAAATGTTATAACTGGAATAATATTTCAAAACTTGTTTAATTACACTTTGTCTTAACAGTTATGCATTTGAATGTTTTCTTCTGATATCTAAATTAAAGAATTCTTAATTTCTCTTTGGTTTAGATTGATTTCATGAGTATCCAGGTTAAAGGATTCTTAATTACCCTTTGATTTTGATTACCCCTTCATTCCTCATTCATTATCCGGGTTTGAGAACCCTTAACTGCTCTCTCACCCCAAGTGAAACCCTTTCACCTCTCTGTCTCAAAGATATGAAAAGAACTTTGCTATCTTGCCCTTCGAAAGTTCCCTTTAGTGAGTTAATCCAATTTTGCTTCTTTATTGTTTGACTCTATAGCCCAATGGTCTAAAAGACATCATTGTATCCATCTATCTAGGCAGATCCCACCACCCAATCTAAAATACAAATAAAAACCCCCTAAACAATCACTGCTAGCCTAAAAACATCTTAATTAAAACAAAGTTAAATTTTAAAGAGAGAGCCCTCTCTGAGCATTAGGAAGGCTAGGTCTTGATCTCCAAAAGCGGATTGTGGTTACCTTTGGTTTTTCTTTCTTTTTACTTCAAAAGAATTACCAGAGTGATAACACCCCTTATTATTTTTATTCGTATTTTGGAGATTGGTTGCACTCTTCTGCGCAAACACGTGGCCCTGAGGGGGTGGTGGTTACTGGGATGAGGATGCATGGGAGGCTGTGACGCTAATTCTTGAGGGGTTGGAGTGCTTGGCTATTTATAAGGAGGATAAATAGTTTGGTAGACGGGTTGGGGTCCTGGAAACATGTTGCTAGCAGGAGGGGCATAAGTGTTGGAGGAAATGGTGCCCCTCTGCGGGTAGCCATAACTTTGCTGAGTATATGGTGAAGAGTGTGAAAGGGATTCGATGATACTGTTGATGACGTGAGATGCCCTTGATGCATTGGCACTTCCAGGACAAGGGGGGTCTGGAATGAAGGTATAGACATAACCATATTGCACATAAATCAAGTCATATCTCAGAGCGGTTTGGAGAGCTTCTTCCTCGGTCTGAGGAAAATGGGACGTGAATTCTTTTCCAATGGGTCCTAGAAGGCTCCTAAGAAACCAATCTATATAGACATGGTCTTTGAAAGGTGGGGCATGACATGTGCTCCTCCTTCGATGCCACTCTTGAACATGGTCAGATAGTCGAGTGGTAGAGGACTAACGGAATGAGGTCAATATCTTCGTACCAGTGTCATACCAGAGAGGTAACTGGCAATATGAAAGGAACACTTTAGCATGCATCATGAAAATGGAATGAGATGTGGAGGGCTAGTCTACATACCATTTTGCAGCATCTCCAATGAGCGTGCGTTGGAATAACCGAAGACAAATGGAGTCATCGGTAATGGAGTTGGATGAACATCACATGTGGAAGGATAAGACATGGTTGGTAGGATCCTCTCCAACATTACCCTCAAACTTTTGGATGTCTGAGGGAAGCTTAGTTGGCATAGCAGGCCAACCAGCATCGTGGTGTATGGGGTCGTTTATCAACTAGTTAAAATCTGGTAGACTTAACCTAGTCATAAAGGGGAGCATGGGGGCTGCCGGAATGGTTCCTAAGACTGTTCTACTTGATGTGACCATCGGGATAGAATGGAAGCCAACACCGAGTTAGGTTTCTGCACCAGCTGTGGGTCTAGACATGGTGACGATATGTGGTGAAAGAGGCTCGAACTCAGATGAGGAATCAGATGAACCAGGAGAAGAGTCGGTATGGGGACTCGAAGGGCTATGAACTCGAACTTGACGGGGAGGGGTAATATGCGCAAGCAGAAATTGGGGGTGAAGGCCTAATAGTCTCCCCGACAAATGCCTTGGTGGTGCAATGGTGGTAAGATAGACATGAAACAGAAATGGTAAAGGGATATCAATAATATGCGTTTGTCTTGATAAGGGGAGATACATTTATTATGTTAAGTCTTGGCTTGGCAGTGTAAACCAAGCACCCTTTGCTTAAGGTGTGCTTGTGTGTGCAAGTGTATTTATTGATTAAGCCCAGATTGTGTTTGTAAAAAATAAAAAAGCTTGCTGAAAATAAATCGAAATTAATAACATAAAATGAACAACAAAAAAATTAACTAAATCACACCCAAACTGGGTTTGCAAACACTATGCTGGTTGGTGGCTAAATCGATAGAAAATACAATGAAATGGTCAAGATATCTGAATGTTGGTGTGACTGGGATCAAGTGACACCAAGCTGCTAGAAAGTGGTGCAGTAAAAATAAAAAACTGGAGGGGAAGATTGTTGCAAAAATATAGGGAGATGGGTGAAACACCTAGGGAAGCCGATGGGACCCTAAGGCCAATGACCAAACAAGTTTAAATGTGAAACTATGGATGGTGACAACCTATGTTTACAGATCTAAAACAGAAGAGTACAGATCTAAAAAATGTGGCTGAAAGCATTGCAGAAACTCAAATTACTCACTGAGCTAAACTCCTCCTAGAAACTAGAAGCCCTAGGGGAGGCTAAATTCGACTTTGATGAGTAATGGATCAAGGCCTAAGCAAGATGATACACATGTGAGAAAACCTAGCAGACAACTCTTTGCAAAACCTAGAAACAGATCTGAGAAAAAAACCTAAAACCCAGAAATTGCAAGAACTGACCTGTTTTCCTTTCGGGATCACACTTTTTGGGCTGATAAGTGTGCCCTAGCCTCCATATCGCACTTTTTGGGCCAAAAAGTGCGATTTCTGCTCCATGGATCCCGGTCGACAAATCTCAAAAAAAAAGTGTCGCCTTTGTCGTGGCTCGTTCTTGTGACTTGTAGAAAATACCAGAAAGCTTGTGGAAGTCAGAAATTTAACAAATCTAGTGTTAAAAAACTAGGAAACATTAATAGAATTGCAAAAAGAAGAAACCCTAAGTTGAAAACTAAAGGTCACCCAGGTTTCTGGATCTGAAGTATAAAACCCAATGGAGTCGCCAATTTTGTTGTAGTGTTTTCTTCTCAAAGATGTACGAAAAGAACCCACTTAAGATTGAGGATGAAAAACAATGTCAACAATATAAATGGCTGCTAAACATTGTAGATCTGTATCAATTGATTGAAACAAAACCTGCCAAAGTCTGGATCTAAGCCACACAATCATAGTTAAACAACAGAAAGAAAGAGTAATAACTCCAATCATCCAATGGAAACCAGATATATAAAGAATAGTTTTTATTATAACACCTGTGAAGGGAACAAATAGATGTTACCAGTCCCCCTCTATGGGATGGGTTCTTGGCTATCCTCAAACGTCTTCAGCTTGTGTAGAGTCTCCCTCCTTAATAATGTATAAACCCAACAAAAATATGGTGTGTGACAATGAAAATAATTAGAGTTACAATAGTGAGTGCAACAATGAAAATAATCAAAAGTGAATAATGGATGGAAAACCCTTCTATTTATAACAAAATATTGAGTTATCCTCGAATAATGAGCAATAATAAAATATTATTGATCCCATTCTTGGAATAACCACTTGGAATATTTTATTATATTTGGTTAGGAGGGAAAAAGTATTTAAACTTTTATTTAGAAATAATAAATAAATAAATGATTTATTTATCATCTCAAGGAATTAGTTAAGGAATAATAAATAAATAAGGATTTATTTAATTATTCTTAAGGGATTTAGTCAAATTTAACAAAGAATAATAATTAATTAGTGATTAATTAGTTATTCTTAGAGAAAAATAATATAATTAATGATTTATATGTTTATTTTTCATGATTGGGTCAAATATGACAAGGAATAATAATTGAACAATGGTTTAATTAATTATTCCTAGAAGAAAATTAAATAAATAGTGATTTATTTAATTATTCTTCATGGGTTTAGCTATAAATTACTTAAAAAAGGTGGTTTATTAAGTAATTTTTCACAGTGAAAGCAATTTTACTATGGTAAAATTGGCTTTACATGGTGTACTTCGATCCATCTAGTAAATTAGGCTAGATGATCAATTTTTTGGTGATAACAATGCTTATGACTATACTAATCAACTATCATCTATCACGTACGTAACCATAACATTAAAAGACATGTACATAAACCTAATGCCTATAACAATCCTTAACTTAATTGCATGCCAAACATACAACACCTGTATGATGATCATCTCTTACCCAAAGTCTAATGCTACAACCTCATTATGATGATCTGCATCTCCTGCTCTATCTCAGCCAACACATTAGCATAATAACAACCAATAGCATCATGATAGCCTACATTGCATACAATGACTTCACAAGACATGCTTGACCTACATTTCATGCATAACTATAACCAAGACCATACATGCATAACAACTGCATATAGACATATAACACATGAGTACAAAACCATATACACACCTTTCTATCTAGAGTCCAATCATCAATGCATGACCACATCAACTACACAAACCATGACCTCATGCATGAAAACAACAAGCACATCACATGCACTTGATAAAATGTGAACATTGACGTGCCTAACACTGCATAATCAACCATACACACATGAAGACATACTCAATGACAACGCCTTAAACCTTCACATGGTGACATCACTACAATCATGGTCAATATTATGAAAATGCAACAAGCACATGGAATGCAAGTGTAAGAGACACACATGCAACTAACATGCATGCATGGCCAACACAGAGCCCATCTAGTCTGAGGGGTGAACCATGCTCTATTACCACTCTGTAACACCCTTCTCCCATACCTACCCAAGCAATTAGCCAGCCAGGGTAAACATGCAACGAGAGGCCACTATGATATGATTCAACCTCCTAAGTTACGTTAAGTAAGTGGAACTGATAGAAACAAACCATAAAAACATTCAACATCAACTTCAGGACCCTCAAGAACCAATCCAACAATTTAGAAAGCTTGCCCTTGGGTCCAACTAAGGTTTTAGATGACTTAAGCCTTAGTTTCTCTCATGGTATAGGCATGATAGTGTCCATAAACCAAGATTTTCTCTCATAGGCTTGCCTGCCAACATCCAGAGACTCATTTAGTCAGTGTTATGCCATTGTCTACAGGATTTGAGCCACTTTTTCAATCCCAGAGCCCAGGTCACTACTTAGAGTTGAACCATCTCTTCAGAACAATAAAATAACATGGAAATGACAATACTAATGAAAATACTTGTTTAAGACCTGGACTGGACCCCTACTAGCCATGACAAGCATTTCTTGAAACATATCACGAATATGTAAACTACAGGTGTAAATAACAGTTCTGAGCATAGGGGTCTCATACTTATCTGAAATTCGCCATGAAACATTGATGCATCAAAAAATTAACTACCATTCCATTTATTAGTCCATAGACAATTGATCATTTAATTACAAGTAAAAAAATGATGAGATCCATACATAGTTGCTATCATAGAACATTTACATAACCAACATAATAGGGACAAAAATACCAATGAACTCACTGCCATATAAACCTCATATAATCCTATATAATGCTCATATAAATAAAATAATAAATAGCCTCTTATTTATGATTCAAAATCCAACCTGAGATGGGACTTCCATGTTCCACTTGACCCTAGAATGGCTGAGCCAAATATCTCTTCATTCATTCACCCCCGTGCCATATTCCAAGAATGAATGTGGGACCCCATAGAACACATCAATCAAAACTCATCCAGGGCTTCTAGAGGCCATCTATCTCAACCCATCAAACAATTATTCCACCTCATGGTCAGACATCACAAAACCATAATGAGATTGGTATCCATCCAAGCCTTCCTGGGCTTCCAGAGCATTTGTTCCAACCAAGGCTTTTAGGACTAGTAACTCAACCCACAAATTATATAGGGCTTCCAGAGTGTTTGTCCAACCAGGGCTTCTAGGACTAGTAACTCAACCCACCAAGGGCTTGCAGAGCATTTTTCCAACCAAGGCTTCTAGGACTAGTAACTCAACCTAATATGTTATAGGGCTTCTAGAGCGTTTGTCCAACTAGGGTTTCCAAGAACTAATAACTCAATCCAAGCTAAGGAAACATGAGAACCAACCAAAAACAAACAATGAAGGCAAACCCAAAATCACCATGGATATCCAGGAAATGGTAAGGCTAGGTAATCCACTGTCAATCCTGGCCATCCTCCATGCCAATGAAAAATTACAACCAATAAACCACATACATATGCCATGCATGCCAAAACTAGTGAAGGAAACATACACACAACTCGATACCTTCCAACAAATTCGATGTAGCTGCTGATCCCAATGCCCTCTTGTGCTTTCCTTCTCTTCCTTTGCCTTATTTCTCCAAGAATCCAAGTATGCCACACCCACCAAGAGTGCTCCAAGAAAACTCTAAGTCTCCAAGAGTATGAGAGAAAGAGAGAATAATGCTCGAGAGCTCCAAAATTGAACTGACAAAAGGTTGACCCAAGAGATTACACTCACTAAGAGCTTGCCAAATGATCCTTAGAAGCCTTTTTATGAATGAGGACTCTATTTTCTTCATTTTCCATTATTTTCCTTCAATTTCTTCCTCACATGCAACCTGTGACCTTTCACCTTCCTTTTCTCCTAATTTCCATTATTTTCATAAATAAATGTTCCAAAAATGCTCTTTTTCCTTTCCAAACCCTTAGCCATTGCCTTTTCCAATTTCCTAAGCCATAATAAACCGAATGAACACCTAATAGGATTTTTTTCCCCACCATTCAGCTTGGCATACGTGTCCCATCATCCATGGTATTTATATATTTTAACATGGAATTTTCACCAGGGCTGTTACAACAAATCCATCCTCGACCTTCCATTATTTGCTACATAGTCCCTCGGGCAATTTGGTCACCCCTTTCCATGCAATCACACACCTTCCAAGTTGTGTTGGCACTCGCATCCTGGGAAGTCCATCCCTTAGCAATGCTTGCTCGCATCGGAAGATACAAAAACCAAGGCATATCCCTGCCTTAAAACCATCATACCGGTCATAGCATGCTCATGGCAATCAATGGACACTATTGGGTACCAGTGTCCCATAATGGCCTTGCTCCTGAAGTGCTTTACCAACACACTACTACCTGTTCTAATTTCTTTTTTTGTTGTTGCTAATGCTTGTCATCAGTTTCAACCACCCAACCAGGTATTTCATGCTTTCCTGTACCAAGCACATAACTTCCATTAGATTGAAAATAAATTGAAATAACTTCAAATCATACCTCATTGGTGGCCTTCCAATAAGGTACACTTGAAATTCTATTTGCTTCCTGTAACAACAAGTCAAACTAGCATCTTTGACCAAATCATCATGTATAAACATATCACATCAGGTTAGCTAAAAACACAACCATCATAGATCAAAATCATAAATCACGTGTAACCATGATAAACCAGAATCATAAATCACATGTAATCATCATATACTAGAATCATAAATCACATGCATAATAAAATTGAAATAAAATATTGATACTTATCCTTTAATCAATCCTTAGCTTCTATCTTTATCCTTATTCCGTATGCACTCTGGATCGGTTGCCACACCTGACAAACACCTAGTTCCTTCTTCTCAACCATGTGCACACACACATAGTGTGCATCACACACATACAACCACACATGGCATACAACACCATGCAATACATGCACCTACACCTGTCATACAACACACACACTTACACTCAATGTACGACACAACACAATACATACACCTACATCATGTGTATGACACGATATATATATGTACACATAATACAACACAACGAATGCACATGTCACAATACCAGGACTAAACAATGCACATATATAGCACCGGATGCCCGCAACACAACATGTCTGACATGCACACAAAACCACATGTACACTAGTAACATATGTACAACATGTACACAGTACCACCTATATACAACACCACCTGCACAATGTGTACACAACATCACATGTACATGGCACCACCTGCACAACATGTACACAATGCCACATTTACATCACACCATATATACAACATGTACATAGCACCACATGCATGACATGTACATGAAACCACATGTACATAATGCCACATGCATGACATGCACACAACACCATCTGCACACAACACCGCATGTACAACATGTACACAACACCACATGCACACAACACCACATGTACAATCATCCATGCAACACCATGTAATGCCCCACTTAATCTTATCATGCAAATTTTATTAATGTTTACATTACCTGAAAATATTGAGAAATATTGGTGACAACCTTCACTTGGGAAACTATAAATTTATTTACTAATATAAAATTCATTATTTCTATTATTCAAATTCCAAACTTGTCTTCTCAAAATGAATCTTGGGTAGGATATGGTCTCCTTCCATTATTTCAAATTATATATCTATATATATATATATATATATATATATATATATATATATATATATATATATATATATATATATATATATATCACATTCCCAAATGTACTCTCACATTTACTTGGGAGAAGACATGGTCCTCTCCAACTAATTACCTATATATATATATATATATATATATATATATTTTCATCTCTCATCCCCAAAATGTACTCCCACATTTACTTGGGAGAAGACATGGTCCTATCCCATTAATTACCCAATTTTATATTCATATCACATTCCCAAATATACTCTCAGATTTACTTGGGAGAAGAGAAGTCAACTGTAAGGATGAGGGAGAAGTTATGACGTTAATGAGTGGTGTTTGAGGTGGAGAAGAGAGGAAGGGCATAAAAGCGGAAGAAGGGAGAAAGGGGGATGTTGGGTCTTGCTTTTGATTTTGGGTTGGCTATGATTTTGAGAAATTGTTGGAGAGAGAGGAGGAAGGAAGTATTGCTTATTTTGGTATGGATTATTCATCTTGGACATATTGCATCTGGTTGGACTTGGGCTCGGAGGGCTAGGGAACCTGTGGAGGTTTCCTGGGCTAGGAATTATTTCCTAGTTGGCTAGGAGGTAAATCTAGTCGGTAGTCTATAGGAGCGTTTCAACAGGAACAACAGCTCAAGGGCATCTCCATTGGGGCATCGGTAGAGGTATTCCTCTATGCATAGATTACTCATGTAAGTTATTGAAATGAAATGTACACTATTTAGTTGTAGGGATTAGAATATAAATGGTAAATTATCATTGTTTAAATGTCTTGTAAGAAAGTAAATTACTGCCTCTTATTGCATTTAATTCCCAAAGAATATAGATCTGTTAGAAGACCCCAGGAAAGGGCCGTACACGTGGTATTGGAGCTTTGGTTCAAAATCTAGACCCAAAACCCAAATTCCGCTATAAGAGTTTGTAACCCTCATAAGGACTCATAATCCTGATATATAGGTTCTTCAAATTTTCCATCCAAAACCCACCTTGCACCCATTTTAAGATCTTAAATCACCTCATCATAAACCCAATTTCTGGACTTGAGAGGGTTTATAGTACTGGAGTAATGACAATGGGAACAATGGAGACGCGGATGCATTGTAGTTTCCACAGATCTGTCGACCCAAAAGAGAATTTTCGTAGCAATTACTCATTAAATCGGGGGTCATTTAGGCGCTCTCGTAGCCCATAAAATCCAAGGCTCTGTTCAACCCCTTTCATCTTCAATTGTTCCAAGGCCTCTTTGGTCTGCCTGGGTACGTTTTTGAAATTCTCTCTGAGTGAGTGAGTAGATCCAGCCTTGTTTCAGCGAAATCTGTTGTGGTTCAGGGTTTTTTTGGCTTTTTCCTTTTCATTCTTTGTTTCCTTGGATTTGAACTTGAGAGCTCCTGAATATAATGGCCCAGGAGAGCTGGAACCAGGAGGAGACCAGGTGCCAAGTCCCGAAAGGGCTCATGCACTGTGCCAACAACTGTGGCTTCTTCGGAAGTCCGACCACCATGAGCCTTTGCTCCAAGTGTTGCCACGAATTCATGCTGGTCAACTCCCCCAAATTTTCCTTCTATAAGTCACAGCAACAGCAGCCGATGCAGGGCGAGGTTTCTGTCTCGAGACCTGACGTTGCTGCTGAGGAGATTCAATTCGAATACTTGGTCATCAACGGGGTCTGTGCATGTGCCCGTTAGATGAATTTACGAATTTGGTTTTGGTTGAAATGCAGTCATGACGGTTCAATGGGAACAAAGCACAATACCCCCATTGTGATTGGGGGTCCCGAAGTTTAAAATTTTGGGGTTCTGCACAGGAATCGATCTTGTGACTGCCTGTTGGCAAATGATTCTTGTTGTGCAAAACCCCATTTATGAATACAACAAAAATGCCTTGAATGCTTCTGCTTACATGGTAGGTAGATGCCATTTTCCTTCCTCTATCACTTGTTGTGTTCTTCTTGTTTTATTTAACCAACAATGGTGATTTTGGGGTTTTATGTGCTCCAACCAGAGCTGTTTTATTGAGGGGTTTCGCCATTCACTGTGGAGAATCTCCAAAATCTTCCATTCACTGATGCAGAACCTGCCCCAATACGAGTTGTTGCTTTTATTCCTTATATGGGTTAGTGGGTTTTGACATATTAAGGTATGATCCATATTCTTGAATAGGCCTTCAAAGATGAAATAGACACAGTACACACAGTAGAGCCCAAGTGATTCAAGTAACATGCTGAACAATGGATCATGTAGCAACCAAAGATAGGATGAACGCAAAAGGCTTCCACCTTAAAGCCTGCAGTACTGTATAGTTCTTAATGGAAGGAATCCTCAACAAGGGATTTGCCACTTCGTTTTTAGTAATCTGGCAAGGAAGAAGGCATTACAAAGGCAATGGGAAGGGGCCCAAAAAACATACATGGGCACTTCTAAGTGGTATGGCAAGTAAATTTTGGATAAAGAACTAACTTATGTGGTAGGAGATGAGATGGTGTCCGTCAAGGAAAAGTGTTATGCCACTCATTAGAATTAGTTAATATAGCTAATTTGAGATATTACAGTCAACTGTTGGTATATGTATGTGAGATCAACGTGTAGTTTAGATATTATTAATGTTTTTGAATCTGCATATTGCTTTTGGTTGGTTCTAACTACGATCTACTTCTGGATCACAATGACATGTTTAAAACAATATCTAGATTGGCTTAATTGTAACCTCTAAGTAGAAAGACGGAGAGATAAGAGGTCGATTCCCTTGGGGTCTTTATTACAACAGTGTATTAAAGGCTAGGCATCATATGGAGGAGATAAAACTGTTCCAACTGGGTTCTCTAATGTGCCCATTATGATGTATTTTATTATAGGAGTTTAGTAATATGAAAATATACCTTTCAGTTTATTGAAATACAATTTATATCAACAGAACAAACTACTTTCTAAACGTTACTTGTTATGAAATTGGTGGGCTTGAGGTATGGTAATGTAAATATCCCATTGATCATTGATACATAAAAAAATAGACCAAAATACACCTATAGCAGTACATTAACAAAGTGTTTGATCTTGCACTGAAAAAGCATCTAAGATTTCAAAAAATTAGTGGCCATAGTGGGGCATTTCCTAGTTGGGATCTTACAAACAATTTCTCGTGTAGAGGCAAGTCAAAGCTTATTGCCTGATTTCAAGTACGTCTAAGGCTTTTATGATCATACAAATCCCTAACCTCAACATTTCCCTTCCCATTTTAATTACTTGTTCATTTTGGTTATTTCATTTTTTTTTGCTTTTTCCCCATAACTGTCTGTTGCAGTATTATTTGGTTACTTTTCTTCTATAAAATGCCATTATTTTTCCATATTTACAGTTCAATGCATTTAGGTGTCCCACATGTCAATGCAACTACGTTAAAAGCCCTTTTCTTTTGAGAGGAGAAGATTGATGGACACTGTATATAGCAGAGATGTTTTATAGAAGAATTTGAAGTTTAATTTCAACCATGGTGTTCTCTTTGGGAAATAGGCCTGTAAGCCTATTTGCACCATTGAATTTCTCAAACATTCAAGGGTATCCAAATCCATTCCCTGTTGGAACTAAATGGAGAGAGAGCATCTTCCAAATTGTAATGGTCATAATTGTTCAGTTAAGCTGCATCTCAAATCTTCACTGAAATTGCTGAGCTTTTGATATTTTCCATGAGGATGCCTTGATGACAATATTTGCGCAACTTTGGAAGATGATGCTGAAGAGTGGCATGAACTGAGATTGCATACAGGGGAGATATTTTCATGAAAATATTTTCCATGAGCATATCTTGATAAAAATATTGCACTAACTTTGGAAGATAATGTTGAAGAGTGGTATGAAAATATTTGCCACAAGGATGTCTTTATAAATATATTTTGCACTAACTTTGGAAGATAATTCTAAAGAGTGGTATGAACTGAGATTGCATACATGAGAGATGTATTTGTTTACTATTTTTATCAAAGAATTCAAAGACTAATGGGATCTTGTTATGAAAGAGGTGTGTATAGGCAACTGCCCTATGACTACCATGTCCTCTTCCTTTTTAGAAGATTCTTCAAAAGATGATAATGTTGATGACGAATGCTCAAACTTTGTGGAAGATCCGAATGTTGTCCAAGATTGGGTATGTGATGCTGGTCATATACCCACATGATGTAGATTTTCTGATGTTAAAACAATATAAAGGGTGGTTGGGGCATGAAGATGGTAATGCTGAACCCAATTCTCTTCTTGTTTTTCTGATGAAGTATATGACACTGTAGAGTTCCCTTTTCCTAAAGATAACGATGAATTAAATGAAGAATGCATACATGAAGAAGCTCTTGAGCCCATGGAGAGAGACAAGAGGATTAAAAAATATCATTCACAGACAAGAATCTTCAATGATTTTGGACATAATGGTAATGGAGATTTCAAATATTCTGATGGAGATCCGCTTCATGATTTTGAAACAGAATACATAAATTTACAGATCCATTCATATTCAGAATTCCTAAAAGTTTGTACACGTGTTTGGAAATGGTCTTCCCATGCCTGAAGTTTGATAACCCTCATATAATTCAAAAACTCATCAGTTGCCTTCATACGAAGATCAAGTTAGCCTATTCGTAGTAATGCAAAATCTGGGCATGTTAGCCTATTTGTGATAAGAGAAGTCATTACTAATTAGTGGTGTTTTAATATTTTTTTTTATTTTTTTATATATATATTTTACAAGTGTAATCCTTTGTGCCATCCATTGTAATTTGGCCCTACTTCCCAACCATCTCAAAAACCGAATTCCCTATCAATGTAAGTTTTTGGTAGACAAAGAATTATTGACTATGGAGATGCTATCATTGTCCCTTGCATTATCATTGTTGCAATTGTGGAAATAGAAGATGATACCAATTGGCACATGAACAAGTTTTTTTTTTTCCCTTCACTTTATCTGGCTCGAACAACCTGAAAAGTTGGTTAGTTGCAGTCCAAAGTCACTCTTTGAAAAATCATTATCACATTCAGGTTCTACATGAAAAATGAAATTGTTTAATGTTTAGAAGGTCAACAGTCAGAGCAGTGCATATATACTTTTGATCGTTCTGATTTATAGCTCATTTTAGTTTTCCTGTTTGTTTAGGAAAACTCTGCTTTGCTGGAGATATACAAAATAAACAAAATTTTGAAGTAAGAACCTGTTATCCAGATATGAGCTGGCACTCATTCTGTCACCAAGGTGCGAGAACTATAATAAATAGTGGGAGACTACTTACTTTAAAAGCAACACAATCACATCTTTTTCATAGGTTCCGGCTAATTTCCTCGAAACAATGAATAATCACTATAGGAACACATTTTTTTTTGTGTTAGATACTTGTCTCTAGGATAATGCCACCAATCTTTAAAGTGATGGAGATGGTGGGGGTATCTTTGTCAACCATTTCTCTTATGAAAATATTGGAAATCTCTTTTGTAGTAGTGGAGTAGCCACAAACATACGATACTGAAGGATCCCTTCCCTTGTTTAAGTGCTCATAAACTCAACGCAAATTCTTAGCTTTTTACAATGTTAGAAAAGAATAAATTCATTTTGATGACTATCCAAATCTACAACGTAGGTTTCATGGCCCTCTTCTACTTGGAATCATTATCAGAGGTGGGAAGTTTCCCAATCTAGTATCAATTTTTAATTGTAGGGGTGCAAGCTACTTCCTACAACAAAAGTATTCAGTTTATTATTTGAACCAATCCAGCTACATCCTGGCAATTTTTTTACCCTCCTATCTTTCATTATTCTTCGCATTTTCTGTACACCATACCACCTGCCAATAGTTGCATACATATTTTACAATAGGACATAATGTGCAACATTCTCGGGATCCAATTCAAATAGGTGTTCTGCCGCATACTCTCCTTGCTCTACATTGCCATGGACTCTTCAAGTACCAAGCAAGGATCCCCATACAATGACATTTGGTTTCACTGGAATTTTGCTGATAATATCCCAAGCCTCAATAAGCCTACTAGCATAGCCAAAGAGGTCAACCATGAAACTATAGTGCTATAATCTAGGTTTGATCTCATAATTACTAATCATACGATCAAAGTATTGGCGGGCATCACTCACTAAGCCTGCGTGGCAGTAAGCAGATAGAATGCCAACCAAGGTTACATAGTCAAGTTTTGTACTCAAATGTTGCATTTCTTTGAAGAGATGCAAGGCATCATAAGCACACCCGTGCATTGCATACCTGACAACCATGGAACTCTAGGAAACAACATCTTGTCTAGGCATTTTACGGAACACTTTGGCTGCAGTGTCTATGTTCCCACATTTAGCATACATATCTCTGAGGGAATTCCCTACAAATATATCAGACTGAAACCTATTTCTCTTTCTCACCATACATCATATAGAATATAACCTAAAGTAGTTTGAATCCTCCATTAGCTTGAGAAATAAGTCAAATTTGTATTGCACTGTGTGATGAACATCGTGTCACTGATCCTAGGCTTCAACAAGCATTCCCACTTTTTTTTTTCATCTTCAACAACCATTGGCAAGTATCAGAACCTTGAGGGAAGATGTCAATTCTTCATCAACAGTTTAAAGTGCATTCTCTATTTGCCACATTCTTTTGGTACAACACTGAATCTTTTCGGAAATCTAATACATCGACAGTCATATATATTCCAATCATATTGATGACCTCATGAAACTAGCCTATGATAACATGTTCTAAATTTAAATTTGTGGCTAAGAAGTAACTTGGCATAACTTGAATTGATCTATTGCTTGGGTTCTCTTGGGACTATCTAGAGTGTGGTAGAAAATGTTAGGAATAGTGCTAATAAGGGCTAGGACTCTGAACCAGTGTTGCATAAGACACCTTAGCATAATCAGACTCGAAGCAAACAATTCAAAAGGAACATAGCAGATCATTCCAAGGCAAAATTCAAATCAAGTCTCTTAGTATCTTCAAACAGTCAGAAGTACTTGTGATATCAGTAATATAAAGGTACTATTGATGTAGGTATGATACTGCTATTGATGTTTGTCAGTTGAATATATTATTGTTTAGAAGTTTTTGTTAAATAGGAAGAGCATGTGAGAGAGATTTCCCATGCTTGTGTATTGTTGGGATTTGGTAATTGGAAGTTTGTTGATACAATTGTTGGGATGACCAACTGAATTAAGACTTCAGAGGGAGCTATAGAATCACTGGCATAACACTTGATGACTCGTCTTGCCTAATAATTATTACATGAAGGAAGCCCATGATGAAGGATGTTGATCCAATGACTTTGATGATTCATTATATCTCTGAGAAGATGCATGGAAACTATATGATTATGATTGGATGACTTTGGCACATGAACCAAAGAATTAATGATAGGAAAGTTAGCAGGTTATGGGCAAGGTCACTTTCCTGACATTCAGAGGGATCTATGGTCAAGCTATGATGATTGGTTTGTGAAGATGTAGCTATTCTATTTCAACCTGCAGCCCAAGTTCATTAATTGTATAGTTAAGTCTGCCACATCACAATGATTAAATTTGGCTGAAGGATGTGTCACTTGAATGTTTTGAATAAACTCTGTAATGGTCTTAGAATTTTGATTTAAGAATGATGTGAACTATATTTTATAGTGAAAATTTCAGTTTTGTTCCCACTAATCTGTACCTGAGGTCTTTGTTTTGATGCCAACCTCAGTGTCTATTAAATATATGGATGGTGTGAACAATATTTGCACTGAAAATTGCAGTTTTTGAGCTAGTAATTTATACCCAAAATGTGTCCCAATCTAAAGAATGTAGTCAGTTCTATTTTACATATGAAGGTGGCTTTTAATTCTGTTGATAGTAGATTATCATTATTCTTATTTAAGACATAGTAGATTTTCCATTCAGATAGTAGGATTATCTTTCAGATAGTATATTTATCATTCTTCATGGAGGAAGTCATAATAACAAATCTCGAGTTTGAGAAGTAAATGACTATGAAGCATGGGAATTCAGATTTGGATGTGTTTAAATATCCTATATGTCATGTTAATGATTATTCTATGGGTGGTGGAATTTTCTAGTGACAACATAGATTGAATACCATGGACTTGTGTAAGGCTTACTGTGATGGTTATTTTAATGATCTTAAATTAAATGAGAAGATCAAATTGTAGAGAGTTTGGGATTTTACAATGGAAGCTTATTTATTCAATAAAAGACCAGTGAAAATATTAGAATACACTTTTACCCTTATTCTAGTGTTGAATAAAAATGTCGTGAAAAATCATATGTCTCTAGTTTTGGATAAAAGGAACCTCAACTTTCTTTGCAACTTTTGCAGTCACTGGCCACTTGCGAAAGGAGTAGACATCTTTAGAGATGCAGTGCCATTTAGAAGGGAAATACTAATAGCAGTAGGGCAAAGGCAATTATTCGATTCGTTTAATTATTTCTCATTTGTCTAGTCATATTGTGAGCTACAATATATATCATGAAATTGTTTTAGTACTAGTAAACAATGATTAAATATATAATAGCTTTGAACCTTTGACATTTAGAGGACATGTTGGGTAGCAGAGGCACCACGTAATGGTTTTGGGGCTTAAAGCCCACAATTTTGGGTAAAGGTATGGTAAAGGCTCCGCGAGATGCGCGGAGCATGAATTGTAATGAGTCAAGTCAAAGGGTTGTCCGCCCAAAGATAATGTAAAATAACTCAGTCGGCCCATGGTTCGCGGACCATGGAGATGTATAAATAGAGCAAGGCTCTAGAGTTAGGAGTCAATTTTTTGGGGAATGTACTTTTGGATCTGGAAGGTAATGGGTTTTTGAAGAAAGAAGTCTTGAAGTGTCTGTAAGTCTGAGTCGAGGGTGTTGGTGGGTAGATAGAGGCTCTGTAGCTGTGTGCATAGAGGCCTGGTAGAGTCCGCAGCTGTGTGCGTGGACCCCTGCAGCTGAGTGCACAGGGCAGATCTAGTTGTATTAGTGGAAGAATTGAATAAAGATAAGTTGGTTCTGAAATACTGTGTTGAATCTAAATTATTGCGGGTCTAGTTAATTTATGGTTGATATATCTGTTTGATCTGTGCACTTATGCTTATGTATTGAGTTTATGCAAATCTATATCTTTTCTGGGTGTGCGAATTGGTTATCTCTAGTAAATGTTTACTTAAAGACCATAAACTGTAGATATGATCTATAACATCTCACTAATAATAAGTATTAAGGGATTGCCTTGTTCTAGATCTAAGCGGAAGCAGAGTGGCGCGAGGCCATAGAATAGTGGGCGAACCCTCTAGAGCACATCAAGACATCCCAAGGGTGCAGAAACCTGGTTCTAGCAGCCTCCCCTACTACCTCGAGTGAGACCTCAGTCCACGATCTGTGGACTATTGCCGAAAGGGCCGGTAGCTACGGGATTTGTTTGCCTAAATAACTCTTCCGAAACTGGGTCAGGCCCATATAAGCTAAAAAATGGTTCTGTTGCCAGGACCGGGATCTGCCTGAGGGATGTCTAATGTCAGAACACTGGAACCATACAAAGAAAGAACTTGAAAATTGGCTAGATCAGAAGCTTCACAAGTTCGTGGTTCAAGAAAACAGAAATCCGAGATATCAGAATAATAGTGGTTGGATCGTTACATATACACAGACATCCACGAGATCTTCTTCGCGTCATTCTCGATGGAGTTGTACAAGTGGATTGCAAGGTGAGCTGATAGCGTGGGGTGGTGCAGACTAGATCAACCTATTGTGTGGACTCCAAGATTGGTGCGTAGGTTAGAAGCATCTAAAGACAAAATCGCATGCACAGTAGATCACTGGTTGGATCGGGTAATAGGAGGGTTTATCACTGAGTTTGCGATAGACACAACTATGAGTTATAGTGAAGTAGAAAGGCACTTTCTCCAAGGACCGTGGGGTAAGTATATCAAATCATTGAATACTTAGATTAAGATGCTGTTGTGTGAAAAACAGATTATGTGCATTTATTGATGTCTGGCGTAATGCGGAGCAGAAGAGGTTACTGAGGAACCAAAGGATTAGAGAACAACCCTCTGATTTCCATTTCACAAGAAAGCGAGGAAGAACTCGCAGGGTTCTCTCTGAGAAGCACAGTCCGGTTGATTGGGAAACACATTCCGCTGATACCACCACCGTCCATGCCATCACCTACTTCACCTACATCAAATCCATCTTCACCAACTCCACCTCCACCTTCACCACCACCGAGGGTTGGGATGGCGAGCGCAGTCAAGTTTCCAGTATTTAAGGGTGTAGGAAATGAGGAACCAGGTCAGTTCTGGTTTGTGGTAAGGGTTGTATGGGAAGCCCAAGGCATAACGGATGATAACATCAAAAAGGCTACTCTGGTTAGTGCGCTGCAGGACCGAGCATTGACGTGGTATATAAAGTACTCAAGCGATCATTCGAATGCAGGAATAGCGGCAATCCAGGATGCGTTGACCATGGATTTTAGTTGGCCGAAATCGGAGACATAGTCGGTCATTGGATTCAAGGAGATCGCAATGTTATCTAGTGAAACCCCCTAGGATTTGGATCAGAGATTGAAAAGCACAATCCGTGAGGCTAACATGACGTTGACATATGTGCAACATTGCATGTGGTTTGTGGCATATTTTACACCACATTTGAGGACGATGCTATCACAGCAAAAGATCTCAACCCAAGCCGAAGCACTAGAGACAGCAATGAGGTTGCACGAAACTCCAATACAGGATCCAGGGTTGGGAGTTCAGCAAATCCACGCGCAACTACAAAACCTGTGCTTAGAAATGCAAAGCTTGAAGCAAGAAAGGGCGCCTCAACTGGAGGCATGTACAGAGGGAGGGTGCATTAAGTGCAAGAGCTAAGGACATGACAAGGACCACTGCCCTGTCTTCGCGAACTATCTGGCGGGAGGGGGCCCGATGCCATTGAAGCTGGAGGTACAAGCAGGGCCAAGTGCGGCACCCGCGCTCTGGTGTGCAATTTGTCAAGTGGGAGGAAAGCACACAATAAAAAACTGCCACCTATTATAGAAGTATACCCAGACCTCGCATCAACTGTATTGCAACTTTTATAGATCAGTGGGTCACGATGAGTGAACATGCTGAAGTTATGATTTAATGATGGAAAGAACCCTAGCCTATCGATTTTAGACTGAAGTGCAGGGTTTTGACCTAGCCGTCAAGCCACGCAGGGCATTTCAAGGACGTGGGCAGGGAAGAGGAATGGGGCTCACGTGAGGGCGCAGACAACTGATCTGTTATAACTGTGGAGGACCAGGGCACTACGCTCACGACTACACGAATCCAACAAGGATATCTTGTCTATACTGTGAGCAATTTGACCATGAAATGGTAGACTGTCCAATGCTTATTGCCCAAATGCGTGAAAAAGGGGTATTGCAACCCACTCCAACTCAAAATGTCTAGATGATGAGATTGGAATCTCGCAAAGAGGACCCCAACGTAAACATGGTACTAAGAAGCGGCGCAACTACCAAAGGAGATGCGAGGAAACAATCTGGGGAAGATGAGAAGGGTCACGGTGCTCTGACAAAGGAACCTGAGCAGGTGAAAGGGACGATTAAAGAAGCTCTGGAGAGCTTCACGAAGGTCTCTACCCCAGGTGATAGGGATCCAATTGAGCTAGGAATGGATCCCTCTATGCTTACCACCTTTTTAGAGACATGTATGAAGTTGCTACGCGATAATAGGGTGGTTAAAGGACTTCAAGAGCTGATTACTAGATGCGTAGGATCAGGGGAACCGCGCGTAGTCCGGAAACTGGGGAAACATGCTCTACACACTGGGCGAGAGATGCAACTAACGACACAAATCAGGGAATACGAGATGGACCAAGTCATTCTGGATCTAGGGTCGGACGCAAATGTATTGCCTAAACAAGTGTGGGAACGCATGGGTAGGCCTGCACTACAATGGTCTCCTATTCAATTATGGATGGCCAATCAGCAAAAGATATTGCTGATGGGACCATTGCAAGGAGTGACAGTGGACATTGAAGGAGTAAGTACACAGACAGATTTTGAGGTAATCGAAATTGTTGATGATAGTAATCCATACCTTGCATTGTTAGGAATCAATTGGGCCATGGACATGAATGGGGTTATCAACTTGAAAAGACGGAAAATGACCTTTGAGAAAAAGGCACTTTGTGTCACAGTTCCACTGGACCCAGCTGAAGGAGTGCGCTACACCGAGCCGATGCACGACGAAGAAAGTGACGATGAACTAGACTGCATCTACTAGATAATAGCGCAAGACCAGGGTCGGGTGACTCCCTTAGCGGATGAAAGATTCTCATGGGAGTGTGATAGTTCATGCACATCAGATTCAGATGAGGAGATTGAGAGATGGTAGAATAGATTGCAGGAAGTCACCACACTCAACTATAATATGATGACTAGATCATTGCGGCATGTAACCACTAAAGTAAGGCAATGACCAGCAGGTAACGATGCAACCAGTGAGGGGCAGTTCGTCAACCCTGGCACCTTAATCGTAGCCCAGAAGCAACATGGTGCGTCAGAAGAAGCGTCACGTGCACCGAGGTGGTGTGAACAGAGGAAGCTGAGACGGAGAAGGCGGTTCCATGTACGGAGTGGAAGATGTGCGCGGCAGCCACACTGGAGCAGGGCGGTCATCCATTTACAACAAAGGGTATGGTTGTATGTTGCACAACCATCGACCCAACTGAATCTGTGCATATCGAGGTTCACTGGGCTAGTACAACCATACACAGAGCAGGGTATGCCAAGGGATCTCTATCCATGGACAGATGGGCCATTACCCCTACGGTCCAACCTGAACACGAAGACTTGCATGATGGGATTCGATAGTTATGGGAAGCCATTCGGCATGGAAAAATGAGAATTTGCGAGTTAGAGGAAACGGGGCCCAGGCTACGAAAGAACAGTGTGAGGATGGATGAAGAAATTTGCAAAATAACATTAGGAGTCACCCACACGAGTCGTGTGCAAGAGCTATTGAAGGGACCGGACATGGCTGGCTCTCTTACACTACTAGGACAAGCCATGACCCTGCTAGCATGGTTGCGACTGCACCCTAGGGCACAAGGAAACATAGACCGCGATACACTATCAAAGGGTGCCCGCAGCCTGGGCTAGTAGGGCAGCGGAAGGCTCGCACGATGGGTGCGACCACCTGACTATCCATAGGAGGCCCAGTCCCAGCGCTCCACGCAGTTGGAAGAGGGCGCGGGACTATAAAAAAGGCTACAGGAAAGCTGCGCAAGTTGGCTGTGGTGCACATGGATGGTCAAAGGCATAGGATGCATCCATGTACTAGGAGCTGCGCTGCCATGAGGATGGGATGGAAGGCGACCATTACAGGTACTGTTCATGATAAGATGTCCCATTTAAGACACGAAGGAGCGGGCAATGGAAAATTAAGGCATAAGGATGACTGCCAAGATCGCATTAATGAGCCACGAAGAGGGCGAACAACCAACTTTGAATTTGAAATCATATATAACAAGCAAGAAAAGGGGCACACCACAAAGTTTGATCATTCGAAGACTAGCACACCCTGGGTTCAAGCCGAGAGAAGCAAGATGAATGACAAAGTAATGGAGGAAAGCCCATGGTTTTAGGCACTGCCAAAGGAATACCGAGAGTCCTTCCTCAGGTCAATAAATGCTACCATAGAAAGTCCACAGAATTCCATGCCATAAGTAGCCGAACTCCTAAATCACCTAGGACGTTGCGGACCAAAAAGGACCCCCAGATACGAGGACTAGTAAGGTGGTTGCTGCGAAATCACTCTTTAGCAAGCTCACAATGGAAGAAAAGGGAAAAACTGTTACAATTGAAAGTGACGAGGAGGAAGAGGGATCCTTAACATATATTGAAGAAATAAATCCCGACGAGGAAACTATCCAGCTAGTGCGATGTCCCAAGTATGTTCCTCCAAGCAAAGGGAAGGCTAAGGTCCCTACCAATCTGGATGACATTGACAATATACTCATCACCTCATCTCTTCCAAAAGGGGTTCCAGTTGAAAGCACGGTGACTGGCCAGATTTCGACGATGAAATTTGAAGACTGGGACCTTGCAGATACAGAAAAATTTCCCCATTTGGTGACCAACAAACTGATGGAGTAGAGTGCGCAAGGGATAGTTATGACACTTCAGCCAAAGGAATGGCTACAGAAGGTGGAGAAAGCCAGGTTGCTCTGTCTCCTGTCCATTCCCCACTTTCTCCGGCCCCCTATTACAATATTGGTCATCAGACAGTTGCTCTGTCTCATACATGATGGATATTTATGGCTTGGCAAACCCATCCCCATCACGGTAGAACTCATTCATAGGATATCACTACTTCCCTACGAAGGGAGAGACCCTAGGGAAATTTTTGATAAGAGTGGCAAAGTGGCAATGACAGAAATCCTAAAAAAGAAATATAAGCTGGAGAAAGGGTAGCGAGGGTACGTTATTGATAGTATATTGGACAAAGCAGTCTACGTTTCTACCCAGTTTTTGGTAGGGAAAGTGATGTGGAAATGCCGCAGCACTTAGGTTCTAACGATCATCATTGCACTAGCTGAGGAATGCGCAGCTGGAGAACAGTTCGATTGGGCATGGTTCCTTTGTGAAGAATTCCTGACCAACTATAGGGAGGTCCAAGAGGAGTGAAAGACCTTCCACTATGCATGGCTGTTTTTGTCCATTGTGCTAGCTACCACTGAACTACCTACAAACAGTTAGTTTCCCTCCTTGGACTAGGATTGACAAGAAGCTGCAAAATTTGCGTCACTTTGGGCGACCAAATATGCTCAAAGAATCATGGGCATCAAGATTTTTTGGATACTAGTGGACACAGACGTTCGACACTGGGTCACCCAGCAACCCTGGTTGTCCAACGAAATCTATGACAGTGTGAAACACATAGCCGAGTTTAAAGCATACATGCACTTTGTCTACATCCGGGCATGCGAGGACCCCAACCAGACATGGAATACACTTCCTTTCCCTGCCATTGATGAAGCTATCGATGTGGTATTGGATACTTGGCCACTGGCATGGCACAGGCTAGATGCGGTGGGGTGTGATGAGGCTGCCATTAAGAAACAAAAGGCTGAAGCTAAGTGCGCCGCACAACAGAAGCGGAATGAACAGCATGTTGTGAGAGTTCGAGCAGACCAAGAGGTAGCACAGACTTCAACAGACAAAGCACCAGCTGGAGCAGCTGCAAAGGACAAGGCCTCGCGTAATGGTTTTGGGGCTTAAAGGCCACAATTTTAGGTAGAGGTATGGTAAAGGCTCTGCGAGATGCACAGAGCACGAATTGTAATGAGTCAAGTCAAAGGGTTGTCCACCCAAAGATAATGTAAAATAATTCGGCCCGCCCATGGTCCACGGACGATGGAAATGTATAAATAGAGCAAGGCTCTAGAGTTAGGAGTCAGTTTTTTGGGGAATGTATTTTTGGATCTAGAAGATAATGGGTTTTGAAAGAAAGAAGTCTTGAAGTTTCTGTAATTCCAAGTCAAGAGTGTTGGTGGGTAGATAGAGGCTTTGCAATTGTGTGCGCAGAGGCCTGGTAGAGTCCGCAGCTGTGTGCGCGGACCCCTGTAGCTGATTGTGTAGGGCAGATCTGGTTGTATTAGCGGAAGAATTAAATAAAGATAAGTTGGTTTTGAAATACTGTGTTGAATCTGAATTATTACGGATTTGGTTAATTTATGGTTGATATATCGGTTTGATTTGTGCGCTTATGCTTATGTATTGAGTTTATGCAAATCTATATCTTTTTTGGGTGCGAAAACTAGTTATCTCTAGTAAATGTTTTCTTAAAGACCGTAAACCATAGATCTGATCTATAACAGCTCACTAATAATAAGTATTAAGGGATTGCCTTGTTCCGGATCTACGCAAAAGCGGAGTGGCGTGAGGCCACAAAACAGCATACGAACCCTCCAGACCACATCAAGACCTCCCAAGAGTGCGGAAACCTGGTTCCAACACCCTCCCTTACTACCTCAGGCAAGACCTCAGTCCGTGATCCACGGACTGTTGACGAAAGGGCCGGTAGCTACGTGATTTGTTTGGCTAAATAACTCTTATGAACTTGGGTTAGGCCCAAATAAGCCAATATGACATTTCTCTCAATTTACAAAAAAAATAAAGTATGAAAATCATGCTGGAAATAGTTTCTAAAGTTTTGAGTCTTTTATTTTCAAGTTAACTAATTGGTTTATAAGATGAAAAACCAGCAAATTGGAAGAGTGGGACTTTTATATTGAATAAAGTATTAAATAAATTATATGGATGAAACTTATACTAGCGCCTTCTAGTGGAATTGACAGTGCACTAATCCGTTGCTTGCCAATATTTTGGTTTTGGTACCACCTTATAGCATATCCGGGTTCAAATGTTATTTTCCATGGTGGACAGTTGAATCTGTTTCAACTCTAATTGTTATCGAGGGGTTGCACAAGGTTGTCACATGAGCATCTGTGATGCCCATTTTGACTTAGATAGCTACCCATACTAAGGCTCTATTTTGCAGTTCCATGTTATTATTTATGAACATTATGTAATATTGATGCATTTGGTTGGACACGTGAAACTATTTATATAAATCAATTGATAGATTTGATATTGATGATGGAAATGGTTGATGTATGGCTTAAATGTATGATGTACTTAGTGGTGAATTATCTAGTGCATGACTTATCAGAATTATTTTGTTTCATATATGGCTCAAGTGGATAGGATTTGTTTAAATGAATGACTTAGTGAATTTATGATTTATTTCCAGTATGAACTGCAAGATTGACACGTGGATACTAGACTTAATAACATGATGATTATATATCTTGTTGTTATATAAATGCATGAATGAGAGCTAACCCGCAGGGGGAAAGAACTATATGATAGCCGAGATCTACTCTTCCATTGAGAGAAAGTCGAGAGATCTCACGAGGAAGGTATAATGTACATTGTTCTATTACATTTGGTATCTACTTGATATGCACTCATATGACATGAGTAAAATGCAAATGACAGGTGGCAAGACTACCTGACTGGATTATTTGATGACAAGTCCAACTAGCACTGTAGTGTGGTCCGTATTAGGGCGTTGACCCTAGTTGTGAGGAGGGGTGGAGGCATTTCCCACCATGTATCCTCCGAAACCTAGAATCTTGGGAGGGAAGTGGTGGACATGCTCCCCTAGACATGTGATGACGATTGCTAGTTGCTTGCTGGGGAAGTTAGGTGGATATAGTCGATGCTTCCACCATGTTGGTTTTATTAGTGGTTAGATTGGTATAGCCGATGCCATTGGATATAACAACAAAGGATGGATAGGGTGGGAATGGAAGTAGGTCAGGATGGATAGGAGGATATAGATCAGTTAGAGACTCCTGATGGTAACTAATGTCATCATCTAACTTATCAAATTTTACTACTATAACTCTCTCTATTTTGTTATGCCTTCGAACTCCTTGTATCTTTTCACTCTAACTTCAGGACGAAGTTTTCTGAAGGAGGGGTGTATGTAATGCTCCACTTAATCTTATCATGCAAATTTTATTGATGTTTACATTAAATGAAAATATTGAGAAATATTGGTGAATACCTTCATTTGGGAAACTATAAATTTATTTACTAATATAAAATTCATTATTTATATTATTCAAATTCCCAACTTGTCTTCTCAAAATGAATCTTGGGTACGATATGGTCTCCTTCCATTATTTCAAATTATATATATATATATATATATATATATATATATATATATATATATATTCATCTCACATTCCCAAATGTACTCTCACATTTACTTGGGAGAAGACATGGTCCTCTCCAACTAATTACCAATATATATATTCATCTCTCATCCCCAAAATGTACTCCCACATTTACTTGGGAGAAGACATGGTCCTCTCCCATTAATTACCTAATTTTATATTCATATCACATTCCCAAATGTACTCTTAGATTTACTTGGGAGAAGAGAAGTCAACTATAAAGATGAGGGAGAAGTTATGACATTAATGAGTGGTGGTTGAGGTGGAGAAGAGAGGAAGGGCATAAAAGGGGAAGGAGGAAGGGAGAAAGGGGGATGTTGGGTCTTGCTTTTGATTTTGGGTTGGCTATGATTTTGAGAAATTGTTGGAGAGAGAGGAGGAAGGAAGTATTGTTTATTTTGGTCTAGATTATTCATCTTGGACACACTACATCTGGTTGGACTTGGGCTTAGAGGGCGAGGGAACCTGTGAAGGTTTCCTGGGCTAGGAATTATTTCCTAGTTGGCTGGGAGGTAAATCCAATCGGTAGTTGAGAGGAGCGTTTAAGCAAGAACAACAACTCAAGGGCATCTCCACCGAGCCATCGATACAGGTATTCCTCTATGCATAGATTACTCATGTAAGTTATTGAAATGAAATTTTCACTATTTAGTTGTAAGGATTAGAATGTAAATGGTAAATTATCATTGTTTAAATGTCTTGTAAGAAATGGTAAAATTATCATTGTTTAAATTTCTTGTAAGAAAGTAAATTATTGCCTCTTATTACATTTAATTTCTAGAGAATATAGATCTGTTAGAAGACCCTAGGAAAGGGCCTTACACACCATATGTACATAGTACCATATGTACAACATGCAAACAACACCATATGTAAATAACCTACATATACAACATGTACATAACATCATATGTACACAACACTGCATATCCAACATGCACACAACACCATATGCACACAACACCGCATATCCATCATGTGCACAATACAATATGTACACAACACTACATACCCAACATGTACATAACACCATCTATACCCAACACTACATGTGCAATATTCACACAACACTATCTGTACCACCCTGTACATAACATTGCATAAACAACATGTACACACACTATATACACACAACACCGCAAGTGCACAACATCATAGATGAAACATGTACAAAATATACAACATATGCATAGAAGTAGTACCACACGTCCAAAACCACGTTGTTTCTACCAAACAACCTTAATTCTGGTGTCTCTCCACCATCCATGTTTATCCTAGCATGTCACAAAGCACATTTTTTTCATTCCGCTGATGTATCCTTCAATTTTACCTATCATAACATAAACAAAGGAATAATACAAGCATACAATATCAATTCACATCCACATGATACTGACCTCATAAACCAAGAACCTCTTCATTCCCTTCACCTGCTTAAGCAATCATTCCTCCACAAGAATGATCCCTAACAACCCTATCAAACAACAACATACATACATACATACATACATTTAAACATTAGCATAAAGACAATCATGATCACAACATAATTACTAGATATCATAAGCCCAAGGTTAAGAGAACTTCCTTTATTCATGAACAACATGCAAAATATTGAGAACAACAATTTCCAACATAGCCAAGGCATATGAAACCTCAAATCCATTTACTTTACCCTTTCTATTACCTTTCTCATGACTTTTCTGCCATATTTCTTTTATCCCAATGAACCGAACCAACTCAACCAACTATCATACGCTTGCCTTCAACTGCCCTTATACATGTACTGAGCTTCATCCAAGACTTACGTCACCTGTTGGGTACCACACAACTCTCCCCAAACTCCATTAACTTCCTCCTTCCCCAACCAATTCCCAAGGCTCTCAAGACAATAAAGGCAAGGCCGAGAAGTAAACAAGAAGAAAACCATGGAAAACCATGGAAAACCAACAACAATACAACACCACAAACAAAGTGACATGTCCATGCACAAGATGCAAACAAAACCGCAATCAAGAGCAACAAATCACCAATAGACCAAAATCACAAGACTAAAAAACATACGCCATGAATCAATCCCCATGGTTCCCAGTGCTTCTTAAGGAAATCTCAACCTGACCCTTCTTCAAAATTTCATGGCACTCTATTTGCCATGAAATTCCCTACATCATATTTTCATAAACACATAACTGTAAGTGCATAAATAAACATAACAACATACTAGTTACCTTACCTTTTAGTGCCGAGCACATTGCCTTATAACTTGACACATCCATTCCATCTCTTAAGGGATCTTGATTCCCTTGACGGATCTAGCTATAACTAGAAGCTAACTGATATACCTGTCAAATACATGTTCATGAATATAGCATATATCCACATAATGTCAGATAAAATCAAGGTTAAGAATACTTCCTTTATGCAAAGCACTCATTTGTTTAGAATTAAGGTTTCCAAACATAGCCAAAAGAATTCTTGTCCAATTCCTTTCTTTTACCTTATTACCTTGTTGAAATTGAGTCTTACTATGTACTGTCACATCACCCAACTATTAGTTATATAAACACATAAACTATTACCTTTTCATGCTAATATGAATCATGTTTCCCTATAAGTTCTCACACATGTCAATCACATGTTCCACAAATCAAGACATCGTGTCTATGAATTTCAAATTAACCTTTACCAAATCTAACAACCCTGTCATACTCAACAATCAACTCACATTCATCTGTCATAATACAAAATGCTAAAAATATCACCTACTTAAACTCAAGTACATATCAACTATCTCAACACACATGTGTTAGTACAACCATATTAAGACAAGATCATTACTTCATGCAATATTATAGACACATACTTATACCATGAAATTAATCATACATTCAAACAACATATAGACAACATAATCGACAACATAATATACACCAAACACTCAAACAACAAATAGATGACATAATCAAGAATTCAAGCACTAAGTAAACGACATAAGAAAACTCATACCTTAATGCATCTTAGGGGAGGCTATCTTGTCTGTATAATAAATATAGTTATCACAATATAACTTCATAACACATCAACTCAAACACAAATAAGATCATGATATCGATAACAATGACTAACTAATATGTTCACATCATAAGCTCATAAACAGTTTTCATTCATGCATAACAATCACATATGCACTACTAGTCTATATTAGTATGACATAATACCACAACTTATTAACTCATACCTAAATGTCATAACCCTAACCATTTGCATAGACCAATCCAAATTAGTATGATACATATAACATCAATATCTAAATGTAATAACCCTAATCATCAAGTTACTAGCATATAAAAACAACAAGTTATATATCTTGTTCATCAACAACATATAAAATTATCATCAATTTATTTAACATAAACAAATAATAGTAATGCATACCACCACAAGTTACTATCATTCATGGCTATCAGACACATGTGCTTATGACTACACTAATAAACTAGCATCTATCATGTATGTAACCATAACATCAATAGAATGAAAGGCACACACATAACCATAATGCATATAATAATCCTTAATCTACATACCTACATGCTCAACATACAAACTTGTATGACGACATGCTCTTGCCTCAAGGTCTAATGCTGCAACTTCATCTTGATGGTTTGCATCTCCTGATCTATCTCAACCAACACATTAGCATCATAACATACCAATATCATCATGATGACCTAATTGCATAAAATGACCTTACAACGCATTTATGACCTACTAGACATGCATAACTATAACCATGGAAATGCGTGCATCACAACATATAGACACTAACATGCATAAAAAATGCATATACAACCATACACTCATGATGACACATTCCACAACAACACCATCAACCTTCACATGGTGACATCACTACAACCATGATCAACAACATGCAAATGCAACAAGCACATGGACTACAAGCATAAGGAACACATATGCAACTGACATGAATGCATGACCAACACAATGCCCATCCAATCCAAGGGGTGAACCATGCTCTGATACCACTCTGTGGTATCAGATATGACCCAAAGAGATCACAACTCACTCTGATACCACTATATAACACCGTCCTCTGACATCTACCTAAGTAATCGACCAACTGAGGTAAACATGTGACGAGAAGTTACTATGATATGATTCAACCTCCTAAGTCACCTTAAGGAAGTGGAACCGATAGAAACACACCATACAGACCTTCCACATCAGCAACAGGACCCCCATGAACCATCCCAACCTCTCAGGTAACCAGCCCCTGGGTCCCACTAAGTTTTTAGACCAGTAAATTCTCAGATGCTCCCTTGATATGGGCATGCATGCATCCAAGAGGCTATGGACGCTCCCACACATGAGTATGTCTACATCGAGGGAATTTTTTGCCAAGTGCTATGCCTGCTTCCCCAATATTTGAGCCTCTTTCCAGGCCTAGAGCCCAGGTCACTGCCTAGAACTCAATGACACCTCCAGGGATGAAAGATAACTACAAAACAATGATACAAATGCAATTACTTGAAAACGGAATTGATTGGACCCCTACTAGCCATGATAGGCATTTCATAAAACATCTCACAAATATGTAATCTACTGGTTTAAACAACAAATTTGAGCATAGGGGTCTCATACTCATCTGAGAATCGCTAAGAAGCATTGATGCCTCAAAACATTAGCTGTAGTTTCATCTATTAGGCCATAGATACATTGTTCATTCTTTCAAAAGTAAAAACATGATGAGATCCATACATAGATACTGTCATAATACATGCTCATAACCAACATGATAGCAACATAAATACCAAGGAAATAAAAACCATATAATCCACATATAAACTAGTATAATACTCATGAAATAACAGGGGGAAATAACCCTTATTAATGATGCAAAGGCAAACTAGTTGTGGGACTTCCATGAACTACCCGACCATAGACATGGTTGGGCCAAATCTCTCTTCAACTAGTCACCCTTGTGCCATATTCCAAGCATGAATGTGGGATCTCAGAAAACACATCAATCAAAACCATCCAAGGCTTCCAGAAGCCAAACCACCTCAACCCATCAAACAGTGATTCCACGTCACAATCAGATATCACAAAACTATCATCATATTTGTCTCTACCCAAGCCTTCCAGGGCTATAGAGAATTTTTTCCAACCAAGGCTTCCAGGACTAGTAACTCAACCCACAACTCTTGTCGAGGTTCCAAAGCATTTGTCCAACCAAGGCTTCTAGGACTAGTAAATCAAACCACCAAAGGCTTCTAGAGCATTTGTCCAACCAAGGCTTCCAAGACTAGTAACTCAACCTAAGCTGCTACAGGGCTTCAAGAGTGTTTGTCCAACCAGGGATTCCAAGAACTAGTAACTCAAGCCAAGCTAAAGGAAACATGAGAACCAACCAAAAAAACAAAGAAATAAACCCACAATGCCATGGCTATTGAGGAAATGGAAAGGCTATGCAAATCCACTGTCAATGTAGGCAATCCTCCATGCCAATGACAAATTATGATGAATAAACCACATTCATATCCCATGCATGCCAAAACTAGTGAGGGAACATACATGCAACTCAGTACCTTCATGCAAAACTCATTGTAGCTGCTGATCCCGATATCCTCTTGTGCTTTCATACTCTTCATTTTCCTTCTTGCTCCAATAATCCAAGCACACTACACTCCTCTAAGAGTGCTCGTGGAAAACTCTAAGTGTCCAAGAGTATGAGAGAGAGAGAATAGAAGAGAGATCCACCAAAACCTACCAAAATATTGCCAACTGATCCTCAAAAGCCTTTTTATTAATGAGGCCTCTATTTTCTTCATTTTCCTCCTCACATGAAACCTGCGACCTTTCACCTCTCTTTTCTCCTAATTTCCTTTATTTTCATAAATAAATGTGCCAAAATGCCATTTTTCCTTTCCAAAGCCTTTGCCATTGCCTTTCTCAATTTCCTTATCCATAATGACTAAAATGAACACCCACTAGGATGTTTGTTTTTCACACCATTCAGCTTGGAATACATGTCCCATGACCATGGTCTTATATATTTTTACATGATTTTTTAACCAGGCCTATTACATTGTCGCACATGGGTGAAAAATTCTATTGGTTGCTTCTGTCCTTCATTGTTTTTCTACAATAAGACAAAAACTACCATATGAGAAGAAGCAAAAGAGAAAATGAAAAATGGTTTTATATAGTCAAGGTTCACTAATACAAGAGCTTCTACAAAGCCCATTTTGATCCTAGAGAATGACTCCCGATCTTCTTTAGTCCATTTTACATTCCTATCCTTATTCAAAATCTATGTAATTTCTTTAATTATCTCAGCATAATTGGGTATGAACCTCCTTAAAAAGTTGATTCTTCCCAAGAAAGTTTGGATTTCTTTCTTATTTCTCAATAATGGGATGTTGTTGATGGCTTCCACCCTCTTGGGATCTATCTTCACCCCCTCTTTTGCCACGATGTGTCCTAGAAACTTTCCCTCACTTAGAGAAAACTGAGACTTCTTAGGATTTAAGATAGACCATATTTTTTGCATTTCTCAAAATTGAGTTGTAGATGCTCAATATGCTCCTCATCTATTTTTGAAAAAACAATGATGTCATCTAGGTAAATTACCACAAACTTATCTTATTCTCCCACAAATTTTATATCCATTGCTCTCTAAAAAGTGGCTCTTGCATTAATGAGGCCGAAGGACATTTTGGCATACATAAACGTTCCCCAAGGCGTGGTGAAAGAAATTTTCTTTTGATCCTCAGGATGCACATCTACTTGATTGTATCTAGAAAAACCATCCATCATAGACATACGAGAAAATCCCACCACCTTTTGCAGAATGTAGTCCATTTTAGGCAGAGGGTAAATATGCTTTAGTGAGGCTTTGTTCAGATTCCTAAAGTAAATACACAACCTTATTTCCCATTCTTATTCTTGAAAGGAACTACATTTTCCATGCAATCCAAATACCTTAGAGGTGTGATAATTTTAGCCTGGAGAAACTTCCTTGCCTCTTTCTCAATTGATGGAAGTAATAGAGGGTTAATTTTCCTAAGATTTTTTTTGTATGGTTTCACCCCACTCTTCAAATGAATTTTATGTTGGATGATATTAGTATCAAATGTTTTTAAATCATCATAAGACCAAGAAAACACATCCATATACTACTTAAAATTGTCCAGGTACCTTTATTTTTATTCCTTAGGAACTCCTTTGGGCAACTTAATTATTTGGGGATCTTGATCTGAACCAATATTGTAGTCTTCCACCCATTCTTCAAATTCTTGCTTAGTTGGTTTGGAAGGTTCCATATCATTTAAGTTGAAAATTATTTCTAAGGGAACAAAACCTTATGCCCTTTAATGGTCTCTTCCCACTTGGCCTATTGTTCATCTATCACTTTCTCTTCCTCCTGATCAATCTCTGAGCTTGAGAATTCTCCAATGACCTCCATGAAGCGTTTGATATGTTCCTCATATTCAAACACCTGCCAATACTTAACATTGTCTGGTATTGAAGGCCTGTATCTGACTTCAATTTTGTATTTGAGTAAGTGTTTTTGAGGAGGCTTGAAGTTACTGGCAGCTACAACTAAGGAATCAACCATCTCGATTTCCATCTCTGGGAAAAAACTGGATGTTAAAAGCTAATAAAAATTTCTCAATTAGATCCCATACCTCATTTCGGTAGGCCTTCAGTATTGGATGTTTGGTTTGGCATTGACTTTATATTTGTTTCACCACCAGCTCTGAATCCCCAAACACTGCCAAGCACCCAATGTTGATATTTTTGGCATCTTGCAGACCTTGAAGCAAAGCTTCATATTTAGCAACATTATTTGTGGCTTCAAACTCTAGCTTGAAAGATAGAGGGATCAAGCTGCCTCCTAAGGATACAAAAAACACACCTACCCCATTTCCTTCCCTGGAATAACCACCATCAAAGTATAGCTTCCATACTTTGTCACACTTCAATGATTTTTGGTCTAGTTAGATAGAATATTCCACTTGTGTCTCATCCATGATTTGATCATCTCCCTCTAACAAAAAACAAGAGAAATATTTATCTTTACCATTCATAGGGGCATTATTCAAATAATCGGTCCTTGTAACTATCTTCACAAATCTCATTTCTCTATATAATCAACGCTCTTCTCCACCAAAAGAAGGAATGGTAGCATATGTTAAATCAATTTTAATGTATCCTCCAATTTTCAATCCGCATGATCTAGACAAGAGAATACCAAACCTCACAGGGATATCAATTGCTACAATATCCATTACAATACTCTTCATAGGGATTTGAGCCAAATTGACCACCATGTCTTTAATCAACCCTAGACATTTTACTCTCTTGGAGTCAAAAGAATACAAATATTTATATGTTATTGTTATTTGTAGCCCTAATTGCTCCATCAGAAACAATGACATCAAATTGTGAGAAGCTCTTGAGTCAAGCATGCATTTATGTAAGAGAAGTTCATGAATCTAGAAATTGACATAGAAAGGGGGAGTAGAAGGGTCTTCTTCCTCAACATGAGGTCCAAATATAACCATGGGTATTTCTTCTTGGAGTTTCAGGCTGTATTACAAAGGGGACATGGTGGGAGGACACATGAAATGAGATACTTGAACTTTGTAATTTGGTTCTTTCAAGAATTTGGTTAAGGGAACAGAGATTTTGACCTTCTCCAGCTCATTTTGAAGACTAAATGCAGGGGGCTTCCTATCAGCTGTGACCACATAAGTAGGATATTTTTCTTTATCATAGATTGATTTGGATTGTAAGGGAAATTGTTCTATTTTAGAAACTTTGGTCTTGTGGAGAATGGTATTTGAAGAGTCTTTATTTTTAAGTGAGGCTTGGTCTCGTGGCTTATTTTCTTTCTCTACTAATTTGGGAGGATTGGTGGGAGAGGACTCCTCATTTTGATTCTGCATTCTAGATCTTTCCCTAGAAGATCTAAGATCATATTTCTTGTTTAGTTGGGCCTACATGAAGTCAGCAAATGCCTACAATATTTTTTGATATCACCATCATCTAGGAGGGCCTCCTAATCATCCCATTCTACTTCATTGGCCTCTATTTTATTTTCTCCCTCTGAAAGAGAAGAAAACTGATTTTCTTGGAATTATATTATTTCTTCGCCATTTTACTCTAGATCATATTCCAAATACAATGGATTTTGAATGTGATCTTGTTTCTAACTTCTCTCCATTTGTAAGAGTTGCAAAAGAGGTCTCTTATACAGAGGATTAAAACTTCGGTTATGAGTTGGTTGGTTTTGTTGAAGAGGGTTTTTTTTCTTCTAACTCTAGTTTCACAAGCTTGTTAGACATGTTTCTTATGAGCTTGTTCATTTCCTCGAGTTTCTACTCTTGAGTTTCCTTTCACTGCTTTGAGGAACTAGCTTCGTCATTTCCCCTTCTCCTATCTCCATTATCAGCTTTCTGTCTCCATTTCCCAGTAGAGGTGAAATTTGATTCAACTTCTAAAACATCTATTTGATTATGGTCTAAGGAGCGAGAACTTCTTTCTATGAGAGTTAAACTAAAATCTAGTTCAAAGGCCCCAACAAAAATCACTTTAGTAGTAGCCTGTGGATATTTGATTTCAACAGGGAGACTATTGTACAATTTTTAAAACTTTTTTATGAATTCTAACACATATTCATTATGTTTTTTCTTCAGAGCATTGAATTCAGTGAGGATATACCCATGGTCCCTTTTCTCTCCCCATTTTTGCATGAAATAATTCTCCATCTCCTCCCAGGTAGTGATTGAAGCATTTGATAGGGCTTTAAACGATTTCCTAGCTTCCCCATCAAGAGGCTAGACAAAAAGTCCTAACACCACATCTAGGTGTTCTACATTGAGATTTTATGCAAATGCACAAAAAGTCTCTACATGCCTCTGTGATGACATGTCATCTTCCCCTGTGAATGTTGGCAAGAGCTTGAGATAGTATTGTGGCATACCATTCAAGGGTTGTGGCAAGTCCACTGGGGAATATTTGTTTAGGATAAAGTCCGAGACAACCATATTGAGCAAGGGAGGTGGTCGAATATTTATTATAGGTCCTTGATGAGGGGGTATCTGAGTTGCAAATAACTAGATCTAGGTTGGAAAGCTATTCACACTCTGCATGGGATTGTTTATAAGGACATCTTTAAATTCTTCAATTTTAGGGGAGGGATGAAATGAGAAAGAGGGTGAACTGATAGAAGCTTCTTTAGTTTTTACTCTAGAAGGAAATGAGCCAAACAATGCACAATGTTCTTTAGGATATTCCAAGACTTTGGAGGTAGACTCAGGGTAGTTTATCACAACTTTTTTTGAGAGCTAGTTGATGATATTTCTGGAAAATATCTTGTGGAATCTAGAGTAACAGGGGTTTGCTCTTTCCAAATCCTCTGGGATAAAATTTCTCAGGGTTGAATATGGGAGGAATTTTCTGCTGGCTTGTATAAGAGCAAGTATGAGGTCTTCGGAAAGCTAGGGTGCTCAAAATAAAATTCGGATAGAGGAGTCACCAAGGTGAGAGATCTTCAACCCACACTCCCTTGCTTACCTAATAGAGGGAATGTAAGAAATTTCGTACCTATGGAAAAATGTTCCGATTTATTCCTCAAAAATAGTGCTAGAAGATGTTGTAGCTCCTAGAGACAACCCCCATGTTGAGGAAAGGGTTAGTGCCTAAGACATCTTAGAGGAGTCATTTGAGGGTTTGCTGAGATTTGTGATGCACTATGTATTTAATATAACTAGAATTAGATTGATTCAAAACTTGGTTCAATCACCCTTCACCTAGGTAGACTTAAACACACACACACACACACACACACACACACACACACACACACACACACACACACACACACACACACATATATAAGCACATATCGCTCATCCCAAGGATAAATGTCTTGATATGGTGGTCAAAACACAATAAAATGCAACTTAATATTTGTTGGTGTAGTAAAAAAATGGAGAGAGAGAAAATAAGGAAAGGAATTCAATGTAGAGGGCTAGATAACATATAACCCTAAGCAATGAATCCCAATAGAACTATTGAAGAATAAGGATATGAAAGTGCAGAAATTGTGAAGTGCATTTAAGGTTTTTAGCTCTATATTTTCATTGGTACATTCTATCACAAAATAACATTGGTAAATATGTGATCTCATAGGTACCATTTGCTACAATATAACATTGGTAAATCTATAATTGCACAGGTACTTTTACTACCCTATAACATAAGTAAATCCATAATTTGAGATTGAAACCAACAACTTATTTACACAATTTCAGAGGAAGATAAAAATACATGAAATGACAAATAAAGGGGAACACATACTACACATTACTCCAATTTGAATCACTGGATTTAATTCATTAATATTTGAAAATGGAGCCCATATCATAGGTCCAACATAGTTGACATTTGTATAAGCATTATCACCTCATGAAGGAGCCATTAAACCAAGAGTTGGAACCTATTTCTTGTTAGAAAATTATATATTACAGAGCAATGGAACACATAAAATATTGCATAAATATAAACACATAAAACACATAAAACAAGAGAGACACATATATACGTGGTTCACCCAGTTTGAGCTACGTCCACAGAGAAATAGCCAGTCCTTCTTTTTATATTATCCAACAAACTGAAGAGATACAACCTACAGTAGATCCGCTGTAATTCCCTCTTTGCTCTCAATCTCCTCTCTCTTCCTTACTCAGAATACAGATACGCATAGACGCAATACAATTCCCTCATATATAGCGAGGGGTTGCCTTCTAGGGCAAAAAAACCTAAATTAAACATAACTTCTACCGTTAGATCTCTGCCTAATGAACGACCCAGATTGACTACGAAACTACAACATTTTACAAGGCAGTTTTAGATCTATTATTAGCTTTGGGGGCGCTGCCCCCGATCCCCCTGCCAGGGGGGGCCTCCCAAAGGTCGCAGCTGCCCCCCCTGGACCCCCCTTGCAGTGAATATTTTATGGGTGGCGTTGCTTCCCCATTACGAATTGGGGTCCAATGCAGTGATACCTTTGAGTACAGAAGATAATCAGGCTCCACACCCAACAATCTCCCACTTAGAGATTGATTATAACAACTCCACTGCTGCTTCCTTTGCTGGAAAATGACTCCACTTTGGACCTGGTTGTTTCTCATCTTCTTCATCATACTTGAAGACCAATTGAAACTGAGTAGATTATCAGTTTCTCCCTGGTTACAACTTTTTTTAACATATCTGCAGGATTCTGGCTAGTGTGTATCTTTTCCAGCTTCAACTGTCCATCTTCCAACGCTGACCGTATGAAATGGTACTTGAGCTATATGTGTTTAGTCTTGGAATGAAATGCAGAGTTCTTTGCAAGATGTATGGCACTCTGGCTATCACCGTATAACTTGCCCAACTCCTTCTTCTTACCCAATTCATCCAGAAACATTTTTAACCAAATCATTTCTTTACTAGCCTCTATAGCAGCAACATACTCTGCTTTTGTTGTTGAGTGTGCAACAACAATTTACAGTTTTGAGACCCAACTGACAACTGTTCCACCTATAGTAAACACATACCCTGTTGTGCTCTTCCTGTTCTCTCTATCACCCGCCATATTTGCATTAACATATCCATGTAGAGAAATGTTTGAACCACCAAAGCATAATGTTTGATTTGTGGTACCTCTCAAATACTTGAGAATCCACTTCACCGCCATCCAATGTTCTTTTCTTGGATTGTTCATGTACCTACTTACAACTCCCACTACATGTGCAATATCAGGCCTTGTGCAGACCATTGCATACATTAAGCTTCCAACTTCTAATGCATATGGAACTTTAGACACATGAGCCATTTCTTCTTAAGTCTTGGGACACACCTCCTTACTTAATTTGAAATGGCTAGCCAAAGGTATACTAACTGGTTTTTCATTATGCATATTAAACCTTTTCAACACCTTTTCTATGTACTCACTTTGAGAAAATGTTAATTTGTCATTCTTCCTATCTCTAGTTATTCTCATACCAAGGATTTGTTTTGCAGCACCCAAATCCTTCATTGCAAATGAGTTTGCCAATTTTCTTTTGAGCATATTTATTTCCTACATGTTAGAACCTGCAACAAGCATGTCATCTACATACAATAACAATATAATATAGCTGCCATCATTTTTCCTTTTGAGATAAACACAATGATCAGAGTGACATCTAGTATAGCCTTGTTTAGACGTAAACCTGTCAAATTTTAGATACCACTGCCTTGGAGCCTATTTGAAGCCATACAAGCTCTTCTTCAACCTGCACACTAATTTCTCCTTTCCTTTTACCTCATATACTTGTGGCTGCTGCATAGATATCTCTTCCTCCAAATCCCCATGGAGAAAGGTTGTCTTTACATCTAACTGCTCAAGATGCAAATCTTTAGCTACTACTAGACTTAAAATAGTTCTGATTGAAGTCATTTTAACAACAGGAGAAAATATCTCATCAAAGTCTATACCCTTTTTCTGTGTAAACCCTTTCACCACAAGTCTATCTTTATACCTTTTTCTACCTCCATCTTCTTCCTTCAACTTGTAAACCCATTTATTCTGCAATTTTTTTTTACCTGCAGGCAACTTGACTAAGTCCCAAGTCTGGTTATGTGCTAAGGAGTCCATCTCTTCTTTCATGGCTTGCTCCCACTTCTTCCTGGTTTCTACCTGCACTGCTTCTTCATAACATTCTGTTTCACCAGAATCAGTTAACAATACATAATATAATGAAGGAGAGTATCGTTCAGGGTGTCTACTTATCCTGGTAGATCTTCTAACACCACTTTCAGGTGTTTGAGGTGCTTGTTGCTATTGTGGTTGTTGTTTTGACTGTTGATCATTATGATTTTCAGGAACCATCACTTTTTCTGTGATCTCGTCAAGCACTGTGTATTCTCTATTTTCTTTTTCCTGTTTCTTTTCCTGCAATTGATCCTTATACAAAACCTTTTCACTGAATATGACATCTCTGCTCCTAATGATTTTGTGTTTTTCATAATCATAAAAGCGATAACCAAAATCATTAACACCATATCCAATAAAGGTACATTTCTTTGATTTTTCCTCAAGCTTTGTTCTATTTTCTTTATTAATGTGGACAAAGGCTTCACAATCAAAAGTATTTAAAAAAGAGTAGTTTACCTTTTTACATGTCCATGCCTCCTTTGGAATACCACAATCCAAGGAACTTGAAGGCCCTCTGTTTATTAGATAAACAACAATATCTACAACATTTGCCCAAAATTGTAAAGGCAATTCTGCATGCAATCTCATGCACCTTGCACGCTCCACGATTGTCCTGTTCATCCTTTCTGACACACCATTTTCTTGTGGTGTTCCTAGAACTATCTTCTCTCTGCGAAGTCAATCCTCTAAACAGTACCTATCAAACTCTTTGCTGCAATATTCACCTCAATTGTCTGATATGAGACACTTCAACCTTTTTCCTGTCTCATTTTCAACCAAATCTTTCCATTTCTTGAAAGTATCAAATACATCAGATTTATTTTGAATACAATAAATCCAAGTTTTTCTGGTTGAATCATCAATAAAAGTAACATAATAATGAGAGCCACCAAGAGATGATACCTAAGCAGGTCCCCATACATCTATATGCACAAGCTCTAATTTTTTGCTCTTCTTTTCTTTCCCAAATCTAAGGAATCTGACTCTCTTCTATTTTCCATAAACACAACTCTCATAGAATTTTAAATCAACATGCTTCAAACCTAGCAAAAGATTTCTTGAGTGAAGAATTTGCATCCCCTTCTCACTCATGTGCTCAAGCCTATGATGCCAAAATGATGTATATTCTCCTGTAGAGGTCAAATCATTAAAATAATTAGAAATACCATTGCATAAATACAATGTACCAACCTTTCCTCCTTTCGCTATTACCAGGGATCCTTTAGTGACCTTCCAGGTTTTATCTGTGAAAGTAGTTACACAACCTTCACCTCTCAACTAACCTGTTGAAATCAGATTTTTCTTCAAATCTGGAACATGCCTTACCTCCTTCAATAGCCATTGATTTCCATTTTGCTATTTTATGAAAATTGTACCCATTCCAATGATTTTACAAGGTTTATCATCACCCCATCGAACCTATCCAAAATCTCCTTGAACATAATCATAAAAATGTTTCCTATTAGGTGTGGCATGGAATGAGGCCCCTGAATCTACCACCCAGGCATCAATAATATTTTCTAATGAAAGAATCAAAGCATATTTCAACACATCACCTATTACATTCACTTCACGATTATTTTCTTACTGCGCATCTCATTCTTTTCCCTTTCGAGACTTGCAGTATTTCTTCAGGTGTCCTTTCTTCCCTCATTTCCAGCACACTATCCTCGATCTAGACTTGGATCTGCCTTTTCTTGACTTATTGCAATATCCAGGGATCTTTCCTCTTTCCATTTTTCTTCCCCTAGTCTCTACAATCAAAGCATTACCTGATGTCTCACCAGAGATTTTCTGTCGCATTTCCCCACTAAGGATTGCACCGAAAACATCATCAAACTTTAAAGTACTAGATCTAGAGACAAAGTTACCATAACTAAACCATTCCAACTTTCTGGCAATGAGCATAGAAATAACAGAGCCCTAACTTCATCATCAAAAGTTACCCCTATAGAACTTAACTGACTGGTAACTGTATTAAACTCATTTAAATGATCAACAACAGATCCACCTTCTGACATCTTCATATTAAATAAATGCTTCATAAGAAATACCTTATTTCAGGCCAAGGGTTTTTCATATAGTTTGGCCAATGTCAACATTAAGCCCTTAGTTATCATTTCCTTTGAAATATTAAATGCTATCGACGCCGCTAGGCACAGCCGTATTGTTCCAAGTGCTTTTCTGTTGAGAATATCCCATTCTGTGTCTGTCAGACTCGTTGGCTTCTTTGTCTTTCTGCTCAACAGTTGGTATAGATCTCTCTAATACAGATAATCTTCCATCGGCATCTTCCATAGCTGGTAGTTTTGGCCGTTGAATTTTTCGACCCTAAACCTACCATCTTCCACCATTACTCCCACTCGAACCAAGAACCCTTCTCTCCTATGAGTTTATCAGCCAAAAAAAGACCTTCGGCTCTGATACTAGTTGTTAGAAAATTATATATTATAGAGCAATGGAACACATAAAATATTGTAGAAATATAAACACAGAAAATGCATAAAACAAGAGAGACATAGATATACGTGGTTCACCCAGTTTGGGCTACGTCCACGGAGAAATAGCCAGTCCTTCTTTTTATATTATCCAGCAAACTGAAGAGATACAACCTATAGTAGATCCACTGTAATTCCCTCTTCGCTCTCAATCTCCTCTCTCTTCCTTAGAATACAGATACGCATAGACGCAATACAATTCCTTCATATATAGCGAGGGGTTACCTTCTAGGGCAAAAAACCCTAAATTAAACATAACTTCTACCGTTAGATCTCTGCCTAATGAACAGCCCAGATTGACTACGAAATTACAACATTTTACAAGGCAATTTTACATCTGTTATTAGCTTCGAGGGCACTGCCCCCGATCCCCCCGCCAAGGGGGGGCTCCCAAACGTCGCAGCCGCCCCACCCTGGACCCCCCTTGTAGCGAATATTTTACGGGCGGTGTTGCCACCCCATTACGAACTGGGGTCCAACGCAATGGTACCTTTGAGTACAGAAGATAATCAGGCTCCACACCCAACATTTCTGTATATAGAACTTAGAATACTTGCAAAGACAGATTTCAAACCTATGGGAACGAGATTTGGGAACATGTCAAATGAGTTTCTTCCCCCTATTTATGGGTAGAGGGGGAAATTTGAATCAACAGTTACAAAATATCTTGTAATGTTATAGCTATTTGATCGATTAATTGTCTTGGAGTTCACATATTCAAATGATTACATAACCGATTGATTCCCTATTTAAAATGTAGAAATTACAAGACTTATTTGCAACCCCAATTACTCCATAACAGAAAATGACATTAGATAGTGAGAGGCTCCTAAGTCAAGCATGAAATTATGTAAGATAAGTTCATGAATCACCAAAGTGACATAGAAAGGGGGAGTAGAAGGGTCTTGTTCCTCAACATGAGGTCCAAATACAACCATGGGTCTTTCTTCTTGGAGGTTCATGTTGTCTTGCAGAGGGGCCATGGTGGGAGGACATTTGAACTGAGATAATTGAACTTTTTAATTTGGTTGTTTCAAAAATTTGGTTAAGGGAAAAAAAATATTTTGACCTTCTCCAACTCTCTTTGAAGCCTAAAAATAGGGGGATTCGTATCAGTTATGACCACGATAACATGATATTTTTCTTTATCACAGGCTGGTTTGGATTATAAGGGAAACTGTTTTATTTTAGAAACTTTGGACTTGTGGAGAATGGAATACGAAGAGTATTTCTTTTTGAGTGAGGCTTGGTCTAGTGGCTTCTTTCCTTTATAAATTTATTTGGGAGGATTGTTGGGAGAGGAATCCTCGTTTTGATCTTGCATTCTAGATATTTTCCTAGAATATCTAAGACCATATTTCCTATGTAGTTGGGCTTGCAAGAAGTCAGAAAATTGTCTACAATGGTTTTCGATCTCACCATCATCCAGAGGGGCCTCCCAATCATCCCCTTCTACTTCATTGGCCTCTATTTACTTTTCTCCCTCTTAAAGAGAAGAAAGTCGAATTTCTTGGAATTCTATTGTTTCTTTAGCATTTTCCTCTGGATCATCTTCCAAATACAACAGAGGCTAAATGTGATCTTGTTTCTTCCTTCTCTCCCTTTGTAAGATTTTCTAAGGAGATCTCCTATATTGAGGATTGAAACTTTGGTCAGGGGCCAATTGGTTTTGTTGAGGATGGTTTTTGTTTTCCAAGTCCAATTTCACAAGCGTGCTAGATTGTTTCTTATCAGCTTATTCATTTCCTCGAGTTTCTTCTCTTGAGTTTCCTTTCCCTCATTTGAGGAACTAACTTCCTCATTTCTCCTTCTCATATCTCCATGATCAGTTCTCCCTCTCCACTTCCCAGTAGAGGTGAAATTTTCTTCAACTTATAGAGAATCTATTTGAATCTAGTCTAAGGAGCGAGACTTCCTTTCTTTGAGAGTGAAACCAAATTCTGGTTCAAAAACCCCAGGAAAAACCACTTTAGCAATAACATGTGGAGGTTTGGTTTTAGTAGGGAGACTATTGTACAATTTTTAAAGCATTTTTATGAATTCTGACAAATATTCATTATGTTTTTTCTTCATAGCATTGAATTCAATGAGGATATACCCATGGTCCCTTTTCTCTCCCCATTTTTGCATGAAAGAATTATCCACCTCCTCCTAGATAGTGATTGAAGCATTTAGTAGGGATTTAAACCATTTCTTGGCTTCCTCATCAAGGGACTGGAGAAAAAGTATTAACACCACATCCAGGTGTTCTACATTAAGATTTTATTCAAATGCGTAGAAATTTTTTACATGCCTCTGTGCTAAAATGTCATCATCACCTGTGAATTTTGACAAGAGCTTGAGACAGTCTTGTGGCATACCATTCAAGGGTTGTGTCAAGTCCAGTGCGGAATATTTGTTCAGAAGAAATCCTGGGACAACAATATTGAGAAAGGGAGGTGGTAGAATATTTATTACAAGTCCTCGCTAAGGGGGTATCTGTGTCACAGCTGACTAGATCTAGGTTTGGAAGCTATTCACACTCTATGTGGGATTGTTTATAAGGATTTCTTTAACTTCTTCAGTTTTAGGGGAGGGATGAAATGAGAAAGAGGGTGAGCTAACATAAGCTTCTTCATTTTTTACTCTAGAAGGAAATGAGCCAAACAATGCACATTGTTCTTCAGGATATTCCAAGACTTTGGAGTCAGACTCAGGGTACTTTATCACAACTTTTTGAGAGCTAGTGAATGATATTTCTGGAAAGGATCTTGTGGAATCTGAAGTAACAGGGGTCCACTCTTTCCAAATCCTCTAGGATATGATTTTCTCATGGTTGAATATGGGAGGAGTTTTTTGCTGGCTTGTATCAGAGTGAGTATGAGGTCACCAAAAATCTAGGGTGCTCAAAATAAGATTTATACAGTGGAGTCACCAAGGTGAGAGATCTTCAACCCACACTTCCCTTGCTCACCTAATAGCGGGAATGGTCGTACATAGGAAAAAATGTTCTGTTTTGTTCCCCAAAAATGGTGCCAAAAGATGTTGTAGCTCCTAGAGACAACCCTCGGGTTGAGGAAAGGGTCAGTGCTTAGGACATTGTAGAGGAGTGATCTGAGGATTTGCTGAGATTTGTGATTCACTTCGTATTTAATATAATTGGAATTAGACTGATTTAGAACTTGGTTCAATCATCCTTCACCACAATAGATTGAAAGACACACACACACACACACATATATGTAGGCAGATATTGCACATTCCAAGGAAAATGTCCTGATATGGTGGCCAAAACACAGAAAATACAACTTAATATTTGTCATTGTTAGTAAAAATGGAGAGAGAGGGTTGGATAACACAAAATACTAAGCAACGAATCCCAATAGAACTATGGGAGAATAAGGAGACGAAAGTACAAAAATTGTGGAGTGCATTTAAGGTTTCTAGCTTTATATTTTCATGGGTACATTTTGTCAAAAACTAACATTGGTAAATCTGTCATCTCATAGGTACTATAGGCTACAATATAACATTGGTAAATCTGTAATTGCATAGGTACTTTTTCTACCCTATAACATAAGTAAATCCAAAATTTGAGAGTGTAACCAACAATTTATTTACACAATTTTTGAGGAATATAAACATACTTGAAATGACAAACAAATGGGAACACATACTACACATTACTCCACTTGGAATCACTAGATTTGCTTCATTAATATTTGAAAATGGAGTCCATATCATAGGTCCAACACAGTTGAAATTTATATAAGCATTAGCACCTTATGAACAAGCCATTGAACCAAGAGTTGGAACCTCTTCCTGTAGACAGAACTCAGAATACCTGCAAAGACAGATTTCGGACCTTTGGAAACAAGATTTGCTAACATGTCAAATGAGTTTCTTCCCCCAATTAATGGGTAGAGGGGGGGATTTGAATCAAACATTACAAAATATCTTCCAATGTTACAATTGTATGATCAACTATCTATCTCCACATGTGCATATTCAACTTATTACATATTTATCCTTCTTCAAAACGCAAAAATTACAAAATAACAATACATGAGAAAACTGAATGATGACTACAATAAAAGATCTCCATGCCAATTCCTGTGATCACCTCTGATTAGGCCACGTCTCTTCCATGGTGTTCCTTTGCAGTTACTGACCAATATTCCTATCACTTTCTCACCCTAACTGTTTAATCTCCCCTCTTAGAATTGGCCATGATCAGGTGTCATGGTGTTGAAGATGTCCTGTGACATAGATGCCAACCCATCCACTTGCATACACTCTAGGCTATACTATCAGAACCCAATACATCTTGTAATTCTTATAAGAGATCATTATGAAAACTGAGAACTCTGATCGCCCTTGGCTCCTCTTGCTTATGCTCCTTTATCACTTATCAACCGTGGGACCACTACTTATGGCCAAAGGCTTAATGCATAGGCGGTGCAATATCAGAGCCTTCTATCCTTGTAAATTAATTTGAAATAACATTATGAAAACATAAAGTTTCAATGCCTTCAATCTCCTCTTCCACTGGCCCTCTTCCTATTTATCCCATGGGACCGGGTGCCGTGACATCAGTCACAACACTTGGGTTTTAAATCCTTTGGGATCCTTCTAGGTCCTATCTCCATTTGTAATTCATGCTTCACCCTTGGTTCTTTGGATTGTCATGACCAAGCACTGCCACATATCGGAGCCCCTTCACCATCGAAAATTTTCCAAATTTGAATTTACACAAGAGTTATGATATTCACATCCCCGATATGGCCCATAGAACTTAGGTGCTAAATCTTCCCTTGGCTCTTGGTTCTTTGGATCTCTCACAACCATGTGCCAGTCACCATTGGAAGTTTTCAGATTAAGAATTAATATTGGAGTTACAAAAACTCCCACTTTAAATGAACTGATAGCTCTTGGTGCTCGGCCCCAACTCTGCACCCTTGGTTCTCTCAAGTTTCTGTGTCTGGGTGCCTTATAATATCAAATACCTCTTCATCAGAAGCTTTCAAACTAAGAATTAACATTAGAATTATGAAAAATCCCACTTCCAATGAGTTCATAGTTGTTGGTGCTCGACCCTAGCTCTGTGCCCTTAGTTCTCTAGAGTTCCTGTGATTGGGTACTGTTGTAACATGCATTTTTGTTGCTTATAGTATTCATTTTTCATACAAGAACTTGAAAATATTTCAAAAATAGATAAAAGAAAGAGGAAGGAGTAATAATGGTATATCGGGTACGTTTTCTTTGTAAAGGAACAAGTAAAAATAAAAGAATCAGCCCCGGTATAGCCAAGGATTAAGCCAATGGTTATATATATATATATATATATCACAAAGCATAAATATATCAGATTTACAAAGGAAACAAGTGTTAAAGTTAAATGCCCAGACCTGAAATATATATATTATGCTTTATAAAGTTCGTCGGGTCCGTTACATCGCAGAACTATGAACGTTGGGTACCACCGATTGTGATATGCGATGGCCGGACCCGAAACATATGTATATTACATTGTAAAGTTCTAGCGGGTTTGCAGTATAATAGAGCGCCTTATATATATACAAGTTGGGTTTCGCTCATCCTGATTTACGATAGGCGGACCCGAAACATATATATGTTATGTTTTATAAGCCCCGGCGGGTCCACGATATCGCATAACACTTAATATATATGTATATGGCTATGCCGATTGCGATAAAGTTTCCGAACCCAATAGTCTATACATTATGTTTTATAACTTTGGCGCATCCGTTATATTGCAGTTTTGTTAAGGATTGGGTCAATACAATGTTTGATAGAGTTGATTGAGATTTATAATGGGAAGTCAATGGAGCGCTGAACAAGTAGATCCGATAGATTTATTAAATTGGGTTAATTCCTTTCAGTTCCGCTTTGCGTGTTTTGCATCGATTTTGCTGTGTAAATGAAAAAATCAGTGTTAAAGCCAAATTTGAAGAAAAAGGCAGTTGGTTGAATTTCTTGGTGTTTTGGCCAATCAAAATGCCTAATACATACACAAGTCCAGATTTAAGCACGGCTAACACAGTTTATCACAACTAAAATGGATTAATCATTATTTAAGCACATACAGAAGAACCCAACGGCCGATTAACAAAGCAAGCCAACAGTTAATGTCATCTTTGAAGTTCAGTTATTTTCCTGTTATTTCATGTTCTTTGAGGTGTCTTTTAACCTCTGTAAATTCTGTAATAGTTTTTAATTCAGATAGTTAGGGAAATAGTTTAGTAGTTTGACAGTTTCAGAGATCAACAACTGTTTCAAAAATGTATAAAAGGAGGAAAATTTATAGAGAAAGGGTTGATTGTTGGAATTTTGGAGCACCCGGAGACTAGGCCACTATATTCATGATATCATCGTTGATTAATGAAAGAATCAGAAGTTTCCATGTATTCCTTCTCTGTCATGTGTCATGTTATGTTTTCTTCTTTCAAGTATAGTAATGAAGCTGCAAGTCTTTATTTGCTTATGTAGATAAAGTTAAAATTCCTTAAAAGAGCACTCCTATACTTGAAATTTCCACCTTCTTTTCTAAGTTATAGATAATAGTTTCTATGAAAGACCAACATATTATCTTTAACTTCTCCTAGAGTCACAGATAGTAGTTTCTATGTTAAGCATCATATTGTCTATGATTCAGTTCTCATTTCCATAATTCCTCTAAGTGACAAATAATAGTTTTTGTGAAATATCATCATATTATCTTTAAGTTTTCCTTCAAGCTTTCTTCATTCATCATTTATATCTAGCAAAAAATGGCATTTTGAGATGTTCTGGTTATACATGTACTAAGGGTTAAAGACCAAGTCCCCAGGTCCTTCATTTAAAGACACAACATATATATCTAAGTGAAAAATAAGTGATAGTAAATAATATTTATTAATGTCTTAAGCACAATTTCCCTACAGCCAGGAAATTGGTTTCTTAAGGTACAACATTAATTGGCGCTGTTGCCGGGGAGAGAAGACAAGAACACTTTTCCCTGGGTTTTTCATGTTTTCCTCTGGTTGTTTAGTGAGGAGGAAATACTTGGCTATTTTGAATAAAAGCAATAAAAGGCGACTCCATTGTAACAAAGATCACAGCTTGCAAAGCAATAGAATAAAAACACTTTTCTTGGGTTCATTAAGTTTGAAGCTGATTCTTGAGAGTGACAAGTTTCAGCAGTTGGTTGTACATTCACATCTATGATTTTCACTTACCACATTGATTGGCAACTCCACTGGACTTTGAAGTTTTCTTTTCTGGGCTTTAATGGCTCTCCCTGCATTCTTAGTCCATAAATTTGATCCATTTGATTTTACTGGGATCACTGGCTATCCTCATGATATGCCTACATTTTCTGTGTGGAATGAGTATCTTCCAAAATTCAGTAGAAAGGAATATGAAGATCCATCTCAGCATCTCCAAGAGTTTCATGAATGCATGGAGTAGCAGGGCATCATTCATGAAGATGTGAAGATGAAGTTGTTTTTGTTTTCTTTGGACCTAGAAGCTAGGGCTTGGTTCAGGTCTCTGCCTCTTTCAAGCATTTCATCTTTGAAAGATTTCCATTCAGTGTTCAATTCTTCTTGTAGAACTTATTATCCACACAAGTTTCTTTTTGAAGGTTGTTGTGAATATTATGATGCTAAAGAAACTTTAAAGGCTCAAGATAATCTTGTTGATGAAACTAATGATTTTGTTGATAATATATCAAGCATTCAGAGTTATGAGCAAGTCTCTGAAAGCGAGGAACTATCATGTTCTCAAAATGATGCAGAGAGGGTTATAAAATAGTTTTCTTCAATAATCTCCCAAGCAGAGAATGGGTTGACTCTGTTCCAAGCAGATCAAGAGAGTATTCAGATAGAGGAAAGTTCAAGCATGCATCAAGAATTTCTGCTCAGCAGTCGAGAGGAGGAAGAAATAATTAAGTTGCAAATAAATCCCCAGAGTTCTTATTTTGTTAAATTTGATGATCCTCCTATCTATAATGAAAATGGTTTAAATGGGGAACAAGATGAAGCTCTTCAAGTTCATTAGTTGGGTGTTGAACATATAGGAAGAAACCAGCAAGTGGGATATGTTGGATAGCAATATATTGAGCCATCTATCATAGAAAAAGAGGTTATATCATGTAAAAAGGAAGCTGATAAAGAGGTTGTATATCATTGCATTGAAGAACATAATGATGCCCATGGATCAGAGGTAAATAATCTATTTGAAGTTGATCATATGTCGTATAGTAATGTGAAAAAATTCCTTTTTCTTCCTGAAGTTACAATTACAAGTTATTTTCAATCAAAGCTTAGAGATGAAAAGTGGAGACATGAAAGTGACATAGATGAAAAGTGGAGACATGAAAGTGACATAGATCATTTTCTTAAAGATGTTACTGATTGTTCTGTTAAGCATATTATCCCAACAGAAGGTCTATTTGGGCAAGAACCTTCATACATAGAGAATTTCTTTTTTGGAGCTGATCAAGATCATAATTTTTCTTATACTTTTGAAGATCCTATGGCAGATTACATGGAAGAATTTATCAACAATCTACACATATCATTTTGTGGATACTCTTCTAATTTTTGCTGTGAGCTGCCTTTATGCATAGTTTATTTTTCATTCAGGATGAATTGTATTTTAAAAATTCACTGGCAGAATGGTTCAAGATTATGCACTCAAATGCTAATCTGGTATCATTGGAAGATTGACTTCACCTGATTGAGGTCAGTCATGTACATATGTAGGGACTTGTACATAAATAAGCTCAGGTGTTGAGCATTTGGTTTCCAATTGTAGTTCTTCAATTTAATCATTAGTTGATGAATAAGGGTGACTTTCCTAGTTGGAAACTGGTTTGCAGAGGTGTCAGACTTCAAGACTGTCAGGTTTTAGTTGTCAGATTTTAGGGTTTTCACAGTTTTGGACTCCATGCCCAACTAAGGCTATTGATCTATGATTCTCAATATTTTGTTATCAAAACACAAGCATCTTATCATTGCAGATATTGGTGTGGGTTCACTATACAAATTTTCACACAGTTAAGCTTGGCGAAGCAATATATGACTCCATGCCCAATGGATAAGACACTAATCTACGATTCTTAGTGCTTCTGTGGCAAAAGCACTATCCCCAGGTGGAGCCAGATGTTGTAACATGCATTTTTGTTTCTTGTAGAATTCATTTTTCATACAAGAAATTGAAAATATTTCAAAAATAGATAAAAGCAAGAGGAAGGAGTAATAATGTTATATCGGTTATGTTTTCTTTGTAAAGGAACAAGTAAAAATAAAAGAATCGGCGCCAGTATAGCCAAGGATTAAGCTAATGGTTATATGGATGTATATGTATATATATTGCAAAGCATAAACATAGATTTACAAAGGAAACAAGTGTTAAAGTTAAAGGCCCAGACCTGAAATATATATATTATGCTTTATAAAGTTCATCGGGTCCGCTGCACCGCAGAACTATGAACGTTGGGTACCGTCGATTGCGATATGGGATGGCCAGACCCGAAACATATATATATATATATATATATATATATATATATATCTATATATATTAAGTTGTAAAGTTCTGGTGGGTCCGCAGTATAACAGAGTGCCTTATATATATACAGGTTGGGTTCTGCCGATTGCGATTTGCGATAGGCGGACCCGAAACATATATATGTTATGTTTTATAAGCCTCGATGGGTCCACGATATCACATAACACTTAATATATATGTATATGGCTATGCCAATTGCGATTTGCGATTGCGGGCCGGACCTGAAATATATATATATATATATATATATATATATATATATATATATATATATATATATATATATATATATATATATTATATTTAAAAGCCCGATGGGTCCGCAGAGAAATGGGTGTTAGTTCAATCGCTGATTGTGATTTGCGATAAAGTTTCCGAACCCGATAGTTTATACATTATGTTTTATAAATCCGGTGCATCGTTATATCGCGGTTTTGCTAAGGATTGGGTAAATACAACATTTGATAGTGCCGATTGCGATTTATAATGGGAAGTCAACGGAGCGCTAAACAGGCAGATCCGATAGATTTATTAAATTGGGTTAATTCCTTTCAGTTCCACTTTGCGTGTTTTGCATCGATTTTGCAGTATAAACGAAAAAATCAGTTGTAAAGCCAAATTTGAAGAAAAAGGAAGTTGGTTGAATTTCTTGGTGTTTTGGCCAATCAAAATGCCTAATACATACATAAGTCCAGATTTAAGCACGGCTAACACAGTTTATCACGACTAAAATGGATTAATCATTATTTAAGCATATACAGAAGAACCCAGTGGCCGATTAATAGAGAAAGCCAACAGTTAATGTCATCTTCAAAGTTCAGTTATTTTCCTGTTATTTCATGTTCTTTGAGGTGTCTTTTAACCTCTGTAAATTCTGTAATAGTTTTTAATTAAGATAGTTAGGGAAACAGTTTAGTAGTTTGACAGTTTCAAAGATCAGCAATTTTTTCACAAATGTATAAAAGGAGGAAAATTTACAGAGAAAGGGTTGGTTGTTGGAATTTTGGAGTACCCGGAGACTAGGCCACTGTATTCATGATATCATCGTTGATTAATGAAAGAATCAGAAGTTTCCATGAGTTGTTGGGTATAATTTTGTAACCTTCTCTGTCATGTGTCATGTTATGTTTTCTTCTTTCAAGCATAGTAATGAAGCTGTAGGTCTTTATTTGCTTATGTAGATAAAGTTAAAATTAGTTAAAAGAGAACTCCTATACTTGAAATTTCCACCTTCTTTTCTAAGTTATAGATAATAGTTTCTGTGAAAGACCAACATATTATCTTTAACTTCTCCCAGAGTCACATATAGTAGTTTCTGTGTTAAGCATCATATTGTCTATGATTTATTTCTCATTTCCATAATTCCTGTAAGTGACAGATAATAGTTTCTGTGAAAGATCAGCATATTATCTTTAAGTTTTCCTTCAATCTTTCTTCATTCATCATTTATATCTAGCAACAAATGGCATTCTGAGATGTTCTGGTCATACATGTACTAAGGGTTAAAGACCAAGTCTCTAGGTCCTTCATTTAAAGACACAACATATATATCTAAGTGACAAATAAGTGACAGAAAATAATATTTATTAATGTCTTAAGCACAATTTCCCTACAGCCAGGAAATTGGTTTCTAAAGGTACACCAAGTACCGTATAATATCGAATCCCTTTTCATTAGAAGTTTTGAAATTAAGAATTAACATTGGAGTTATGAAAACTCCCACTTCCGATGAGGTCATAGTTCTTGGTGCTCGACCCCAGCTCCGCACCCTTGGTTCTCTAGAGTTCCCGTGACCAAGCACCTTATAATATCAAAGCCCTCTTCATCGGAAGTTTTCAAAATCTAATTATAAAATAGTTATGATTTCTCTCACCCCCGAAATACACACCTCTAAAATGACATCATGTTGGCGTCATCATCTCCACGTGGCGCCTCTTGAGTGATGACACATGTCACCCAGATTTGTCGCTTTAGGCCCTCCAAAATATCAAAATCGCCTACCATGTGTCCTTTTTAAGCCATGTCATGCTGATGTAATCTGCCTTGTTAGCTTCTCAAAACCAACTATCTGTTGCCATGTGTTCAGTTTTGAGGAGAGAGAAAGGGTCCCTAGGGTCCTTGGTTTTGAATTGGTCTCCTTTGTAGTTTAGTGACCAAGCGCCAGCCAGTATCAGAGCCCCTGTTCATTGGAGGTTTTTCAAAAAGGAATTAAAAAGAATTTTGATGCCTTCAACCTCTGATTTTCCTTCTTGGTACTTAGGTGCTCTACCCACTCCACGCCCTCAATTCTTTTGAGTCTTTGTGACCACATGATATCAAAGCTCCTCTCATCAAAAGCTTTTACATTAAGAATTAAAGCAAAGTTCCAATGCCACCATCCTTTGAAATTCCATATTAGCGCTTAGGTGCTCAGCCCAGTTCTGGGCCCTTGGTCCCTTTGGTTTTCCATGACTAGGTGCCATATAATATCGGAGCCCCTTTCATCTGAACACTTTCTAAAAGGAATTTAAAAGGGTTCCGATGTGACTGGGTCCCAAATTTCTACACTCCTCTTTAGATTTCAACCTCCCTTTGGATTTCAGCTTTCCTTTTGGCTTCGAGATTTAGGATTTTGATTTTGGTTTTCTCCTCGTGATTTCAGCCTCTAATATTTCCTCTCCTCTTTGGCCTTTTTTTAGTTCATCTCCCCTTTTTGGTCACCATTTGACATCATTTGACACAATTGCAAAAAAGGTGTAGTAGGTGACAACACATGGCAATCCAACAAATACCAAAATAAATGAAGAGGATATATCACCCCAATTTTCTCGTTTTACTTCATGCTTGACACATACGTTAGAGGTTCTTTCATAAGAAGTAATATTTTCTACTAATGGATTTAAACTCTCACTATTGTTTTCCTGGTTTCAATTTGATGGCCTTTGATGATTTACTCCCTAAACCTACACCAAGGCTCTAAGTCCTAGTCTATGTTTGTTTTCTAGAAAATAAGAGAGTCCAATTAATATTAAGTGAAGCACTTTCTTTCAATTGGATATCTATCACTCATGCTTACAAAATGAACAAAATTGTGTTTTTTTCTCTTTTGAAACCCAAAGAAAATAAAAATGTGCAAAGTATAATTTTCTTTGTTTATGAAAACTATTTAAGGGAAGGAAGAACAAGTATTTTTTCTCAATATAGAACAATGCAGAAATTAGTCAATTCTAATGAACTATAAACTACTCCAAAAGATGGTTTAAGAGCCCAAAACTCGAAACCAACACTAAAATTCAACCCTTCAAAGAGCCAAAAAATGCTTAAAAGGGATCATCATGAAGTGAAGTTTTTTTCTCTCCCTTTTTATGGCATGGAAATAATTAAAATTTTCACAAAATTAGGTCTTTTTTTTCACCCTACAAGGGTGGTTCTTGGTTTCTTTCACAACAGGAGTGACCATGAAGGTATGGTCACCCTTTTCCTTCACAAAAAAAGTGAATAGTCACTCCTATATCCTATCCAAATTAGTGATCATCACTACTATTAGTGAGAGAGACCATAATGATAAGGGAAAACACAAAAATAATGTCAAATACACAAAACTTTTGAAAAAATATCTATTCAATGAAAAATTCTCTTTGATTTTCAAATTCAAACACAAATGAAATCGAAAACAAAATACATGACCAATTAGTAAACAACATGCACAAGAACTTTGTATAGATCACTCTTACTATACTAAGCTCATGATAACCATTTAATAACAAATGACTATGGAGGCTTATAGATCCAATGATGAAATCAATGGAGCAAGACTCAACTACCCATGTATCAAAGGTCTAATTATAATTCACATATAACCTCACTAGGTTAAACCATAGATACATATGTGATTTTTATTTTAGTAAAATTCTCCAAAAAATCACCTTCAATTTGCAATTATGGGTTCCCAATGTGCAACAACCAATGAACCCCTAATAATTGTACCTTGCCAATGAGCAAGAAGTGACTAGTTTCTTCTCCTAGGAAAATGGGAATGAATATGAGATATTTTTCATAAAATTTTGTATATCATAACCATGTCTAACATATACAAGGATTTTAGACATTAATTTGTGATAAGAGACACAACAAAGCTACCAAAATTTTTCAAAAGAAATAAATAACTAGGGAAATCTATCTAACGAGGGAAAGCAAGTTGTGTTATTCTATTTTAGAGATTTTCTCCTATGGGCAAGATATTCATCCCACTAAGCTACCCATAATCAATTGCAGGCAAGGGGATAGATCTCTATGGTCTTTATACTCTAGATCTAGAATTATGCATTCAATTTATATTAATGAGGATAGGCTAGTAGAACTTACCTATTTCAAGCAATCATTCTCACATGATCACAATTGATGCATATTCAGGAATCTATCCCTAGCTTCAAAAATTCAAACACATTGATACAAGTGATAGTATACCTCTCTCAAATCAATTTAGTACAAGGATAATATACTTAATAATTAGAACTGATATATTCTTCTCAAGTCAAAAAAGATCTTTTAATGATTGTAAAGAAAGGAAAATAATTTATTGACATTGGAGGGTAAAATCCATAGACCTATATCAATGATAATAGAAATTACATCAACGAAATATTATTGATAGATCCTTTGAGAAACTTTTTGGCTCCAAGATCCTTGATCTCTCCATAGGGGCCTTTGTCCAAGTGTGGTGAACTAGCAATACACACTAAATCAAAATGAGAAGGGTCTCTCTAGCTACACACTATTAGCCTAAGGATGTGATGATATTTCCCCATTTACATTTTAAACTACCCTCGTGTCATAGAATAATGGAGGAAGCTCATATATTGGTTCAGATATTTGAATTTGATGAACAACGTGTCATAAACATGTTTTAAGGTTTGTTACTGATCATAGATACCTAAAATAATCCAATATCCTAAAAAATACTCGAATATGGAAAAAATTTAGGTGGTCACTTGTCACAAACTAGAAATAACTGACTGACCACTTCTTGTAGACTAGCAACAATGTTGCTCTTTGCAAAAGGCCAAGGAGTGATTATGAATAAAAATGGTGATTTTACTAACTGAAAAGTGAAATTTTAGTATAATGACATCAATATCTCCCCTATGATATCTAAGATGAAAAATAGTAGTATAAAAATATGTTTTACTATGGTTAACCATGTTTAATAATGGTTAGTATGTTTCTCACGGTTGAATATGGTTAATTGTAGTTGACCACGTTTAATTGAGGTTGAATATGGTTGATAATAAATAGATATGGTTGGATATAGTTTATAATTATTGAACATTGATAACTATGGTTCATCATGGTCTTAAATGTTTGGTAATGGTCATGATTAGATACTATTGCCAACATTTGATTATGTTGAATATGATTAACCATTACAACTATGGTCAACTATGGTTTTACCATAGTTAACCACCATTGACCATGGTTTACTATGGTTTGGACATGTTTAGGCATGTGAAATAATATTTGATTATGGTTAACCACATTTGACAAAGGTTGACCATGCTTGTAAATGGTAGGCCATGTTTGAAAAAAAAATCACCATGGTTAACAATGTTTGCCAAATGTTGAATGTTAGAAATTAATTAATAGAGTAATTAAATGCACAAATATTGTGGAAACAAAAATACATAAATGCATAAAATAAGAGGAACACAGATATATGTGGTTCACCCAATTTGGGCTACATCCATGGAGAAATAGTCAGGCCTCCCTTTTATATTATCTATGAAAATGAAGAGATACAGCCTACAACAGATCCACTATAATTTCCTCTTCACTCTCACATAGTCTCCTCTTTCTTTGTTGCTCAAAAAAATAAGCCATCCACAATACAATTCCCTGCTATAAACTGAGGGTTGCATTTTAGGGTAAAAAACCCTAAATTAAACATAACTTTTATCGTCAGATCATTTTCCTAATGAATGACCCAAATTGAATATGAAATTACAATATTTTACAAGGAAAAATTTAATCTATTTTTAGCTTCGGGGGTGATTCCCCTGAACCCTTGCTAGGGGGGGATCTAAACATGCAGTCACCCCCCCAGCGATCCACCAAGCAACAATAATGGTGGGAAAGCCCCCCCACCCACCCTCGTCAGGGATTGGGATTCATACATGGATGAAACAAGACCTATGAATAAAAAAAGATAAGCAAGATCCACATCCAACAATCTTCCACTTGGAAACTGATTATATAAACTCCATCGCTTCTTCACTTATTGTACAATGCTTCCACTTTGGATTTGATTGTTTCTCATCTTCATCATCATTCTTTAAGGCCAATTGAAACTGAGAAGTACATCAATTTCTCCCTCATTACGACCTTTGTTAACATATCTACAGGATTTTGGCTAGTGTGTATCTTTTCTAGCTTCAATTGTCCATCATCCAAAACTGACCATATGAAATGATACCTGAGTTGTTTATGTTTAGTCCTAGAATGAAAGGTTGAATTATTTGCATGATGAATGGTACTCTAGCTGTCACTGTATAACTTGCTTATCTCCTACTTATTGCCCAACGCATCCATAAACATTTGTAACCAAACCATTTCTTTACTAGCCTGTATAGCAGCAAGATACTCTACTTCCATTGCTAGAAGTGCAATTTTGAAACCCAATTAACGGTTGTTCCACCTACAGTAAACAACCTATGGTGCTCCTCCTGTTATCTCTGTCACCTGCCATATATGCATCTACATATCCTTGTGGAGCAATGTTTGAACATCCAAATCATAATGCTTGATTTTTGGTACCTCTCAAATACTCAAGAATCCACTTCACTACCATCCGATGCTCTTTTCTCGAATTCTTCATATAAATTCTTACAACTGTCACTACATGTGCAATATCAGGTCTTGTGCAGACCATTGCATACATTAAGCTTTCAAAAACTGATGCATATGGAACTTTGCACATATAATCCATCTCTTCCTAGGTCTTGGGGCACATCTCCTTAGTTTAAAATGGCTAGCCAAAGGTGTACTGACTAGTTTTTTATTATGCATATTAAACATTTCCAACACCTTTTCTATTTTTTCACTTTGAGACAATGTTAATTTGCAATTTTCCTATCTCTATTATTCTCATACCAAGGATTTATTTGTAGTACCCAAATCCTTCATTTCAAATGAATTTGTGAATTTTCCTTTGAGCACATTTATTTCCTACATGTTAGACCCTACAATAAGCATGTCATCTACATACAATAGCAATATAATATAGCTACCATATTTTTTCCTTTTAAAATAAACACAATGGTCAGAGTGACATCTAGTATAACCTTGTCCAGACACAAACCTGTCAAATTTTAGATACCACTACCTTGGAGCCTGTTTTAATCAATATAAGCTCTTCTTCTATTTGCACACTAATTTATCCTTCCCTTTGACCTCATACCCTTGTGGCTGTTGCATATATATTTTTTCCTCCAAATCCCCATGGAGAAAGGTTGTCTTTACATCTAACTACTCAGGATGAAAATATTCTTTTGCCACTAGACTTAAAATAGTTCTAATTGAAGTCATTTTAAGAACATGAGAAAAAATTTCATCAATGTCTATACCTTTATTTTGGGAAAACCACTTCACCACAAGTCTGGCCTTATACCTTTGTTTACCTCCATCTTCTTCCTTCAACTTGTAAACCTATTTATTTTGCAATTTTGTTTTACCTGCAGGAAACTTGACTAAGTCCCAAGTTTGGTTATGCATAAATGAATCCATCTCTTCTTCCTGGTTTCTACCTACATTGCTTCTTCATATCTTTCTTGTTCCCTAGAATCAATAAAAAATACATAATATAATGAAGGAGAGTATCGTTTAGGGGTCTACTTATCCTAGTAGATCTTCTAACACCACTTTTAGGTGTTTGAGGTGCCTTTTTCTATTGTGGTTGTTGTTATTGTTGTGGTTACTGGTCATTATGATTTTTAGGCGCCTTTAATTTTTTTTGATCTCATCAAGCATTGTGTATTCTTTGTTTTCATTTTCCTATTTATTTCCCCGCATTTGATCCTTATACAAGACCTTTTGATTGAATATGACATCTCTGCTCCTTATTATTTTGTGATTTTTATAATCATATAAGTGATAACCAAAATCATTTACACCATATCCAATAAAGGTACATTTCTTTGACATTTCCTCAGGTTTTTTTCTATTTTCTTTATTGATGTGGACAAAGGCTTCAAAACCAGAAGTCTTTAAAAATGAGTAGTTTACCATTTTACTTGTCCATTCCTCCTATGGAATACCACCATCCAAGGAACTTGAAGGTTATTATGAAATTGACTTGTGAGAATAATAGAATGCCAAAAATATGAAAGAAAGATTGCCAAAAACACAGAAATATCATATGAATTGAGACAAGCTGCAAGGATATTTTATTATTCAGAAACATATTAGAATTTTCACTTGCATCTTCGAGGGAGCAACCTCCAAAAGAGCAGAGCTCTAATACAATAAAACTCGATGATTCTTCTCTTTCTATATATGAATATGTATAGCTTAATGACATCCAAAACCCTAACTACTAGTGGTCCCTTTCATAACACAGGTTGACCACTTTATTTATTAACTATGGCCCATTAAAACTAATTGTGGTCCATTTTCTATAATGTGGGTCAACCACTTACAATTATTATTAATGCATATAATTTCTTATGGGATTTATTGACTCAACTAACTAACTATGAATCTAAATAGGCCCCTTGGGCTTATTACATAAATAAAGGGGTTAGGTTTGGACCCTAACCTTCCCTCCCCCATTAAAAGCAGCCTTGTCCTCAATGTCAAAGTTGTGTAAACTATTGAGGAATAGTGGTTGGTTCCCATGTTGCATCTTCTAGAGAGGGGCTGTTGGGAATGGGATCCCCCAAGGGCAGTTTTGGGGCTAAAAGCCCATGTTTAAATCAATTTTTGTAGTATAATTGTAAAGACTCCAAATTTTGTGGTCGCAGAGTGCAAAGGTATTATGGGTCAAAAAGGGTAGCCCGCCGTTAGTTTTGTAAAGTAAAGTCGGCTGTAAGAGACCTACCCATGGTCCGCGGACCATGGGATTGTATTAAAAGAGCTAAACTCTAAGTAGTTTAAAGAGATAGACAATGGTAGATCATGTAATAGAGTGATAGCTATGAAGAAGAAGTCTAAGTCTTGGGTCGTAGCATAGGTAGAGGCTCTGCAGTTGAGTGCGCAGAGGCCTAGGGTAGAAGTCTGCATATGAGTGCACGGACTCCTGCAGCTATGTGCGCAAGGTGGATAGAGTCTGTAAACACTGGGAAGATATTAATAAAGAGAGATATTCTGCAATTTCTTTGTCTTTGTTCTGTTGATACATCTAGATATTTTATGTATGAATTTCCTTTATTGTGCTTATATGATGCACGAAAGACTGCAATTACATTAATTAATTGGATGCATTTATGAATATCTGGTTACGTGGTGTTAACTATAACTGTTTGATAAGATAAGCAAGTCACTTAGATTAATTAGGGAACTTGTACAACATGTTGCTCTAGCAGCATGAAAGTACCTGAGCAGCAGGCTAGGGATGCGCGAAGGTCGATCGTATACTTTCATGAAGGTATTGAAGGCTAGAATAGAGGGTTTGTCTTGCAAGCCCTAGAGCGAAGAAACCTGCACGGAGGTAGGGATAGAAGGAATCAAATGACATCACAACCATCTCAAGGTGCAGAAACTTGGTTCAAGCATCCTCCCATACTGCTTTGTGTGAGACTTTAGTCCGCGCTTTGCACTCTACGGGCTGATGTCAAAAGGCCTAGTAGTGTAGGGATTTCTTTGGCTAATCAATGCTGAACCTGGGTTAGGCCCCCTCAAGCCAGCAAATGGTTCTGTTTCTAGGACTAGAATCTACATAAGAGATGTGTGATGTCGTATCACTGGAATCCAACTAAGAAGGAGATTAGAGACTGGTTGGATAGAAAGATCCACGAATTTGCGGCACAGGAGAATAGGAATCCATGATTGACAAGGGAACAGTGGTTGGAAAAATACCTTTATACAGAGATCCATGGGATCTTTTTCTGCTCCTTCCCTATTGAGCTATATGAGTGGATCGCGAAGCTAACAGATAGCCAAGGAAGGTGGAAACTTGACGGTCCTATTGTGTGGACCCCGGAGCTAGTGTGAAGGTTGGAAGCATTAGAGGATAAGATCACCTATGCTGTTGGTAATTATTCGATTACGTCATAGGAGGATTTATGACTGAATTCACGGTTGACACCTCAGTCAGCTACAGCGAGGCGAAGTGGCGTTTTTTTAAAGGACCACGAGGTAAGTACATAAAATCTTTGAATACCTAGATTAAAATACTATTTTGCGAAAAAAAAGGTTATGCAGCTACCTTGATGTTCGTGACTACGCAAAGCGGAAAAACTTACAGGAACGAAGGAAAAAAGTGCCCGGAGTATATTCCATTGATTTCACCTCCGTGAGGTGACGAGGAAGAGATAGCGAAGGTTTCTCCACAAAGTTCTATTCAGTTAATAAGACAAGGATTCCCGCGAATACCACCTTAGCCTACACCACCTCTGACTTCACCACCCTCACCTTCAACTTCACGCATACCACCTCCACCTCCACCGCAATTTAGTGTGGAAAATACAGTGAAGTTTCCTTTGTTCAAAGGCTTGGGAAATGAGGACCCAGACCAATTCTGGTTCATTGTGAGGGTTTTATGGGAAGCTCAAGGTGTTACAAATAATCATATAAATAAGGAAACATTGGTTAGTGCTCTGCAAGATCGCGTGCTAATCTGGTAAATTAAGTACTCTAACGATAACCCGAATGCTGGAGTGGTAGAAATCCAAGCAGAACTCAATAGAGAATTTAGTAGGCCTAAATCTGAGGCGCTGTCAATTGTGGAATTCAAAGAAATCATGATGCAACTAGGTGAGACGCCTTGGGAACTAGATCAGAGGTTGAAGTGTACAATCCGCGAAGCCAACTTGAATTTGATAGATGGACATCATCGCGAGTGGTTTGTAGCTTCGCTACTACCACATTTAAAGAGTGCGTTGTCACAGCAGAAGATAACAACTCAGGAGGAGGCCTTGGAGATTGACATGAGACTACATGAAACTTCGATGCAAGATCCAAATCTAGAAGTTCAGTAGATCCATGCGCAGTTGAATAATTTGTGCCTTGAGATGCAAAGTCTGAAGCAGGATAGGACAGTTCGACCAGAGGTGCGCGAGGAGGTATGGTGCTTGAAATGCAAGAGTTAGGGTCATGACAAAGACCATTGCCCGGTCTTTGCAAACTATATTGTAGGAGGAGAACCGATGCCTTTAAGGCCAAAAGCTCAAGCATGACCTAGTGTGGGGCCTGCATTATGGTGCACTATCTGTCAAGTAGGTGGAAAACATGCCATGGATAATTGTCACTTGTTACAGAAGTTTGTACAGGCACTGTAATAGCTGTTCTGCAACTTTTGTAGGTCAGTAGGACATGATGAGAATACTTGCAAGAGCTATGAATTGATGATGGATATAACTCTTGCCTATAAGGTTCTGGCGAGAACATGACCCCTTGACCAGAGCGTAGGGATGGTGCAGACAAGATTTCAGGGGAACGAAAGAGGCCAAGGTGGAGGAAGACCTGGTAGAGGTTGAGGACAGTTGATTTACTACGATTTTCGAAGACCAGGACACTATGCCCGCGATTGCACTAATCCAACACGTCCGTTGTGAAAGTATTGCATGTTGTTTGATCATGAAGCAGAAGACTGTCCTACGCTGATAGCTAGGATACGTGAAAAGGAGGCGCTACCACCTTCACTGACTCAGAACCTATAAATGATGAGGTTTGAGCCACATGAAGAGGATCCAAATGTAAATATAGTGCTTAGAAGTGGAATCGCGGTAGGAGATGACGAGGGGAAATAACCAGAAGACAGTACATGGGTTCGTAAAGCACCAGTGAAGGAGGTTGAGTTTGATTTGGAGTGCGCATGTGAAATCTTCATGGAAGCTAAGAAGAGCTTCATTGATGCCTCCACCTTAGAAAGCAAGGATAAGCCTGAGCAGGAGATGGACTCCTCTATGCTCACAACTTTCCTGGAGACCTGTATGAAGTTAATGTGCAATAGTAAGGCTATAAAAGGGTTACAAGAACTCATCAATAGATGTGTTGGAACCACACCAGGTGAGCCATGTGTAGTATGAAAGATTGGCAAGAATAAAACAAGGACGAGACGAGAGATGAGACTGACCACACAAATAGGAGAATATGAGATGGATCAGGGTATTTTGGACCTGGGGTCAGATGCGAACATCCTACTGAAGAAAACTTGGGAATGAATGGGGATACTTGCACTGCAATGGTCTTCGATTTAGCTAAGGATGGAAAATTAGCATAAGATCATCCCCATGGGCGGCTGCAGGGGGTGACCATGGATATTGAGGGAGCGAGCGCACTGGCTGACTTTGAAGTAATAGAGATAGTGGATGACAACAATCCATATCTTGCGCTCTTGGGAATTGACTGGGCTACTGATATGAATGGGGTAATCAATATGAAGAAGCGAAAGATGATCTTTGAGAAGAAATCACTATGTGTAGTAGTACCCCTCGATCTTGCTGAAGGATTGCGCTATACGGAACCAGTCTGTGATTATGAAAGTGATGACGATCTGGACTGTATCTATAATATAATAGCATGATAACAAGATTGAGTGAATCCCATAGTGGATGGAAGGATTACATGGGATCATGAGAGTTCTTGCACTTCAAACTCTGATGAAGAGATAGAATGCTGGCAGAATCAGTTACATGAAGTAACTACACTGAATTGCAACATGATGACTCGATCGTTGCACTATGTGTTGTCAGAGGTAAGAAATCTTCCTACTTATGATGGTCTGAATGAGGTAGATATCTTTTCAGATGCATTTGAAAGGGAGGTACTAGAAAAGCAGCGCTTCTAGGCATTGGATTGGGCACTACCTGCTACGCCCGCAAGATGGTGGGGTACGCATAAGGGAATCTTTGATGATTGGTGCGAATGTAGGAGAATGATGAGAAATCGCTTTGGGAAGCCTAAGATGTGAATGACATACAAGTATGATGGGAAAGATGATCCGCACATGCATTTGGCCAAATGGACCCAAGATTACGGAGAAAAGCCCCAATCTGAGTGGGTGCACTTGTTTTGTCATACCCTGGATGTGGTCCCGATGAATTGGTACGTAGAAACAGAACTCTACCATGGGACGGGTGAATGGGATATCCTGTGCGAAGGATTCAAGATGACATTCAATTTTGAGGATGGGTTTGAAAGTATTGATGAAGTGCTACAAGAGGTGAAAGCAGCAATCTTTAGGATACTGCAAGATCCTTTAGACCTGATTTAGCCTGAATGGGCTACTCAACTGAGTCGCACGCTAGAATGTTATAATGTAACTACTAAACAAGAGGACAAGGATCCACAGAAGATTAACATTCCAGAAACAGAAGGCCCTCACGTGGTTCAAGGATCGTAGATTGAGAACCCTGATATAACCGCACCATTGAAAATGAAATAACTAAATGTTGGTACTGAAGTAGAACCCAAATTCGCAAAGATTGGAGACTATTGGGATGACGCGACAGTGGATAAGGTCGCTGAACTGCTTCATGAATACCAGGATTTATTCCCTACCAAGTTTACAGATCTAAAAGGGATAATCAGGGACCTAGGTATGATGAAGATCACATTAAAGCTTGACGTGAAGCTAGTCAAGCAAAGGCCTTACCATCTCAATCCGAAATATAAGGTGAAGGTCCACTTAGATCTAGACAAGATGCTTGCGGTAGGCATCATTAAGCTTGTGGAAGAACCTGATTGGGTAAGTCCAATGGTGGTACAAGAAAAGAAGCAGAAGGATGAAATAAGGATATGTGTGGATCTCAGGAAGCTGAATGACGCTTGTGTACATGATCCTTTCCCAATTCTGTTCACTGATGAAGTGTTGGAAAATGTAGGGGGTCAGGAAGCATATTCCTTCACTAATGGGTTCTTTGGGTACCACTAGATCAAAATCGAGCTGGAGGATAGGAGTAAGATGACCTTCGAAACTGAGTGGGTTTGCTTTCAGTACACTATAATGTCATTTGGATTGAAGAATGTGCCTGTGATCTTCTCGCATATAGTTGTTGTTGCATTCAAGGAATTTATTCATAAGTTACTTGAGGTATATTTTTATGACTGGACTGTGTTTGGGCTAGTTAAGCACCATGCAGAAAGCTTGCGCTTGATGCTGGATACCTGCCGAAGATACCAGATCGCGCTTAATCTCAAGAAGTGTATATTTTGTGTTCCTTTTGGGAACTTGTTGGGGCATTTGGTTTGTAGACAGGGACTAATGGTAGACCCCATGAAGGTCAAGGTGATACTGAACTTGGAAGCACCGAGGAGTGTGAAACAGCTGCACGCTACTTTGGGACATACGGGATATTACAAAAAGTTTATCAAAGGCTACACCTAGACCACCACACCTATGGAGAAATTGTTAAAGAAGGATGTCACGTTTTGCTGGAATGATGACTATAAGAAGAGCTTGGATATATTGAAATAAAAGATGGTTATCACGTCGATTCTAGTCTTCCCAGACTGGAAGAAAGACTTTCATGTACATGTCAACGTGTCATGTATAGCAATGGGAGTAGTATTGACATAGGATGGCAGAGAAGGCTTGGACCATCCTATCGTGTTTGCAAGCTGAAGATTATCTAAAGAAGAGAAGAACTATTCCACCACTGAGCGCGAGGTGCTAGTTATGGTGTATGCACTCCAGAAGTATAGGCATTACTTGCTGGAGGCCATTTTAAGATGTATACAGATCACTCTTCACTGAAGTACCTGGTCAATAAGCCTGTGTTGGGGGGGGGAGAATCTGCAGGTGGCTCTTATTATTCCAGGAGTATGATTTTGAAGTTGTTGTGAAGCTTGGACGATTGAACACGGGACCAGACCATCTGTCGCTAATCGAAATAGGGGAGGAACCTACTAACTTGGAAGAAGGATTGCCTGATGCGTAGATATTTGCAGTGCGTGTCGTGGATGGTCATTTCGAGGATATAATACACTTCCTAACAACAAGAACTACTCAAGAAGGATACACTATCTAGCAAAAGAAGGAATTAGTGGTGCACGCAGTAGATTTCTCTATCATTGTTGGGCATCTGTACAATATGGGGACTGATGAGATATTACAACAGTATGTACTTGAGTTCGAAAGAAGCAGCATCCTCGTGGATGCTCATGGGGATGCCACAGGAAGCCATTATGCAGGGAGAGAAACTGCGCAGAAGATTCTACATGCAGGATTGTGGTGGACAACCCTTCATAAGGACTCAAAAGCATATTGCAATGCATGCGATGTGTGTCAAAGGACTGGCAGACCATTGCGGAGGGATGAGATGCCTTTGAATCCGCAGATGATGTTGCAACCCTTTGAAAAGTGGATGATAGATTTTGTAGGACCCATTCAACCTCAAGGAAAGATAGGAGCAAGGTAAATTATCACCGTGACAAAGTATTTGACTCTTTGGGCAGAAGCGCATGTACTGACACGATTTGGTTGTCTAAAGATCTTGATGAGAAATCCTGGTACGCACTTCCTGAATGAGATGATCAATGCATTGACGGAGGAATTTTAGGTATACCACCAGAAGAGCACACCTTATCACCCATAGGCTAATGGGACAGTGGAGGCATTCAACAAAGTGCTCGAAAATGTGCTGACAAAGGTTTGCAATGCTCAACAAAGTGATTGGGACCTACACATACCTATAGTATTATGGCCTTATCGAACGACATGCAAGAATTTTACTGGAAAAACACCCTTTAGGCTTGTCTATGGGGTTGAAGTAGTAATGCCTATGGAGTATATCATGCATAGTTCGTGCATAATAACGCTCACAATTATGACGGATTGTGGAGCCCTAGAAGTGAGGCTCACCCAGCTAGATGAACTAGACGAAGAAATATTTTTGGCTGGATTTCACCAGTAGGTCCAAAAGTAACACGAAAAGGCATGGCATGATTGACACATTAAGCTACACACATTTAAGGTAAATGACCTAGTTTTGTTATATGATAGTAAGTTTAATAAATTTCCAGGGAAGTTTAGGATGCACTGGTCAGGGCCTTATGTTATTAAGGAGATTATCGATGGAGGAGTGGTACAACTGGTCAAATTAAATGGAGAACCCTTCCTAGGAAAGGTGAATGGCAGTCACTTGAAGCCATACACCGGTGGTTTGTCCATGTGACTAAATGAAAGTAGCACAGTCTTAGTGCTCCAGGCAGCTGAAAGGAAGCGTGGGACTATAAAATACACTGGCCAGGTTGGGGAGCTACACGATTGGAAGATTCTGCGAAGCAAGGATGTGTCACTTGGTCCGCGACAATGCAGAGGGAGTTGTGCTACCCAAGGAGAAATCACGCAGGTCGGCCAGAAAGTGACCGTTAAAGTCACTATTCATGAAAAGATGGTAGAAGTGAGGCCAAATGGTGCGGGAGGTTGGAATTTAAGACAAAATTTATGGCTTAGATTGTTGAAAATCTGCTGCCAATCTGACATTAATGAATCGATTTTGGGGCGAATGGTTGGATTTGAATTCAAAATGACCTATAAATTAGAAGTAGTTGCCCAACGAAAAACACTTGGAATTTTGAGTATTCAGCTATTGAGCTCTCAAGCGCCTATGAATCATGAGAAATACAAGCTTTTGATAGTTTCTGGGGTATTTGCGACATTTTTGGTGAACACACAAGAATTCTTGCGGAAGATCATGTCAGCGCTCCCAGAAGTTATCAATACATAACAAGTAGTAGAGGAGCCGGAACAAGAAATGGAGAGAGAGGCAGAAGTAACTACTCCGGAAGTGCTCGAAGTATTGGTGGAGGTCGCTAAATTGCTGAGAACACCGAGAACGAAGCCAACCCCAACCAAGGAGACCATGAAGGAGAAGAAGGGCAAGCAAACTTCCATAACAGTGCATGCCTCACCAAGGAGAAACCCTCCAAAGTCCACTTCCCATGAGAAAGGCAAGGCTATAAAACTGGAAGCAGGCGAGGAGGATATTAGAGACATCCCAATGGACGATGAGGATGTGGGAGTGGAAGTAGAGGAGGTTGAAGCCTAGGGTGCGAACCCTATTACATGGCTGCCGGAGTATGTTCCTCCGTGCAAGCCTAAGTCCAAGGTCCCAAAGGACATTGAGAGTAAGAATCCCCTACAAACCCCTCTGCTACCAGATGAAACTACATTCAATAGTCCGCAGTTGGCCCAAGTGTCGATACTAAAGCTTGAAGACTGGGACTTGGTGGACCACGAGAAGTTCCTGTGCCTAGCAACCAAACAAATGATGTGCCAAATCATAGATAAAAATACAGGAATGACAACGTTGGAGTTGCGGAGGTCGCTCAAGGTGGTAGAGAATGCAATTTTGTTGAACCTGCTCTGGGTGTTGCACTATAACCGCACCCAGGTGACAGTTTAGGTCATCAAGTAGATGCTATGCTTGGTGAATGATGGGTGTCTGTGGCTGGAGGAACCGATACCCATCACCGATATGTTGATTCACCACATAATGTGCCTACCATATACAGGCGAAAATCTAGCTATGATCTTTGGTGGCAAGGGTGGCGAGCAGGCGCTCATAGAGTCAATGAAGGAGAAATTCAAGTTGGTGAAGAAGTAATGCGGGTACATTATCTCCATCATCTGCAACCCCGCTGTGAAGGTGGAAATGTAGATCCTTGCAGGGAAGGTGATGCAGAAGTGCTGCGCTGATGAGGTGCTGATGCCTGTCATCACACTCGAACAACAGTGCGTAGAAGGAGTCCAGTTTAACTGGTCGAACTACCTTCGCAAAGAGTTCTTGGCGAACTGCTGTGAAGCGCAAGAGAAAAGAAAGACCTTGCACTATGTGTGGCTCTTGCTGTTGATTGTGCTAGTAGTGTGGGAGCTACCAAAGGATAGCCAGTTCCCTTCAGTCACGCCAGACCTTCCTGAAGTATTGAAGTACGCTTCGTTATGGGTGATCACGGATGCGGAGCTAGTTGGAGACAACAAGATCTTCTAGATCTTGATGGAAATGAATATCAGGATGGCCATTAATCGCAAGCCACAATTGTCACCCATGGTATACGCTAACTTGCAAAGCTATGCCGAGTTTAAAGCTGATTTCCATCGAATATCAATTAGGATGCAGAAGGACCCTACATAGAAGTGGTACGATTTGACATACCTAGCCACAGATGATGCCATTGATGCGGTTCTTGATAAATGGCTGGTGGAGTGGCACACTACCACAGACTTGGTGGTGGGTGGAAGCAAGTCCACTGCATAGAAGAAGAAGGAGGAGGCCAAGCTGAAGATGGCACAATTGGTCGAAAAGAGGAAAAAGGAGGCTGCTGAGAAGGCCTAGGTGGAATAGGCAGGAAAGGAGGTAGGAAAACAGATAGGTGGCACAGAGCGGGGCTCTGACAAAGGTGCGCGGTCATCTTCACCTGAGAACAAAGAGGAGGACATAGAGCAACACGACGCAGACCCTCAGGAGATGTTCACTCGCATTACGCACTTGAGAGAGCTGGAGAAGGGAGGGTCCAGAAAGAAATCCAAACTGACCAAGACCTCGTTGGACCATATCACATTGATGGAGAGCGACTTATATGAAATCGGTGACACAGACAAAGATGTCACTGCGGAGGCCTTGTAGCAATTTGAAAAGCAGTAGTAGATCATCTTAGGGGCCATCCAGACCGGGTTGCAGGAGTTGCAGACTCATGCGTCGCAATCTGGTACGGTGTCTACCAGCTTGGCTATCGGCATGTTAGAGGTTGTCGATATGCTGCACACAAAGGCTTCTAGTGCGATAGTGCTTCTAGATGGAGCACTAACCACAGAAAATGAGGCTAACAGGCCCACTGTCAGCGCCTTGAAGGGAGTTGGACTGAACCTGGCAGCGCTTCCACGTGAAGCACTCCACCTCTTGCAGGATGGAGTAATTGCAGAGTTGAGGGCCTGTGAGCATCGCGCCCTCCACATTATTAGCGAACAATGGATAAATAATGAACATATGGCCCTACAGAGAAATGCTGCCATTACCGTTGAGTCCGAGGTGATCAACCAAAGCAAGAAGATCATGTATGTCATGGAGGAGGCATGCAGAATGGTCCCAGAGTTGGCCATTTTGGAGGAGGAGCTAGTTGAGGTCTGCATCTGCAAATTGGCCACAGGGGTGGGTGACACTCGCATAGAGATGGCACAGGTTCAGTTGGAGCTGAAATTACAAATTAAAGAGCTCCAGTTGAGGGCCCAACCTTCAACACCGCTAGAGGTAAAGGAACAGTGGGCGGCCACTGTCACAGAAGTAGTCAGAGCAGTGTAATGTGCAGTAGCAGACTGCACACAATTGTTTGAGCAATCATTTGAGGTCCTGACCAACTTGCAGGAGGACCCAAAAATCCAAAGGCTAGAGGAAAAAGTGTACGAACTCCAATAATGCTATGACGAAGTTAAGGGCACATCGCGAGCTGTCGGAGGTTAGCCAAGCTGCATGAAGCCAAGCAGCTGAAGGAACAAGTGGACGCAACACTGCACAAGGAAGCAGTGTTGAAGGTGCAACTAAAGCCTTGGTTGGAGGAAGCTTACACAGTCATAGGAAACATTGAAGGCAAGCTTGCGACTCTGCAAGTGACACAACAAAAGCTTCAGGTTGACAGTGCAGGAGAAATAACCGAGAAGATAGTTGAAGATGCGAAGTAGGCAACAACTCAGTGCATGGTCAAGGTTGCAGTCATCTGGGTCGAGTTGGATAGGCTTCATGCAAATATCTCTGCACCTACCGAGTAACTCAAGGGCGAGTCACGATGTTTGTGTTGGGGGCCTGTTGGGAACAGGATCCCCCAAGGGCAGTTTTGGGGCTAAAAGCCCATGTTTAAGTCAATTTTCGTAATATAATTGTAAATACTCCGCATTTTGTGGTTGCGGAGTGCAAAGGTATTATGGGTCAAAAAGGGTAGTCTGCCCTTATTTTTGTATAGTAATGTCAACTGTAAGAGACCTACCCATGGTCTATGGACCATGGGATTGTATAAAAAGAGCTAAGCTCTAAGTAGTTTAAAGAGACCGACAATGGAAGATCATGTAATAGAGTGATAGCTATGAAGAATAAGTCTAAGTCTTGGGTCATAGCGTGGGTAGAGGCTCTATAGCTGAGTGCGCAGAGGCCCAGGGTAGAAGTCCGTAGCTAAATGTGCGGACCCCTAAAGTTGTGTGCGCAGGGTGGACAAAGTCTATAAATAATAGGCTAAGGCTGGGTGAAGGTCGATCATATACTTTCGCGAAGGTATTGAAGGCCGGAATAGAGGGTTTGTCTTGCAAGCCTTAGAGTGAAGCGACCTGTGCGAAGGCAAGGATATAAGGAATCAAACGACATCGCAACCATCTTAGGGTGTGAAAACTTGGTTCCAATATCCCCCCATAATGCTTCGGGTGAGACTTCGGTCTACGTTGTACAGGCTAATGCCGAAAGGGCCAGTAGTGTATGGATTTGTTTGGCTAATTAATGTTGAACTTGGGTCAGGCCCCCTCAAGCCAACAGTTGTCTTTCGATTTGATGAGGAATTCCTTGATTGTGCAACGAAGATATCTTTTGCGAGTATCGAGGACCTATTTAGGTCAGAACCAAAGTGAGCGTTCCTCATCCAATTCTAGCAGAGTTGTTTGAACCCTGCTATTGTTCCCCACAACTTTCTTGAGGCATGATACATGGAATACTAGGTGGATTTTCGAAGTAGTCGACAAGGCCAATTTGTAAGATACTGCTCCTATACACTGAAGTACCTGATAAAGCCCATATAATTTTGGTGCTAGTTTCTAGAAACCCTTTTTTTTGAGAGAGGTGTGCTTATATGATTTGATTCGCATGAACACCTCGAGTCACTTGGAAAGATGTTGGTTGGCATGTTGCTTAATTCTATTTTGAGCTTGATATAGATTATGTTTGAGATGAGTGATCATGGTGGCACAGTTCTATAGGGGCTTATCAACTTCCTATACTTTGGAATGTCTGGGGATATAAGAAGTTGGTGAGGGTGGGAGTTGGCCATACACTACCTCATATGGCGTAATCTTGGTGGCTTCATGATAGTTAGTATTATACCACCATTCAGCTAAAGGAATCCATTGTACCCATTGATGTTACTTATCTGAAGTGAAGCACTACAGATAGGTCTCTAAACATTTGTTGATTGCTTCTATTTGACCATCAACTTAGGGATGATAATTTGTTCAGTTGGAGTTGTGTGCCCTGTAGCTTGGAAATTTCCTACCAAAATTTTCTGTTGAAAGTGGGGCATCGATTAGAGACAATAGGTCGACATGCCATGTAGTTTGAATATTTGATCTATGAAAACTTGAGCCACCAATTTTTTGGTAAATGGGTGTGGTAGAGCACAAAAATGAGCATATTTGGAAAGTCTGTCAACAACCAACATGATGACTAAATTTTTGCCTAACTTTGGGAGACCTATAATGAAATCCATGGAAACATCTATCTATATGAAAGAATGGAGTGGAAATGGTTGTAAGATTCCTAGTAGCTTGATCATTTCCCCTTTGTTGCGTTGGCATACATTGCATTCAGCTACAAAAGTAAGAATGCTTTTCTTCATACCATTCCAAAATAAAGAGTGGCATTCTCGTGCATAAGTCTTCTAAAAGCCTAAATGTCTTGTGATCAGAGAGGAGTGAAACTCTTCCAAGATGTGGGTTTTGAGGGTAGATGTTAGGGGAAGCATGACTCGATCCTTGTGGCAAAGAACCTCATCCTTCCAAGAGTAGTCCTATGAATAATTATGATCTGCTCTTAAGTTATTAATGAATTGGGACATAGAAGTGTGGGAGAACCATTCATGATGGGCCTCGTCAATCCAATCTGGTATCGGTAGAGAGAAGGATAAAAGGGTTCCCTCATCCTCAAATTAGCATGATAAAGCATCGACCACACTATTGTCACACCCATTCTTATAAATTATCTCATAATCATATCCCAACATTTTTGCGAGTAATTTATTTTGTTGTGGTGATGAGAGACGCTGCTCAAGGAAATATTTTAGGCTGTGATGGCCAGTGCGGATTTGGAAACGACACCCCAACAAGTATGGCCGCCAAGTGTCGACTGCATGTAAGATGGCCATCATTTCTTTCTCATATGTAGATTGGCCCATATTCTTACCATTGAGTTGTTCACTTGTGAAATATAATGGTGTACCTTCCTGCATTAATACCACACCAATGTCCATACTTGAAGCATCACATTCAATCACAAAAGGTTTTGCAAAGTCTAGTAGGGCCAATACTAGAGTGGAGCACATAGCCTTTTTGAAAGCCAAAAAGGCTTGCTAAGATGCATCAGTCCAAAGAAATGCATTTTTATTGAGAATATTAGTGAGGGGTCAGTAAATGTGTCCATAATTGTGGATAAATTTTCAATAATATCCCATGAGACCCAAGAATCCCCTCAAACTCTTCAATTTTTTTGTTTGGGGTCAGTCTTGCATTGCCTAAATATTTTTCAAATCAACCCTCACTCCTTCACGACCCACAATGTGACCCAAATACTCTACTTCTTCCATACCAAAGGAACACTTGGATAATTTAAAAAATAGACTATGACCTTGGAGCAGTTGTAATACCTAGTTAACATGCTGAAGGTGGGCATCCCATGTTATGTTGTAGATGAGAATGTCATAAAAAAAATATTAGGAAAAATATTTTGGGATACGGTTTTTAAAGGTGGTTCATGAGCCTCTGAAAAGTGGATGGGGAATTATAGAGACCAAATGGCATGACTGAGAATTCATAATGGCCTTTATGAGTTTAGAAGGCTGCCTTGGGAATGTCAACTTCCTTCATATGTATTTGGTGATGGCCCGAGTGGATGTCCAACCAGGTTAAAAGACTGGCACCATGTAGTTCATCAAGTAGATCATCAACTACTGGAATAAAGAATTTTTCCTTGATAATGAGCTTGTTAAGGCCCCTAAAGTCTGGACACATGTGTCATTCACCATCTTTCTTTATAACTATGACCACTAAAGATGAATAAGGGTTGGTGATGCGATGAATGACACCTGTTTGGAGGATTTCCTTGATGATTTTTTCAATTTCATTCTTTTGGACAAAAGGATATTGATAAGGGCAGAGATTTGGTGGTTGGGTACCTGGTAGCAAGGTGATGCTATGATCATGTTCACCCCTAGAGGGTGGGATCTCCTTAGGTTTGTTGAAGACCATTTGTAGCGATCTAATCCCTGTTGCATCGCAAGATGAATGGGAGGAGGAGTGGATTCAATGGCATGAATAACATTGAATCATGCGTCTATCCCATGATGGTCCCTTTTTAAAAGCTTCTCCATTCAATGTGAGATGATGATAGCAGGATCACCTTCCTGGAGTCCCCTTAGTGTATGAGTGTGTCCATTATGCTTAAAGCTCATATATAACTCTAGGAAGTCCATTGTGATAGGGCCAAGTGTGCCGAGCCATTCAACACCAAGGAAAATGTCATAACCGCCCAATTCAATGGAAAACATGTGGGTTTTAAGGTGATAATCCCCCAATTGAAGCTTAATATTTTCACAGTGACATTCACATTTCATGGTCCCCCCATCAACGATAAGGACTTGGAAATTAGATACCACCCTAACAAAACAATGATTTTTTTTTCTACTATTGTAGTGGCTACAAACACCCTCCAAAATTTTGCCTATGCTTTGATTTTGGAGCCTCCCTTCTTATGCACAAGAGATCATCTTGCACTAATCTAGGTATTCATGCTTCGAATGAGACTTATATTTTCACTTTTGCTTATGTTTTCTCACTTAGCTGATCTTTCTAAGTCACAAGTTTATCTCCTAACTTGGTCTCACAGCAGTTTTGGTCTTGCCTCTAGAAACTGGGAAATCCTTGAGGGAAAGCAACCTTGATGATAGGAATGGCATAGTCTTGACTACTAGTCAAACTTGAGCTCAGAAACTACACAATCATAGGAGGAATCCCAACACTAAGCCCAGAAATTGCGTAACCCTCACTAAGCTTAGAAACTGCGTAGTGCACTGAGTTGGAAAGTTGCCCAATTCCCCACAACTGCATAGTCTTTCCCAGTAGTGTGCATGGCAAGTTTCCCCAAAAAATAAAAAATAGAAAAAGAAAAAAAGCATCCCTAAAAAATAGGGATCTACTTTTAGTATCTCGAAGGATGCACTTCCATTATTTTTTGAAACTTCCACCAAGTGTCACTTTTTCCTTGATTTTAGTAATGAGCGTCATAAACCCTAATTTGCCCAAATATGTTTAATCAATGATTCTAGAGCTCATTTGCACACTTGATCTTAGAGCTATAGCATTCCTGAGGAGATCAAGGAACCTTTAGTATCATCGTCGTCGCTTTTCTGGGTGAGTTTTATTTTTGTCATCTTTTGCCGCTTTTTTTGTCACTTGGCTTGTGAGAGTGTTGTTTCACTTGTTTCTCTTCATGGTTTCTAGAAGTTTGAATTATTTTAACTTGTAGAAGTGTTTTTATTTTATTTTATTTTTATTTTTAGATTTCCTTTCCCAAGTGTCACATTAGTTTTCTTGCTTTTGCACCAATGGTCTCCGTTGCGGTGACTCTTCTCACCTACTTCATTTTCCTTCTGTTTGATTAATTACTGCACTTGATTCACAAGGATTTAATTTCACTTAGTCATATCTGCACTCAACTTCACATTATCTCCCATATCTACTCATTTTCCACACTTTTCTTGGGCATCTCCACACTTCACTTTGGTGAATTTTCAGTTTCCCCAGCTGGCGCTACACAATCCTAAGGCTCAAGCCACAAGCCTGGCCTCTGGAATTGTGTAGTGCATAGTCCAAGATGGCTCCATTGTGCATTACACAATTCCACGACCCAACCTTTCATCTTGGCCACTGAGACTACACAATGGCAGTCTCTCCCAGGCCTCTGCATGGGATGAACTATACATTGCACAATTTCAAGCCTCAAGATTCAACCTTGCTATTGGGAATGTGCAATGTGTAGTTCTAGCAGGCTATTAGTCCCTCTTGCTAGTGAAAATTGCATAGTCCTCCCCATCAGATGACTAGTTTGCTGCTTGAAATTTCCTTATAAGTAGATTTTCTTAACACTGACATTTTCTTGCCATGAGTGTCCTTTCTATCCCATAGGTATAGAAGTTGTTGAGAACCCCTCCAACAATCATTGTTACCATGGCACCTGAGAGAGTTGCTTCAAAGGAAACCACTAAGAGTAGTATTGGGGAAGCAATTGAGAAAACATCTGTTGATTTTGTAATGTATGAAGATACTCAACTGTTTATAGAAAAGAGATCATCATTGACATGGAAACAAATTAAAGATGCCTTTGAAAAGGACTTTGAGGTAGACTTAGAGGACCAATAGGTTCATCTCAGCATCCGACGATTAGGGCTATACAAGGTTGCATGCAGGTATCCATCTTTCTCGTGTGAAGATGTCATCAGTTCGATTGTCTCACACATCGATGAGAAGACCATGACATTGAGGAGTTCCAATGGGCAGAAGCTTGCCACCTTCCAGGTAAAAGACTTTCAACAAATGTTTCACTTGCCCGAGCCAATAGAGCACATTGAATCACTCTTCTATGCCATCCACAACTATGTGAACATGATATACATTATCAAAGGATGGTTGAAGGAGCGACTGAAGTTTGAACAAACACCCACCCATGTGTATAAGAAAAAGTCCCTCAGGAATGCTGTTCGACTCTTGGTTATCTTTGCTTGCAAGATCTATGATCAAGAGAGCATGAAAACATTTCCTAAAGGGTGGGTAGTCTTATAGGATGGGAAGTTGTTCAAATGGTCAGATCTATTGGTTCGACATTTGAAGACACATGTAGCACAGGCTCAGAATCTACTTGAGGGTGTGTGAGCAAGGTTCTATATGTCTTCATACTTACTCGATGCAATCTGTGCACAATAGCATTTCCCTAGCATGAACTAGACATGGACACCACAAGAAACTACCATGCACATCTATTGTAAGTTTCTTTCGAAATGAAGTTATCGAGGAGTAATGACATAGCTAACTTACCACTTCATCATCCCATTGTAAAAGCTTATCTTTGTAGAAGATCCACCTTGCGTGTCATGAGAAGCAATGGAGGCGATAGAAGAAATCGTAGATTGGTATGCCTCATTAGGTGGAATCTTCATTAGAGTATTTGGTGGAGAGAAGCCTTTGTAGGTTTTACCAAGGCATGCCACTGACAATATTGTCATGCAAGAAGTATCATACCATCTCACCACAGGGTTGTTAGAAGCGCTGCACAGGAAGAAGAAAGCACCATGGCCCACTCTTCCTTTGTAGATTGGATTATATGAGATAACGAAATTTAAAGTCATAGATGCTGAGACAAAGGAGATAGTGAGGTTTGAATTTGGCCCTCGGGACTTTAATCCATATGATGCCCACAATACTTGTAAGGACCATTGTGCGAGAGTTTATTTTCCATGGATTGACATGGAATTTCATTAGCCATAGGAGGATTCTTGGAGGTACCTCTACAATGCCTCCAGACTCCATGATCCAGTTAGTTTAGTTGGGACTTCACAGGCTACTCCAAAAAGGGAAAAAACTATGGAAGCAACAACAACAGAAGGTAGAAATCCTTTGCAGGACAAGGGAAAGAGGAAGATTACTGACAGTCCAGAGGGAGAATAAAGCTGTAAGATGGAAGAAAATCCCATTATCATGAAAGCAACTTTGGTAACATAATAAAAGAGGAAGAAGATGATATAAAGAGAAGAGTGGAAGAGGAGAGAGAATTAGAGGTTATAGGAAGTAAAACTAAATTTGTAGGAGACAAAGCATAAGATGAAGGAAGAATAGGAGTTGAGGAGGAGAGAATGAGAAGAGAAGCAGAACCAAGAAGAAGAGCAGAGGGAAGGTGCAATGATAGAGGAAACAAAACCAGTGCAAGTTGAAAAGAAAGAATAGGACGGACTAGTAGTTGAGGAGGAAGGTCAACATATGCAGGATCGAGAGCTTGCTCAACAGATTGAGAATTTGATAGAAGTGACAGACATAGAATGAAGATGTCGATATGATGCTGAGCAAACCATAGGTCATCCCTGAGTCTCCACCACCTCTAGAAGCAGAGCCAACCCTGCGTGAGCAAGGGGTTGTTTCTCCCCTTGATGATGATCTAGTAATGGATGTGTATAGTCTATCATTTGATGAATTCCAAAGGAGGCTTGTACAAGCATGGAGAAATAAATTTTCAGATGATCACACATCACCTACATTTGTTAGAGAAAGGGTGATAGTGTCGAACACCAAGAAGGATCCAAATGCCATGCTGAAGCCAACTTGGCCTATGCATGAGAAACAATATCAAACATTCAGTATTTTATCGCTGAGAATGAGCAATTGGTGCAAAACTTGCAGGCTGCCAGGAAAGAGGCAGAACAACTCTGGGTAGCAGTGTAGAATTTTGTTTCCACAAACGTCTACTTAGAGGAGATGAGAGCAGTGATACTTGCTGAAGTATCAACACTTGGAGACAACATGCAAAATCCCTATGAGGGGTTTTTCTCCATACATAAAGAAATTATCCATTTTCATGGCTTACAATAGCTAAACAAAGATTTTGTTAAAACTCTCAAGAACATACAAGTTGTCATTTCTTATGTGAAAGAGTGGACAATGCGATACAAAGGGGCACCAGTTAACTTAGTGAATATAATGAAGACACATGTAGAGCTCGAGAAGGCAAAGGTTTGAATGTTGATTCAGAACAATAAGTAGCTTGCCTCATTTATTGGCAGCATTCAAGCCTCATATGTATGGTTGTTCAGTAGTTTGGATGTCTTGGTGAGAAAACACCAGATCCCATAAACCAGTTCCCTCAAAAAAGTCAAATCCAAGAACCAAGTCTGACATGAGATTGAAGAGTACTTGGATAAGTTGAGACAAAATTCCACCATGGAAGAATTGGAGCTAAACAGACAAAACTTGTTGAATTTCATCGGTGATCCTATCAAAACCAAAACAATGTTTCTCATGCTTCGGAATGAATTGGACATAGGTTCCAAGATAGTGTACTCAAATGCCATGGAGGCCAGAGTCTGCTTCCATTTGGACATCATCATACAATATCAAGCTTGGCACCAATATGTGACCAAGAACCAGCAAGTGGAGGTTGCTGAGCTAGAATTCTCTTAAACTCAATCATCATAGCGCTGTGTCTTGTTGGGCTATCAATTTCTCTAGACTACCCTATTTTGTCTTATATGGGTGCAAGTGTAAAATGTAATATTATTTTTAATTATGCTGTAAGTGAAATTCCAAGTGCCAATATTGGAATATGAAGAGTCATCATGTAATGTAATGTGTCATTTTGTAAAGAAGTTGAAGAGTCATGAGGGTAGTCTAAAGGTCACAAAGGGAAGTTGAAGAGTCACCCCCTCTTGTTATAAATAAAACCTCATAACTCATGCAAGGGGCTTTTGGGACCCAAGCTTTTGGCTAAGCTTAGGCTTAGGAAGAGCTTAGGAGTATTGTGAAGAGCCTTGGCTTCTCCGTAGCATAGAGTGAGTATAGCTCTTTGGAGGAGTAGGTATTCTTGACTGTAATGTTCCATTATTGGGGATAGTGGTCATCAATGGTGTATGTATGAATGGAACTTTCACTTATAATAATAAAATTAGAGCTAGCAGGCTTTCATGCATATGTTGTGAATATAGTAGGACTATTCTTGTTGTATTTGCAATGTATGCTATTTAACTTACACATATGCTTATAAAATATTTCGTTTGCATTTGTATGAATCTTGTTGAATGCGTGATGTTATATTAACTGATCACTTTAACTTGTGGACTATTCCACATCTTAGCTTGTGATGTCATTCTTCTCATGTGTTCCTTTCAAGTTGCGTACTATTATAGGCTTCCAAGGGGCACAATTCCTTTTCCCTTCGCGTGTTAGAACATTCATGCATTGCACTTGACTCTCTGCAGGGCCACACACTTTCTCTCACCCAAAGTTATCATACTTCCCTCTGCTCATTTGCATAGTCAAGGCATAACATTACCACCCACTACAGGGATTCCTAATCCAAATGGAGTGATGTCTAGTTGGGACTTCATATCAAGGAGATCCTCTGAATGTTGGTGGGTCCAACACCATTAACATTTCTGGCACTAGGAGGGCCAAATGGCAAGTTGAGCCCTTGAAGTATTTTTTGAATTTCTACACTCGTTTAATGATTTCTTCAACAATCATAACCCCGACATGTTTTTCTAGACACACAAATCTGAAAGTCGCAACAAGAATTATTGATGACTTGTCTAATCTAAAATTCAATGGCGAGGGTGAAACAACCTTATTTGAACACACCACATAGTTTCTTTATTTCCACACAAAGCACAATATCCACTATGAGGATGTTGGTTGTAGGTTGTTCATTATCGCGTTTGAGGGGAGTGTGTGAGACTGGTGTAATACATTTCCTAATGACTCCATTCACTCTTTCAAACAACTTTTCATAGAGTCATCTCGTGCTTTCGATTTCTATGATCATAAATCTCCTAATAATAAAAATTTGAATTTACGAAAAGCACTTGATGAATCTGTTCAGGATTTTACGAATTATTTCATCCCTTACTGCTTTGAATTTCCTAAAGATGAAGTAGATTGGTCTTTCTTGGTAGACATATCTCTATATATTGTTCACATTTCAGAAAATCCACACCTCTCCCAACATACCTCAGTGTCAGAGCTTCTAAATCTGACACAGAAAATGTTGTTGTCCCAAGTGACCTTCCATCCCCTTCTCATCAAACATCTCTAGTTTTGTAGGTCGAGGTTGGAGAAATTAAGAATTCATCTCTTGATTTATCACCATCTTCTTCTACCCCACTTACTTAGAATTTCAGTGCAGATTTGGACTGTGAATCTGATGGTTGTAATGAAGTGCTATCTCCTCTTCCTACATCCTTTGGTCCCTCTAATACTCCAGATTGTGATTTGTTGTGTTCAACACTTTCAAATTTCTCTTGTGACGTTCATGAGGATCAAGTTATGGATGGACTTGGTGTTGAACAACCAACTTGTGATATCATTTGTGATGAGTTTGTGTGGGAGTCTGAACAAGAATTTGTGGTGAAGGATTACCTCCTTTTGTCTGCACCTCTTCCACATTATCCTAAAAATTTCCATGATTATGTCATTCCAGTTCAATCATGTGAAAGTCAAGTTCCTGTTGATGTTACTACTTTCCATCATTTGTAGAACATGTGGAATGCCAATTTTTCATTTGAGCCTGGAGAGGACAAATATTTTCTATCAGATCCTCCCAATCTCTCATCTTATATTTATGGAAACATAGAGGGTTTTCTTGTTCTCCATCATACCCTCTTCATGATTCTTCAGATCAAGAGGATGCCTCTGTGTGTAATCTTGAACTTTTTGATCGTGGTTGTCGTGACCTTTTCATTGATTCACTTGATCACAATTCTGATTCTTCCACTATTGATCTTTCTAAGTCATTGGCCTTCGATGATCCATATTCTAATGAATTGTAACCTCCCCAAGCTATTGAGGTACTTCATCCCGAGCTGATGGTTATGTTAGGTTCTCGTAGCCTTGAGGTTAGTTCCACATCTGATCATAAATGTGTTGAATCTTTCCAGGCTCCTCATCACTATGTTGTACATGTTGAAAATCAATCTATTTTACAATCTTCCCATCCTCCATCTATATCACATGATCTTATCGCTTAGTCATTGGAGGAGTTGTATGTAGCGAGCACTGTTGCAAAACATAAATTTTCTTCTTTCTTCATGTTTGCTCGTTTTTCAAGTTCGAAAGTTTGTGTTTGCATGTCTTCAACTCACAATGTGTTTAAACACCATGGTACATCTGCATAGTGCCTTTCATCCACTTTTTGTTTTTAATTTTTTGTGGGTTCATTCGAACTTAGAATGTTTTAGTTTGCATTGGCTTATCTTTCTTGTTTGTTTGTTGTATGCTTGTATATCTTTCTTGACCTACATTCCCTCACATACATAGGCCATCCAATGCATCGATGGCTGCATTGGAAGTATCACTTTATGTAAGTCTGACCTATGCTCTGTTTAGATTAGAAGTATGAGTATTTTTGTTTTTCTCTATTGTTTCCTTTGATTTTATTTAATTTGTTTCGCTTTTACCCTGATCCTTTCCTTTCGTTTTCTTCCTTTTACATTATAGGTTAATTTCCGCATGAGACCATGTTTGGATTCTCAGACAAGTTTGGTGAAATCCAAGAGGAATTTGTACTTGTATCAATGCTTGGTTATCTCTTTATTCCCTCTATTTATGTGAATCTTGCATTTATTTTAGTCAACGATACTTCGATGAAAAATACGTTCCTTTCAGAGAGAGTCATGGTGAAATCACGATGCTTACACTTTTAACTATTACCGCCTACTCTAATAAGTCTTCTGTTTTTGGTTAACCCTTGTCAACTAAGTTGAGTAGAGCAATGAAGGAGGAAAACCTTAACAAGTATGTCAAAGGTATATATAAACATCCTTCTCTCAAAGGACAACCTCTTTTTCTCTAAATAAGTCGGGATCCTTCTTCCACCCCATGAAATAAATAAGTTCCTATGCAGAGTTCTTTGAACAAATAAAAAATTGAAAAAAAAGAAGAAATAAAGTGAAAAACAAGAGAAAGGCTTCCTGTGGAGAGAGGTGAAGCAACTAACTCTATCAAGGTACTGTCCAGGCTCACTTGTAGTGGAGCAATGCTTGTGTTCCTGAAGTGACTCTGTCAAGGTATTGTTCAAGCCTACTAGCAGTAGAGAAACACCAGAGATAAAAAATAAGACTCTGATAGTCTCTTTTACTTGTGCATTTATATACTCCTCATACCCAATTGAAACAACTCAGTTTGAATTGGATTGGTGTGTGTGATACTGATGAAGAGAATGGTAGGGACTACACATTTAACTCAAGCTAAGTGAAGAAGTTGTGATAATCAAAGAACTAAACAATACTTCTAGAAGAGTTAGACATGTTTTGAATGAGACAAGGTCCATACAGAGAGCTAGAGTTCTACCAGTGTGTCATTAGTGTTGTAGCGGCTATAATGACCCTCTAAATTTTTTCCTATGCTTTAATTTTGGAGCCTCTCTTCTTATACAAAGAAGCTCATCTTGCACTAATCCAGGTATTCATGATTCAACTGAGACTTATCTTTTCATTTTTTCTTGTGTTTTCTCACTTAGTTGATCTTTCTAAGTCACAAGATGATCTCCCAACTTGGTCGCACAATAGTTCTAGGCTTGCCTTCAGAAACTGCGTAATCCTTCAGGGCAAGCAACCTTGATGACATGAATAGCACAATCTTAACTATTAGTCAACCTTGAGCTTAGAAACTATGCAGTCATGGGAGGAAGCCCAACACAGAACCTAGAACTACGTAGTCTTTCCCAGCTGTGTGCATGGCAAGTTTCCCTGAAGCAAAAAAGAAAAAATCATCCCTAAAAAATAGGGATCTACTTTTAGTATCCCGAAGGAGGCACTTGCACTATTTTTAGAAACTTCCACCAAGTGTCACCTTTTCCTTGATTTTAGGCATGCATGCCATAAACCATAATTTTCCCAAATATATTGAATTGAAACTTTTAGAACTCATTTTCACACTCGATGTTGGAGCTCTAGCATTCTCGAGAAGATCAAGGAATATTCGGTGCAAATCGTCGTCTCTTTCCTAGGTGAGTTTTTCTTTTGTCGTCATTTTCCGCCTTTTATCATTTGGCTTGTGTGAGTGTTGTTTCACTTGTTTCTCTTCATGGTTGATGTCTTTTTCACTTGTTTTAACTTGTAGAAGTGTTGTTTTAAGTTTTATATTTCCTTTCCCAAGTGTCACATTAGTTTTATTGTTTTTGCACCAATGGTCACCGTTGCAGCGACTCTTCTCACATACTTCATCATTATGTTTGATTAATTTTTACACTTGATTCACATGCATTTACTTTCACTTAGTGATATATTATCTTATCTTCACACTCTCTCATATCTTCTCATTTTCCACACTTCCCTTGCATAGATCAACACTTCCCTTTGGTCGGTTTTCACTTTGTCCAGCTGGCACTGCGCAATTCTAAGGCTCAAGACACAAGCTAGGCCTATGGAATTGCAAAACACATAGTTCAAGCTAGCCGCAATTGTGCACTATGTAGTTCCAGGAGTGAGGCTTTCATCTTTTCCACTGAGACTACATAATGCGTAGTCTCTCTTAGGCCTCTGCCTAGGCTGAACTATGCATTACATAGTTTAGAGCGCCAAGCTTCCACTTTGCTTGTTGGGAATGCATAGTGTGTGGTTCCCATAGGTAACCAATCCATCTTACCAGTGAAAATTGCACAATCCTCCCCATCTGATGCCCAGTTTGTTGCTTGAACTTGCCTTGTAAGTGGATTTGCTTAAAACTAAAATTTGATTGCCATGAGTGTCCTTTCTATCCCACAGGTACAATAGTTGTCGATCACCTCTCCAACAGTCATTGTTACCATGGCACCCGAGAGAGTTGCTTCAAAGTGTTAAGAAATTTACGTGAGAACACAAATTAATTACGGAGAATTACTGAGAGGAACAAATATAAAAAATAACTAGCAACAACCATAAACACATAAACACACATGTTTATCTAGGAAAACCCCAAATCTAGGGAAAAACCCAACCTAATGATATTTCATTAGAATTGGTCAAAACCCTGGCTAATCCGACCAAGTGAGCCTTCACCGCTCACGTCCAAGCCTCCATTACAATGAAGTCCTTCCAGCCTTTTATAAGCTCCATTACATATAATACCATGGGCAGAATACTATGGGTGCATAATACCATGTGCCCCAAAACCATCACTGTTTAACTTGGTCAACTTTGACTCTATCCCGAGTCAAGTTTACCTAACAATTCCCCCCTTAAACTTGACTTGGGGTTCCTTGAATAACTCCAAGCAAACCTGCTAAGTGAGACAATCTCGCTCACTCTAGCCCTTACCCCCCTCAGAGTTTTTACTTGGGGTATTGTTGACCCAACATCCCCCCTATCACCTAGGTCTAACCAGACTTTACTAGTGATTACGCAGGGGTACACATGCCTTACCAGGTCTTACAGTAGTATGCCCATTTACATGCAATAATTTTGACTTCATTAATTTTTATTTTTTTTATTGTTGTCCCTTATTCCATCCTCTCACCACATACTCGATGTTTCTTGGCTCGTCATATTTCCTTTAAAAAGCAGGTCACTCTTTCCATGTGGGAAATCCCGAATCAGGCATCATCCCAACCTTCATTGTTGAATGGTCTTATTTCTCATATTAAACGTGGCTCTTGTATTTTCACTCGCCTATTCCAAGTAGCAAAACATACCTCTACAAAAAAAATGTTACCCACTGTTGCCGCTGCTCTTTGGATTCATCACATCCAGCCCTTCCAGGGAGACATAACGCACGCCCTACCAGGCCTTCAGCCTCGCTCGATCCGGCGGCGGGAGCGAGTCCCACTCCTCCTTCCACGCGCACATGACTGACGGCTCGTTGGACTCGCTGAGGCCGTATCACGTGGAAGCCCTGCTCTTCCATCTTCGCCAGCACAGAAGCCGGAGGCGCCAAACCAGCGGTCATCACGTTAACGCTGCGGGATGAAGACTTGATCCTTGGTCTCGGAGTTCAATATTGCGTTCAGAACCACTGGGGCTGCGCAGAAATGGGTCACCTTGTGCTGGAGGTGAAGATCCCCCAGGCAGTAACCTAACACAAGCAGATGTTGTTGCCGCAGAACGCTGCGATGGCCCAGGTATAACACCACCCGTTGCAGTGGAACATGGGCAGAGTCCATAGATAAACACAACTGTCAGCCATTCCCCAGGACAAAGCAGAGCCGAGGGACGCAACATACGCCCCCCGGTGGCTCATGACCATGCCCTTCATATTTACTGCATGCATTCCCATCCAACATCACTGTAGAATTATCATTCTGCATTGATCTCATCAGGCCCTATAAACCCCTAGCATCAAAGAATCCCTTTGAGGCCAATATCTGGCTCTGATACCAATTGTTAAGAAATTTACCCGAGAACACAAATTAATTACGGAGAATTACTGAGAGGAACAAACATAAAAAATAACCAGCAACAACCATAAATAGATAAACACACATGTTTTTTCGGAAAAACCCCAAATCCGGGGAAAAACCCAACCTAATGATATTTCATTAGCATTGGCCAAAACCCTAGCCAATCTGACCAAGTGAGCCTTCACCGCTCAAATCCAGACCTCCATTACAATGAAGTCCTTCCAGCCTTTTATAAGCTCCGTTACATATAATACCACGAGTAGAATACTATGGGTGCACAATACCATGTGCCCCAAAACCATCACTGTTTAACCTGGTCAACTTTGACTCTATCCCGAGTCAAGTTTACCTAACATAAAGGAAACCACTAAGAGTAATAGTGGGGAAGAAACTGAGAAAACATCAACTGATTTTCTAGTGTATGCAGATACTTAGCTATTTATAGAAAAGAGATCATCACTGACATGACAACAGATTAAAGATGCTTTTGCAAAGAACTTTGAGGTAGACTTAGAGGAACGACAATTTTATCTCAACATCTAGAGGTTATGGATATACAAGGTTGCATGTAGGTATCCAGCTTTCTGTGTGCAGATATCATCATCTAGATTGTCTCACACATTGATGAGAAGACCATGACATTGAGCAGTGCCAACATGTAGAAGCTTTCCACTTTTCAAGTAGAATGATTTCAACAAATGTATCACTTGCCTGAGCTAGTAGAGCGCATGGACTCACTCTTATATGCCACCCACAACTATATGAATACAAGAGACATTATCAAAGGCTAGGTGAAGGAGCCATAAAAGTTTCGATAGATACCCACCCATGTGTACAAGATAGAGTCCCTCAGGAAGGCTTACCAACTCTTAGTTATCTTCACTTACAGGATCCATGGTCAAGAGAGCACGTAAACCTTTCCTGAAGGGTGGGAAGTATTATTCAACTAGGTGTTGAATGATGGGATCCATTCAATTGGTCAGATATATGAGCTCGACAACTAAAGGGCCATGTAGCACATGCTCAGAATCTTCCAGAGGGTGAGTGAGAAAGGATGTATATGTATGCATACTTATTGGATGCAATCTATGCACAAAATTAGTTCCCTAGAATTAACTAGACATGGACACCAAGAGAAACTATCGTGCACATCTATTTCAAGTTACTTTCAGATTGTAATTATTGAGGAGTATTGGCATGACTAACTGACCACTTGATCATCCCTATATACAAGTTTATTGTTGAATAAGATCCACCTTGCATGTCATGAGAAGAAATGAATGTGATAACAGACATCATAGATTGGTATGCCTCACCAGGCGACACCTTCATTATTGTGTTTGGCGAAGAGAAGCCTTTGCATGTTTTACCATAGTATGCCTATTAGGTCCCTATAATACTAGTGATTCCCCCATTACTATTTTCATTGTATCCCTTAGGTTATTATTGTGCCCCTATTGTCCCCATATTGTTATTAGTGTGCCCCATAGAAACCCACTATTGTTATTGTTGTGCCCTTATGTTATTACTGTTATGTTGGCTTGATTATATTATGACCCCTTAGACTCCTATATATAGAAGGGAGGTTTAGTCATTTGTATCATCCAAGAATTGTTCATTTGTGTAATGTAAAGGAGGTTTCCCCCTCAAAGAGGCTGAATTATAAGGCATTGATCTATCTTTTCTATCTTTTTGTGAGCTAGTTTCCTAACATTTGGTATCAAAGCTTTGGATTCTAGGGTTTCGCTGCTCTAAATAGGTCATTGTGGAATTTTCACTATAACATTTTTTATGAAACATTTCAGAAGCTAAAAAAAAAAACCATTTGATCTGAAATCATTCTGAATTTTAGGTCCAAATTTCAGAGCTTATCTCGCTATATTTTTGTAGATATGATCTGAGGAAGTTAGGGTTTTTGCAGACTCCCGAATTACATTCCAAACAAGTGACCTAGGGAAAATTGTCATAACTTTTGTTCTGAGCATCAGATTGAAATTTCATAATAAGTTTCAGAAAGACGATGGCCTCTACTTTTCTATATATAAATTTCAGGTACTAAGGTCGAAACAGTGACACGTGGCACTTCGTACAAGTTCGCTCTAGTGAACTAGTCTATAATCATGTCACTGTGGGATATTTGGCATAACTCTTCCTTGGAGAATCTAATCTTTATCATACTTGCATGTTTAGAAAGAGGAATCAAAGGGCTACTGTAAGACATGATTTCAGATATTCGAGATCAGTAGTTACACAGATAAAACAAATTCAATATCAAGCTCTTACAAAGTGAAAAAAAGGTGTGTAGTTTTTTTTTTTTTTTTTTAAATTTTGCATAATATTGGTTTGAAAAATTAGTTTGAAGGAATTCAAAGGGTATAGTGAAGAAATATTAGCATTAATTGATGCCCCGAAGAAAGAAAATGGAAACACCTAATAAGCAACCTGAAATCTTTGGCATGACTCGTGAAGAAGAGGAAGGAATGCAACATGATATATCAAAATTACAAGACCAAGTACAACAAATTTCACTCTCACAAAAGGTAACTGAAACCAATATGGATGGCATGGAAGCTAAGATGAATGGCATGGGTGCTAAGATGAATGGCATGGATGCTAAGATGGAAGAATTGAAGACAATTTTGAATAAGTTGCTGCAAGAAATGGTTACTAATGGTTAAAGGGTAGTAAAGGAAACTCATGATGAGAACAAAAGAAATGTTAATCATGATTTCATAGACTCTAATGTTGGATTGAAGACCCACCATGTTCCAAAAATCGATATGAGGAAGTTTGATGGCAAGGATCCCGGAACATGGATACTACAGATGGAGCAATTTTTCAATCTCCATAATGTGCAAAACACACAAAAGGTACGTATTGCAATTTTATATTTGGAACCAAATCAGTTTGTATTGTATCAATGGCTTTTCTCTTGTAAATAAATTGTCACTTGGGCAATTTTTACGGAAGAAATGATAGCACATTATGAGGATACAAAAAGCAACACCTTTTTTAGCCAATTGATAAATCTCAAACAAAAGGGTTCAATGATGGAGCACATTGAGGAATTCCAAAAATTGAACATAAGGGTAAAATATATTCCAGAGGAGCATAGGATTGATGTGTTCATAGGGACTTTAAAGGATAATATCCAACATGAGGTTCACCTTTGGGAACCTGATTCATTGGAGAAGGCATTCAAGTTAGCAAGAAAAATGGAAAGCAAAATTATGGAAATCAGGAAGCCTACCACTTACAACTATAAAGATGGAAGTGTTTTTGTCCCTAGCCTTCCACAACCTACAAGGTTGACACCACAAAAATTGGAAGAAAAAAGAGCAAAAGGGCTTTGTTACAGTTGTATAGAAAATACACTAAAGGTCATAAGTGTGCTGAGAAGAGATTGTGAAGAGGAGGAAGAAAGGGAACAAGAAATGTCAAAAGAAGAGGATATTGTAGAAATTTCCACTGTAGATCACTTGGTAATGCAATGTACTAAAGCAAAACACTTGATCTACTTCTACAACAATTGAGCGGAAGCTTAATCGAACATGAGCAACATCAAGCATGAACAAATATAACTGAGAAAGAGAAGTAATCAACCATAACACAGAAGATATATCACTAGGGAAAGCACCAGCCTAAAACCCCAACTCTGTATTATCATACAAGTAGAAATCTTGTTCAAGTTACAAAAAGAATTAGCTCTCAAGCTATCCTAATCTCTTTGCACTCAAACAATACAGCTCACAGACTTAATAGACATAGAATATATCTTCCTCAAGCCCTCCAAGCCTCCTATTTCCTTGCGTAGTTTTGATTGGGGTCCAATGATATCACATGTGTGAATTGGCCTCATCACATTCACTGTAACCTCAGGTCCAACTGTGCAATCCATAAGGAATAATATTCCTTCTACTTGCAAGGAATATTCACCATGGAATATCCTAGCAACTAATAGTACATTGTCCCTCCATTTGATATCAATTGGGTCTCTGACTGAACTGACATGCATGAGTTATCCATAAGTGAATACTTAGTTATATGAATTACAGTAGTTACATGCATGCAAGCGTTAACTAATTGAACTCTCATTAATTTAACAAACTGTTAAATTAATCTAACTAGACTTGACTAAGTTAAACTAAGTCAACTAATTACAAATCAATATTACAACTCATCCTTATCTCTTTAACTGAAGGTTAAATTCCTCAATCAAAGGAGAAACTGTTGCATGTGCTCACATAGACTTCAAGTTTGATTTTCCTTAACTAATTAACTCAAGAGGAATTAATTAATCAATTTCCAAAATGCTGTTGATATCAAATTCGAATTTTACTTCCTATGTTTAGTCCAGGGACTGACTAAAATAAGAAGGGATCCCGAAATGATATTTTTAGAAAGGATATTTTTAGCACTTTCACTTTTCACCCATTGTAGCTAAGACCTCCAATGGCTGAACTGCTATTTATAGCCCGACTATTTATAATAGTGCTATTTTTAGCATTTCTTGTTGCACACTTTTCAACAGATATACTCCAGGAACAAACCTTAGATAAAGAAGAAATGAATCTGACCATATATTGTAATGCATTGGCTGGAATTACCACTCCTCAAACTATCAAGATAGAAGGACATATCAAGAAGAAAAATGTAATAATGTTGATTGATTCAGGAAGTACCCATAATTTTATTCATTGTAAGATAGCCAAGAATTGAATTGCTTCCTATATCCACACCAGAGTGTCAAGTGATGGTTGCAAGTGGAGGAACCATAAATTGATCTATAAAGTGCCATAATATCAAGATATCCATGGGAGAATATGTATTTAATAGCCCAATGCTTTCCATTCCAATGGGTGGTGTTGATGTTGTACTAAGAGTCCAATGGCTACAATCCTTGGGTATAATAGCTTTTAATTTTCAAGAAATTTTCATGAAATTTTGTGCAGAAGGAAAGGAAGTTGAATTAAGGGGTATTGCAGGGAAACAGAGAAAGATAATCAGCTCTAACAATATGATAAATATTCTAAAGAAGGAACAACAAGGTGTAATTGCACAATTATGTTTGCTAGAGGTTCCCACATCGAAATCATCTATTTCTCCAGATCTCCAAAAAGTCTTGGAAAATCATTCCAAGGTATTCGAGACTCCCAAAAGCCTCCCACCTATTCATGATCATGATCATGCTATTCATTTGATTCCTAGAAGTGTTCCTCCAAACATCAAGTTGAACATATATCCCTATTCCCAAAAGAGTGAAACTGAACGTATGGTTGCAGAAATGCTAGAGGCTGGTATAATTCAACCTAGTCAAAGTTCTTTCTCTACTCTAGTAGTATTGGTGCACAAGAAGGATGGATCATGGCGCATGTGTCCAGATTATAGGGAGCTCAACAATCTCACTATTAAATATAAATTTCCCATTCCTGTCATTGATGAATTATTGGATGAATTGCATGGATCAATTTACTTCACCAAGTTGGATCTTCGTTCAGGATATCATCAAATCAGAATGAAGATTGAAGACATTCTAAAAATAGCATTTAGAACTCATGAGGGTCATTATGAATTTTTGGTCATGCATTTTGGCCTTACCAATGCACCTTCTACATTTCAAGGTTTGATGAATTCCATTTTCAAACCCTTCCTTAGAAAATTTGTGTTAGTATTTTTTTATGATATACTAATCTACTTTTTATGATATACTAATCTACAACAAGTCTTGGAAGGATCATGTTGAACATGTTGACAGGGTGCTAAAACTATTGGAGGAGAAACAATTATATGAAAAAAGCTCCAAATGTTTCTTTGGAGTACAAGAGGTGGAATCTGTGGGTCATATTGTATCTCATGAAGGTGTTAAGGTAGACCCTAGAAAAATTAAAGCCATTAAGGAATGGAAAATCCCCACATCCATAAAGCATCTGTGAGGATTTCTTGGGTTGATAGGGTATTATCGCAAGTTTATTAAGAATTATGGGAGAATAGTAGCACCTCTAACAACATTATTGAAGAAAGATGAATTTTCATGGACTCCAATAGCAATAAAGGCCTTCGAACATCTTAAAGAGGAAATGTGCCAAGCACCAGTCTTAGCTACACTGAATTTCACAAAAATCTTTATTGTGGAATGTGATGCTTCAAGAAATGGAATTGGTGTTGTTTTAATGCAAGATGAAAGACCCATTGCTTTCAGAAGTTGTCCAATCAAAGGAAAGTATTTACACAAAGCTATTTATGAGAAGGAAATGTTGTCAATACTACATGCACTTGAGAAATGGCAACCCTACCTAATGGGAAGACACTTCAAGGTAAAAAGGGATCATGATAGTCTTAAATACTTTTTAGAACAAATATTATCCTCTGAAGAGCAACAAAAATGGGTCACAAAGATTTTTGGTTATGACTTTGAAATCATCTACAAAAAAGGGAAGCAAAATGTTGTGATAGATGCACTCTCAAGAAAGGATGAGGATGTGGAAGCATTGTTGTGCGCCATTTCTATTATCCAACCAGATTGGATAAACGAAGCAAGGGATGAATGGAAGAATGACGAAGAAGTGTGGGCACTCATTCAAAAGCTACAACAAGATCCTAGTACATCAGATACATTTATATGGAAAAATGATTCGTTATGGTACAAAGATCACTTATACCTATGTAAGAATTCCCAACTCAAACAAAAGATTCTTATGGAATTGCACACTTCTCTCTTATGAGGGCACTCAAGATTTTTAAAAACTTACCACAAGGTTAAGAAGGATTTTTTTTGGGATGGCCTTAAATTGGATATTCAAAATTTTGTGGAGGAATGTTTGGTTTGCCAACAAAATAAAGTTGAAACAATTAAGACCCCGGGTCTATTACAACCTTTATCCATTCCAAGCCAATGTTGGGAGGAGGTTTCAATGGATTTTATCACAGGTTTACCCAAGTCCAAAGGAAAGAGTTTCATCATGGTGGTGGTTGAAAAAATTACCAAGTATGCACACTTTTGTGCATTATCACATCCATTTAAAGCTAGTACAGTGTTTAGTGCATTTATGGAAACAATTCGAAAGCTACATGGAAACCCAAAGATTATTGTAAGTGACAGAGATCCCATTTTCACTGGAAATTTTTGGACAAAATTATTTTCTTGTCTTGGTACTCAGTTAGCTCATATATCATCTTATCATCCTCAATCTGATGGGAAAATTGAGATAGTAAACAAATGTCTGGAAGGATATCTTCGTTGATTTTTATCTGATAAACAGACACAATGGGTCAAATGGTTGCCTCTGGTTGAATGGTGGTATAACACTTTCTTCCATATTGCAACAAAAATGACCCCATTTATGGCACTTTATGGATATCATCCACCATCCATCACATCATATTTAAGAGAAAATTTTAAGGTTCAAGTAGTGGAACATCACATCGAGCATCAACAACAAGTTCTCCAACTCTTAAAGGATAACCTCATGTTAGCGCAGAATAGAATGAAACAACATGTAGATCAACATCGCACCGAAAGAAGTTTTGATGTAGGTGACTGGGTATTCCTACTGCTACAACCATATAAACAAATGTCCCTCAAGCAAGCTACAAAGGATAATAAACTATCACGAAAGTATTATGGTCCGTACAAGGTGTTGCAAAAGATTGGTATTATGGCATACAAATTGGAGCTTCCTGCAGCTTCCCGAGTGCACCCAGTTTTCCATGTTTCATGTTTAAAGAAGGTTATAGGTGACAAGCTCCCAGTTCAAACAATATTTCCAGAACTTGACGAGGAAGGAAAAATCACATTGGAACCGGAAGCAGCCATAGAAACAAGAACTCGACAACTATGAAATCGATAAATTTCGGAGTATCTCATCAAGTGGAAGAACTTATCCACTAAATATTCCACATGAAAGGATGATAATTTTATACAGAAGCATCTTGAACTACTCAAGCATTGAGGACAACGCTTTTCGGAAGGAGAAGGGCATGTTAGGTCCCTATAATACTAGTGATTCCCCCATTACTATTGTCACTATATCCCTTATTGTTATTATTGTGCCCCTATTGTCCCCATATTGTTATTAGTGTGCCCCATAGAAACCCACTATTGTTATTGTTGTGCCCTTATGTTATTACTATTATGTCAGCTTGATTATATTGACCCCTTAGACTCCTATATATAGAAGGGAGGTTTAGTCATTTATATCATCCAAGAATTGTTCATTTGTGTAATGTAAAGGAGGTTGACCCTTAAAGAGGTTGAATTCTAAGGCATTGATCTATCTTTTCTATCTTTTTGTGAGCTGGTTTCCTAACAATGCCACTTACAAACTTGTCATGCAAGAAGTATCATACCATCTCACCACAAGCTTGTCAAAAGCGCTGCACATGAAGAAGAAAGCACCATGGCCCACTCTTTCTTTGTAGATTGGATTATATGAGATAAAGAACTTGAAAGTTATGGATGACAAGGAAAAGGAGATAGTGAGGTTTGAATTCGACTCTGAGGACTTTAATCCATATGATCCCCATATTATTTGTAATGACCATTGTGCGAGAGTTTACTTTTCCTGGATCGACAGGGCATTTGATTGGATAGTGGAGGATACTTGGAGGTACTGCTACAATTCCTCTAGAATCCATGAGTCAGTCAGTTTAGCAGGTAATTCACAGGCTTCTCCACAAGTGGCAACAACTCTGGAAGAAACAACAACAGAAAGAAGCCATCCTGTGTAGGACAAGGGAAAGAGGAAGATTGCTGATAGTTGAGAGGGAGAAAAAATATCAAGATGAAAGTAGATCCTATTATCATGAGAGTAGCTTTGGCATCACAAGAAAAGAGGAAGCAGAGGATACAAGAGTAGAGCAGAGGAAGAGATAAAATTAGGGGTTGCAGGAAGCAGAATTGAAGCTGTAGGAGATAGAGAAAAAGTTGAAGGAAGAATAGGAGTTGAGGAGGAGAGAACGAGAAGAGAAGTAGAAGTAGGAAGAATAATAGAGGAAAGGCACTATGACAAAGGAAAAAACACCAATATAGTTTGAAGAGTAGGAACATGACCAACCAATAAGAAAAGAGGAAGGTGAACAGATGCAGGATCAAGAGCTTGCTCAACAAATTCAGCATTTGATAGAAGTGAATGACATGGAGATGGAACAAGATCAGTAGAATGAAGATGTTGATCTGATGCCAAGCACACCACATGTCATCCCTCAGTCTCCACCACCTCTAGTAGAAGAGCCAGCCCCAAGTGAGCGAGGGGGTGTTTTTCCCCTTGATGATGATCTGGTAATGGATGTGTACAATATTTCATTCAATAATTTCCAAAGGAGGATTGTACAAGCACGGAGAAAACACTTTCTAGATGATCACACATCACCTACATTTTTTAGAGAAAGGGTGATAGTGTCGGACTCTAAGAAACATCCAAATTCCATTATCGAAGTCAACTTACCCTATGTAGGAGAAACAAGATCAAACATTTAGTGTTTGATGGCCGAGAATGAGAAATTGGCACAAAACTTACAGGCTGCCAGGCAAGAGGAAAAACAACTCTGCATAACAACGAAAAATGTAGTTTCTACATAGGTTTACTTGGAGGAGATGAGAGCACTGATACTTGCTAAAGTATCAACACTTGGAGACATTGTGCAAAAGCTCTATGAGAGATTTGTCACCATACATAAAGGAGTTGTTCGTTTGCATGGCTTACAATAGTAGAGCAAAGAGTTTGTTAAAACTCTAAAGAACATACAAGTTACCATTGCTAATGTGCAAGAGTGGACAATGTGATACAAAGGGGAACTGCTTGACTTAGTGAAGAAAATGAAGCCATAGGAAGAGCTGGAGAAAGTGAAGGTTCAAATGTTGATTCAGAACAATAGGCAGCTTGCCTCATTCATTGGAAACATTCAGGCTTCATATGTAAGGTTGTTTAGTAGTTTTGATGTCTTGGTGAGAATAAAACAGACCCCATTAATCGGTTCCATCACCAAAGCCAAATCCAAGAACCAAGTCCGACAAGAGAATTAAGAATACTTAGAGCAGATGAAAAAGAATTCTACCAGGGAAGACTTGGAGCTAAATAACCAAACATGCAAAATTTCATCGGTGGTCTTGTCAAAATCAGAACAATGTTGCTCATGCTTCTGAATGAATTGGACACAGGTTCCAAGATAATGTGCCCAGATGCCATGCAAGCTAGAGTCTGCTTCTAGCTAGACATCATCACACATTATAAAGCTTGACACCAATATGTGACCGAGAAGGAAAAAGTGGAGGTTGCGGAGCTAGAATTCTCCCAAACTCAAGCATCATAGTGTTGTGTCTTGTTAGGCTATCAATTTCTCTAGACTACCCTATTTTGTCGTATATGGGTACAAGTGTAAAACATAATATTATTTGTAATTATGTTGTAAGTGAAATTCCAAGTGCCAATATTGGAATATGAAGAGTCATCATGTAATGTAATGTATCATTTTGTAAAGAAGTTGAAGAGTCATGAGGGTAGTCCAAAGGTCACAAAGGGGATTTAAAGAGTCACCCCCTCTTGTTATGAATAAGACCTCATAACTTATGTAAGGGGATTTTGGGAGCCAAGCTTTTGGCTAGGCTTAGGCTTAGGAAGAGATTGGGAGTATTGCGAAGAGCCTTGGATTCTCCGTAGTGTAGATCGATTGCACTTCTTTGGATGAGTAGACATTCTTGACTCTAATGTTCCACTATTGGGGCCAGTGGTTGTTAATGGTGTATGTATGAATGGAACTTTCACTTGTAATAATAAAATCAAAGGCAACACACTTTCATGCATATGTTGTGAATATAGTAGGACTATTCTCGTTGTATTTTCAATATATGTTATTTAACTTACACATATTTTCATTTTCATTTGTATGAATCTTGTTGAATGCATGTTGTTGTATTAACTCATCACTTTAACTTGTGGAATATTCCACATCTTAGCTTGTGACGTCATTCTTCTTGTGTGTTCCTTTCAAGATGCGTACTATTACAAGATTCTAAGGGAATCAGTTCCTTTTCCCTTCATGTGTTGTAACCTTCATGCATCACACTTGACTCTCCATAGGGTCACACACTTTCTCTCACCCAAATTTATCATACTGCCCTTTGCGTGTTTCTGTAGTCAATGCATAACATTACCACCAACTACTGGGACTCCTACTCCAAATGGTGTGAGGTCCAGTTGGGACTTCATATCGAGGAGATCCTCTGAATGTTGATGGGTCTAAAACCATCAACAAATACTTTCATATGGAAAAAATTATATGTGTCACCACTATCAATCAACACCACTACATGCTGATGTTTAATAAAACCTCAGATTTTGAGAGTCTCAGGAGAAGAAATATTGGCCAAGGCATGGAGTGAGATAACCAAGTCATCTAATGTAGCTAAAGTATCAGTGTCTGGGGTTGTTAGGGGTTCACCTCTTCCTCCTTAGTCACTTCATCGGTTGGAGCTTCATCAGTGGAGTTGTTTTCAGAAATGTCAATTTGAAAGAATTGTGGTTCCTTGCATTTATGTCCTGGGGAGTAGTTTGTCATCACAATAGTAGCAGATTCCTTGTTTCATTCTTTCATCCATTTCTTCTAGCACCACTTTTGAACCTTGAGTGTTTGGGAGGCGCTCGTATTAGGGGTGGGACCTTCCCATGAAATGAAATTTGGATGATTGGATTGGGCATTTAAAGTGACTTATACCTCTAATGCCTTGTTGCATGCTTCCAACCAACTAGATGGGTGATGCATTCTAACATGGGCTTAGATAGCTTCCTTTAAGCCACTGATAAAACATTCCAAGTAAAAGGCATATCCTAGTCCTTTATTCTGGATAGCCAACTATTCAAAGGCTGCAATGTAGTCCTTTACTGTACCCATTTTCCTGAGCTTCGTGAGACGACCCAAAAAGTGAGATTCCTAATCAATGCATTCCCAAATGGCCTTTGAGAATATGTTCTAAGCATTTCTGATGCCACTGCCACCATTATTGTCGCTCTTATTCCAAGTAAAGTGTTCCCACATTAGTTTAGTTTCCTCTTCCTAACTATTGTTAAGGCAAAAATATTGTTCCATTTGTGCCACACATACTATCAGGTTAGATCCATCAAATTTGTACATGTCCACCTTAGGTGTCTGGTGGCTTGAATATTAGTGACCTCCATGGAAATGAATGTGATGGATGGATTCTCCTTCTATGTGTGCATCAACACTATGTTATTCCCTTATGGGTTCACAAGGCATCTACATGGTAGTCAAATCATCTGTGAGTTTGTCAATGTATGCCTGGATGCCATCGACTTTTTTCTCGAGAGATTCAAATTTCTCCACTACCTTCTCCGTAGCCATAACTTGAGACCTAACACTGCACATACACTAGCTCTGGTCAAATTTTGATCTTACTTAAGATTAATATGGTTGGAAAGAGGGTAAGATTAAGAGTCTAGTGATGTGGGTCACTTGAAGCCACATTAGGAAAAAATTGGGACCGCACTAATATTGGGGGCTTACAGGTGAATGGTACCACTGCAATCAACTCGTCATCTTGAATATTATGGGTTAGGTCTCTTGCAAGTGTCTTGTGATGGCCCCAAATTTTTTTCTTTACTTCAAAAGGAGTTTTACTCCCAGCTGATCAATATTGTGGTGGCTAAAATCCAGAATGCTTGATACTGCCAAATATCCTGCAAAAATTGGGTCTGGACTGTAGTAATTGAAACTTCAAATTTTTGGCACTGAAAAATGTGTTGTAACAATTTGATCTGGGCTATGGCAACCAAAATCCTCATTGCACAAAGAATTTGATCTATGTTGTGAAAACCACAATTTCTAAATCTGATCTGTACTATGATGAAAAAACCCCAACTGTAGGATCTAATTCGTACAATAGCGGATGAACCCCAACTGTTGGATATGATCTAGAAGACAAGGTAGGGGATGATCTTGAGGGAACTATGGTCACAAAGGAGTGTCAGGTGCTAAAAATCACAATATATGTAGGGGTCCAACAATAGTACTTGACCTAATATTTCAGAGCGCTAACTAAGGAGGATTGATTGCAACCTTAGCCATACTACCATACTAGCCTATTGTATGTGTGAATAATCTCTTGGAGTGTTGTTCTCAATCTATTGTAGCAGTAAGATAACCAACGAATTATCTAAGGTGAGGTTTCAGGTTATCCTAGGGGGCTTCCGATATACCTAAGGGTATGTGGAAGTGTAGTTTATGGGTGTTTTGTCTAATGCACTACTACTTGAAGGGCTACCCACAGGGGTTACAAGGGAGTCCAACAAGCATGAACACATCCTGAAGTTCATACATGAATGACTCCCCAAATATGTAGGTTTATGCACTCAACAACAGATCCTGTGGTTTAAATATTGGAACACGTCTTTAGCCTAAAAACAATTCTGCGAAAATTGGAGGTACAGTTGGCTCTAGAAAGTGGTATGATACCACTTGTTATGGCCTTGACCTGCGAAAAATAACAAAATTCCAAAAATATGAAACAATATTACCAAAAACATAGAAATATCATATGAATTGAGAAAAAATGCAAGGATATTTTATTATTCATAAACATATTACAATGTTCACTTGCCACTTCGAGGAGGAAACCTCCAACAAAGCAGAGCTTGATTACAATAAGACTCAATGACTTTTCCCTTGCTATCTATGACTATTTATAGCTTAATGGCATCCAAAAACCTAACTACTAGTGGTCCCTTGCATAACATGGGATAACCACTTTATTTATTAACTATGGACCATTTATAACTAATTGTGGTCTGTTTTCTATAATATGGGTCAACCACTTACAATTATTATTAATGTAGATAACCATTTACAGACTTTATTGACTCAACTAACTAGTTATGACTTTGACTAGGCCCCTTGGGCTTATTATATAAATAAAGGGGTTATGGCTGGACCCTAAAAAAGGCCCTCTTTTTATTAGATAAACAATAATATGAAACATCTGCCCAAAATTGTAAGGGAAATCCTGCATGCAATCTCATGCACCTTGCATGCTCGATGATGTCATGTTCATCCTTTCTGAGACACCATTTTCCTGTGGTGTTCTTGGAACTGTCTACTCTCTGTAAATTCTATGCTCTAAACAGTAGTTATCAAAATCTTTTCTATAGTAATCACCTCCACTATCTAATCTTAGATAGTTTAACTTCTTTCCTGTCTCATTCTCAACCAAAGATTTCCATTTCTTGAAAGTATCAGATACAACATATTTATTTTAAATACAATAAATCCAAGTTTTCCTAGTTGCATCATCAATAAAAGTAACATAATAGCGAGAGCCACTGAGAGATGATACCTAAGTAGGTCCCCATACATTTTTATGCACATGCTCTAATGTTTTTATCTTCTTTTCCTTCCCAACTCTGATAAATATGGCTTTCTTATGTTTTCCATAAACACAATTTTCACAAAAATCGAAATCAACATGCTTCAAACCCAGCAACAAATTTCTTGAGTGAAGAATATGCATCCCCTTCTCACTCATTTTCCCTAGATTATTATTCCAAAGTGTTGTATATGATCGAGTGGAGGTTAAAGCATTAAAAAAATTATAAATACTATTACATAAATACAATGTATCAACCTTTTTCGCCTTTTTCTATTATCAGGGCTCCTTTAGTGACCTTCCAGGTTTTTTTCGTAAAATTAGTTACACAACCTTCACCTCCTAACTTACTTGTTGAAATTATATTTTTATTTAGATATGGAACATACCTTACCTCCTTCAATATCCATTGGTTTCCATTCTACTACTTTACAAAAATCTTACCCATTCCAATGATTTTACAGGGTTTATCATGACCCACACAAACTTGTCCAAAATCTCCTTGAACATAGTCACAAATGTTTCCTATCATGTGTGGCATGGAATGAAGCCCTTGAGTCTACTACCCATGCATCAATAATATTATCTAATGAAAGAATCAAAGCATATTTCAACACATCACCTATCACATTCGCTTCATGATTGTCTTATTGTTGTCCATCTCCTTCTTTTCCTTTCTGATGTTTGCAATCTTTCTTCAGGTGTACTTTCTTTCCACATTTCTAGCACACTATCCCTAATTTGGATTTGTATCTGTCTTTTCCTGACTTACTACGATATTCTGGGCTCCTTCCCCTTTCCATTTTTCTTCCCCTAGTCTCTACAGTCAAAGCATTGCTAGATGTCTCACCGAAGCTTTCCTTCACATTTCCTCACTAAGGATAGCACCAAAAACATCATTGAACTTTAAAGTACTAGATCTGAAGAGAGAGTTACTAATAACCATAACTAGGCCATTCCAACTTTCTGGCAATGAGCACAGAAATTAAAAATCGATAACTTCATCAAAGAAATTTACCCCCACAAAACTTAATTGACTAGTAACCGTGTTAAATTCATTTAAATGATCAGCAACAAATCCACCTTCTGACATCTTCATATTAAATAGATTCTTCATAAGAAATACCTTATTTGAGGCTGATCATTTTTCATATAGTTTGTTCAATGGTATCATTAATTTTTTTTTTGTTGTTTACATTGAAATGTTGAAGACCACTGGCGCTGCCAGGCATAGTTCTATTGTTCCCAGTGCCTTTCTGTCAAGAATCTCCCATTCTTCATCCATCATACTCATCGGCTTCTTTGATTTTACACTTAATGGTAGGTATAGATCTTTATGATATTGATAATATTTTCCATAGTTGGTAGTTTTTTTCGTTGAATTTATCAACCCTAAACCTACCATCTTTCGCCATTCCTCCCACTCGAATCATAAACCCTTCTCTCCTACGAGTTTATCAACCAAATAAAACCTTGACTTTGATACCAGTTGTTAGAATTTAATTAACGACGCAATGAAATACACAAAATATCACAAAAACGCAAATACGGAAACATATAAAACAAGAGAAACACATATATAGGTGGTTCACCCAATTTGGGCTATGTCCACGGAGAAACAACTAGTCATTGCTTTTATATTATCTAGCAAAATGAAGAGATAGAACCTATAACAGATCTACTGTAATTCCTCTTCTCTCACACACAATCTCCTCTTTCTTTCTCGCCCAAAATAATAATCCATTCACAATCAAATTCCCTCATATAGACCGAGGGGTTTCCTTATAGGGAAAATAACTCTAAATTAAACATAACTTCTACTGTCAGATCATCTGCCTAATGAATGGCTTAGATTGACTACGAAATTACAATATTTTACAAGGCAATTTTTCATCTATTTTTAGCTTCAGGGGCACTGCCCCCGAACCTTAGGCCATTGGGGGGGGTAATCCCCCCCACACCCCCTGTCAGGGATTGGGATCCAAAAGCGGTTGAAACAAGGCCTCTGAATCAGGAAGATAATCAGGCTGCACATTCAACATTGAAAATGGTTAATAAGCATTAAACATGGTTGATTATAGTTTATAATTATTAAACTTGTCTAACTATGGTTCACCATGGTATTTTATGTTTGATAATGGTCATTATTAGCTATGGTTTCCAATGTTTGACTATGTTGAATATGATTAACCATATAACTATGATCAATTATAGTTTGACCATAGTTAACCATCATTGACCATGTTTTACTATGGTTTGGACATGTGAAATAATATTTGATTATGGCTAACAATTTTTGAAAAAGGATTATCATGCTTATTAATGGTAGGGAATATTTGGAACAAAATTCACTGCGGTTGATGATGTTTGATTAGGTTTGAACATGTTTGACTATGGTTTGTTCGATAGTGATGTTCAACATAGTGAATTATGTCAAAGTGAAATGCTTATAAAGGGTTATGTCACATAATGGAAATTCTTAATGGTTTTGATAAATTATGTTGTGCAATATTTTTTTTTGTCTTGTTTTGATGTTCATATTAAATGAATTCTACTAAATTTTTATTTCACATAGTATCATTCATTAAGGCTTATGTCACATTACAATAATCCTTAAGGATTATGTTGGATTGCGGTGTTAATCTTGATTATCTTATATCAAGTAACTACATTCCTTGATGGTTATATCACTTTGCAACATCCACCAATGGTTATGTTTATTACAACATTATTCAAGGTTTATGTTTGATGTTTGATGAGCCCCAATATTACAACAAGAATGATGCAACTTATGAGTCTATCGACTTAAATTATCAACCTCGGATTCATACAAACCGAAGAGGGGTTTGCACAATATGTGCTACAGACACCTTCCTCTTCCTAGTATGACACCCTTTGATGCAAAAATAAAGAAATGAAACAAATTCAAATGATTAGACATATATGTAAGCCACCAATTTCAAGTTGCAAAAGGTAAATAGCAATGAGCAAATCTATTCTACTTTTGTTGGAAAGTAAATCTAGACTAATTGCAGAAATCAACATTCAAGAAGTAAGAAATGTAAGAGATAAATGGAAACCTAACCAACCCTCAGCTCAAATAAAGTGTTCTCAAAGCATTAATAGGCTATAAATCTACCTCTACCATGAATTTGGAGCAGATCTAGGCAACAAAGTTCTCAAAATCAAACTCTATAAGATTGCTACAAGATGTTTGTCTCTCAAGTTAACTTGAAATATGCATAAGAAAATCAAATGAAAATAATATTGGGTAATTTTGTTACTGATTAGGATTTCCTAGGACTCCAATCCAAGTGGAATCACCGAAAAATACTATTTTTAACATGTGATAAAAAAATAACAGAAAATTACTACTCTAAAAACTAGAAATTCCATAATCAGTGAGCTAGTTAGCTAATCAAATGCTAAACCTGATCAAGTGAAAATTATGTGGGGTAAATTTTGCTATTAATTAGTATGTCCTAGGACTCTAATACAATTTTAATCACTCAAAAATACCATTATTATCATGTGCTAAGAAATAGAAAAAAATTACTATTGTTTCCCTACAAGATTGTTGGGAATGATTGTCTATCTACTTTATTACCAAAGCAAAGTTCCTAATAAGTCTATGAATCCATTTTATTCATTTTTATGGTATTATTGTCATTATGTAGTTCCTAGGGGTGGTCAGGAGTGTTGTGGGGAAAATTGGAATGCATTTAGAGGCTTTTTTCATAGTGCTACATGATTGGGACAAAGTGTTACAAGATTGTCTAGTTTTGCTACAGGATCATATCTGAGAAGAATCTGTGAGCTTATAAGGTTTTATGAAGGCACAAAATGGTGGGATAAGGTGGGGGAAGGGTGTATTAAGCCCTTTACAAGCCTAGTTCTCATTAGAAGCCCATATTGCATAAGGAAAGATGCACACTATGGCATTCAACAAATTTGGAAAGTGAATTTTGTAAATAGACTACTCGAAGAGGTTGTTGGGGAAGGAATGAAAGAATTGGTGATATAATGAAAAGTGTAAATGATGATTCTCATCCTTGCAAACTCATACCCTAACATGCACACTGGATATATTATTCTTTTGGTGCTTGAAAATACTGCCAAAAAATGATTTAATTGCATAAAATAGAGATGAAAAAGGAAACTAATTCAAGATATAACTATTACAATAGGATATTAACTATATTTTTGGATTTCCAACACAATATATACAAATACACTTACCACTAAAGAGGTGATTAACATACCCGCACATGAAAATTTCTTATAAACAAACTCTGCTAGAAAGGAAAGGAAATACTGCTAGCTAGATACAAGAGAGAAGATGCATGAATAAAATACACAATGGAGAGAGACTAGAGCATCTGGGTTGGGCCCTAACCGAAGAGGAATCATCCATCTAAAGATGGATCAGACTGAAAATATGATAGCTTTCATTCACTGTCAAAATAATACATAACAAAATACTAGGCAAAGAAGCCTGCTACTCCTCAAAATCTATTCCCTAGTAATTCAAACTCTCCTATTGGGATACTTGGTTCATTTATTTATAAAAAATACTTGAGTGGCAACCTCCTTGAAGAGGGGTGGATATTTTCCTCCAATTCCCTAAAATTGTGGATCTCATTCTCTAATTTATTTCGTATGCCAAGGAGGATAGATCCTCTATAGCCAGCCAAGCTCAAGATCCTCTTTTGATGGGGAACACATCCCTACATTTTCTCAATCAATAGAGCTCCAAAATTTTCTCAATAAATTCATAATATTCCTTTCATTTATTGGTAGGGAACAAGTCCCTAGAGTCTCTCATTCTGCAGATCATTTAGAGTTCACTCAATATTCTCTCAATATTCTACAAAAATTAATAATATTAGGCACATAATAAGAAATTATCTGTAAACATTCCTAAGAATATATGAAAGCTAAAACAAGTAAATTTAAGTGTCGAAGACAAGATTTAATATATCCTTTATGTGAGTAAGAAAGTTTATATGGGCCTTAAATTGTGTCTAATTTGGAGGCCCATCATACCACCTAATAAAATGTTGCTCAACCTTTGAGCAACGTATTCATCCTCCTTGTTATAAGGGATTTACAATTGCAGAAAAAAGTATCTCCCCTAGGTTTGGTGGCTAACCTAGAACAACAAAGAGACAAGGAATACAATGCTTTCCTTAAAGTAAATAAATGACAGTATGAAGCCTAACTGGAATCTGTCACGGGCTTCGCTCCTTCTTTAGCTTGAATGCTCCAATTCCACCTCCAGTAGCCAAAATTAGAACCCGCACAATAAGATGAAATGAGCCAAGAAACTATAAGATTTATGCATTATCATCTATATATTCTATTCAATAGATCAACATGGTATTGAAATATATGAAATAACAACATCACATATAGGAAAACAGAGAATTCTTTGCATTAATATAAATGGAAGGACTTTACAACCATAAATAGGTGTTGATCTTGTAGAAGAGCTCCTCCAAGGCTGACTTGTCCTTTCCTTGTCACAATGTGCACCTAAAATCACCCTAAATGCATGAAATGAAACCTCTCACTGCAACATCATAAGGGGAACATAACTCTCCAAAATCCAAGCACCACCAAATTGATGCTTATGGAATGAGGTAAATATATAGCAAGGAGAGGTATTTTATGAATTCTTATCCATTTACCAATTGGCTTGAGATCCAAAAGTGATGGGACGATGAGCACAAGAGATAAGATGGCGATCTCTCCAAGGTGGAATCAGATAGGATTCAAATGTTTGTACAAGGTAAATGGTTGAAACAACCTCTAGACACTTTTGGAAGAGGAAGCTTTAGATTTTTTTTTTTTTTTTTTTTTTTTTTCCCGAATTATAGTTATGTAGAGTGCACTACATAGCACCCTAAGAGAAGGAGAGACTACAATGCAACGCAGTTGCTCAATCATGCAGGGTGCATTGGTCCTTAAAATCACTGAAATGAAGGAGTTAAGGGAATAAACATAGGGATTAGGGATATTCATGCTTAGGTATTTGTGTAAGAAGGATGACAATATGTTGAAGGATGTGAATTGATCCTTTTTGAAGGACTATTGACCAGATGCAACAGAATGGCCTATAATAGATTGCCCCCTAAAGCGTAAAGTCAGAAATGATAGCTGATGATTGAAGTGCTTTACCTTTTTACAAGTCAAGATCAAGAACAACCAACAAGATTCATATGTTACAATACATTTACATCATGACATATTTGTTGCTAAGGGAGGCATACCCATACTCAACACATAAGCTAACATAACATGTACAATGATCAAAAGACACATCCACAAATGAAAATTGGTGGACCCATAACTAGATGATTGTGTGTATGATCATGGCCATAATATATTGTGATCTATATATAACTCCTGAAATAAAAGCATGGATGGATGAAACTAAATCTGGGTGTCTTCTATCTCCTTCAGAAAACCAACCAACATATGAGTCTAACCATGTGAATCAATGAGCTGAGGTCGAACATGGTAGACATGATCTGATTACTGGAAAAAGATGTAAGTCGTTAACAAATGTGAGACAAACCATTGATGATGTTAATGGATCTCAAGGTACTACAGTACAATCCGTATGGTGTGAATAAATGAGTGGATGTTGAACACCACACAAATTATTTCAATTGAAGGCCATTGATGTAAACTTGTCATCGAGAGCGAGGAAACTTACCATTCGTGTATGTAAGCACCAAGGTACCAAGGGGTGTTTCTAAGTCGACTTACTAGATAATGTGTTGATGTTGATAGGAAGCGACCCATCACAGGAGGGCCTTGATGTATCCCCCATCAACGACATGAAAAAGGAATCATGATTGAGACAAAATGATGTTGATATGGAATTGGATCAGGAAAGGGAAACATGTAATGAAGGCTTAAGAGTATTGTAAAGGATACCAACTAAATGACTTCTCTTGAACACAACAATGACACTAAATTGAGTTGGCAACATTGACCCTAAACCGAAATGGAGGCTCTAAAAATGATATGATAACCAAAAGACAAGCATATTACCCAACCCAACAGCCATAGAGATGAAGCGGAAAAGTGTCATGTTCAAGAGCAACTCAGTGCCATTAGAAAATGGAATACCATGTTTTCCCAAATTCCCCAACCATAAGGATTAATACCTCTTTATTTTTTATTAAGATTGAGGAAGATAACATATTCTTGATCTATAAGTTCATCCTTCAGATGAATCCATCAGAGTATATTTAATGAACCCTAAGAAGGAGTGGTTCAGCCTTGTCATGTTCGACAAGTCCATCGTTGTTTGATGATTTAATGAGTCCAGTGAAGGTAAAACTTGACTTCTTTTTCATGTTTAGAGAGTGAAAAAGATGCAAAAAAGAAAACTCTAGATTTCCCTTTTCGTAGATAAATTCTCAAGTCTGAAACAGTAGAAAAATATACTCAAGAGAACCTCTTAGCCATGTTTGACTAAGGTATTCCTTTTTCATAAATAGTTTGTCTCAGTCTGAAAAAGGGTTAAACTTATACTGAGTAGATGTCTTCTCATTTTCTTTTTTGAGTTCGAAAAGACAAGTGCTCGACAATATTTTCATATTTTGGGAGTTTGAAAAACGCTGAAAGAGGAATCCTCCTGGAGGAACAAGTGGTATAAGGATAACAACTAGTTCCAGTCATGATGGAACTGCTCAAAACACGCAAAGGTCAAGAGGTAGGCTAACAAGAGCACTCATCATAGCGGTTCCTCAGTAAAGGGTAAAAACCAAGTGAAAGTGTATGATCGGTCGAGCAGATGGTGACGATGGAATGAGAAAACCAAGGCTCATCTGGCATAAACATGCTGATAAAAATGAAAATCATGTAAGTAAGGATGAGAATGGTTTCATTTTTTACACAAGCTTGAAACATGGGAAAGTATGCTTGAAATTGGTTTCATTTTTACACAAGCTTGAATTAGAGGAAAAACTATGCTTGAAAGTGGTTTCATTTTTACACAAGATTGAAATAGAGGAAACTTATGCTTGAAATAAGTTTGCATACCCCCAACATAATGAAACAATTTGAGGAACATGCCCCCCAAGATTAATTTCATTCACCTAAGTAGACTACTGATTGCGAAAAGGTGCATGGAATGAAGGTTCATTTAGGAGATCAAGTGAATGACTCGACTGGGAATTTACGAGATCTAATTAAAGACTCTAATTGAAAGGGGATTTGTTTCATTTTTTAACGAGCTTGACACAATAAAATGAACTCTTCTCAAAGGGCCTTGTTTCATTTTTTAACGAGCTTGACACAAGAAAAGGAACTATTCTTTGGGAACCTTGTTTCATTTTTAACGATCTTGACACAAGAAAAATAACTCTGCTTTGGGAACCTTGTTTCATTTTTTAACGAGATTGACACAAAAAAATAACTTTTCTCATAGAACTTGTTTCATTTTTTAACGAGCTTGACACAAGAAAAGGAACGGTGCTTAAGGGACTTTGTTTCATTTTTTAAGGAGCTTGACATAAGAAAAGGAACTATGCTCTGAAATCATACCATGGCTTCCAATAAGTTCTCATCAAATGGGAGAACAATGCTCTTGAAGGGATCAAAGGATCCAATGGATAGATCAGACTCCAATTCCCCTAGTAAATGATGCACTATATCACCTATTGGATCTAGGTCATAAGAAGTTGACAAGACAATGAAAGGCTCATCTTCGTCAATAAGTATGTGAATGGGATAGGTTGCCACATTATTAACCTGTGGTGGGGAATATACCACTTGCATATAAGGACCATTTAGGGAATTTGGTTGAATGGGAGTCAAATTAGGACCAACAAATGAAAGCTGGTCAATAGTTACGATTCTTCCTTCATGAAGGAAACACATCACCCCATTTACCAGTCTAGGCTTGAGATCCAAAAGTGACGGGACGATGAGCTCAAGAGATAAGATGGTGATTTCTCCAAGGTGGAATTGGATAGGATTCAAATGTTTATACAAGGTAAATGGTTGAAACAACCTTTGGACACTTCTAGAAGAGGAAGCTTCGGAATTTTTTTATTTTTCCCCGGATTATAGTTATGCAGAGTGCACTACATAGAACCCTAAGAGAAGGAGAGACTGCACTACAACGTAGTTGCTCAGTTATGCAGGGTGCATTGGTCCTTAAAATCACTGAAATGAAGGAGTTAAGGGAAGAAACATAGGGATTAGGGATATTCATGCTTAGGTATCTGTGCAGGAAGGAAGCCAATATGTTGAAGGATGTGAATTGATCCTTTTTGAAGGCTTATTGACCATATGCGACAAAATGGCCTATAACAAATTTCCCCCTAAAACAAAAAGTCAGAAATGATAGCTAATGATTGAAGTGCTTTACCTTCTTACAAGTCAGGATTAAGAACAACTGATGAGTTTCATCTGTTATAGTAAATTTACATCATGACATCTTTGTTTCTAAGGGAGGCATACCCATACTCAACACATAAGCTAACATAACATGTACAATGATCAAATGATGCGTCCACAAATGAAAATTGGTGGACCCATAGCTAGATGATTGTGTGTATGATCATGGCCATAATATATTGTGATCTATGTATAACTCCTAAAATCGAAGCCTGGATGGATGAAACTAGATCCGGGTGTCTTCTATCTCCTTCAGAAAACCAACCAACATATGAGTCTAACCATGTGAATCAATGAGCTGAGGTCAAACATGGTAAACATGATCTGATTACTGGAAAATGATGTAAGCCGTTAACACACACGAGATAAACCACCGATGATGTTAATGGGTCTCAAGGTACTACAGTACAATCCATATGGTATGAATAAATGAGTTGATGTTGAACACTACACAAAGTCTTTCGTTTGAAGGCCATTGATGTAAACCTGTCATCGAGAGTGAGAAAAATTACCATTCATGTATGTAAGCACCTAGGTACCAAGGGGTGTTTCTAAGTCAACTTACTAGATAATGTGCTAATGTTGACAGGAAGTGACCCATCACAGGAGGGCCTTGATGTATCCTCCATCAACAACATGAAAAAGGAATCATGATTGAGACAAAATGATGTTGATATGGAACTGGATCAGGAAAGGCAAACATGGAATGAAGGCTTAAGAGTATTGTAAGGCATACCAAATGAATGACTTCTCTTGAACACAACAACAACACTAAATGGAGTTGGCAGCATTGATCCCAAACTAAAATGGAGGCTTTGAAAATGATATGATAACAAAAAGACAAGCATATTACCCAACCCAACAGCCATAGAGATGAAGTGGAAAAGTGTCATGTTCAAGAGTGAGTCATTTCCATTAGCAAATGGAATACCCTGTTTTATGAATTTCCCCAACCATAAGGGTTAGTACCTATTTATTTTTTAACAAGACCGAGGAAGATAACATATGCTTGATCTGTAAGTTCTTCTTTTAATTGAATCCCTCAGAGTATATTTAACAAACCCTGAGAAGGAGTGGTTCAGCCTTGTCATGTTCGACAAGTCCATCATTGTTTGATGATTTAATGAATCCAGTGAAGGTAAAAATCGACTTATTTTTCATGTTTAGAGAGTGAAAAAGAGGCAAAAAAAGAAAAATACAGATGTCCCTTTTCGTAGATAAATTCTCAAGTTTGAAAAGGTAGAAACAAATACTCAAGAGAACCTCTTAGCCATGTTTGACTAAGGTATTCATTTTTCGTAAATAGTTTATCTCAGTCTGAAAAAGGGTTAAACTTATACTGAGTAGACGTCTTCTCATTTGCTTTTATGAGTTCGAAAAGACAAGTTCTCAACAATCTTTTCATATTTTGGGAGTCTGAAAAGAGCTGAAAGAGGAATCCTGCTAGAGGAACGAGTGGTATAAAGGATAGCAACTAGTTCCAGTCATGATGGAACTGCGCAAAACACACAAAGGTCAAGAGGTAGGCTAACAAGACCACTCATCACAGCGGTTCCTCAGTAAAGGGTAAAAGCCAAGTGAAAGTGTATGATTGGTTGAGCAGATGGTGACAATGGAATGAGAAAACCAAGGCTTATCTGGCATAAATAGGCTGATAAAAATGACAATCATGTAAGTTAGGATGAGAATGGTTTCATTTTTTACACAAGCTTGAAACATGGGAAAGTATTCTTGAAATTGGTTTCATTTTTACACAAGATTGAAATAGAGGAAAACTATGCTTAAAGTGGTTTCATTTTTACACAAGATTGAAATAGAGGAAACTTATGCTTGAAATAAGTTTGCATGCCCCCAACATAATGAAACAATTCGAGGAACATGCCCCCCAAGATTAATTTCATTCACCTAAGTAGACTACTAATTGTGAACATGTGCATGGAATGAAGGTTCATTTAGGAGATCAAGTGAATGAATCGATTGGGAATTTACGAGATCTAATTAAAGACTCTAATTGAATGGGGTTTTTTTTCATATTTTAATTAGCTTGACATAGGAAAAGACTTATGCTCGTGACACCTTATTCATTTTTTAACGAGCTTGACACAAGAAAATGAGCTTTTCTCAAAGGGCCTTGTTTCATTTTTTAACGAGCTTGACACAAGAAAAGGAACTCTTCTTTGGGAACCTTGTTTCATTTTTTAATGAGCTTGACACAAGAAAAATAACTCTACTTTGGGAACCTTGTTTCATTTTTTAACGAGATTGACAGAAGAAAAATAACTTTTCTCCTAGACCTTGTTTCATTTTTTAACGAGCTTGACATAAGAAAAAGAATTGTGCTTAAGGGAATTTGTTTCATTTTTCAAGGAGCTTGACACAAGATAAGGAACTATGCTTTGAAATCAGATCATGGCTTCCAATAAGTTCTCATTAGATGGGAGAACAATGCTCTGGAAGGGAGCAAAGGATCCAATGGATAGATCAAACTCCAATGCCCCTAGTAAATGATGCACTATATCACCTATTGGATCTAGGTCGTAAGAAGTTGACAAGACAGTGAAAGGCTCATCTTCATCAGTAGGTATGTGAATGGGATAGGTTGCCACATAATTAACCTGTGGTGGGGAATATACCACTTGCATATAAGGACCATTTAGGGAAGTTAGTTGAATGGGAGTCAAATTAGGACCAACAAATGAAAGCTGGTCAATAGTTACGATTCTTCCTTCATGCAGGAAACACATCACACAAAAGAGTGAAGAGAAAAGAGATCCCATGACATAAACATAGTCACGCCCAAGGAGTAAATTAAAATTGAAAGGGCCTTGGACTACCATCAAATCGATATAGACAGTCTTTCCTCCCAAAGTAATAGGCAACTTAGGAAGGATCCCTAATGGTTGACTGGTTCCTCATTTAAAAGCCAACAAATTTTGGGTAACAGGTAGAATTTGTGGAGAACCTAAAGCTTGCCAAGTAGTTGAGGACTAGGGAAAATTTTAGGGCTAATATTCGCAGGTGGACTAGTTTCCATGCTTTTTCCAAAAAAGGATTGGCCAATTTCCGTTTTCATCTAAAATGATTCACCCAAATTTTACAGTCACCATTATTTTACCTTAAAAATTACCAAGATATTATATCGACTAATATAAAATCATTGAAAATCTAAAAATATCTACAAAAATATCAACAAATTTTTTACAATTTGCATATTAGGGACTAGTAAGATTCACCCAGGTTTCTAAACTTTAAGACAAACTTCCATCCTCAAAATTTTCCCTCTTAAGGATAGAATACTAACAAATTCACCTTCATCTATGATTGTTCTAGGTACGACCACATTATAAGATTGTACTATGATCTGGAAGGGCACATAAGGAGGAAGGTGATATCCTGCCAGTCAACTCCAATCAAAGGAGGTGACCAAATTACTTGGAGGGGGTATTGTAGGAATGGGAGAACTACCCCCTAGTTATATGGGATGAGAGAACTACTCCCTTGTGACGTGGGAATGGGAGGATTTCCCCCCTATTCCATTGGAATGGGAGGATTGATCCCTAGTCCATTGGAATATGAAGAAACAAGAAGAACCTGAGCGGCATGAAGTTCATGCTCAATGTGAAGGTACGATCAACTAAAGTGGGAATTGAGTCAAACATTTTCTCAATCAATGGTTTTCTAGGAACAAACTCATGGGATTCACGTTAAGAGAGAGAGGGATTGATGGGATTCAAATTCTGATCAATCACATCATCAACTAGTGAAGGACTGGGAGAATGCTTCCGGTAACCAATTGGAAGTCGTAGCTAAGAAACTATAAGGTTTTCCAACACTTTTGAGGCTTCATCCATATAAGGAAAAAGGTGAATAAGATGATTCCCTTCACATAACTTATAGGTAAATTTGACTTTACCCTTTTTCCCATGGACCTTACTATCACTAGTTGAGGGTTTATCACAAACATGATCTCCACAGGCTGATAATGAAGGTTGATGTGAGCCTGTGGACCACACTTGTAATACCTTAGGAATACTAGGACAATCTCTAAGAATGTGATCTCGCTTACAAACCATGCAAGGGAATTTAACTTTGCAGGGCTGATTGGAATGTTTCTCCATACTAGTTGCATCCGTAGAAATGGTTGCTTGGTTGCCCCCCTGCTTATTTTTCTCCTTCTTATTCTTCTTCTTCTTAGCTTCCTGGTTACTAGAATCAATACTTTCACCAGGCGAGGAGGAAGAAAGAGATGAAGAAACAATAGGCGAAGAAGGAAAAGGGTCAACTTTAGGATCAACATGAGTTTGATGTTGTTCAGGTGGAGGAGAACTTGGTTGAGAAGTAGTTTGGACATTCAGAACCATAGGGGTTGAAAATAACCAAACTGGAAAACCAATGGTAAATCTAGGAAGGGACAACATTTCCATATAAGGAGCACCAATATTTCCAAAAGAAGGAAAAATACCAAGATTCCCGTCAGAGGGGTTCCCTTTATTGGTAGACTCTGGAACTGTTGCCATTAGTCTCAACCTAAGATCCACTAAGGAGTTGTTCCATGGGTATGATGTTGTTCTGCGATCAATTAATTGATTTTAGAAATTAAAGACACACACAAAACAAAGGGGTAACTAGGTATTAAGGTTTACCAAGCAACCGTGAACTACAATATACATCTTGGCAGACTAAGGACTTAACGTATGTGCAGGAAATAACCTTGAATGTTGTGTTTGTTGTATCATGGTATACAAGGTGACATACTTGGTTACCTATGGATGGATAAAAACCTATAGGGGACTCCCAAAATATACTCAAAAGTACGTGATAGTGAAATCCGTAGTAGTGTTTTCTAATGCATAACCCACGAGGGCTTCACTCAATGAACCTTTGACGTATCACATGCGTTCATGGCATATTAAATAATACCATTAATTTGATTACATATTGGAAAAAACCTCTAAAAATCACATTATTTAATCCCCTACCAATACGAATCCAATACACCTTCCCAATTTAAATACCCTTACTTTCACTAGATATTGTAAGTATCCATTTTTTCATTAATGATTTTTACACCCCTTTATATTTTTCATTTTCTTTGGCCTCCATTTGTTATACTGTCCAATATAAAAACCCTCTACCCCCTATATATTATGTCATTTTTACCTTAATAAATACCCCCCAATATGAACCCATGTGGTATGGTATTGCTCCCCCAATGAAGCCCCTGTGGCATAACCACTCGATGAGAGTGTTCCCATATACTTATCATGCGTGGAGCACCATCCGATATACCCGAAGGTACGTGGAGAAAAATCCTATACACTTACACACATGGAATGAGATTTCACCCCCGGGATATGATGTCAAAAAACAATGACAACTCCTACGTTTAAAGACACCCGAATACATCTCTAGCCTAGACCTCTATGTGTGCCGTTAAGTTTCAAATGAACCTTAAGTTAATTGAGATGAATTTTAAAGTTGATCTTGAATTATGTTTCAGTTTCAAAGCTCAAAAATTGATGTCACCTAAACACACCTATGATGCAACTAATATGATGGAAACAAGTCTTTTCATTTTCCTTGTAACAATGAAAGGCCTAACTATGTAGGGGAATAAGAAATAAATCAATAATGCAATGAACAAGTGATGCAAGAATCAATCTATATAACTTCACTTTTCCAATCAAAATCAAATCCCTATATGCAATGCATGGTGCATAAGATTTTTCTTTTCGATTCCACTTAATTTTTAGATGAAAACTAAGAGATTTTTCAAATAATTGATAAAAGAAAACTATTCTGAATGATGACTAAAACACCAATTATTTAAAGCACTCAATGAATAAACAATTTAGTTTTCTAATGACCTAATGAAAAGAACAAAGGAAAAGCTAAAAAAATTCTTATCAAAGTCACTCAAAAACAAAATCAAACCAAATGGAGGCTTATGAGAGACCAAGACACACTCAGGGACATAAGGAGGACCAACCAAAACAAAGTTAATTAGAGAGAAAATCACAAAAAGACAATTTTTTTGCATCAAACCAAGATCATAGAAGATGCTGAAAGGGCTGGGTTGCACTACAACACAAGTGTAGAGAAGGCTAGGATGCACTGCAATGTAATGTCTCTAGACCACAAGGTGTGGTTATCAAGGAATAGAAAGTTTCGGCACAAAAATTGAAAGTAAATCTCAATGAAAGGTCTTCCTAGGTTTGTTCTTGACTGAGTATAACAATAAAGTTCTGTCAAGGAGGTAATCAAACAAAATATACAAAGGAACCACCAAGGGAATACACCATTCCCTAGCATAGTCACCAATTTTTTATACGAGATTTATGATTGTGGACAAAAGCATCTCTCCTAGGTTTGGTGGCTAACCTAGAACAACATAGAGACAAGGAATATAATGCTTTCCTTAAAATAAATAGATGACAGTATGAAGCCTACCTGGAATCCATCGTGGGATTCACTCCTTATTTAGCTTGAATGCTCCAATTCCAACTTTGATTGCCAAAATTAGAACCTACATAGTCAGAAGACACAAACCAAGAAACTATGGTACCTATGAAATATCATTTATATACTCTATTCAATAGATCAACATGGTATTGAAATATATGAAATAATGACATCACATATAGGAAAACAAAGAATTATTTGCATTAATATAAATGGAATGAGTTTACAACCATAAATAGGTGTTGATCTTATAAAAGAGCTCCTCCAAGTTTGAATTGTCCTTTCCTTGTCACAATGTGCACCTCCAATCACCCTACATGCATGAAATGAAACCTCTCACCACAACATCATAAGGGTAACATCACTCTCCAAAATCCAACCACTACCAACCTGATGGTTATGGAGTGAGGTAAATATATAGGAAGGAGAGGTAGTTCATGAATTCTTATCCATTTACCAATCTAGGCTTGAGATCCAAGAGTGATGGGAGGATGAGCTCAAGTGATAAGATGGTGGTTTATCCAAGGTGGAATTAGATAGGATTCAAATTTTTATCCATGTTAAATGGTTGAAACAACCGCTAAAAGCTTCTAGAATAGGAAGCTTCAAAACTTTTTAATTTTTTCCGCAATTTCTAGAATCAATGCACCCCCACTGTTATGCAGGGTGCACTGCGTAACACCCTAAGAGAAGGAGAGAATCCATTGAAACACAATTGCTTAGTTATGCAGGGTGTGCTGGTCCTTAAAATCACTGAAATGAAGGAGTTAAGGGCAAAAACTCAGGGATTAGGGAGATTCATGAGTAGGGCTTTGTACAAGGATATGACAATATGTTAAAGGATGTGAATTGATCCCGTTTGAAGGCCAATTGATGAGATGTGACAAAATGACCTATAACATTCCTTTCCCTATTGTTCTTCATGTATGTTGGTCTATTTCATTCTTTGTTTGTTGGTCCATGTGTTGTTCCTCCCACTGCTCTTCTTGCTACTCTTCTATCTACATTTCTTCCAATATCTCAGTTTCCCAAGGAACTCCTAATGCAATTTTAGGTTGCTTCTTCCTCTAAGGCGATTCTTTAATTGTAATGAGTTCTATTTGTGAGGGAAACACCTTGTTTTTTGTTTTTATTCTTGGTCTTCCTATGGCACTTATCCTTGCAAAAACAACAATTTCTTGGCATCCATTACCTCATTACTAATTTCATTCTCATTAAATTCCAAACCTCTTGCTGCTGATACAAATTCTTAGCCACTTGGATCTTGGAAATTGACTGCAAACTCAAGTGAATTTCATCATTATATCCCCTTATCCTTTCAAATAATTTCATCTGGTTGCAATTTTGGAAAATTGTAAGCAATTCAGGATGTTGATGGATTCCCTTTGTGTTGGTGGGTTTTATCTTGTTAAATCCTCCTCCCATATTTTCAAACTGTGAATTCTATGTGCATAGCTAGGATTTTTCTTGTACCACTCAGTTTTTTAATTTGTAGGAGTCTAGGTGTCCTTGATACCTCCCACAACACACACTGAGGGCTTTCCCTAATTTATTTTCTTTCCAGTGTTTATAAAATTCCTCTCAGAGAAGAGAACAAGCAATATGGTGGAAAACAAGGGTTGCTATAGGAAACATAGTTTTCTGTAGCAACTCTAAATAAGGAATAATTTTGACAATGGTGACCTCAGTTTTCAATTGCAAGAGTGAATTTTGGCTTCTTGGTCATGAGACATCACACTATCCATCAAATTTTCATGAACACCCTTGACTAAAAATTTGAATTCTACTTTTATCATTAAATTATGGAATTGAAAACACTTAACCCAAAGCTCTTTTTTCTTATAGAGGGAGAAATGTTGGTGAATAACCTAAATCAAAAGAAGGGAATGGTGTGATGACCAACCTGGTGACTTGGATACCTTTCACCCTTGGATAATTCACCATTGTTCAACTCATACTGTCTGTAGCAAATCCTATGCAACTTTGTTTTGTTTCTTTGTAGCTTGTAGTAATTACTTAATCACCGTCCAACACCTTAGTAGCAAAATTTTTATATAGGATCTCTCCTGTAGCACTTCGTTAACTTCCTGTAGCAAACTATCTCTCTTGTAGTAGCCTATACAATCATGTAGAATCCTATTTGTATCCTATAATAGTGTGTGTAGGTTCCTATAGTAGCAAATTTGCATGTTGAGAGGGGGGTGGGTTCACCTTTTTATGTTTATTTTTTTTAGTATTTTTTTGATAATTTTTTCTCTTTTTTCCATAGAAACAATATTGCATGCAAAAAAACTCAAAGTACTTTGAGTTAACTGAGTTGGACCCCACCTACCCCTTCACACTCCTTGTCCTCCATCATGACTAAATGATAAAAACCTAGTCTCTTGAGTCTTTTTCACTTTTGTCTTGTTCCTATCCACACATGTGGGTGTCTTGGTGGAAAAGTGAAGTTAACTGCTAGATAAGGATGAGACTGCTCTGCTACTAAGTTTGGTTATAATTTTTTTTTTTCCTTCATACACTTGCAATGTTTTTTGAGCTAAAAAATGTATATAAGAGAGGTTTTGATGATTTCATAGCTAGGATTTACCCTTGATGTGTTTTTACAGTTGATATTGAGGTTGTTGATATGATAGCTGATGCTTCCTTTTGTGGTTTTGAATCTGATATGTTGATCTCTTGACATTTGCATGGAATTTCTAGACATTGGTGAGGCTGCTTTCATGTGTTTTATGAGGTAATTACTTTATCTCCCTTGATTACTGCAATTTCTTGAGAAAGATGTGTATTTTTTTTCCTCTTTTGTTGAATGAAGTTCGATGATGCAATTCCTTTCTTCATGTAGGTTCTCTTTGGATCAGATGCTGCTGCTTGCTGGGTGATCAAGAATATTGGTAGAAGTTGAAAAAGTTCCTTTTTCTGCTCAAAATCAAGGAAATGACTCTCCATTGCCTTCATGATGGTTGGTTCTTTCAATCGGATGCTCTACTTGTGGTCCTGTAGGGTTTGTGTAGACTGCTATAGGATTGGATTATTTCCTGTAGAAGTCACACAAACCCCTAAAATATCTCAAAATATTAATGAAATGCTTTTAGAAGCTCTAATAATTCATGATGAGCTCATGGATAGGGACTAGAAACTCCGGTGGTGGTGAAAACTGTGGAATAAGGGGTGAAAATGTGTTGGGTGTGGAGCCTGATTATCTTCCTAATTGTTCAAAGTTTTTTTTGTTTCAACCACATTGGATCCCTATTCCTAATGGGGTGGAAATGCCACCCATTTAATCATTGTCACTATCAGGGGTGTGCAGGAAGGGAAACAATGATTTTTATGAGCCCCCCTCGGCGAAGGTTAGGGAGAAGCGCCCTGAAGCTAAAAATAGTTGAAAATTTGCCTTGTAAAATATTGTAATTTCGTATTCAATCTAGGATGTTCATTAGGTGGATGATCTAACAGTAGAAGTTATGTTAATTTAGGGGTTTTTTTACCTTAGAAGGAAACCCTCGGTTTATATGAGGGAATTGTATTGCAGCTGTGAATTATTATTTTGAGCGAGAGAGAGAGAGGAGGTGTGTGAGAGCAAAGAGAAAATTACAATAGATCTATTGTAGGTTGTATCTCTTCATTTTGATGGATAATATAAAAGGAAGGATTTGCTGTTTCTTCGTGGACATAGCCCAAATTGGGTGAACCACATATATCTATGTATCTCTTGTTTTATGCATTTGTGTATTTGTGTTTCCACAATACTTTATGTATTTCATTGCTTCGTGAATTAATTTCTAACAACTAGTGTTAGAACCAAACATATATTTGGATGATACACTCGCAGGAGAGAAGGGTTCTTGGTTCGAGTGGGAGCAATGGTAGAAGATGGTAGGTTTATGGTCGAGAAATTTAATGGCCAAAAATACTAGCCATGGAAAATGAAAATGGAATATTATCTATATAAGAAAGATCTGTACCTATCATTGAGTGGAAAATAAAATAAGCCAATAAGTATGATGGATGCATAATGGGAGATTCTTGACAAAAAGGCACTAGGAATAATACGGTTGTGTCTAGTAGCGTCGATGGCATTCAACATTTCAAATGAAAAAAAAACATAAGCTTTAATGACAACATTTTCCAAACTATATGAAAAACCCTCAGCCTCAAATAAGGTATTTCTTATGGAGCATCTATTTGATATGAAGTGTCAAAATTGGATCTGTTGATGATAATTTAAATGAATTTAACACGATTACCAATCAGATAAGTTCTATAGGGGTAAATTTTGATGATGAACTTAGGGCTCTGTTATTGTTGTGCTCATTGCCAAAAAGTTGGAATGGCCTAGCTATGGCTATTAGTAACTCTGTCTTTGGATCTAGTACTTTAAATTTTGATTATGTTGTTGGTGTCATCCTTAGCGAGAAAATGCAATGGAAAAGATCCGGTGAGACATCAAGTAATGCTTTGGCTGCACAGAATAGGGGAAGAAAAATGGAAAGAGGAATGAGCCCTGGAAATCGTAGTAAGTAAGAAAAGGCAGATCCAAACCCAGATCAAGGATAGTGTGCTAGAAATATGGGAAGAAAGGACACTTGAAGAAAGAATGCAAATCTCGGAAGGGAAAATAAGGAGATGGACAACAAGAGAACAATCATGAAGCGAATATGACAGGTGATTTGTTGTAAGATGATTTGATTCTTTCATTAGAAAATATTATTGATCCCTAGGTGGTAGATTCAGGGGCCTCATTCCATGCCACGCTTGATCGGAAACATTTTAATGACTATGTTTAAGGAAATTTTGGACATGTTCATCTGGGTGATGATAAACCCTATAAAATTGTTGGAATGGGTAAGGTTTTATAAAGAAATAAAATGGAAACCAATGGCTATTGAAGGAGGTAATGTGTGTTCCAAATATAAAGAAAAATCTAATTTCAACAAGTCAGTTGGGAGGTGAAGGTTGTGTAACTACTTTTACAAATGAAACCTGAAAGGTCACTAAAGGAGCCCTGATAATAGCAAAATGAGAAAAGGTTGGCACATTGTATTTATGCAACAGTATTTCTAATTTTGTTAATTATTTAACCTCCATAAGAGCAGATACAACACTCTGGCATCATAGGATCAGACACATGAGTGAGAAGGGGATGCATGCTCTTCACTCAAGAAATTTGTTTCCAGGTTTGAAACATGTTGATTTAGATTTATGTGAAAATTGTGTTTATGGAAAATAGAAGAGAGTTAGATTTATCAGAGTTGGGAAGGAAAAGAAGAGCGAAAAAATATATCTTGTACATAGATATGTATGGGGACTTGCTCAGGTATCATCTTTTAATGTCTCTCGCTATTATGTCACTTTTATTGATGATGCAACTAGGAAAACATGGATTTTTTGTATTCGAAATAAATTTGATGTATTTGATACTTTCATGAAATTGAAAGCTTTAGTTGAGAATGAGACATGAATGAAGTTGAAGTGTCTTAGATCAGACAATGGACGTGAATACTCCAACAATGAGTTTGATAACTACTATTTAGAGCATGCAATTCCCAAAGAGGAGACAGTTCTAGGAACACCACAAGAAAACGGTGTGTCAAAAAGGATGACAAGAAAATCATGGAGCGTGCAAGGTGCATGATATTGCATGCATGAATGCCCTTACAATTTTTCCAGATGTTGTAGATACTAATTTTTATCTAATAAACAAAGTGCCTTCAAGTTCCTTAGATGGAGGTATTCTAGAGGAGGCATGGACAAGTAAAAGAGTAACTTACTCATTTTTAAAGAATTTTGATTTTGAAGCCTTTGTCCACATCAATAAATAAAATAGAAAAAATACTGAGGCAAAATCAAAGAAATGTAAGTTTATTGGATATGGTGTTCATGATTTTGGTTATCACTTATATGATTATAAAAATCACAAAATCATTAGAAGGAGAGATATCATATTCAATGAAAATGTCTTGTATAAAGATTAGATGCAGGAAAAGAAATAGGAAAAGGAAAACAAAGAAAATGCAATTCTTGATGAGATCATAGAAAAGAAAAAGTTTTTGAAAATCATAATGATCAGCAACCACAACAACAAAAACAAACATAACAACAACAAACACATCAAACAACTAAAAGTGGTGTTAGAAGATCTACCAGGACAAGTATACCCCCTGAACGATACTCTCCTTCATTATATTATGTATTGTTTACTGATTCTAGTGAACCATAAAGATATGAAGAAGCAATGTAGATAAAAAACAGGAAGAAGTGGGAGAAATCCATGGAAGAATAGACAGACATTTTGATGCAAAACTAGACTTGGGACTTAGTGAAGTTGCCTGTAGGTAAAACATAATTGCAGAATAGATCTGTTTACAAGTTGAAGGAAAAAGATGGAGGTAAGAAAATGTATAAAGCTATACTTGTGGTGAAGGGGTTTGCACAAACGAAAGGTATATACTTTGATGAATTTTTTTCTCCTGTTGTTAAAATGAACTCAATTAGAACTATTTTAAGTCTAGTGGCAGAAAAAGATTTGGATCTTGAGGAGTTAGATGTAAATACAACCTTTCTCCACAAGGATTTGGAGGAAGAAATATATATATATATATCTATATATATATATATATATATATATATATATATATATATATATATATATATATATATATATATATATATATATATATATACATATATATATACATATATATATACATATATATATATATATACATAGAAACCACAAGGGTATGATGTCAAAGGGAAGGAGAATTTAGTGTGAAAATTGAAGAACAACATGTATGGCTTAAAACAAGCTCCAAGGCAATGGTATCTAAATTTTGACAGGTTTATGTCTGAACAAGGTTATACTAGATGTCACTCTAACCATTGCATTTATCTTAAAAAGAAAAATTTTGGTAGCTATATTATATTGTTATTGTATATAGATGACATTCTTGTTGTAGGGTATAACATGTCGGAAATAAATGTTCTCAAAAGAAAATTGGCAAATTCATTTGCAATGAAAGATTTGGGTACTGCAAAACAAATTCTTGGTATGAGAATAACTAGAGATAGGAAAAATTGCAAATTAACATTGTCTGGAAGTGAGTACATAGAAAAGGCATTGGAAATATTTAATATGAAAAATGCAAAACTAGTTAGTACACTTTTGGCTATACATTTCAAACCAATTAAGGAGATATGTCCCAAGACCCAGGAAGACATGGATTATATGTGTAAAGTTCCATATGAATCAACAATTTGAAGCTTAATGTATGCAATGGTCTGCCCAAGGCCTAATATTGCACATGTAGTGGGAGTTGTAAGCAGATATATGAACAATCTAGGAAAAGAGCATTGGATGGCAGTGAAGTGGATTCTTAGGTATTTGAGAGGTACCACAAATAAAACATTGTGATTTGTCGGTTTAAGCATTTCTCTACAGGGATATGTTGATGCAAATATGGAAGGTGATATAGATAACAGGAGGAGAACCACAGGGTATGTGTTTACTCTAGGTGGAACAACTATTATTTGGGTTTCAAATTTGCAAAACATTTTTTAACTTTCAACAACGGAACCAGAGTATGTTGCTGCGACAAAGGCTAGTAAAGAAATGATTTGGTCACAAAGGTTTATGGATGAATTGGGCAAGATGCAAGAGATGGGAAGGTCATAGAGTGACATCCTGATTTGATTTAGAATATTAGTTTGAAGTGATAAGATCTTCCTCAAATTATAAATAAGATGCTTTCATTGTGCTTAAGGATTCATGAATGTTTGCAAGTGAAATGTAGATTTTTTATGTTAATTTTATGAGCAATTTAACATAATCCAGAAACTGAACAACAACATAAACATGTATAGAACATCATCAAAAACACATTACAACAAGCACATGAAAAAGGAGTTCACCTCTCCTGGGCTATGTCTCCTTGGTCTAGCTTCCAATGGCTTGGGCCTCTCTATTATGCTCAAAAGTGTAAAAATATATGTTTATAATGCTCAAATGCTTCTGAAACCTGCTCTAATTAGTCCAAAATGTGCAAAAAAATGGCCATATAGCCTCTTTTTGCATCCAATTTGGTGGAAAAATGAAAAAGTTATAACTTCTCGTTGTTTTCCCACTATTAGTTCCACAAATTGCTCCACATCTAGCATGATCCTACAAATTAGCCCCAAAAATGCGCTAACTGGGAGAAAATTTCACCGCGCGGCGGGCCATAATTTGTCGGCACTGACTGTCTTATCACAAATCGCAATTGGCAAAGTCCTGCAGGCTTACGATCTATGAACAAGGCGGGCGATGTGTGATTTCGATATTGGCAGACCCGCATGACATTAAACTGTAGACTATAACCTTATCGCATCTAGGATATCATAATCGGCGGAAAATCGGTGGTGTCATACATATGCAGGACCAGTCTTGTTGTGATATGTGATTGCAATATTGCATCACAACCCTGTTCTTACTAGGGGCCGATTATGTAACAACTCCCTTCACCGATTCCCAATTGCGATTCATCACATCGCGCCTCCAACCGATTCTTGAATGTCTTCCCACATGCCTTATCGCATCACAACCCTTCCCTGCTCAGGGGCTAATTTTAAGGCTGACTTGCCTACGATTGCAATTTGTGACATACGGGGGCCAATGGCAGCTTGCCACTTGGCACCTCCTCATTCGCTTAATGAACTTGCCACATCATCCAATCTTGCCATGTGTCCAAGTCAAACCCGAACTTTGACTTGCTCTAACTTCTGCATATGAGCTCAGATTTGAGTTCCGTTCGCACCCTTGGAATCAAAATGATGAGCTCTTCAATTTGAATATAAGTTTATCAAGTGATCCGGATTTAAACAGGAATGCAATAAATTACAGATATAACCATAAACACAGAGATGCATCGGAAATAATACTTCATTTCATTAATGTAAAATACTGAAATATGCTTACAAACAAAAATAGAAATAAACTAGCTAGGGCGATGATAGCTTATCTCTGAGAAGAGATGTGGTAGCTACATGCCTCTAAAATGTCCTACAATGAGGCTCAATGGCCTTTTTATTATTAAACAATAAGAGAAAAACCCTAAACAACCAAAACCCTAACCCGAGGAGATGTAACACCAAGAGTTTATGGGCCCCGTTGAGGTGAGTTGGACAACCAACTTCCCGAGGTTGCCACTTGGTCATATTATCTCCATTTGACACACATGACATCCCATTGGAAAGATATATTCGAGGACTACAATGGAAAAGACAATTTTAGATAGAAAATTGCTGGTGGTAGATTTCCAAAAAACATCGTTTAGGGCCTCAAAACGGCTCTGGAAGTTTAGGACATGAAAAACTGCTAAAAATAGTAAATTGTGCTACAATTAAGAAAACTAAAAAACTAAAAAAAGAAATGCTGGGGGTCTAAGTGGAATTGGCAGGTGGCCACTAATATCCACCTGAATCATTCCTCCCCCATTAAGAAGAAATGGTCCCTGAGAAGTAATCCATGGAGATGGATTCCCAATGTCGACTAGGGGTATGTAGCAGGCTATAGAGGCCTTGCTTCTTGATGGTCAGTTTGGCAATGGCACAGGCAGTACATGATCTGATGTACTTCCTGACATCCTGTCGAAGATTCATCCAATAGAAATACTTCTACTATACTACCACCATTTTCTCGACCCCGAAATGCCCAGCAGCCCGATTGTAGTGTGATTCCCAAATCATCTTGGCACGCTCGCTTGAAGGAACACAAAGGTCACCCAGTTGGCATAACAGGGTATCCTGGAGGTGAAAATCTAGAACATGTTGATCCTCCAAGAGTGTCTCGTATGTGTGGCCAAATTCTGGGTCGCTTTTGTAGAGAAATGGCCAATTAGAAGTCTCGTGCCCACAAGAGTTGAGAACGGTGGTTAATGCCATGATCGGTGGTCGACTGAGGCAATCTGCAACATTATTGGTGTTGCCCTTCTTATAATTGATATTCAAATGGAACTGTTGCACATAAGTGGACCACTTTTGATGGTGATCATTTTGCAATTTCCCTTGGGTTTGTATGAATGGCAAGGGTCAGTGGTTTATGTGGATGACCATTTCCTTCCCCAAAATGTAATGCTTCCATTGTCAGCAGGCTTGCACAATGGAATACATCTCTTTGTCATAAGTGGGATACTTCCATACTGTGTCTGAAAGTGTCTCATTGTGATATGCCACTGGATGCCCGTGTTGAGTAAGGACTGCCCCAATAGCATAGTTAAAGGCATCTGTCTTGACCTCAAATGATTGTTGCAAGTCTGGTGATGCGAGCACTGGTGCCGAGTAGAGGTGATCTTTCAACTCTGTGAATGCCTTCTGTTGAGATTCAGACCAAAATAATTTTTCTTTCACTCCTCCCTTGGTGACTTGACTCAAAGGCCAAGTGATATGAGAAAATCCCAACACGAACCTGCAATAGAAGTTGGAAAGACCTAGAAAGTTGCGAAGCTCTGTCAGAGTGGTTGGAGATGGCCAATACTAAATGACTTGGATCTTGGCTGGATCCACATGCACCCCCTATTCATCAATAATGTGTCCCAAATATTGAACCTGAGTCATGCCAAAAGTGCATTTCTCCAAACTGGCACATAGCTTATGTTTCCGCAGTGTTTGGAGAACCTGTTGGATGTGGTGGAGGAGCTCTTCCCAACTCTCACTGAAGATCAAGATGTCATCCAAATATACCACTACAAATGAGTTGGTGACTAGCCACAAGATGTCGTCCATTAACCTCATGAAGGTTGCAAGAGCATTCGTCAATCTGAAAGGCATAACTAACCATTTGAAAAGGCCCTCCTTGGCTTTGAAGGCAATATTCCACACATCAGAGGGTTTGATTAGTACCTAGTGATATCCTGACTTCAAGTTGATCTTGCTGAAATATTTTCCCCCCTTCAGTTGGTCTAGGAGGTCATGAATCCTTGGGATCGGGTGCCTATTATGGACAGTGATCTTGATCAGCGCCCGATAATCAATACAGAGTCTCCAAGACCCATCCTTCTTTTGTACTAACACGATCGGGCTTCCAAAGTGTGATGAACGCAGACGAATGTGACCTTTTTACAACAGCTCCTGAATCTACCTCTTGATTTCATCATTCTCCAAAATGGAGTGCCGAATGATTGGTCCATTGGGCAGTAGTGCACCTGGGGTTAGATCGATGGAGTGCTTGACCTGACAATGTAGAGGAACCCCTGCGGGGAAGGTGATGATGTCCTTGTACTCCTACATGACCTCGTCCATCTATAGTTGTCATGTAGAGGGGCCTTATCTAGAGGTCGTGGCCATCGTCTTCTTCTTTCCTTGAGGGTGTATCATCAAGAAAACAAATTCCTTGGTTTTGGAAATGAGCTTACTGCATTGTTTTGCAGTAACCAAAGAAATGGCGGTAGGTGGTGCTACCTCTAGTATCCTGTACAACTTATTTCCCAAAGTAACAATAACAATACGAGGCCTTGATTCATACACAACATGTCGCTTCCACAAGTATGGTTGTCCTAATAATACATCACAAACTTCAAGGGGAGCAATGTCACACAATACCTCATCCGTGAAGGGCTTGAAGTTGTATGGAAGGTGACACTATTGGCTCACGCAAAGATCATGTCCTTGGTGAAACCACCCAATGCTGTACGGTTGTGGATGTGCTATGGTCAGTAACCCCATCCACTTCACAACCTTCACTGAAATGAGGTTCTTTTGGCTCCCGTTGTCGATAATGAACTGTAGTGGGGAGCCCTTTACCCACATCTGGGGGTGGAAGAGATGCTCCTCCTCCTCCGGATCTTCAGGTTCCTCCTTTTGGATCTTTGTGGTGGCAACAGTGGCATTGGGATCCGCATCAATAATCTGCTTCCCTTTGTCATTCCCCTTATCGGGTTTTGACTTAGAGTCAAAACATGCATCTAATTCTAAAACCTTTAGCTCGGCCACCAGTGACTACTTGGCCCGTGTTATGAAACCAGCTCAAGAAAAGATAGAAAAGATAGATCAGCGCCTTAGAATTCAGCCTCTTCGAGGGGGCAACCTCCTTTACATTACATAAATGAACAATTCTTGGATGATACAAATGACAAAACCTCCTTTCTATATATAGGAGTCTAAGGAGTCACAATATAATCCAGCCGACCTAACAATAATAATATAAAGCCACAAAAATAACAATAGAGGGATTCTATGGGGCACAGTAATAACAATATGGGGGCAATAGGGGCACAACAATATTAATAAGGGGCATAACTACAATAGTAATGGGGTAATCACTAGTATTATAGGGACCCAACATGCCCCTCTCCTTCAAAAAAGTGTTGTCCTCAACGCTTGAGTAGTTCTGGATACTTCTGCATAAAATTCTCATCCTCCCATGTGGAATCTTCAGCGGATAAGTTCTTCCACTTGATAAGATACTCTGAAATTGATCGATTTCGTAGCTGTCGAGTTCTTGTTTCTGTGACTGCTTCCAGTTCCAATATAATTTTTCCTTCCTCGTCAAGTTCTGGCAATATTGTTTGAACTGGGAGCTTGTCGCCTATAACCTTCTTTAAACATGAAACATGGAAAACTGGGTGCAATCGAGAAGCTGCAGGAAGCTCCAATTTGTATGCCATAGTACCAATCTTTTGCAACACCTTGTACGGACCATAATACTTTGGTGATAATTTATTATCCTTCTTAGCTTGCTTGAGGGACATTTGCTTATATGGTTGTAGCCGTAGGAATACCCAATCACCTACATCAAAACTTCTTTCACTGCGATGTTGATCTGCCTGTTGTTTCATTCTATTCTGTGCCAACACGAGGTTATCCTTTAAGAGTTGGAGGACTTGTTGTTGATGTTCGATGTGATGTTCCACTGCTTGAACCTTAGAATTTTCTCTTAAATATGATGTGATGGATGGTGGTTGATACCCATAAAGTGCCATAAATGGGGTCATTTTTGTTGCTGTATGGAAGGAAGTGTTATACCACCATTCAGCCAGAGGCAACCATTTGACCCATTGTGTCTGTTTATCAGATACAAAGCAACGAAGATATCCTTCCAAACATTTGTTTACTATCTCAGTTTGCCCATCAGATTGAGGATGATAAGATGAGCTATGAGCTAACTGAGTACCAAGACAAGAAAATAATTCTGTCCAAAAATTTCCAGTGAAAATGGGATCTCTGTCACTTACAATAATCTTTGGGTTTCCATGTAGCTTTTGAATTGTTTCCATAAATGCAGTAGAAACTGTACTGGCTTTAAATGGATGTGATAATGCACAAAAGTGTGCATACTTGGTAAGTCTGTCAACTACCACCATGATGACACTCTTTCCCTCAGACTTGGGTAAACCTGTGATAAAATCCATTGAAACCTCCTCCCAACGTTGGCTTGGAATGGATAAAGGTTGTAATAGACCCGGTGTCTTAATTGTTTCAACTTTATTTTGTTGGCAAACCAAACATTCCGCCACAAACTTTTGAATATCTGATTTAAGGCCATCCCAAAAAAATTCCTTCTTAACCCTGTGGTAAGTTTTTAAAAATCCTGAGTGCCCTCCTAAGGGAGAAGTGTGCAATTCCATAAGAATCTTTTGTTTTAGCTGGGAATTCTTACAGAGGTATAAGCGATCTTTGTACCATAACGAATCATTTTGCCAGCTAAATGTATCAGACATACTGGAATCTTGTTGTAATTTTCGAATAAGTGCCCACACTTCTTCGTCATTCTTCCATTCCTCCCTTGCTTCGTTTATCCAATCTGGTTGGATAATAGAAATGGCGCACAACAATGCTTCCACATCCTCATCCTTTCTTGAGAGTGCATCTGCCACCACATTTTGCTTCCCTTTTTTGTAGATGATTTCAAAGTCATAACCCAACATCTTTGTGACCCACTTTTGTTGCTCTTCAGAGGATAATCTTTGTTCTAAAAAGTATTTAAGGCTATCATGATCCGTTTTTACCTTGAAGTGTCTTCCCATTAGGTAGGGTCGCCATTTCTTAAGTGCATGGAGTATTGCCAACATTTCCTTCTCATAAATAGCTTTGTGTAAAAACTTTCCCTTGATTGGACGACTTTCAAAAGCAATGGGTCTTTCATCTTGCATTAAAACAACACCAATTCCATTTCCTGAAGCATCACATTCCACAATAAAGGTTTTTGTGAAGTCCGGTGTAGCTAAGACCGGTGCTTGGCACATTGCCTCTTTAAGATGTTCAAAGGCCTTTGTTGCTTCTGGAGTCCATGAAAATGCATCTTTCTTCAATAATGTTGTTAGAGGTGCTGCTATTCTCCCATAATTCTTAACAAACTTGCGATAATACCCTGTCAACCCGAGAAATCCTCGCAGATGCTTTATGGATGTGGGGATTTTCCATTCCTTAATGGCTTTAATTTTGCTAGGGTCTACCTTAACTCCTTCATGAGATACAATATGACCCAGATATTCCACCTCTTGGACTCCAAAGAAACATTTGGATCTTTTTGCATATAATTGTTTCTCCTCCAATAGTTGTAGCACCCTGTCAACATGTTCAACATGATCCTTCCAAGACTTGTTGTAGATTAGTATATCATCAAAAAATACTAACACAAATTTTCTAAGGAATGGTTTGAAAATTGAATTCATCAAACCTTGAAATGTTGAAGGTGCATTGGTAAGGCCAAAAGGCATGACCAAAAATTCATAATGACCCTCATGAGTTCTAAATGCTGTTTTCGGAATGTCTTCAATCTTCATTCTGATTTGATGATATCCCGAACGAAGATCCAACTTGGTGAAGTAAATTGATCCATGCAATTCATCCAGTAATTCATCAATGACAGGAATGGGAAACTTATCTTTAATAGTGAGCTTGTTGAGCTCCCTATAATCCGGACACATGCGCCATGATCCATCCTTCTTGTGCACCAATACTACTGGAGCAGAGAAAGAACTTTGACTCGGTTGAATTATACCAGCCTCTAGCATTTCTGCAACCATACGTTCAATTTCACTCTTTTGGGCATAGGGATATCTGTACGGCCTGATGTTTGGAGGAACACTTCCTGGAATCAGATGAATAGCATGATCATGATCACGCATAGGTGGGAGACCTTTGGGAGTCTCAAATACCTTGGAATGATTGTCCAAGACTTTTTGGAGATCTGGAGAAATAGATGATTCCAATGTGGAAACATCTAGCGAACATAATTGTGCAATTACACCTCTTTGCTCCTTTTTTAGAAGCTTTGTCATACCATTAGAGCTGATTATCTTTCCTGGTTTCCCTGCAATACCCCTTAATTCAACTTCCTTTCCTTCCACAAAAAATTTCATGAAAAGTTCTTGAAAATTAAAAGCTATTGTACCCAAGGATTGTAGCCATTGGACTCCTAGTACAACATCAGCACCTCCCATTGGAATGGAAAGCATTGGGCTAGTCAATACATATTCTCCCATGGATAGCTTGATATTATGGCACTTTCCAGAGCAATTTATTGTTCCTCCATTTGCAATCATCACTTGACACTCTGGTGCTGGATATAGGAAGCAATTCAATTCTTTTGCTACCTTACAATGAATAAAATTGTGGGTGCTTCCTGAATCAATCAACACTATTACCTTTTTCTTCTTGATTTGTCCTTCTATCTTGATGGTTTGAGGAGTGGTAATTCCCGCCAATGCATTACAAGATATGGTCGGATTTATTTCTTCTTTATCTAGGCTTTGTTCCTGGAGTATATCCTCTTCTTTTGACCTTTCTTGCTCCTTTTCTTCTTCCTCTTCACAATCTATGTAGAATAATTTCTTCTCAGCACACTTATGACCTTTAGTGTATTTGCTATCACAACTGTAACAAAGCCCTTTTGCTCTTTTTTCTTCCAATTGTTGTGGTGTCAACCTTATAGGTTGTGGAAGACTAGGGCAACAACACTTCCGTCTTTATAGTTGTGAGTGGTATGCTTCCTGGTTGCCATAATTTTGCTTTCCATTTTTCTTGCTAACCTGAATGCCTTCTCTAATGAATCAGGTTCCCAAAGGCGAACATCATGTTGGATATTATCCTTTAAAGACCCTATGAACACATCAATCCTATGCTCCTCTGGAATATCTTTTACCCTTATGTTCAATTTTTGGAACTCCTCAATGTGCTCCATTATTGAACCCTTTTGTTTGAGACTTATCAATTGGCTAAAAAAAGTGTTGCTTTTTGTATCCTCATAATGTGCTATCAATTCTTCCGTAAAAATTGCCCAAGTGATAAATTGTTTACGAGAGCAAAGCCATTGATACCATACAAACTGATTTGGTTCCAAATATAAAGTTGCCATACGTACCTTTTGTGTGTTTTGCACATTATTGAGATCGAAGAATTGCTCCATCTGTAATATCCATGTGGCGGGATCCTTGCCATCAAACTTCCTCATATCGATTTTTGGAATATGGTGAGTCTTCGATCCAACATTAGAGTCTATGGAATCATGATTAACATTTCTTTTGTTCTCATCATGAGTTTCCTTTAGTACCCTTTCACCATTAGTGACCATTTCTTGTAGCAACTTATTCATATTTATCTTCAATTCTTCCATCTTATCATCCATGCCATCAATTTTAGTGTCCATGCCATTCACCTTAGCTTCCATGCTATCCATCTTAGCTTCTATGCCTTTCTTTAAACAATCCATCTTAGCTTCTACACCCTTCTTTAAACCATCCATCTTAGCTTCTACATCTTTCCTTAAACCATCCATCTTAGATTCTGTTGCTTTTTGTGCAAGTGACACTTGTTGCACTTGTTCTTGTAATTTTGATATATCATGTAGCATTTCTTCTTCTTCTTCATGAGTCATGCTAGAGCTTTCAGGTTCCTTACTAGGTGTTTGCATTTTCTTTCCTCGGGGCATCAGTTACCGATAATAATTCTCTAATATGCCCTTTGAATTCCTTCAAAATAAATTTTCAAACCAAGCTTAAGCAAAAATTAAAGAAAATCTACACACCTTTTTTCACTTTGTAGGAGCTCGATATTGCCTCTGATGTATCTCTGTACTTTATAATTATCTAGTTCTAAATTTGTGACCTATAGTAGCCCTCTGAGTCATCTTTCCAATGCCATAAGTCTGACCCAAATTGGATTCTCCAAGGAAGAGTTATGCGAAATCTCCCACAGTGACTTGATTATAGACTAGTTCAGTAGAGTAAACTTGTACGACGTGCCACGAGTCACTGTTTCAACCTTTGGATCTAAAAAACACCCACAAAAAACTATAGTTCGTCCTCTTTCTGTACCTTCTTACGAAACTTCAATCCGATCTCCAGAGAGAAAGTTATGACGATTTTCCCCAGGTCACCTGTTTTGAATGTAATTCAGGAGTCTGCAAAAAGACCAACTTCCTCAGATCATATCTCTCCAAATATCGCGCGAAAAGATCTGAAATTCGGACCCAAGGTTCAGCGCGATTTCTTCTCAAATGGGTTTTTTTTGCGACTTCTGAAACATCACAAAAAAAAGTTATAGCGAAAATTCCACAATGACCTGTTTGGAGCAGCGAAACCCTAGAATCCAAAGCTCTGATACCAAATGTTATGAAACCAACTCAAGAAAAGATAGAAAAGATAGATCAACGCCTTAGAATTCAGCCTCTTCGAGGGGGAAACCTCCTTTACATTACATAAATGAACAATTCTTGGATGATACAAATGACAAAACCTCCTTTCTATATATAGGAGTCTAAGGAGTCACAATATAATCCACCTGACCTAACAATAATAATATAAAGCCACAAAAATAACAATAGAGGGATTCTATGGGGCACAGTAATAACAATATGGGGGAAATAGGGGCACAACAATATTAATAAGGGGTATAACTACAATAGTAATGGGGTAATCACTAGTATTATAGGGACCCAACAGCCCGACACTCACTTGTGTTGTGAGTGGAGCTCTTATGGAACTCACACCACTTTCCTGTGTGATTTTTCAGCTTTGTGGCACTTTTCCTTGCTTGCAGCTTTGGTGGGTTGTCTTGAGTCACCCTGCCTTAGATTTTTCCTTTGTTCTATAGTTTGGGGGCATCTTTCCCTTACTTTAGATTCGTAGATCCAAAGTCTTGCTTCTTCTGTTTAAACTTTTGCTCGACCTTGACGGTATATCGATATGCCATGCCAAGTGAGGAGATGTTTAGGAATTCTATTTCTTCCTGGATGTACTTGTGCGGGCAATCACAGTATTTGAGTACCAAATGATACTCCATATCCTTGATACCCAACTTTGTATGAAGGGTATGGAAAATATTGGTAAACTCCAGCACATCTTGGTCCCTTCCCTGCCGTAGCATTGTCCACTTTATGTATTGATCCTCATAACTTCCGACAGGGTAGTACTGCTCCCTGATGTCATCCTGGAATGAATTCCAAGTGGGTGCGGCTGAAAATAGTGAGCCTGTACTTTCATCCTTCTGCTCGTAGTAGGTTTCCCACCAATCCTTGACGTGGGGGGCTACTTTGAGAAGAGCGAAAATAATCTTTTCCCGACTGGAAAAATTATGAATAGAAAAATAACCCTCTAGTATATTTAACCATTTATCGACGTCATATGCATCTATCTGACCCTCGAATATGGGGATTTCAAAATTAACTTGTACCTTAAACAGTGTGGCATTTCCAGAGTAGCTGTTGGAAGCCAATGCGTTGCCCCTCGGTAGCCACCGAAGGATCTGGGAAAAGTTGTCCATCATCGCATTCCTTTGTTGCTCAAGGGCTTCTTCGAGAAAGATTTTGATAGGATCTCCTGCCCCCTCATCTTTCTTTTCATCCGCCACGGGAGGCTGTCGAGATTTGCGAGGATGGTCTTGCAAAGGTTCGACCAGTTCAAGCCCTAACTCCTTATATCCCGACCTCGTTGGGGACATGCAAAGAAAAACAGTGAAAAAAAGTAGACCACTCTAATACCACTCATCCGGATTTAAAAAAGAACACAACAAATTACAAAGATAACCATAAACACAGAGATGCACTGGAAATAATACTTCATTTCATTAATGCACAATACTGAAATATGCTTACAAACAGGAATGGAAATAAACCAGCTAGGGCGATGGTAGCTTATCTCTGAGAAGAGATGTGGCAGCTACATGCCTCTGAATTTCCTTAGAATGAAGCTCAAGGGCCTTTTTATTATTGAAAAATAAGAGCAAAACCCTAAACAACCAAAACCCTAACCCGAGGAGATGTAACACCAAGAGTTTATGGGCCCCATTGGGGTGAGTTGGACAACCAACTTCTCGGGGTTGCAACTTGGTCATATTATCTCCATTTGACATGCATGATAGCCCATTGGAAAGATCTCTCTGAGGACTATGATGAAAAAGATGATTTTAGAAAGAAAATTGTTGGCAATAGATTTCCAAAAAACCGTCGTTTAGGGCCTCAAAACAGATCCGGAAGTTTAGGACCTGAAAAACTGCTAAAAATAGTAAATTGTGCTAGAATTAAGGAAACTGAAAAAATGAAAAAAGAAATGGTTGGGGTCTAAGTGGAATTGGCAGGTGGCCACCAATATCCACCTGGATCATCAAGATTATGACACTTTTATTTTTGAGCCTAATTTTGAGCACTTGATCACATCCAGAGTGCCATTCATTTTGCAAAGAACTCAAAATTTCATTCCAAGACTAAACATATATAGCTCAAGTACCAGTTCATATGGTTAGTGTTGGAAGATGGACAATTGAAGCTGGAAAAGATACACACTAGCCAGAATCCTGCAGATATGTTAACAAAAGTTGTAACCAGGAAGAAACTGAGATTTCGCTCAGTTTCAATTGGTCCTCAAGTATAATGGCAAAGATGAGAAACAACCAGTTCCAAATGGAGTCATTTTCTAGCAAGTGAAGCAATGATGGAGTTTAGATAACATTCTCCAAGTGGGAGATTATTGGGTGTGGAGCTTGATTATCTTCCTGATTGTTAAGAGGTTTTTTGTTTCAGCCACGTTAAATCCCTATTCCTAATGGGGTGGCAATGCCACCCATTTAATCACCATTAGGGGGGGTCTAGGGAGGAGGGGGTGATGATGAATTTTATGAGCCCCCCCATCAAGGGTTGGGGTGAAGCACCCTTGAAGCTAAAAATAGATGAAATTTTTTCTTGTAAAATATTATAATTTTGTAGTCAATATGGGTTGTTCATTAGGAGGATTATCTGATAGTAGTAGTTATGTTAATTTAGGTTTTTTTCCTAGAAGGAAACCATCGATCTATATGAGCGAATTGTATTGTGGACGTGGATTATTATTCTGAGTGAGAGAGAGTGAGGAAGTGTGTGAGAGAAAAGATGAAATTACATCAGATCTACTGTAGGTTGTATCTCTTCATTTTGATGGATAATATAAAAGGAAAGACTGATTGTTTCTCTATGGACTTAAACCAAATTGGGTGAACCATGTATACCTGTGTCTCTCTTATTTATGTGTTTCTTTATTTGTGTTTCTGCAATAATTTTTGTATTTCTTTGCTCTGTTAATTAATTTCTAATAAAAATTGGTTATTTTCATGGGAAAAGATGAATTTTTGGATGGATAAGTGACTAAATGGTGTGGAGGATGGATGGTGGAGGTGTGGTAGAATTATTTTTTAATTCCCCTAAATAAAATGTAAGATCTGACTCCTCTCTCTATGCTGATCACAATCCTGCAACAAATATAGATCAATCCTGTAACAATTATATCCTGTAGCAGACTTGTTTAACCCATATCTCTCAAACAGTAGATTGGATTCGCCTATTGTTTTTACATGTTTCCATCATCCTTATGCATCTCCCCATAAAATGATTTGGCCAACATATGCAAGAATCTCAAGAAAAATAGAAAATTGTTGTAGGCTATGGTGGTCAATTTCATGAAAAGTATGCACTGGAATTTGAAGAAATTTCTTGAGAATGTTACCATAATCCTTATGAATCTCCCCATGAAACAACTCAGAAAAATGATGAATGTTTCTTGAGATATGGTCAAAATAATTTATTCCCTACGTATTTTGGCAATCCTATAACAAAACATAACTTTCTTGTAGAATCTATAGGATAGCAAGGGACGTGAATGGGAAAGGTGTGAGAATGATGGCGAATGTTGGAAAGTGGTGAGGGTGATGGATTGACATGGCCTTGGTCCCATTGGAGAATCTTGGAAAAGGAGGTGAAAGCCAAAGTTTTACATCCTTTGACTAGATTTTTTTATCAACTTTTTCTTATTATGATTGTTTTTTGTTTTTTACAGAGGTTGGAGAGAACCTGCATTCATTAGAGAGAGATATCTAGGGAAAATAATCTTTTATTTTTATTTTATTTATTTATTTTCTTTTTTCCCTAGGCATGCTAGCTACCTCAATGAGGTTTTCAACCAGTAGGTCTTCCTAGGTGCCTCAAAAGAGGTTTTCACCTATGATCTTTTTCTTTTTCTTTTCTCTTTTTTCAACTGATTTATTGCCCCATGGAGGTTTTCAATCAGTGATCCAAACTTAGGTGCCTCAAAGAAGGTTTTCACCTCATATTTTATTTGCCCTCTTATTTTTCTCCCCCCCCCCCTCTTTTTTTATCCCTCTATCCTACTCTAATTGAAAAAAAAAAGAAGAAAATCTCCTTCAAGCATAGGAATACTTCCAATGCAGCGATGTGCATAACAAGATGATAAGTAAACTCATGCGTAGGCTCGAAATATATGCTTTGACATGTACCTGCACATGAGAAACCAACTGCTTTGACTTTGATGATGTCAAACACTGTTGACGAGAGTGGTGCTCTTTCTTAGTGATTGTCAAGAACCAAAGTTCAATATAGTTGTGACGCCCTTGGTTCACTTTCTCATCTAGATCATTTTAAATGCCTTCCTCTTCCATACCATTCAAATATTCTACTATTTTCTGATTATTCCCTTGAACACATAATTGATCTGGTGATAAACATAGCATAAATTTTTCAATCTCAGGATCCAATCGCTACTCTCCATCAAATGTAGTGCATGGTTCTTCTAGATCTTCTTCTTCTAATGTTGTTATTGAATGACAATAGGAGAATTTCCTTTTTTCAATACTCTTCTTGATATAATATCAATACCATTTATATCAAGAATATTTGTTTGGGAGGGTTGTATCTCAGTATGGTAAGTGGGCTGAGTTACTTTATTATTTGGGTTTGGATATGGTTGTACAAGTAGTTGAGTCGAAGTGGATCTTTGAGATGGATGTGGTTGAGGTCGTGGCTGTGGTGGAGGTGGATGGTATGGATAACATGGAGTTGGGTATGGAGTATATTGAGGAAAATATTGAGATGATTGTGGATTTCTCTCATAAGATCCTTTCCAACCTTGTTGGGAAGATTGGTTTTGGGGTTGACATCTCCAAGGTTGTTAAGGAAAGGGTGCGTTCCAATAATTTTGAGATGGTTTTGCATAACCTTGAAATTTTGAATTAAGTTCTTCCATCATACCAGGTTGACTAGGATGCCATAGTCTTCTTGGAGCTACATAACAAAGTTCCTTCAATGATTGACTTGCTCCGTTGTCCTCTTCATAAGCTTCCTTTAACCTTGGTAATGATCACAATATTCAGTAGCATGTGATTCTACATGGATAACAAAAATATTAACATCCTCTGTTTTCTCATTTTGCATTCTTAACATTTCTACTTTTTCACTTAGATTGCTAAGAATTTATGTTTTAAAGCTATCAAGCAAATTTCCAAGTTCAAGCTGACTTACCAATATTGATGTTGATTTACTCACTCTTTCCCTTTCTCTTGATATGCACTTACATATTTCACAAATTTATTCAAATGATAATTGATATACATCAAATCTACTCATTAGATCAAGAAGATCAATCCACTCATCCCTAACAGGGTTTTTAGCATGGAAAATCTTAAATTATGTAATTTTTTCCCTCTTAACATTATACATGAATATCTCTATTAGATCCTCAAGGCTCTCATCTTTTTTTTGAGTCATTCTAAATATTTATTCTTTAAGATCATGATATTTATAGTTTTCTAGAAACATCCTTTTCATATCATTCCATGATATTATTGAATTAGTCCCTAAACTCATGAACCACTTAAGAGCTCTATCCTTCAATGTTGCTGGAAACATTCTCAATTTTTGAGTGTTTAATAAGTAACTATAACATCTACAAAGTATTTCAAATTCAAAGATAAAGGTTTCCTAATCTTTTGACCTCATACCATGGAAGTTTGGAAGAAATGATGAAGGGATAATCTTCATGTGAGTGTTGATATTAGTATCTTGGATGGGAAATCCAAGAGGATCTTCCTCATTGTTATCATCTCCATCCATTTATTTTACCTTCTTTTCCATTTCTTCTTATTCTACCTACAAAAGTGGATGGTGATGTGGTTCTTACTGCACCACATGATCAAATGAGGGGGTTTGGTGTTGGAGAAGTATTTTTTGTTTTTTTATATAATTTTTTGAATGTGAATTCTAATGCAATGGAAGATGCCCATTGCAATTTTTGATTTTGTAGAGAATATGAAGAAAAGAAATAAGGAAAGAATCCAAGAATAAGAGAGGGATTTCTTTGAAACCCTTCCCAAAAATGATGCCCAAAACCAATGAGCCCTATTATTGCAACAATAATGTTGTAAATCCTGAGGCTATCAACTTAAATTATCAATCCAAGGTTCGTACAAACTTAAGAGGGGCTGTCATTGTATGTGAAACAAGAACCTTCCTCTTCCTAGTCTGACTCCCTTTAATGAAATTGAAAGAAGGAAATGAAGCAACTTCAAATGAGAAAAGATGTAGGTAATCCACCAATCCTAAGTTGCAAAAGGTAAATAATGATGGGAAAATATATTCTACTTTTGCTCGAAAGTAAATATAGACTAATTACATAAATCAACATTAAAGATGCAAGAAATGTAAGAGATAAATGACAACCTAACCAAGCCTCAAGTCAACCAAAGTGGTTTGAAATAATTCATAGGCTAAAAATATACTTTTAACATGAATTTGGAGTAGATATGGGCAAGAAATATCTCACAAACAAACTACTACAGGATTGCTATAGGATTGCTTATGGATGCTTGTATCTCGAGTTAACTTGCCAAATGCCTAATCAAATCAAATGTAAATAAGATGGGGTGATTTTTTTTATTAAATATGATGTCCTAGGACTCCAATCCAAGTGGAATCACTCAAAAATAGCCTTTTTATCATGTGCTCAAAAATAGAAGAAAATCACTATTGTTTCACTATAGGATTGTTGGGCATGACTATCTATCTACTTTATTAACCAAAGAAAAGTTCATACTAAGTCTATGAATCCATTTCATTCATTTTTAACATATTCTAATCATTATGGAGTTCCTAAGGGTGGCCAGGAGATTTGTGGGGCAAATCATAATGCATTTGGAGGTCATGTTTTGCTACAGGATCAGATCCGAGAGAAACCTATGGTATTAGAAGGTGCTCTTAAGGAAATAAATTGTGGTATAAGGTAGGGGAAGGGTGTACGAAGCCCTTTCCAAGCCTAGTGCTCCTTAGGAGCCCATCTTGCACAAGGAAATATGCACATAGTGGCCTCCAACAAATCTAGAATGTGATCTCTGTAAATAGACTGCTTAAAGAGGTTGTTGGGGAAGGAAGGAAAGCACTAGTGATGATGATTCTCAGCCCTAGAAATGATGATGCTCAGTCCTACAAACCCATAACATAACCTACACATAGAATAGATTGTCCTTTTGATGTTTGAAAACATTTCCAAAAAAATGGTTTAATTGCAAAAATTAGAGATGAAAAAGGAAACAAATTCAAGAAATAAATCAAATTAACTATACTTTTGGATTTCCAACACTATATCTATAACCACACTTCCCACAAGAGAGGTGATTAACAGAACTGTAGAAGCAAATTTCTCATAAAAAAATTCTGCTAGAAATGAAAGGAAATATTGCTGGCTAGATACAAGAAAGAAGATGCATGAATAAAATATACAAAGGAGAGAGACTAGAGACTCTGAGTTGGCCCTAACCCAAGAGTACCCAACCCTCTAAAGATGTATCATACTAAAAATAAGATAGATTTCATTCACTATAAAAATAATATATAATAGAGAATTAAGCGAAGAAGCTTTCTACTCCTCAAAATTTATTCTCCACTAATTCAAACTCTTATATTGGGATACTAGGCCCCTTTATTTATACAAAAATACTTGAGGGGAAGCCTCCTTGAAGAGGGGGACTATTTCCCTCTAATTCCCCAAAATTGTGGATATGGTTCCCTAATTGATTTTAAATTCCAAGGAGGATAGATCCTCTGTAAGCCAATCAAGCTAAAGATCCACTTTTGGTGGGGAACACATCCCTACATTTTATGAATCAATGGAGCTCCAAAATATGCTCAATAACTTCATAATATTCCATTCATTTATTGGCATGGATCAAGTCCCCATATTCTCATATTCTACAGATCTTTTAGAGTTCACTCAATATTCTCTCAATATTCTGCCAAAGTTAATAATATTAAGCACACAATAAGAAATTATCTCTAAACCGTCCTTAGAACATATTAAAGCTAAAAAAACATTATTAAGTGCAGAAGGAGGCATTTAATATAGCCTTTATGTGTCTAATAAAGTTTAGATAAACCTTAATTTGTGTGTAATTTGGAGGCCCACCAATGTTCATTAACAATTTTTTCATTGCTATGTTCATATTGATTAACTCATGTTGAATATTTATCTTCCTCAATAGATATGTAACATTATGAAATTTACCATGATTTTCATTGCACTATTCATCTTGGTTGAATGATGCAAATTACTATAATCATTCATGGTTATCTTACTCTGTGACATCCATCAAGCGTTATATCATATTGTGATATTCCTTAAGATTTATGTTACACCACATTGCTATTTAATGGTTATGTGGCATCATAATGTTCATGTTGGTTAATTTACGTCAAATGACTATGTTCTCAATTAATAGCTCATATTCCAATGTTTATTAAAGGATATGTTGCATTGTGACATTCCTCAATGGTTATATTGGATTTTGTCATTCCTCAATGGTAATGTCTTATTGCAACATTCATCATGTTTGACTTATGTTGAATTACTATTTTCCTTAAAGGTTATGTTTCATGGTAACATTCATAAAGAGTTATGCCACTATGTGATATGAATCAACTATTATGTTGAATTGTAGGGATTCTTAAATGTTATTGATCCGGAATGGATAATTATGTAATTTTTCACCTATCATGGTACCTTTTAGGTGGAAAAATTAGAGTGATTGGCTTGTAGATCCCAATTTAGGGGCAAGTCCTAGTTTGATGATTTAGGGTCCAAATCATTCTAGATCTAGTTTGAGGCGTCAAATAGAACCCTTTTAGGTCCATAATTTGTGAGCATAGCTTCTAATCCATTAACATTTTTATACACATTGAACTCTTTCTAGTGGTGTGAAATTAAACTCAATGAAAGTTCATATGTGAATATTATGCAACTTATGCCCCCTAGAAGTTAGCAAACCTTATTAATCACCATCATACAAAGTGTGTGACACATCAACCCCCATTACTCACCCAACAAGGACTAGTCATGCATGTAATATTGAGAAAATTATAGAGGGTTTAAAAATATAACACTAATTGAGGGTTGAGGCATGCAAACATTCCTACCATAGCCCTAAATGACACTTAAGATATGTTAAATATTAGAAAAACTAGGAAAGGATGGGGTCCCATTCTCTTGGTATTGTTACTGTTCATAGTTTAGTAGAGTAGCTATGAGTGGGATATTTCAACATAACATAAGAGATGGAAGAATATATGGTATCCATTTAGGCCACGATGTTCACGAAAACTCCATAAGGAATCTCTGTTTCCTTGTATTTACATTTCATAATTGAGAGAAAAAAAGTAGAGCATAGACTTCACCATTGTTGGGGTGAGGAATTGGCATCCTTTTGCATCCATCTACCTATCCTTTCTTTACCCTTTTTTACTATTAAGGCAATACTTTATCACTGTAACAACCATTATCAACCTAAGTATGTATATTTTTATATGTCATCCTTATTATCTAGATATGCTTGTAGTTTTCCATGATAACTACTACTTTTGGCTATTTTTATCATAAAAATAACAAATGGGTTGTTTCAGGGTATGTGGTATGTTGAGGTTCTGTTACAGGATTACATTTTCCATTTTTACCTTGCCAAGGATTGGACAAGGACTCGTTGAATATTATCGATACACACAAGACTTATTTTGGACATGTTGATCTCCTTCAATCAGTAATGAAGATTGATCTAGAAAATTATATAGTCAAGGTTTGTTCAATCATCAAAGGATATATTGATGGACAAGGAAGCTAAAGTAGTTAGGATTTTCCATAGATTAATTATTGTAATCTATAAAAAAAATTACAGCTTTGTCCCAACCATGGAAATTGTTATTAAACTGTTAATGTGTATTCTTGATTTATATCACATGAGAATTGAGAGATTCTCATGATGATCTTATCTTTGTAGTCTAAAATTATAAAGATGTGTGCTCTTTACCCACGAGAAGATATAGATAGACATAGAAAGAACAAAAGATATAGGGGGAGAGAACTAGCATTGTAATCTTATATATTTCATTAATGCAAATTTTATTCATTTGTGGCACCATACCTTTCTACTGATTAACTTGTGCATTGTGTAGTGTACTAGCCATCGCTAGGGAGGAAGGGCCCTTCTTCTTAGAAATGATCACTGGTTAGGAAGGTACTACATAAATTGTATTTATTTCCTGTCAATTATTATTCATGTATGATTATTGTTACTATTAGTATTCATCATGTTCATACTTTAATGACTGCATAATTCTAACCTTTGTATCATGTAACAATGTAGGTCCTAGACTACTCCCTTTGTTAATGTGATAATTATTTAATCCTTGTTACAATTTGGTGGTCTTTTGATTTTATTTGAAAATTTGTTTCAACATTTACTTGATTGAATAGTTTCCAGGACTGTTTCTCCCTTTTGAATAAAAGTGATTGTGTGATAGAGTGGTTTATTCTGCTATGTGTTTTTATTTTCTAAAAGTGTGAGCAAGGTTTGAGAGTGTAATAACTAGAGTGTTGGATTGTTGAGAGAGTTATTGAAATGATTGGGTTTTAGATTCATTAGCACTAGTCATCATTTTTCTTTTCACATACTTTGCGTGATAGCCTTGAAATAAAAATTCCTACCTGGATTGATGGTTACTGTGAGAGTAAGATTTGTTGATTTGAATTAAAAGAACAATTCTTTCACCCAAAATTTTGGCATTGTTACTGGGGAGGTCAATTAGAGTTGCATATGTGTGACTATTTTATCTACATGCATTGATCAAAAGTGTGGTAGATGTGTTCCTGAATCCAAGGTTTTTGGAAAGTAAGATGAGAGGTAAGAACTTGTGCATCGCTTCAACATACCGAAGTGGGCTCAACCTTGTAAGAATAAGGACACATAAGATTACATTGCATGAGTAGTCAAGAAGAAAAATATGGTGCCCCAAAATAGACTAACTGGGTAGGTGGAAGAGGAAAAGGTAGGAAGAAGAAAAATTAAGACTTAGGAAGAGTAACTTACATACAAGAGATCATTTCAAAAATTGAAGCAAAATCATCTACTCAGGGAAACGTGACCAAGAAGAAGGAATCAGGAAAAGTTGCTTCATGGAGGACAACATCTCCTAAGACATTTGTGCTAGATGCATGTATTAAGGAGACAAAGTTGTGTGAACCTTCCATTTCAGAGATCAATCCTAGAGTTTGCAGCCCCTTTGTATCAGCAGAGGGTGGGAATTTAGATTTGAAAGAAGGATATGGAGATATTGATGAATATCATTAAGGATTGAGTCCCGAAGAATGATTACTTGATTAGTATGCCTTAGAATTTGGCATTGTAGTGAATAAACTTTTTATTATAGAGGGTATTGAAAATTCATTAGGACTACGTGAACCATCTGAGAAAACTGAATAGCTTGAAAAAGCTAGGCTTTCACCATCAACAAAAATAGAGCAATCTCCTTCACGAGAGAAGGCGCCTGTAGCAATTGTATAGAACCTAAAACAAAATCAAATGGCAAGAGGCTCAGTCACTAATTTTGACTTCCCTATTGGGAATCCCTAAGGATAGGCTCAAATGAATAACATTCCTTTATCTACACTCCCTACTTTTAAAGGCATGCTTATAGAAGATCTAGACACATTTCTTTTCAAATTTGATGTCATGTACAGAAGTTATGATTACACCACTAATGAAAAAAAACTAAAATTATTCCTAGCTACATTAAAGGGAGAAGTTACACTGAGATGGTTTATGGGACTCGGTGGGGCATCCATTAACTCCTGGGATGGGATGAAGCAAACCTTTTAGAAAAATATCAGGATTAGTGTCGTTTTAGAGATCAGAAGGATGAATTATTCAAAATCTCCCAAACACCATATGAATTTGGAAGTATATGTTAAACATTTCCAATATAACTTATAAATATGTCGACATATAAATATGTATAAGGAAATAGTCAAGATAATCCTGAGTAAAGGAATGAGGGATGACTTCCTTGACATGCTAAATATCCTAGGAAAATGAGATTATCCAAGGAACCTTATGATGATATTGTTCAACTTTATCAAAGAATTTATTAGGGATCAACAAGAAATCAGACCTTGATAGATGATGCCTCTACTAGGATTTTAAAGTCAGCTAACAATGGAGAAACACAAGAAGATATTGGAAACTTGCTGGGGAATTTTAAAAATGATATTATGAGCTTGATGTCCTCTTAGTTGGATGTATTGCAAAAAGAAAAAGAAAATATGGAGGTAGAGCAAGCTCAGGCCATTTTCTACTCTCGGTTTAGGAAAAAACATACTTGAAGGAATTCCCACTCAACAATTGTTCCATATGTGAGAGGAACGCTCCATAGGACAATGCCCCTCATTACCTGGACTGAAGGAAATTCACAAGGAAGCAAGGGAAGATGTTGAAGCAACATATTTTATTGGTACTAAAAATCCTTGGCAACCTAGGCCATCACGTATGATGCAAGAACCCTTCCCCCGTTTCAATTCTTGGTTTGGTATTTATAATTCCCAATAAAGACCCCAACTATTGCAATATTCAGTAGCTCCATGGCAACTTCTCAATCCTCCTTTGGTTCAATACCCTTCACCCTAGCCATAGGTTTGTCCCTTCATGTCCTCAACTATGGTGAGGGCCTTTCGCCTTAACCATAAGCTTGTATGAATCCAAATGTAACAAAAACAATTATAGCTTCCTTCTAATGTACCCATGAGTAGTCCTTAGTTGCATCCTTGTCTACATGTACACCCAACTCTAATCCTAATAATAAGGTAATGCAAGGGGTTGAAACTCCAATTATCTATACTTATTGTATATTACCCATGGAATGTAATAAAATTCAATTAAAATTAGAAAGGGTAGTGAGCCCCACTGTTTCTCCTATTATAATAGAGAACGAGGAAGAAAATTCATCAAGGGAAGAAACATTAGTTCAAGGATCATTAGAAAAGAAACAAGATGTAATATTTGAGGTTACCATTAGTGCTAAAACAATTTATGAAGCTGTAACATTTGCCACTACTTTTGATACTACTGTAACAACCAATCATTTTGTAACATATATTACCTTGGTTGTGAAACCTATAACGATGGCTAGAAAATGAGACTTCTTTGTGCCCTCCTTACCTTGAAATATTAACTGAGGTTAATGATACCCCACTAGTCAATTCTCACTTCCTAAAGGATTTAAATAACTTACTTGTTTAGATCCATTTACTTCAAGCAGTATGAGATGTCTTGCATTATGCCAAAATAGTTAAGGAGCTATGTGTTAAAAATATAGGTAGGAAACCTCGAGATCCTCCTAATATGCATGTCAATGGGAAATTATTGGAACTAATATTGGGGAATAATGTACTTGCCAAATACGAAGATCCTAGAAACCCAAATGTATTTTTTCACATTAGTAGAAAAACTCTCCTGAATACCCTGCTGGATTTAGGAGAAGCAATCAACATAATAACTAGGGAAACTATAGAACTATTGGGGCTTACCAACATGAGACTGACCTCTACTATTTTAGAACTGGAAAATAGGTCTAGGATCTAACCTAAAGGAATATTGGAGGATGTTATTATTTTTGTAGATTCTTGGCAGTGACTAATAGATTTTATGGTTCTTCAACCCAAGACATGCCTAGGAGGACATCCTTTAATTCTGGGCAGACCATGGTTGGGTACTACAAATGAATTTATTTGATGTAATTCTGGTTTCCGAACTATCTCTAATGGTCATACTACCAAGGACCTAGTTCTTTACCCTCCATCTAAACCAAGTTTTGAATTTGAGAATCCTTCATGGTCTAAGTTTGACTTGGAAGAAGTTGATGCACATTTAGTACTCAATGTAGGAAAAGCATTGTATTTCAAAAATGAGACTGAAGACAATATCATTAGCAATTTTATCAATGAACCACCCTTCTGTTGTTATATCATCCACAACATGATTTTTAAGTTTTATGATAGACAAATCTGATGAGAAATAAACTCTTGATTATCCTGTTACATAATAAATACCTAATACCCCTAGTATTAAGTGTGTACCAGTGGAAATTGAACTTGGGAAAACACTAAACATCAACCCTAATTTATCCCATGTGAAAAGAGATAAATTAGTGTTGTTACTCAGAAATAATAAGGAAGCCTTCGTGTGGGATTATAAATGAAGGTTATCTATCCTACTCTGTGTACTCATAACATCTATTTAAAGGATGGATCTTGGCATGTTCGACAACCTCAATGAAGAATGAATATAACATTAAAAGGAATTTTCAAGGAAGAGCTTCATCAACTCTTAGGTGAACATTTCATCTATCCTATTTCTGACAGTCAATTGGTATCTCCACTTGTTATTGTTACTAGGAAAAATAGAAAGTGGAGAGTCTGTGTGGATTATAGGGAGCTAAACAAGGCCACTGAAAAGGACCATTTCTCATTACATTTTGTTGATTAGGTCCTATAAACTTTGTCTAGTAAGAAACCATTTTCTTTCTTGGATGGATTTAGTGGCTATAATCACACAAAAATTGCTCATGAAAACTAGGACACAACTACTTTCAATTTTCCTTGGGTTCCATTTGCTTATAGGGTCCTACCTTTTGGACTTTGTAATGCACCTGCAACATTCTATTGATAAGTGTTAGGATGGGGTTCCCTAGGTAGAGTTTTGTTAAAATATTGTGAGTCTCTACATTTTGAGGAGTGGAGCGCGCAACAGGCAGGTCGAATAGGAGTCAAGAGGTTTTAGGAAGGTCGAAACCCCTTACATTTTGGTATTTTTTTGAGATACACCCATGTTTTGCCAACCATGGTATTGTAATAGAAAAAATTATATAAAAATGTGTCTTAGTGAGTCTAAGGGAATCAATCAATCAATGAATCAATGAGATTTTGATACGTTTTGAGTTTGTACAATTTTCCTGTGTTTTGTTCGAAGGGGAAGGCTCCTGTAGCTGAGTGCGTGGAGACCTTGGTAAGTCTGCCGCTGAGTGCGCGGGGCCCTACAACTATGTGCACATGATTTGAAAATTCTGTATAAGGAAGAATTGAAGTAATAAAGAATATATGAAGTAATAAAAGATATTTGAAGCAATTATGTGCGTATTTTTATATACTTGTGTAATTTTTTTACTTACGTGCAACTGAATGACATTTATTTGTATTTTATCTTAATTACTCCGCTAAGATCTGGATCCATTATTATATGTGATTTTATGCATGATTAGATGTTTACGCAAAGTTTATAGCTTTCTTTAACTAAAAGTCACTTAATTTCATGAATAAGGGTTCACGAAGGTCATATCAGACCTAAACTGAAGAAAACGCCTTAACCCCCACATCACATAGCCTTATGGATGCAGAAACCTGGTTCTAGCACCCCCCAACACTGCCTCGGGTGAGACTGTAGCCTGCGCTATGCGGGTTGTTGCCGAAAGCGCTGGTAGTGTAGGGTTTTTTTGGTTAGCTTAGCCAAATATGAACCTGGTTCCAAGCCCCCTCAAGCCAACAAATGGTTTTGTTGCCGGGACCGAGATCTATTTGATTGATGTGTGATGTTGCGTAAGTGGATATCGATTAAGAAGGAAATCGAGAAGTGGATAGATTAGAAGCTGTATGAGTTTGCAGGCTAGGAGAATAGGAATCAATGTTTGTCAAAATAAAAGTGGTTACGAAGGTATCTCTACATAGAAGTACACAAAATTTTCTTTTCGACATTCCTTTGCAAGTTACACAAGTGGCTGTCCAAATTAGCAGATAGCGAACCTTATTGGAAGCATGTTGATCCTATTGTGTGGACTTCAAAATTAATCAAACATACTGAAGGATTTGATTATAAGGTTGCAAGGGTTGTTGATTACTCGATTGATAGTATTTTGGGTGGTTTCATCACTGAATTTGCAATAGATACATCAGTGTCTTATAGTGAAGCTAAACGATGATTCTTCAAGGGTTTGAGAGGTAAGTACCTAAAATCGCTAAAACCTGCATTAAAATGCTTTTGTGTGAAAAGGGGATTATGCCTTTGCCTTAACTGGATCTACACGAAGTGGAAAGCGATTCAGAGTATATATAGACAAATTTGTCGGAAGTGAGTACAATCCCTTATTGGGAGAGTCTAAAAGTGAAGAAGAACAAAGTAGCCCTAGTATGCCTAGAGGTGCGACACAGACTATAGATCAGGGTACTTCCAGATTTCAACATCCAACCACTCCACCTCCACCTTCACCTCCGCCTCATACACCTACATCTACACCTCCACCTCCACCTCCACCTCAGCTATTCAATATGGAAAATACAGTGAAAATGCCTGTATTCAGGGGTCAGGGATTAGAGGATCCCAAAAAATTTTGGTTCGTCGCAGAGGTGGTGTGGAAAGCACAGTAGATCAATGATGATGATATGAAGAAAGTGCAACTAGTTACAACACTACAAGACAATGCATACCTAGTATATCAAATACAACACAACTCACATGACAACTTCATTGGATAACACAAAGGATGCACTAAATGCGGAATTTACAAAGCCGAACTCAAAAGCTAAGTGTGTGACTGAAATCAAGGAGATCAAGCAGAGGCTTAATGAGTTTGTGTGGGATATAGATCAATGACTGAAGTTCTTACTGAGTCAAGCTAACCTTCATATTTCAAATGAACAACATAGGGACTTGTATATAGCTTTGCTATTACCTCATTTAAGATTTTTGTTATCTCAACAAAAGATTGGATCTTAGGTCGAATCATTAGAAATCGTGATGAAGCTAGTGTTGGCATTATGACACATGTTGGAGCTATGGCACTGGTGTGGCACAGGTGTTGTCCTTGATGGCAACTCACTATGGTGACAGATCTCAGTTCAGGCTCTCAGAATGAAGGAAAAGATATATACGCAGGTTCACCTAGACGAAGACGTGTATACACGCGGGTTAAACGTTACAATGGTGCGTATGCGTACACATGCACTTTCACACAAGGAAAAGCACATACATGTTGGAGAACTTACTTTTGGTCTGTGGTATTTAGTCCTTGGTATTTGAACCTATGGTTTTGGACCATAGTATCTTGATAGATGTGTTGATCCCAAGTATTGGTTCCATGGTATTGTTTTGTTATGGTTTTGGACCGTGGTATTGTGAAAGGCCTAAGACTATAAAAGAGGAAGGAGATCATTTGGCAAAGCATCATCTGAATTATTGAATATCTGATAAAGTGCTAGATCTGGAATACTGGTGATTGGGTTATGGTGCAGATCTAGATCTGAATGAAGGAGGAACCTAAGCGCAAGGAGAAGGATAAGTTCTATTGATGGGTCATAATCTTAAGGCTTGAATAATAATATCTTTGTATGATTTTGATCCGTTATATGTGGCGCATGCTTGATCTATAAATCTGGTAATCTGGGTTAACTAATGTCTGAACATTTGAAAGAGTGAATTATCCTTTATAGATCTGTACGCAGGTTCAGAGAATCAAAGGCGCGTATACACGCTGGTTTTGTGAGTAAAAACAACGTATACACAGGTTGGTCCAAACTCAGAAGCGTATGCAGGCATGTTTCTGGTTATTGAAGTAGCGTATGTTTCTTGAATTGTGTTCTAGTTGCTTCTGTTTATTGCTGCAATGTTCTGGGTTCAGAATTTGGTGTGTGGTTACTATTACTGTGTTCTGGGTACATCTATCAGAGAAGTATCTATTTGATTCAGTTTTAATTGGTGAAAAGGAGATTGTTTGATGCAGAAATTCTTGATGTTTGATTGATGTTCATGGATCCAGTCTGAAAATTTATGAAACGTGGTCCCTGGAAGAAAGAGAAGGTTGTGGCCTTCTGTAGGCCAGCACCTACGTACTAGTATCTTGGCTAGTGCAAGAGCTAAGGGGGTTGTAGCTCCCTTCTAGGAGAAGCTAGAGAACGAGAGAGGGTTGTAGCTCTCTGCAGGTTGTAGCCTGCGTACTGGTAAAGGACTGCACCAGTACAGAATCATTGTAAAAATAAGTTTCTAATTGAAAAAGATAGAGACATATTGCAGCAGGTGGTTTTCACCCACATTGGGTTTCCACCTTATATCTTATGTTCTTGTGTGTGACTGTCTACATTTTTCCTGTTCCTGGTTATTGTTTCTATGGTTCTGACACATAGATTTAAAATCAACATCTGAAGATTAATTAAATTACAAGTCTGTAAGTTATACGCAGGTTTCCTTTATTGTAGTTGCATATATACGCGGTTTTCTCTAACTGAAGTAGCGTATATGATCTGGGTGTGAAAAAGAAAATAATTGACTTGATAATACTGATTCACCCACCCTCTCAGTATTATTTCCAACAATTGGAATCAGAGCCACCAATTTTTGATGGGACCAACTTCGTCTATTGGAAGGTAAGAGTTACAGCCTATCTTCAATATCTTGGTACAGAAGTCTGGGATATCATAGATACAGGGTACACATTTCCTTCAGCTACTCCTACAGATCCGGCTGAGAAGAAGTAGTATGAAACAAATGCAAAGGCTGTCAATACTCTATTAGGGAGTCTATCTCAAACAAAATTCGTCAAGGTTATGCAGTATAAAACCGCAAAAGAAATATGGGACAAGATCGTTCTGAGCTATGAAGGAGATGAACAGGTAAAACGAGCAAAACTTCAAACCCTCAGAATTTAGTATGAAAATCTCAGAATGCACAATGATGAAAGTGTGGCTAACTATTTCCTACATATAGATGAGATTGTTAATTGTATGAAAAACTTGGGTGAAGAAATAAAAGAGGCTGTTGTGGTTGAAAAGGTTCTAAGATCTTTGTCCTCTAAATTTGAATCAAAAGTTTCTGCAATAGAAGAAAAACAGAATCTACAGAACCTTACCATGTCACAGCTGCACAGAATTCTAACTGCTTACGAAATGAGGAAAGGAGGACCATCAGACAGGAGAGAAGCTGCATTCAAGGCTTCAGGAAAAGGAGATTACTATGAGTCAGGACATATGTCAGAAGAAGAGGAAGAATCAAATTTTGTCAAGAACCTTCAACGGGGTGCTGGAAGATTCAGAGGTAAGCTGCCTTTCAAATGCTTTTCTTGTGGAAGAGTCGGTCATTATGTTGCAAAATGCCCTCATAAAGATAAACTAGACAAAGGTAAGGAACCTGTTAGATGGAACAGAAAGTAGAATAAGAAGAGCTATTACACGCATGAAGACAGTGATGGATTGTCAAATAGTGATGAAGATGAACGAGGTAATGATGATAGAATTTTGATGGCTTTTGAAGATGATGATTTTTTGGATGCTGTAAATGAAGAAGGGCTTTATGAAGAAATTTCTAGACTTAAAGTTTGTTTAGAGGAAAAGAATATGATTATAGATACTCTAACGTGCCAACTTGCCGAAAAAGATAAATATAATGATAAGCTAGAATGTGAAATTGTGGGGCTTAGAAAAGAAATTGAGAAAAAAAAATCCCTTAATCTCAGATTTGCTAAAGGATCTGAAACTTTAGATGAGATTATCAAAGTGTAGTGTTCTCCAGTAATCAAGATAGGTCTGGGATATAATGAAGAAGCATCTCAAGCATCCACCTCCAAAAGTTATCTTGATGCAGCAAGGAGGAGTGAACAAATTGACAATCGACAACAAAGGCTCAATGGAGATCACCAGGTAAATCAGGGACAATCTACCTCAAGAATGAACAGAGACTACCAGGTAAATCAGGGGCAATCTACCTTAAGGATGAATAGAAACTACAATCAACCACAGGTAAAACATTCTCAATTTGCCTCAAGAATGGATGTCAATAGAAACTACAATCATTCGGTTGGTAGATTTGATAATCGCAGGAGTTTATTCAATGGCCAGTGTTTCTCTTTTCATAACTTTGGTCACAAAGCAGCTCAGTGTGTTGCCTATAAGACAATCATGACTAGAGAAGCTCAAAAACAAAGAAGTATGACTGGGATCATGAAAAGGACCTACAATAACTTCTCTGCTCTTGAAAATGAAATAGAATGTTCTTTTTGTAACAACTTCGGTCATGAAGATTATGAATGCAGGAGCAGGGTTCGGCAGACAACTCAGAAAGAACAAGTCTCAAATGCCAAAACATGGAGAATCAAATAACTGCAACCAGAAAGATGTGGGATAGCCTTATATTCAGAAGGACAAGAAAATCAATGGTATATTGACAGTGGATGTTCGAAACATATTACAGGAGATAAAGAAAAACTTCAATCATATAGTGCCTTAGAAAAGGCAAAGAAAGTCTCATTTGGAAATGACACCCTTGCGTTCATAAAAGGTAAAGGTTCTGTTCATTTGAAAGAAAAGGTCAATGCTGGAAATTTTATGTATGTTGATGGCTTAAAGCATAATCTATTGAGTGTCAGTCAGATGTGCGATCAAGGAACTAAGGTAATATTTCGATCAAATGGATGTACTGTTCGTGATCTTGATACAGGAAAAACAGTGATCAAAGGCACAAGAACTCCAAATAATTTATACATATTCAAAGAAGGACAACATCAATGCTATCTAAGCAAGAATGATGAACACTAGCTATGGCACAGAAGATTGAGGCATCTTAGCTTCTCTCAGATAAGGAAAGCATGCAAATATCAGGCAGTTCATGATCTTCCTGACATCAGAATTCTGAACAATACAATATGCAAATCATGTCAGTTTGGTAAGCAAACCAGAACTAATTTCCTTGAGAAGGAAGGATCAGCTAGCAGGCCACTTGAACTTGTCCATACTGATATATGTAGTCCAACTAGGAAGAAGTCACCTCGAGGTGAAGAGTATTTCATATTGTTTATTGACGACTTTTCAAGGATGTGTTGGTTAGGACTCATGAAGTATAAAGATGAAGCTTTCGAAAAGTTCAAATCATTCAAAGCCTTGGTTGAAAACGAATCAAATCGACGAATCAAATGTCTCAGATCTAATCGAGGAGGAGAATTTACCTCAGATGAATTTTTCAATTTTGTGAAGAACATGGCATAAGAAGGGAATTCTCTATTGCAAGGACACCTCAACAAAATGGAGTAGTGGAAAGGATGAATAGAACGGTTCAACAAATGGCTCGTGCTATGCTCGATGAATCTGGAACTCCCGCAACCTTCTGGGGTGAAGCCGCATTTACTGTTGTAACTATTCTTAACAAGACAAATGTCTGGGTAAACAACACTCAGACTCCTCATGAACTTTGGTATGGTAAGACTCCCATGGTAAAATACTTAAAATTTTTGGAAGCAAATGCTACATTAAAAGGACTGATGAAAATCTTGGCAAGTTTGAACCTAGAGTAGATGAAGGCATTCTCCTTGGTTACTCTCCTCATAGCAAAGCATATAAGTGTTACAATAAAAGACTTGGGAAGATCATTGAAAGTATTGATGTAGTGATTGATGAAGAAGGAAATACCCCCAGGCAGGAAAGATTTGAAGTTTTCGAAGATGATGAGGACTATCCAAATCAGAATCATGATGAAGAAGAAACCCATGAGGCACCAGAAGAACAAATAAGAATAGAAGAAAAGGCTCCATCTAGATACGTTCAGAAGAATCATCCAGAATATCAAATTTTGGGGCAGAAAGAGGTAGGTGTACAAACTAGGAGAACCATTTCAGAAACTTCAAGTTATCTTGCATTTCTCTCCTCCACCAAACCACACAATGTAAAAGAGGCATGCAAAGATGAATTCTAGGTCAAGGCAATGGATGAAGAACTTGAGCAGATTGAAAGGAACAACACTTGGGAGTTGGTTCCTAGACCAAAAGATAAGAATGTCATAGGGACAAAGTGGATTTTCAAAAATAAGCTGAATGAAAATGGAGATGTGGTTAGAAACAAGGCAAGACTTGTTTGTAAAGGATATGCGCAACAAGAAGGCATAGACTTTGAAGAAACCTTTGCACCAGTGGCTAGACTTGAGGCTATAAGAATGTTCCTTGCTCTCTCTAGTTTTCAAAAGTTCAAAGTGTTTCATATGGATGTAAAATCTGCCATTTTGAATGGAGACTTGAATGAAGAAGAATACATTGAACAACCAGATGGGTTCATTCTTGGAAATGATCCAAATCTTGTATGCAAACTCAAAAAGGTTCTCTATGGTCTCAAACAAGCTCCAAGGGCTTGGTATTTTCGATTGGATGAGTACCTTCATCAACAAGGTTTTGCAAAAGGATCAACAGACAACAATTTATATATAAAGGTTGACAATGGAAAGTTGCAAATACTTGTTGTGTATGTTGATGATATCATCTTTGGCAGCAATGAAGAAGACATGAGTCAAAAATTTTCCTTGGTAATGCAAAAGGAGTTTGAAATGTCCATGCTTGGAGAGCTCACATATTTTCTTGGCTTACAAGTCCAACAAAACAAAGACGACATTTTTCTATCACAAACCAAGTATCTCAAGCAGATCTTGAAGAAATATGGGATGGAGGATTCAAAACCAGTATGCACTCTTATGGTTACAGGATTCAGTCTTAGCACAAATGTGAATCAACAGCTGTACATCAGCCTACCTATAGATCCATGGTTGGTAGTCAACTCTATCTAACAGGTACTCGACCAGACATTATGCATGCAGTAGGGATAGTTGGAAGGTTTCAGGAAAATCCAAAGGAAACTCATCTTCAGGCAGTCAAGAGAATTTTCAAATACCTTCAAGGGACTCAAAACTATGGTTTATGGCATCCTAGAGATACAGATATCACACTTCATGCATATACAGATGCATATTGGGCAGGTAGCGTGGATGACAGGAAAAGCACTAGTGGTGGTGCATTCTTCATGGGTCCTAGATTAGTATCATGGTTCAGCAAGAAATAAAGTTGCATTGCATTATCTACAGCTGAAGTAAAGTATGTAGCTGTTGCATCTTGCTACACACAACTCCTTTGGATGATGCAAACATTGCAGGATCTTCAAATCACTTTTACTCCACCTATTTCCATTTTTTGTGATAATACAAGTGCAATCATCATCTCAAAGAATCCTGTCATGCATTCAAAGACCAAGCACATACCTATCAAATACCATTTTCTTCGGGAGCAAGTGCTTGAACAAAAGGTCAAGTTGGAGTATGTTCCCTCTAAGGAACAAGTTGCTGATATTTTGACCAAACCACTACCCAGGGAGACATTTGAATACCTCAGACAGAAGCTAGGGGTAGTTGATGCATCATCTTGCTACTGAAACCTATCTGTTTCAGAGGAATGTGGTTGTACGTGAGTTGCATGAGGAGGATCCGCATACATACGATGGTTTATGCAGGTATAGTCGCGTATATGGTGGTTTGAAGGAAATCAGTGGGGATAGACTTTGGTTGAAGAGAGTCTGATATGGGTCTGACGAGAGACCATCTGGCACAGGTTCAGGGGGAGCAGATAAACTTCTAATAATGCATTGTTGGCATTTCATTAGAAGCTCTTGGTTCGAGTACACAAGCTGTTTGGGTTCAGGTGGATCAGCTGCAGAAGGAGAACAGAAGGAGAACAGGGTTTCTGATCTGAATAATGATGATGCTGATATTATTTATTAGTGACTTTCATAGTCTTGCTCTAGATATTTCGTCTCTATATTTTATTATCAAGGTCATGTAATGGCCTATGTTGGTTTCCTCACTATGCCTGGGATGAATGTTGTAATGTTCTTGGTTATCATATGTAAACTTTTGATGTATCCCCACTTTTTTGGGTAGATGATCCCCACTTGGTTGGGTTATGGATGTTGTATAGAGTCATTTGGTGATAGGAAGGTATTTTATGATGTATAAATCATTGTTCTTTGTGAAGAACATCTTTTTGTAGATCTTGCTTACAGTCAGGGGGAGCATGGCCAGCACAGCAGAGCATAGATTTCAGCATGTACTCAGGGGGAGCATAACCCTTTTCCCTTGATGACAAAGGGGGAGAATGAATTTGAGGATCTTGGGGTTGCCGTCAAGTCCAATGGGGGAAATTGTTGGCATTATGACACAGGTTGGCGCTATGGCACTGGTGTGGCACAAGTGTTGTCCTTGATGGCAACTCACTCTGGTGACAGATCTTAGTTCAGGCTCTCAGAATGAAGGAAAAGATATATACGCAGGTTCACCTAGACGAAGACGCGTATACACGCGGGTTAGACGTTACAAAGGCACGTATGCATATACACGCACTTTCACGCAAGGAAAAGCGCGTACATGTTGGAGAACTTACTTTTGGTCCATGGTATTTAGTCCTTGGTATTTGAACCTATGGTTTTGGACCATAGTATCTCGACAGATGTGTTGATCCCAAGTATTGGGTCCATGGTATTGTTTTGTTATGGTTTTGGATCGTGGTATTGTGAAAGGCCTAAGACTATAAAAGAGGAAGGAGATCATTTGGCAAAGCATCATCTGAATTATTGAATATCTGATAAAGTGCTAGATCTGGAATACTGGTGATTGGCTTATGGTGCAAATCTAGATCTGAATGAAGGAGGAACCTAAGTGCAAGGAGAAGGATAAGTTCTATTGATGGGTCATAATATTAAGGCTTGAATAATAATATCTTTGTATGATTTTGATCCGTTATATGTGGCGCATACTTGATCTATAAATCTGGTAATCTAGGTTAACTAATGTCTGAACATTTGAAAGAGTGAATTATCCTTTATAGATCTGTACGCAGGTTCAGAGAATCGAAGGCGGGTATACACGTTGGTTTTGTGAGTAAAAACAACGTATACACAGGTTGGTCCAAACTCAGAAGCGTATGCACGCATGTTTCTGGTTATTGAAGTAGCGTATGTTTCTTGAATATTGTAGTGCATGCAATTTATGTCAAAGGACTGGGAGACCATCACGAAGGGATGAACTTCCATTAAATCCATAGGTCACATTACAAGCATTTGATAAATGGGGAACTGACTTTGTTGGAACTATTCAGCCACTGGGAAAGAAGACAAGAGCACTCTATATTATCATTGTGATAGAGTACTTAACCAGGTGGGCTGAGACACAAACTGTAAAGAATTGCAGTGCAGACACTGTTGCGAAGTTCATATTCGAGTTTATTCTATCAAGATTTGGATGCCCAAATATTTTGATGAGTGACAAAGGGTCACACTTCCTGAATGAGACAATTTCAACTTTAACCAAAGTATTCCAGATGTACCATCAGAAGAGTATGCCATATCACCCCTAGGTGAATGGCACTGTCAAAGTTTTCAACACGATCTAGGAGAATGCCCTCACAAAGGTTTGCAATGTTAATAGGAATGATTGGGATGTGTGCGTACTAGCGGTTCTATGGGAATATAGGAATACCTGTAAGAAATTAATTGGGAAAACACCCTTTCAAGTGGTTTACGGACAAGAAGTAGTAATGCCAATGGAATACATAGTGCCCAACCTAAGGATTGCAGCAGTAACCAAGATGGAAGATCATGATGTCATGAAGGAACGCCTAACACAACTGCTAGCATTAGCGGAAGACCACTTTTTGGTTGGCTTTCATTAGCAGGTACAAAAAGCTAGAGAAAAGGCATGGCACGATTGTTACATTAAGCAACGCACCTTAAAAAATGACGATTTGGTCCTGATGTATGACAACAATTTTACCAAATTTCCAAGGAAGTTTTAGATGCACTGGCTAGGACTGTATATAATTAAGAACATTTCAGATGGTGGCACTAATGAGCCTTGATATTGCAACAAGAATGATGCAAATCCCAAGGCTACTAACTTTAATTATCAACCCGAGGTTCATATAAACTTAAGAGGTATCAGAACTATATGTGCAACATACAATGTGTCCTTACTTTGCTATCATAATGGAGTGCAAGAGCTGAAATCAAATCCTAAACTAATTGCAGAAAATGAACTACTCAAAATGGAAACCCTAACCTATTGCAAGAAATAAAGTACAAGGAAATAAGCATATTATAATTCCATAACGATCATGAACTAAATGTAAAAGAAACCTAACTTAACCCTATTTATCACATGTGAGGATTTAAACTAACTGAGCATGGAATCTAATCTAGGGAGTATTAATTGTTGCATGCATGTGCTAATTAAGAAATCAAAAGAACTATTTTTCTTTATCTTTTCATTTTATAAATACAAATGCTAATCTTTCCTTATTCTTTGGCAAGGGAGACATGTGTGGAGGAAGAGGGGTACAATTGTTGTGATGGCATGGAGGTCAAGTAAAGGCCTAATCCCAGCTTTAATGATGATTTTTCTCAATTCGGACTCAAAATAGGCCGCTACAGGATTTCCTATAGGATGTACTAGTTCCTACACAATGCCCTATTTTATTACAAGAACAGACCGAAAGCTTAGGAAGTGGTCTAGAAGGTGGAATGGAGCTTGGGAGAAGTGGATAGTGGAAGAATAAGGCATGGAGGTGGTGGACACTGCTCGAAACTCAAGAAAGGTCTTCAATATGGGTGGATTTTCTCAATGGAAATGGAAATTTTTGCTTATAAAACAAGAATACGGATTGAGATTTTAGTGGATTTTGGCGACATGGGTGGATTAGGCTTGGATGAGGCGAATGAGATGACATCTCCCTGAAATGAATAAGCTCCTACAACAACACATGTTATTGTTCGCATCTATCCAAAAATTCATCTATACATGATAAATATTTATTAAATAACGGAAAATTACTAGTATAAAATCCAGAAATTCGAGAACTAGTGAGCTAGTAAATCTATCAAATGCCTAACCTAATCAAGTGAAAATGCAATGGGGTAAATTTTGTTATTAAATAGAATGATTTTTTGATCTAATGAAAGTGGAATCAACTTGATTGAAGCTCGTTAGCATGCTCTAAAAATTCAAAGAAATTTATTGTTCTTTGTTACAAAGGAGTTCCAGAAATCTAGATTTGGGAATAAGAAAACTAATCCAAGTAGCTCAATGATTACTATGACCTTCCAAAGATTTTCCAGGGATGAAATTATGCTTGTGATCCTGCAAAAAAACTTACATCAACTATTTAACCCAATCCCACGGCAAGAAACTGTTAATACTAAATGCAAAAATAGAAAGAAACAAGAGCAAGAGATGCATGTGAATAAGAAGTGAAAATAATAAAAACAAATGATACAAAAGGGATCTGAGGCTCTTGGGATGGAAAAGCCCAAGTAATCTCAGAGTCCTATGGAGGACAAAAAGATTTAGAAGCTGAACATGACACCAATCTTCATTATTTTTATCAATACAATTACATCCCTGCAAGAAATGACAGTGGAGCTGCAAAAATACAAGTTCTCTCCACAATAAGACTAACAAAAATCCACCCCTAGAGGCAAATTCAACTTGGTACTTATACAAAATGATTAGGAATCATTCCCCATGAAAGGAGGAAACTTTCCCCACCAAAATCCCTTGATTAGTGGATATGGTTCCCAATACTAAGAATCTGCATTAAATGGCAGTGAACACATTCTTAGATTTTCTCAATCATTGGAGGTCTAGAATCTATGTCATAATTCCATTATATCTTATTGATTTATCATTTAATATTGATCCTCCTATAGTAGGAAGCAAGTCCCTAAATCATCTCCTCCAAATCTTCATAATCTACTTAATATTATCATAATATTCCACAAAAATAAATAATATTAGGCACAAATATGCAATTATTCACAAAACTTCCTAATGAACACATTAAAGTTAAAAATACATTATCTAATGCAAAAAGAGAGGTTTAATATGCTTAAGGATGGTTAGATGAGCCCTAATTTATGTTTAATTTAGAGGCATGGGCCTTAACTTATGTCTAATTTAGAGGCTGATCGTACCCCCTATTGAAAGTGTTTCTCACTCTGAGCAACTTAGTGACCTCATTGTACCTCATTCATGGCCTTGGTGGCCTCTCTCTTGTGCATTCCTCAATCCTTTCTCTTAAGAATATTGGCTGTAAGTTCTGCAAGGACAAGTCCAAAAATATATTTGTGCATAGAAAAATCACTATTTCTTGAGACCATTAGCTTGCCTTTTTCTTTTCTTTTGTGGCCTAGATGATTTCCTAATGACCTTGGAGTTTTTTGTTTTCATTAAGTCTCTCTTAGGCACTGCCTTTTTTTTTGGTTTTAGCGCCATTTTTTCCTTTCTTCCTTCTTGTAGAAACATTCTGTCTTCCTGTGGCAACCATTCCTTCTCTTTTAGAGTCTTTTAACTATATGGGAGTGATGAGAAATGATGTAGAGGGTTTGGAGGATGATGCTTGGACTCAGAGGTAGTAGTGTGGATTTTTGAAAATGGAGAGGATGATCTGTTTGTTTTTTTACAAGAAATTTTCAGGGTGAGATAGAGTGTAGGGTTTGTTCTTGAAATTATGAAATAGGATGGATGAATGATGGATAGATAGTGAATATGAAGTGGATGGAGGGCTTGGAGTGTTGTGGTGACTTGAACTTTGCAAAACTTTATTCTTTTAACTGTTGTGCCCATTCCTTGAAATCATCACCCTTCGTAATTTGACTTTTCCACATTGCTTGAGTGAATGAGTGAGCTGAAATTAACTAATTGAAGGTGGCCGAGACTATTGACCCATCCTTAGCTTATAAAACCTCATCTCTCATGCATTGAAAAAAAAATTCTAACTATAATACATTCACGAGAAGAGGTCAAGAATACTGCATACCTGTACCTACTTGATGGTTGTTGGAGAGACATGCATGTTGCTGCTGAGTTGATATTTTTGTGATACTAATGACTTAGCTACATCTTCTTGACTACCTTTTTCTTTTTTGTTGATGGGTTGTCTTCTTGTTGATGTGCAGGTGTTCAAGGACCTATATCAACCTTACCTAAAGAATACTTGACCTTTTGACCCATTTCTCCATCATATTGCCTCTTGTAGCTTCTTCTCAACCTTCCTATAGAGAACCTGTAGTAATTCATGACAACCTCTTGTAGCAAACTTGTTTTGTCAATATCTCCCAAATGTTAGAATGGATTGACCTGAAATTTTCTGAGCATGTTTCCATCATCATTATGCATCTCTCCATAAAAAAATCTTGGCCAATGGATGCACAAATCTCGAGAAAAACTAAAAATGGCTGAAGGTGATGGAGGCTGATTTATTGGACACCATGCATTGGCATTTACTGAAATTTCTTAGGCATGTTACCGTCATCCATAAGCATCTCCCCATAAAACAAACTTTTAATTGGATGCATGGATATCGAGAAAATTCAAAAATGTCTGTAGGTGATGGAGGCTGATTTCTAAAAAAATGTGCACTGGAATTTGCTAAAATTGTTTGAGCATGTTACCATCATCCATATGCATCCCCCGCTAAAACAACTTGGCAAACGGATGCATGGTTTGCAAGATATGGAAAAAATTGTTTACTGCTCTATGTATTTTTGTTTCCTCTAGTAAAATAGAGCATTCATGTAGTTTTTTAGGACAACAAGGAAAATGAATGGTAGAAGCTTGGAAATGATGAGTGAATGGTGGAAATAGATGAGGGTGATGGATTTGCATGGCCTTGGTCATGTTGGAGCATTTGAGCAAAGGAGGAGAAAGCCAAAATTTGACTTCTTTTGATTAGGTTTGACCTATTTTTTCTTTTGTTGGTGCCAACTTGTTTTTGTTGCTTGCAAATATTGGGGGGCACCTACATTCATTGGAGAGATACATGAAGCACATTTTTTTATTTTTTTTTTCTCTTTTTTTTCTTATAGGCCTACTAGCCGCCTTAATGAATTTTTCAACTAATAGGTCTGCCTATGCACCTCAAAGTAGGTTTTCACCTAGGATCTTTTCTTTTTCTATCTTTTTTCTCTTTTTCCTAACCCTTTGACCACCTCATGGAGGTTTTCAATCAACAAGCCAATCTCTGGCACCTCAAGTGAGGTTTTCACCTGAGTTTTTTATTTTTTAATTTTTAATTTTCTACCCTACCTTAATTGAAAAAAAAATTACTTGCAAATATATGAATACTTCCAATAGAGCCATGTGCACATCAAGATGGTAGATAAATTTATGAGGCTTGCAATATACTATTTGACATGTACCTAGGTTTCAAATACCAAATGATTTGAATTTGAAAGGATCAAGCACAATTGAAGAAGAGAGTGTTCCTGCAACTTAATGACTGTCTGGAACCATATTTCAATATAGTTGTGATGCCCCTGGTCCACTTGCTGATTTGGATCATCTTGGATGTCTTCTTCTTTCATGACCTTCAAATATTCATATTTTTGTTGATTGTTCTCTTGAACACATGGAGGATTTGATGGTAACCATGAGGGAGCTTTCTCAATCTCTGATTTTGTTGTCTGCTCTTCATCAAGTGAAACCCATGATTCTTTGATCTTCTCTTTTGAATCTTTTTTTTCTGCATGTTGTCCTTCAATGGCATCAAGAGAATCTTTTTTTTTGAATATTCTTCCTGAGCTGAGATGAATACCATTGAGATTGAAAGGAGATATTTGGAAGTGTTGTACCTCAACATTGTAAGTGGGCCAAACTACTTCATTGTGTGGGTTTGGAAATGGTGGTACCGGTAGTTGAGTGGGAGTGGATATTTGAGATGGATGTGATTGTGGTGTAGGTGAATGGTAGGGATAACATGGATTTGGGTATGGAGGATATTGAGGAAAATATTGAGGATATTGTGGATGGCTTCTATAAGTTCCTTTCCAACCTTGTTGCTAAGATTAGTTTTGGGGTTGAGATGGCTAATGTTTCTAAGGAAAGGGTGCGTTCCAATTATTTTGAGATGGATGTGCATAAGCTTGAAATTGTGAATTAGGTTCTTGCATCATACTAGGTTGAATAGACTGCCATGGTCCTCTTATATCTACATAACATAGTTACATTGGCAATTGACTTGCTCCATTGTCCTCTTGGTAAACTTCCTTCAACCTTGGTAATGACAGGCAATATTTAACATCACATGATTTTGCATTGATGACACAAATATCATCATCCTATTTTTTCTCATTTTGAATTCTTAACATTTCTACTTGTTCACTTAGATTGCTAAGAATTTCTATTTTAATGTTATCAAGAAAATTTCCAAGTTTAGCTTGACTTACCGATCTTAATGTTGATTTACTTACTCTTGCCCTTCCTCTTGATATGTTTGCATATTTCACAAATTTATTCAAATGATAGTTGGTATACATGACCTCCACTCATGAGATCAAAGATATCAATCCACTCATCCCTAATTGTTCTAAGTAAGAGGGTTTTTAGTGTGCCAAATCCTAAATGATGTAGTTTTTCCCTCTTAACATTATACATGAACCTCTGTATTAGATCCTCTAGACTCTCATCTTCTATTTGATTCATTCTAAAGATTTATTCTATAATATCATGATCTTTATATTTTTCTAGAAATATAGTTTGCATATCATTCCATGATCTTATTGAATTAGTCCCTAAAATCATGAACCATTTAAGAGCTCTATCCTTCAATGTTGCTGGAAACAATCTCAGTTTTTGAGTTTTTAATAAGTAACCATAATATCTACAAACAATTTCAAATTCAGAGAGAAAGGTTTCCAGATCCTCTGACCTTAGACCATGAAATTGTGGAAGAAGAGATGGAGGGATGTTCTTCATGTGCACACTACCATTAGTATCTTGAATGAGAAATCTAAGAGGGTCTTCCTCATTGTCATCATATCCATCCATTTCTTCTAAATTCTTTGCCATATTCTTCTTGTACCTGCAAAAGTGAATGGTGATGTGGCTCTTACTGCACCACGTGATGAAATGGGGGGGGGGGGTGGGTTGGTGTTGGATATTTTTTTTGTTTTTATGATTGAATGAAAACACTAATGCAATGCACTTTTCTATTTTTGAAATGAAATATGCCTAATGCAATTATTTTTTTTTTTTTGCAAAAAGTAAAAAGAAATGAATCAACTAGGGAAGAAAAAAATTCATACTTTGACACCTCCCTGGCAACAGCGCCAAAAAGTGATAAGCCTCGGTATTGCAACAAGAATGCTGCAACTCCCAAGGCTATTGACTTTAATTATCAACCTGGGGTTCGTAAAACTTAAGAGGTATCAGAACTATATGTGCAACATAAAATGTGTCATTCCTTTGCTTTCATGACGTAATGGAGTGCATGTACTGAAATCAAATCCTAAACTAATTGCAGAAAGTGAACTGCTTGAAATGGAAACCCTAACCTATTACAAGAAATAAAGTACAAGGAAATAAACATATTCTAATTACATAAAGATCATGGACTAAATGTAAAAGAAACCTAACTTAACCCTATTTATCACATGTGATGATTTAAACTAACTGATCATGGAATCTGATCTAGGGAGTATTCACTGTTGCATGCATGTGCTAATTAAGAAATAAAAATAACTATTGTTCTTTATCTTTTCATTTTATAAATGCAAATGTTAATCTTTCCTTTTTCTTTGGCATGGGAGACATGTGTGGAGGAAGAGGGGTACAATGGTTGTGATGGCATGGGGGTTAAGTAGAGGCCTAATCCCAAATTCAATGATTATTTTTTTCAATTCGAGCTCAAAACAGGCCGCTATAGGATTTCCTATAGGATGTACTAGTTCCTACAGGATCCCATGTTTTATTACAAGAACGGGTCAAAAGCTTAGGAAGTGGTCTAGAAGGTGGAATGGAGCTTGAGAAAGGTGGATAATGGAATAATAAGGCATGGAGGTGGTGGAAACTTCCCATAACTCAAGCAAGGGCTTCAAGATGGGTGGATTTGCTTAATGGAAATGACAATTTTTGCTTATAAAAAAAGAATTCAGATTGAGATTTTAGAGGATTTTGGTGACATGGGTGGATTAGGCTTCGATGAGGCAAACGAGATGAGATCTCCCTACAATGAAGAAGCTCCTACAACAACAAACATTACTGTCTACATCTATCCATAAATTCATCTATACATGGGAGAGATCTATTAAATAACGGAAAATTACTAGTCTAAAATCTAGAAATTCAAGAACTAGTGAGCTAGTAAATCTCTCAAATGGCTAACCTAATCAAGTGAAAATGCAATGGGGTAAGTTTTTATTATTAAATATAATGTTTTTTTGATCTAATGAAAGTGGAATCAACTTTATTGAATCTCATTAGCATGCTCTAAAAAATAGCATAAATTTACTGTTCTTTGCTACAAAGGAGTTCCAAAAATATAGATTTGGGAATAAGAAAACTAATCCAAGTAGCTCAATGATTACTATGACCTTCCAAATATTTTCCAAGGATGCAATGATGCCTGTGATCCCGAAAAAGAAATTACATCAATCATTTAACCCAATCTTGCAACAAGAAATCATTAATACTAAATGCAGAAATAGAAAGAAACAAGAACAAGAGATGCATGTGAATAAGAAGTGAAAAGAATAAAAACAAATGATACAAAAGGGCTCTGAGGCTCTTGGTATGGAAAATCCCAAGGAAACTTAGATTCCTATGGAGGAGAACAATATTTAGAAGCTGAACATGACACCAATCTTCATTATTTTCATCAATACATTTACATCTCTGTGAGAAATGACAGTGGGGATGCAAAAATATGAGTTCTCTCCACAATAAGACTAACAATAATCTACCTCTAGAGAAAAATTTGACTTGGTACTTATACAAAATGAATAGGAATCATTCCCCATGAAAGGAGGAAGATTCTCCCACCAAAATCCCTTGATTAGTGGATCTGGTTCCCAATACTAGATATATGCATTAAATGGCAGGGGACACATTCCTGGATTTTCTCGATCATTGGAGTTCCACAATCTGTGCCATAATTCCATAATATCTTGTTGATTTATCATTTAATATTGATCCTCCTGTAGTAGGGAGAAAGTCCCTATATTATCTCCTCCTCCAAATCTTCATAATCTGTCCAATATTCTCATAATATTCCACAAAAATAAATAATATTAGGCAGAAATATGCAATTATTCATAAAACTTCATAATGAACATATTAAAGTTAAAAATACATTATCTAATGCAAAAACAAAGGTTTAATATGCTGAAGGATGGATAGATGGGCCTTAATTTATGTCTAATTTAGAGGCCCATCAGGTGTAGTTCAGCTCGTGACGCTGAATGGGGAAGTATTTCTTGGTAGGATTAATGGGAGAAGGTTGAAGGTTTATAGGGATGATCCTACCACTACAAAATGACTACATGGCCGCAGAAATGTCTTAGTGCTTCTGCTAGTTGAAAGAAAGTGTAGGACTATAAACTACTTTGTCAAGGAAAATTTTTATGAAAGAAGGAAGGTTGCGCGATGTTTTGGAAGGTAATGCAGGTGGAAACTGCCATGAGGTAGGTACACCACATGAAGGATTTCCACGTGGCTTGCTGAGAAAGTGACCGTTGGAACACCTATAGTTGATTTGACAATGATTTTTTCGTTAAAAGGGGCGGAGGAAGTGCATTTAAGGCACAAATTGAGGAAAATAGTCCTCCAAAATCATATTTATGAGGAATATTTACAGGGGAACTGACAGTTTGAATTCAAATCAGATTATAAATATCGCACCTCGCTCCACACTTAGACACTTTGTTTCTGGAGAAATTACTGTGTTGTTGCGCTGAAAGAGCCAAGTGTGTTACTGCATGTCTGGTTACCTGAGTTGGGAATAAGTTGAGCAAGAGTTCTTGAGGAGAGGATTAGGAAACATCATGAATGCAACATTGCCAGTCCATGCTACATCACCTAGGTCACCGAGGCCAAATCCTATTACCTCCGTGACAGAAGAGAAAAAATAGAAAAAGCCACAAAAACCCTCGGTTTGGAAATCACTGTGGAAGATCCAAACTGAGAAAAGGAAGAAGGGTAGAATGGATAAAAACAAGCAACCTATGGAACCCCAGGACTTAGAAGAAGAAGAGATGAATGTGGGGGTTGAGGATATTAGTGCAGAAGGTGCAGAGCCAATTTCTTGGTTGCGTTATATATAACATCATGAAAGCCGACCACCAAAGTAACTAAGCGCCCCGACTCTGTAAAATTTAAGGTATTCACGCCATTTCTACTAGACGAAGTACCTATTGAGGGTGACTTGTTGGCCCAGGTACCATATCTAAAGATGGAATATTGAGATTTGGGCGACCATGAGAAATTTCCACAATTGGAACCTAGCAAGTACTTGAAGATGATCTACTACGAGGAGGCAGGCATTACAAGGCTTAAACCAATGAAGTGGGTCACTAGTATTGAGCACGCAGGGTTTCTCAATACACCATATGTCCCACATTTTAGTGCATCATTATTAATACTATTTGTGTGCACCAGTTGTTGGCATTGGTCCATGATGGGTGTCTCTAGCTAGGAGGGACCACCCCAATTGATGACATGTTGATACGAAGAATTACAACACTGCCATATCAAGGCGTGAACATCACAGATGCTTTTGTGGGGAAGTCACAGGAGAAAAAACTCACAAATCAAATGAAGAGTGACTTCAGGTTGACCAAGAAGTCACGAGGATATGCCATTAGTTCCATCTCTAATGAAGACGTGTGGTTTTCTGCATAGATCTTGGCTAGAAATATCATGAGAAAGTGTCGTGCTGATGAAGTGCTAGCACCAATGGTATCCTTGGTTGCATAGTGCAGTAAGGAGGTTCAATTCAATTGGGTGAAGTACCTATGCCAAGAATTCTTGGATGATTGTCGTGAAGCATAGGAGGAAGGAAAAGCATTCCACTACATGTGGCTGCTATTGTTGATTGCGCTGATAACTTGGAGGATGCCAGAGGATTCCCAATTCCCCACGATGGATCTAGAGTTGTGAGAGGCTACCAAATTTGCCTCCTTGTGGGAAACAAAGGACCCTTCATGTTCTGGTTAATGTTTGAAATGGAATTGTGAATGGTGCTTAACTAGAAGCCACGTTGTCACCAAGTCTGTTCACAGAATATCGAAACATTGTAGATTTTAAGGGTGATTTCCACCATGTACACATCTGCACAAGGCATAATTTGATGAAGAAATGGATGGCGTTGCCATTTCTGGTCACTGAAGATGATATCACGCATCTATTCCTTTAGTGGCCGACTGATTGGTTCCTTCCAACATATATTGTAGAAGGTATAACAGGGATTAGTCAAGAAGGCACAACATGCACTAGTAAAGAGGCACAAAAGGAAAATAAGATGGTGACCATCAACCTAGAAAATAATACAGTGTAGGAACCAAAGTGTGAGCAAGACAAAGAACATCATACAAAAGAACTTGATCAGGGTATCGAAGAACCCTATGTAGACCTAGAGAATGTTAATTCTCCCTTTATTGACAAGTGGCAACGAAAGTCAAGTGTAGAAGGCACATGCAAAAGGCACAAATCTGATAATTCTACCAGCACATAGGCCATGATCCTCACTGAGGGGGACCTTGATGAAATTGGAGATACTATGAGGTCCATGACAAAAGATATCTAGGGCCACATTGAACAATAATACTAGTTCGTTTTGGTGAAGGTCCAGATGGGCCTCAAAGAGTTGTAGGTTAAGGAAAGCCAGGTTCAAACAAGTGTGGTTCAAGAGATCCAGTCTCAAGCGAGCGAGAAACCAATGACATCGGGAAATGTGCAGTCAATACTCACTTCAGAGCTTCGTGTTGTACCCCTACCTGATGGATCCTTACACTTGAATGATGTCGCAGAAAGGGAGAGCACCCAACCATCTAAGAACATAAGTATTAACCTCGCAACACCCCCTTATCCACTTTGCATGAGCTACACTAGGGTGTAGCAGATGAGCTTAATGTGCGAGAGCAACTGACTCTCATGGCGATCAAGGATTCACATATCAATAGTCAACATATGTGTGATGAAAAGCACAAAGCTATCCAGGATCATGATGAGGCAGTTGTAAGAAGGGCGTAGATGGAGCATGCCATTTCCTGAGTATGCAGTGAGCTCCTCGAGCTCTAGATTCAGTCCAAGGTTGCTTCTAAAGGAAAAGTGTAGCAACTGGTAGATGCAATTAGAGAATCAAAGGCACAGGTGGATAAAGTTTGTTTCGATCTGCAGTTGCAAATTAATGAGCTTCAATTGAAGCTGTAGCCCACCACAGCATCGAAGCTCTGAGAGCAGGGAGAGGCTGCCATCAAAATAGATAGGGAAAATCTTGATGCTGCAGTCAAGCATTGTAGCCAATTGTTCGATGATACTCTAAAACTGTGGGCCTCACTGCAGGAGGACCCATAGGTAAAAAATATTGAAGTAGCCATTTGGGATAAGTAGTTGTAGTATGACGAGATAGAAACAATGACCCACACCTTAGCCCCTGTGTAACGGTTCGTTGAGTTAAAAGAGGGGGCATCCCTTCAAGGATGGATCGAGGAGTTGTGGAAGAATATGCAAATTATCAATACAAAAATGAAACCATGGGAAGAAGAAGCAGGGCATCTCTCACAAACTGTCGAAGGCACACTCAAGTGGATGCAACAAACTCAATGAACAATTGGCTTAGTAGTGGAAGGGACAACTACAGAACAGTTGGTCGAAGAAGTTTGACAGATAACAGTTCAATGCACGGAGGTGCTTCACCCAGTGAAAAATTCGTTCACCTACCTGAAAGCAAAGATCTAGAGCATACCAGTAGGTGACTCGAGGATGAGTCACATATTTGTGTTGGGGGCCTGTTGAGACGAGGTCCCCTAGGTCAAGTTTTGTTAAAATATTATAAGTCTCCGCATTTTGAGGAGCGGAGCACGCAGGTTGAATAGGAGTTAAGGGATTTTAGGAAGGTTAAAACCCCTTACATTTTGGTATTGCTTTGAGATCCTCCCATGGTTTGTGGACTATGGTATTGTAATAGAAAAAAGTATATAAAAGGGTATCTTAGGGATTCTAAGGGAATCAATCGATAAATGAATCAATGTGATTTTGATATGTTTTGAGTTTGTACAATTTTTATGTGTTTTGGGCGAAGGGGAAGGCTCCTGTAGCTGAGTGTGCAAAGGCCTTGGTAAGTTTGCAAATGAGTGTGCGGGCCCCTACAACTATGTGCACATGGTTTGAAAAGTCTGTTTAAGGAAGAACTGAAGTAATAAAGAAGATTTGAAGTAATAAAATATATTTGAAGAAATTTTGTCTATTTTTATATACTTGTGTAATTTCTATAATTACGTGCAACCGAATGACATTTATTTGTATTTTATCTTAAGTACTCCACGAAGATCTAGATCCATTATTACATGTGACTTTATGCATGATTAGACGTTTATGCGAAATTTATAGCTCTCTTTAATTGAAAATCACTTAAGTTCATGAATAAGGGTTCGTGAAGGTCAAATTAGACCTAAAATGAAGAAAAAGCATTAACCCCACATTAGATAGACTTTTGGATGCAGAAGCCTAGTTCTAGCATCCCCCAATACTACCTCGAGTAAGACTGCATCCTGCGCTATGCGAGTTGTTGTTGAAAGGGCCGGTAGTGTAGGGTTTTGTTGGTTAGCGCAGCTAACTCTGAACATGGGTCTAAGCCCCCTCAAGCCAACAAGAAGTGTTGGGAATTTTTGTTGACATGGTCAATGACTATTTTGATATATTTATAAATGATTTTTCACCCTATGGGAATGATTTTGATGAAGCCTTACACAACCTTGAAAAATTACTTGAGCATTGTATACAAAACCACCTATCTCAACACTCAAAAGTTTCATATGATGATGACTAAAGGCATTGTTTTAGGCCATTATCTCTCTGCTGCAGATATTCAGGTTCATCTAGAAAAGGTAGAGGTAATTATAAAAATTCCTACTCCTAAAATTCAAAAAGAAGTACATAGATTTTTGGAGCTGGAAGGTTATTGTAGACAACTTATAGAATTTTTTTTCCAAAATTGTATTTCCATTATTTTTCCTACTAACAAAAGATAAGGACCTTGAATGGACTGACAAGTGTAGCAACACTTTTGTACAATTAAAAATATGTGTAACAACAACACCTATTTTAGGAGGACCTAATTGGAGTCTATCGTTCCGCGTCTCCGTTGATGCTTCTGATATAGATATTGGAGTTGTGCTTGGATAGCAAGAGGAAAACAATCCATATGCCATCTATTACATCAACAAGAATTTGGCTCCCACAGAGTAAATTACATAGTAACATAAAAATAGTTTCTTGTTGTTATTCATGCTGTCAATAAATTTTGGCACTACATCACTTGTTATGAAACCTTTTTTCATACTGACCATTCTTGTATCTGATTCTTGATAAATAATCCATTTATAAATGTTAGGGTTACTAGGTGGTTGTTGTTACTCTAAGGATTTTATATTACCATTATATATAAACCTAGGAAGGATATTTTTGCATATTTTCTTTCTATATTGACTCATGTTACTGATGATATGCCTATTGAAGATTCATTCCTAGATCAATATCTCTTTTTAGTATCCAATTATTCACCTGATATGAAGGAATTGCCAATTACCTTGCTACAAGAAAGCTTCCTCATCACCTTTATCCTTGGGAAAAGATAAAAAATGTTGAGCAAAGTGCCTGGTATTTTTGGTTGGATGGGAACCTTTTTCACACCATTATTGATCATTAGATTGGAAGATGTGTGAGGGAGGATGAGGTTCATGAAATTCTAAAAGATTGTCATGATAGAACTTGTGGAGGACATTTTACAAATAAGAGAACTTGTTACAAGGTGTTGTAGATGGGTTATTTTTTTCCTATTGTGTTCTAAGATGCAAGGAAATATATGCAAGGATGTGATAGCTGTTAGAGTATAGGTCAACATATGCAATCAAATGAGAATTAGTTACAACCTTAGTTGGTGGTGGAACCTTTTGAGAAATGGGTTTCAGATTTTGTGGGACCAATTAATACCCCATATCAAAAAAATACTTATATTATAGTATGCGCATACTATGTCACCAAGTGGGTAGAAGCCAGATCACTAACCAGATCATTTGAACATGTTTTTTCAAACCTTTTGTTTGAAGATTTTTTTTCACAGAATGGAGTGCCAAAAGAGATAGTTATATATGGAGGGGCATAGTTTACCTCTTGACTAATACATGAACTTGTCAAAAATTATAGGATTCATCACAAAGTCACTTCACCTTACCATCCATAGACAAATGGGAAAGTGGAAAGAAATAATAAGGTACTTAAAGCTATTCTCATGAAGATTGTGGCAAGCCATCAAAGAGATTGGTTGGAGAGACTCCCTGAAGTATTATGGGATTATAGGACTACTTGGATAAATACTACATGATTCTCTCCTTATGAATTGGTTTTTGGTAAGAATCCTATCTTTCCCATTGAATTTGAAATCAAAACATTCATAACTACCATTGAAAGTAGATTTAAACTTGACTACAACTTAAAGACATCATTTTGAACAACTAAATGAAATGAATGAGAAGTTCTTGTCTATTTTGCAATAAATAAATATCATTCAATAACAACATGCCAAATGGCATGACAATTTTACTAAGAAGAAGTTGTTTTAGAAAGGTGATTGGGCCCTATTATATGATTCCATATTTAAAGATTTCAAGGGAAAGTTGTGCACTAGGTGGCTAGGTCCTTATGAGGTAGAAGCATTCTTTGACAATGTGGCTATAATATTGATACCCATTGATGACACCCATACATAATTTTTTATTAATGGACATTTTCTTAAGTTTTACCATAAAACTACCTCTAGGTAATTTCTATACGGGGTTAAAACCTACATTTGGTATCAAAGTTGTTTTGGCTTCAACGGGATGCCTTTGTTGCTGGGGGGTTTTGCTCGAGCCTATGGTAGACCCTATTCAATGGGAGATTTGCAGGATCGATTCTGGTGGTGAAAGAAGATGGCGAGCATTGGAAAGATAGAGATTGAGAAATTTAATGGTCACAATTTTGAGTTATGGAAACTCAAGATGGAGGATCTGTTGGTAGATAAATATTAGTGGATCGTGGTAGATCTCGGTAATAAACCAATGGGACTGTCTGATGAAAAATGGAAGAAGTTGGATCAAAAGGCAAAGAGCACAATACCATTGTGTGTCTCAGATTCAGTATTGTTGAATGTATCAGGGGAAGCTACGGTTAAGGCTTTGTGGGACAAGTTAGGGGCTTTGTACCAATCTAAGTCTCTGGTGAATAAACTGTTCCTACAGAAAAAGCTATATAACTTGAGGATGAAAGATGGAGACTCGGTGACAGAGCATATGAATGCATTTAATACTATGGTAAGTCAGTTATTATTTTTTGATATTAAAATTTCAGATGATGATAAGTGCATCATTTTGTTGTGTTCTCTACTAGATTCATGGGATAGTTTGGTTATTGCAATAACTAGCAATGCAATTGCCTTGCAGCTTGATGAAATAGTCTCATCCTTGCTGACGGAGGAGATGAGATAGAAAAATATGGAGAGCCAAAATGGTGATGCCTTATCTGTACGAGGATGATCCCAGAACAGAAACAAAAATAAGTCATTGAGTGGGAGATGTAAATCTAGAGGGAGATCTAAATCTCCAGGAAAACCTATAAAGGTGGTGTGTTGGAAATGTGGAAAGGAAGGGCACTACAAAAGGGGTTGTAAATCTAAAGCTCTTGACAAAGGAAATGGATCTAATGATGTTCCTTTTGTAGAGGTGAAAACCACCTCAGATGAAAGTGGGGATGTGTACTTGGATTCTTCAAATACACATGTAGATCATGGGGCATGGTTGATTGACTCAGGTGCATACTTTCACCTCACTCCCCATAGAGAGTGGTCTTGCGAGTATGAGAAATATGATGGTAGTGATGACTTCTTGGGGGATGACAGGAAGGCCATAATCGTTGGTCGTGGAAAAGTGAAGTTGAAGTTGCAAGGTGGAAGGGTTAGAACACTTCTGGGTGTTCTGCATATTCTTGCATTGGCCAGAAATCTGATTTCCATAAGCAAGTTGGATGATGCAGGTGTAAAAATAGTGTTCGAGAAGGATACCTACAAGATGGTTCGGGGAGAACTGGTATTGATGTGGGGAGTTCAAATTGGAACTATGTACAAGCTGCAAGGTATCACTGTTGTTGATGGGTGTAATAGTTATGTGGTTCCTGAAATGGAGCATAAAATCTAGTGGTTTTTGGAGAGAAGACCATGCTATGGCATGAAAGGCTTGGACATATTGGAGAGAAGGGCCTTCGAATACTTCATGGTAAAGGTATGGTAGAAGGTATGAGTAATATCTCTTTGGATTTTGATTTCTATGAAAATTGTGTATATGGGAAGCAGAATTGGGTGAGTTTCCCCTCTAGTGGTTAGAGGGTGAAACAGATATTAGAGCTTGTGCACAATGATGTGTTTAGACTTGTGAAGGTTCCGTCACTGGGTAAGTCTATGTATTATGTATCATTTATAGAGGACTTCTCAAGGAATACATGGATATATTTCCTTAAGAAGAAATCTGAAGTCTTTGATAGGTTTAAAGAGTTTAAGGCTCTCGTGGAAAACCAGACAGAGAAGAAGATAAAGGTGTTGAGGTCAGATAACAGTGGAGAGTTTTACAACAAGGAATTTGAATAATTCTGTAGGAAGTGTGGTATAACATGACAGAAGAATACTCCATACACACCTGAGCAAAATGGAGTTCAACAAGATGTTGATGGAAAGGGCAAGAAGCATGCTCAGTGGTGTCAGGTTAGGACAGGAATTCTGGGCAGAGGCGGTGGAGACAACATGTTACCTTGTCAACAAATCACCTTCATTAGCGTTGGAGGATAAGACTCCACAAGAGGTATGGACTGGTAAGAAAACCTCTCTTTCACATATGAGGGCATTTGGATGTGATGCATATGTACATGTTCCAAAGGATAAAAGAACAAAGTTAGATAGTAAATCTGAAAAGTGCATCTTTATTGGGTATAAGGATGGTTTAAAGGGTTATAAGATTTGGAACCCAGTAACAAGGAAGGTTGTGTACAGTCGAGATATGGTATTCAGAGAGGTAAAAAATGTTATTAAACATGAAGTCCCATCAAAGGAACCTGAGAAGATAAAGTTTGAGCTAAAGCAGGAAGAATCAGACTCTATAGAAAAAGAGGAATTAGAAGATGAAGAGCCACAAAATCCTATTGTGAGAAGATCAATTAGAGAAAGAAGGCAACCAGAGTGGTATAGTCCATCTTCTTTCTATTCAAATTTTGCTTTATCTATTACTGATGATGATCCCAAAATAGTGAACGAAGCAATAGATTCAGAGGATGGAAAACTCTCGAAAGAGGCCATGGTTGATGAAATGAATCTTTGCACAAAAATGAGGCTTGGGATCTGGTGGAATTGTCGGCTGGAAGGAAACCCATTGGCAGCAAATGGGTGTTAAAGAAGAAGACAAATGCAGAAGGAAAGGTGGAGAAATACAAAGCTTGGTTGGTAGAAAAAGGTTATTCCCAAGTACCGAGAATTGATTCTGGTGATATTTTTTCTCCTGTTGCCAAGGTAGCTTCTATTAGATTACTTTTATCTGTTGTTGCTTCTTTTAATTTTGAGGTAAAACAGATGGATGTGAAGACAACTTTTCTTCATAGGGATCTAGAAGAGGAGATCTACATGAAGAAACCTGAAGGTTTTGCAGTGAAGGGTAAGAAAGAACTGGTATGCAAGTTAAAGAAGTCTCTGTATGGGTTAAAACAATCACCAAGGATGTGGTATCAGAAATTTGATACATCTATATGGGGACTTGGCTTCACTAGAAGCAAAGAAAATCATTGTGTGTATTTTAAATTAATTGGTGACCGTGTTATTTATCTGGTCTTGTATGTGGATGATATGTTGCTGGTTGGAAATGACAAAGAAATTATCCAAGATTTGAAGACCCAATTTTCCTCCAAATTCAACATGAAAGATCTTGGTGCTGCAAGCTATATTTTGGGCATGGAAATTAAAAGAGATCAGGAAAAGAGGAAGCTCTAGTTAAACCAGAGGAAGTATGTCGAGACAATACTATAGAGGTTTAATATGCAGCATAGTAAACCAGTGAAGGTTCCTATTCCTGTAGGTGTGAAGTTATCTGTTGAATAGTGTCCCAAGACACAAGAAGAGGAAGAAGACACGTCCTATGTTCCATATGCAAGTGCAATCGGTATCCTAATGTATATGATGGTTTGTACTAGACCAGACATTTCACATGCAGTGGGAGTATTGAGTAGGTTTATGTCAAAACTAGGGAAGGAGCACTGGAAAACAGTGAAGCGGGTTTTTAGGTATTTGCGTGGCACTAGTGATTATGGCTTGTGCTATCAAGGAAGACCAGGATTGGACAGAGCGTTGGATATTCATGGCTTTGTTGATGCAAATTGGGCCGGAGATCTAGATCAGAGAAGATCTACAATTGGGTATGTGTTTAACCTATTTGGAGGTGCAGTTAGTTGGATGAGTAAGAAACAATCTGTAGTGGCACTATTAACTACAGAGGAAAAATACATGGCAGCCACTCATGCAAGCAAGGAAGCAATTTAGTTGTAGAGATTTTGTTCAAGTATGGGGTTAGTACAGGGAGCTATAAGGATAGAATATGACAGCCAAAGTGCAATTTCCTTGGCAAAGAACCCTGCTTATCATTCAAAGATAAGGCACATTGATGTTCAATATCACTTTCTAAGGGATATGATAGAAGACAAAAAGGTGTTGCTGGTAAAGGTGGACACTTTAAAGAATACTGTAGATGCATTGACAAAATTTGTGAGCTCTGAGAAGTTCTCTTGGTGTAGAGAAACATGTTGGGTTGTTTTATATTCTTTCCATGTAGTTAATAGGGGTTTGAGGGGCACCTGTAACCCCACTTTATGGGGTCCAAGGCAGTGCACCGGAAAATTTTGGTTTTGGACCCTATGTTAGGTTGGGCAGACCCAACTATGGTTTTGTGCATGATTTTCACACATGTTTTTTGGATGCGATGGTTTTCGGTCCATGGTATTAGACACAGTGGTTTTTGGTCCATGGTATTGGATGCTACGACATGTATAAATATGTATTATAACATTGAAAGGAACATAATGAAAAATCAAGCTGGCAGTCCTGGTTTTGGGATCTAGGGGAAAATCTCTGTGTATATGTGTTTTATGTGTTATGATCTCACATTGTTTATTTTCTGTGTTTTAGAATTCCTATGCAGGTAATTTCTGTACAGGGTTAAAACCTACATTTGGTATCAAAGTAGTTTTGGCTTCAAGGGGACACCTTTGCTGTTGAGGGGTTTTGCTTAGGCCTGTGGTAGACCCTATTCAGTGGGAGATCTACATGATCGATTCTAGTGGTGAAAGAAGATGGCGAGCAGTGGAAAGATAGAGATAGAGAAATTTAGTGGTCAGAGCTTTGAGATGCGGAAACTCAAGATGGAGGATCTGTTGGTGGATAACGATTAGTGTATTGTGGTAGATTTGGGTACTAAACCAACAAGAGTGTCCGATGAAGAATGGAAGAAGTTGGATCGGTAGGCAAAGAGCACAATATGATTATGTGTCTCAGATTTAGTATTGCTGAATGTATTAGGGGAAGCTACAGGGAAGGCTTTGTGGGACAAGTTAGGGACTTTGTAGCAATCTAAGTCTCTGGTGAATAGACTATTCCCAAGGAAAAAGCTCTATAACCTGAGGATGAAAGATGGAGACTCGGTGACAGAGCATCTGAATGCATTTAATACTGTGGTAAGTCAGTTAGCATATGTTGATATTAAAATTTCAGATTAAGATAAGTGCATCAATTTGTTGTGTTCTCTACCAGATTCGTGGGATAGTATGGTTATTGCAATAGGTAGCAATGCAACTGCCTTGCATTTTGATGAAATAGTCTCATCCTTGCTGACAGAGGAGATGAAATGAAAAAACATGGAGAGCCAGAATGGTGATGCCTTGTCTATACGAGGATGATCCCAGAACAGAAACAAAAATAAGTCATCGAATGGGAGATCTAAATCTCCAGGAAAAATTGTAAAGGTGGTGTGTTGGAAATGCGGAAAGGAAGGCCACTTCAAAAGGGACTGTAAATCTAAAGCTCCTGAGAAAGGAAAGGGATCTGATGAGGGTCCTTTTGTAGAGGCGAAAACCACCTCAGATGAAGGTGGGGATGTGTACTTAGCTTCTTCAAGTACACATGTAGATCATGAGGCATGGTTGATTGACTTAGGTGCATCCTTTCACTCCACTCCCCATAGAGAGTGGTTTTGTGAGTATGATAAATATGATGGTGTTGATGCCTTCTTGGGGGATGACAGAAATTCAAGAATCATTGGTCGTGGAAAAGTAAAGTTGAAGCTACAAGGTGGAAGGGCTATAACACTTCCGAGTGTTCTGCATATTCCTGCATTAGCCAGAAATCTGATTTTTGTTATTAAGCTGGATGATGTAGGTGTAAAAATAGTGTTCTAGAAGGATACCTGTAAGATGGTTTGGGGAGCACTAGTATTGATGCGGGGAGTTTGGATTGGAACTCTGTACAAGCTGCAAGGTAGCACTGTCATTGATGGGTGCAACAGTTCCGTGGTTCCTGAAAGTGGAGCAGAAAATCTAGTGGTCTCTAGAGAAAAGACCATGTTTTGGCATCAAAGGCTTGAACATATTGGAGTGAAGGGCCTTCAAATACTTCATGGTAAAGGTATGGTAGAAGGTATGAGTAATAGCTCTCTGGATTTTGATTTCTATGCAAATTGTGTATATGGGAAGCAGAATAGGGTGAGTTTCCCCTCTAGTGGTAAGAGGGTGAAACCTATATTAGAGCTTGTGCATAGTGATGCGTTTGGACCTGTGAAGGTTCCGTCACTGGGTAAGTCTGTGTACTATGTATCATTTATAGATGACTTCTCAAGGAATACATGGATATATTTCCTTAAGAAGAAATCTGAAGTCTTTGATAGGTTTAAATAATTTAAGGCTCTCGTGGAAAATCAGATGAAGAAGAAGATAAAGGTGCCGAGGACAGATAATGGTGGAGATTTTTGCGGCAAGGAATTTGAAGAATTATGTAAGAAGATTGGTATATCACGGCAGAAAACTACTCGATATACACCTCAAAAAAATGGAGTTGCAGAAAGAATGAACAAGACGTTGATGGAAAGGGCAAGAAGCATGCTCAGTGGTGTCGAGTTAGGACATGAATTCTGGGCAAAGATGGTGGATACTGCATGTTACCTGGTCAACAGGTCACCTTCATCAGCGTTGGAGGATAAGACTCCACAAGAGGTATGGACTGGTAAGAAACCCTCTCTTTCACATCTGAGGGTATTTGGATGTGATGCATATGTACATGTTCCAAAGGAGAAACGAAGCAAGTTGGATAGTAAATCTGAAAAGTGCATCTTTATTGGGTATAAGGATGGTTTAAAGGGTTATAAGCTTTGGAACCCAGTCACACGGAAGGTTGTGTACAGCTGAGATGTGGTGTTTAGAGAGGTGAAAGATGTTATTAAACATGAAGTCCAACGAAAGGAACCTGAGAAGATAGAGTTTGAGCTAAAGGAGGAAGAATCAGACTCTACAGCAGAGGAGGAATCGGAATATGAAGAGACACAAACTCCGGTTGTGAGAAGATCAGTTCGAGAAAGAAGGTAGCCTGAAAGGTATAGTCCATATGCTTTCCATTCAAATTTTGCTTTATCTATTACTGATGATGATCCCAGAACCGTGAAGGAAGCAGTAGATTTAGAGGATGAAAAACTCTGGAAAGAGGCCATGGTTGATGAAATGGCATATTTGCACAAAAATGAGGCTTGGGATCTGGTGGAGTTGCCAGTTGGGAGGAAACCCATTGGAAAAAAATGGGTGTTCAAAAAGAAGACAAATGCAAAAGGAAAAGTGGAGAAATATAAAGCTCGTTTGGTAGAAAAAGGTTAGTCCCAGGTGCCAAGAATTGATTTTGGTGATATTTTTTCTCTTGTTGCCAAGGTAACTTCTATTAGATTACTTTTATCTATTGCTGTTGCTTTTGATTTCGAGGTAGAATAGATGGATGTGAAGGCAACATTTCTTCACGTGGATTTGGAAGAGGACATCTACATGAAGCAACTTGAAGGCTTTGCGGTGAAGGGTAAGAAAGAACTAGTATGCAAGTTAAAGAAGTATTTGTATGGGTTAAAACAATCACCAAGGATGTGGTATCAGAAATTTGATACATTTATATGGGGACTTGGCTTCACCAGAAGCAAAGTAGGTCAATGTGTGTATTTTAAATTAATTGGTGACCGTGTTATTTATCTGGTCTTGTATGTGGATGATATGTTACTGGTTGGAAATGACAAAGAAATTATCCAGGATTTGAAGACCCAATTATCCTCCAAATTCGACATGAAAGATATTGGTGCTGCAAACTGTATTTTGGGAATGGAAATTAAAAGAGATTGGGCAAAGAGGAACCTTTGGTTAAACCAGAGGAAGTATGTCGAGACAATATTGCAAAGGTTTAATATGCAGGATAGTAAATCGGTGAAGGTTCCTATTCCTGTAGGTGTGAGGTTATCTGCTGAACAGTATCCTAAGACACAAGAAGAGGAAGAGGACATGTCCCGTGTTCCATATGAAAGTGCATTTGGTAGCCTAATATATGCAATGGTCTGTACTAGACTAGACGTTGCACATGCAGTGGGAGTATTGAGTAGGTTTATGTCAAAACCAGGGAAGGAGCACTGGACAACAGTGAAGTGGGTTTTTAGGTATTTGCGTGGCACTAGTGATTATGGCTTGTGCTACCAAGGAAGACCAGGATTGGACAAAGTGTTGGATATTCATGGCTTTGTTGATGTAGACTGGGCTGGAGATCTGGATCAAAGAAGATCTACAAGTGGGTATGTGTTTAACCTATTTGGAGGTGCAGTTAGTTGGATGAGTAAGAAACAATTTGTAGTGGCACTGTCAACTATAGAGGCAGAATACATGTCAACCACTCATGCAAGCAAGGAAGCAGTTTGGTTGCAGAGATTGTGTTCAAGTATGGGGTTAGTATAGGAAGCTATAAGGATAGACTGTGACAGCCAAAGTGCAATTTTCTTAGCAAAGAACCCCACATATCATTCAAAGACAAAGCACATTGATGTTCAGTATCACTTTGTGAGGACTATGATAGAAGACAAAAAGGTGTTGCTGGTAAAGGTGGACACTTTGAAGAATACTGCAGATGCATTGACAAAATCTGTGAGCTCTAAAAGTTCTCTTAGTGTAGAGAGACAATGGACATTTCCGGGCCAGAAAAATGTCTAAGCTCTCTCGTGGCCCCCTGTGGAAAGAAAACAACAAGTGGGAGAATGTTGGGTTTTGTTATATTCTTTCCACGTAGTTAACAGGGGGTTTGAGGGGCACCCATAACCCCACTTTATGGGGTCCGAGGCAGTGCCCCGGAAAATTTTGGTTTTGGACCCTATGTTAGGTTGGGCAAACCCACCTATCGTTTTGTGCATGATTTTCGCACATGTTTTTTGGACGCGATGGTTTTCGGTCCATGGTATTGGATGCGATGGTTTTCGGTCCATGGTATTGGATGCTTCGACATGTATAAATATGTATTATAACATTGAAAGGAACATAATGAAAAATCAAGCTGGTAGTCTCGATTTTGGGATCCAGGGGAAAATCTCTATGTATATGTGTTTTATGTGTTATGATCTCGCATTGTTTATTTTCCGTGTTTTAGAATTCGTATGCAGGTAATTTCTGGCAGCCAGTCATGCAAGCAAGGAAGTAGTTTGGTTGTAGAGATTTTGTTCAAGTATGGGGTTAGTACAGGGAGCTATAAGGATAGATTATGACAACCAAAGTGCAATTTTCTTGGCAAAGAACCCTGCTTATCATTCAAAGACAAAGCACATTGATGTTCAATATCACTTTCTGAGGGATATGATAGAAGACAAAAAGGTGTTGCTGGTAAAGGTGGACACTTTGAAGAATATTGCAGATGCATTGACAAAATCTGTGAGCTCTGAGAAGTTCTCTTGGTGTAGAGAAACAATGGGTGTTGCAGGGCTAGATAAATGACTAAGCTCTCTTGTGGACCCCCGTGGAAAGAAAACAACAAGTGGGAGAATGCCGTGTTGTGTTATATTTTTTTGGACCCTATATTAGGTTAGGCAGACCTACCTATGTTTTTTTGCATGGTTTTCGCACATGGTTTTGGACGCGATGGTTTTCGGTCCATGGTTTTGGATGCGATGGTTTTTAGTCCATGGTATTGGATGCTTCGGCATGTATAAATATGTATTGTAACATTGAAAGGAACATAATGAAAAATCAAGCTGGTAGTCCAGATTTTGGGATCCAAGGGAAAATCTCTGTGTATATATGTTTTATGTGTTATGCTCTCACATTTGTTTATTTTCTGTTCTTAGAATTCGTATGCAGGTAATTTCTGTATGGGGTTAAAACCTACATACATTTCTTCAAAATATTGTTGATATATTTGAATACATGAACAAGTATTCTTTACAGTTTCATATCACTACTGTTGATACAAATTAAGGATATTCTTACTTGTTTTCCATCACAAGCTTACATACATGCTTTTGCACCTTCATATTTGACAACATAGTCTTGAAGTTGATACACCAGATCCTATTTTCAAAAAATAATTCTTTCTCACCACATCATTTCAATTTCACCAATTGACATGTGCTATGCAAGAGAAATTATACACCATTGATCAAATCACTTCACTTGTACAACCCTACGTCATCACAATGGTAAGATAACAAGATGTATGTTTGATTGTCATTTACTTGTAAGATTTGGATTTAAAGGATGACATGACTTTTCTATTACACATGTTGAGGAAGAATTTTATAATTAAGTTGGGGGGAGGAGTGCATTATCTATCGTATGATACACTATTACTGCACCCTAATTTTGTAATTACCATTTGATTGACGTATGATGAACCTTATCCTAATTTAGTAATTACAGATTGTTGTCATTACTCTTGCTGTCATTTCTAGAAACTGATGCATATGCATATACTTTAAATCATTCCCAATAGCTATCTTTTATGATGAGAATCCTGAATTCAATGAAAAGGGTGACATAACCATTTCCAAATTCTATGTGACCCATATTCTCTATCTTAGAAAGTATTTACATGTAACGAGTGCATCCATGTAAAATTTTCTAAGCAGTTACGACTTGAGAAATCATAGTTCTTAAGTAGCCATGGGAGGAGCGAAAGTGTGTCATGAACTTAATCCAATGATGTGTTGTTACACCATCTAGAATCCCTAGATATACTTTGGAATGAAGGTTAGTTAACCTACTTTGAGAGGCTGTAGGGTTTTAGTGAACATGTTTCCTTAGAATTCACGTAAGCTATGAATGAGAAATACTCAAAGGTTAGAGATTTTAGTATTTTTGTTATAGAGGGCCTAATTTACTTGGAAAGAGGTTTAGCTCAAATAAAGACCTGCTATTTTTATAGGAAAATAGCAGCCCCAATAGCTAAATCAACATTTCTATAGCCAAGAGAGGAAGTAAGGAACAAGTCTAGAAGAGGTATTGATAGAAAATCCCTTCCTCATCCTTGGGATGACATGGATTTCCCCATCCATAAGTTCATCACCTGTGACAGATGATTTGGAATAGTATTTCATTATCATTTATAGTTATTGGCACATCTTCATAATGGAAAGTTAACAAATTTTCCCTACTACCTATTGAATTATTTACAGCATATGGAAGAGGAGGCATGTGTGGAAAAACACCCAAAGACTTTCTTAACTAACCATACGCTAATTAATTTTATTATAATTCATTCACTACAATACCAGGGAGGCACATGGATTGATTTTCTAGCAGGGACACATGTACCAACTCCTGAGATAGAGGAAAGTGAGGGAGAATAACAAAAGGAAAGTTCCAAGAAAACATGAGAGAACAAAGTAGTTACACCTTCTAGATAAAGCATAGCGGCTACACCTCCTAGACCTTGCCCCCGAAACCATAAAAGTTGGAGTTTCACAAGAAAGTATGTCTGTACATCTACTAAATGAAAAAGGGAATGCATTGAAGAACCTTTGGATGTACCGAGTGGATGGTTTAAGATTAGCAATTATGGATACCCTATTGATAAAGGAGGGCCTGAAGTGGAGACTATTGAAATAGGGGCACCTGGAACAATGCCAGTTGAAGCAGGGTTTCTTGAAATAGAAACACCTTTGGAATTCAAGGAAGCATCTGAAAAATCCACTCTTTTGCAAACAAGGGTAAAAAATATGTTGTCAATGAATTTGTTGGGTGGAAAGAATCATAAGAAGAGAGTGTGAGTAGTTGTTACACCATTGGCTACCCCAATATATGGGGCATGTACTATTATAGTAGAACCAAATGGGTTTGAGGGACATTAAAATGAAAAAAGAAGAAGAATTTGTAAAATAACATACCCCAACACCAAAGGTTCATTCTACTTCACCATAATTGAAGAAAGCCAAGGAATAATAGAAAGAGAAAAAGTTCACAAAGGAACAAGACGGTGTCTCTTTACTAGGTAAGTTTGAAATTAACCCCATTATCCAACAAATTAATAAATTGAAGGATGAAAATGAAAAGTTAAAGAATCAATTTGCCATGGTTGAGGAGCAACTCCAGTTTAGGAAACAAAATGGATTGGAAACCTTAGCAGAGGTGGTAGAAATAATGTCACTTGATAATACAATAGTAAGATTTTGTGAAGGGTGTAAGCAAGTGCTCAAGGAATCAGGTTATGAAGGGACCACTACTATTTCAATTGGAATTCAAGCTAAAGAGCAAGATGAAGAATTCCAAACTGTTATTCCACAAGAACTTGTTGAAGATGTTGCTATTACATAAGAAGTAGTAGTGGAATCAGAACGGGATGGAGAAAAACAATATGTTATTCCACAAGAAATTGTTTATGATGCTACTATTAGACAATAATGAGTAGCTAAAATAGAGAAAATTGAAATAAAATTGGTTGTTGTTACAAAAGAACTTGACGATGTTGCTATTTCACAAGAACCAACAATTGAGATAGTGTAGTAAGAGGGGAAGGGAATGAAGAAATGTTCCAGAAATTTGTTGAATCTATTATTGTAATAGTAAAAAAAACAACTCAGTAAAAATCTAAAGAGTCATTGAAGTCAACACTTTTTCTTGAAGAATTATAAAAAATGGAAGAAGTTACAAATTTCACCGAAGGAAAAATTTATTCATATAAAGCAACGTAAGGAAAATTTTAATGATCTTAAGAGGACTTGGGATAAGAAGTTTAAGGTTCAGGACTTGATAAAAATTCATAAAGAAAGGAAGCAAGCAATGTTACAAGTAGAATAATTGCAAAGGGAAGTGCAACTATTATAGCATGAAAATGAATTAATTTACGAACTTGTCGACAACATATTGAGTTGCAGACCTTCTTCTCCATCCTATCCATTATATATGCAAGATAAATTCTTGCTTCTTCAATTAATAACCGTTAAGGATAAATGACCATATGAGATGAGTTGTACTTGCATGATTGTTCTTGTTTTGGAGTGAGAACCTTTAATATTACACAATATGTTGGGGATTTTTAGTTGAGAGACTTTGTGTCCTCTATGAAAAATCAAGTCAATTGGAAGGCTGTCTACAATACTGTAACAACTAATGAAGGAACAATGAAACTATTTATTAGAGATGAATCAGGACCTACTGAAAGAGTCTCTACATTATATACTGGAATATGGTCATATATGGACACCAAAAATATGCTAATGGAATTTAGGAACATAGTTTTGGAACAATGTCTTATAAATATCAAAGGGATGAAACATAATTCATTAGAGGGGAGTAAGCTCAAATATGATGCACTCTCCAGGATTTCTCAGTATGTAGAATTCATCAAAAGAAGTGGGCCTAGTTGGCTATGAATTAGTTTAAATTTCCTCTTGTTTGGATTTATTTCTATAAATATCAACATCCATGTAATATAGTTGATAAGTTATGGGAAATGGAATTGGGTCTTTTATAATGCTACGTAGCAGATTCAGAGGATACTACAGGAGCTTACAATTTTTCAAAATTCCATTATCAAGACATCAAGAACAATTTATAAGGGTCTGCATAAGGACATCTATATGCTTAAGTCGGGGGGAGATGTTGGGATGTGGAATTGGCATCCTTTTGCATCCATTTTCCTATCCTTTATTTACCCTTTTTTACTCTTAAGGCCATACTTTATCATTGTAATAGCCATTATCAACCTAAGTATGTCTCTTTTTATATGTCATCCTTATTATATAATTATGCTTGTAATTTGTCTTGAGAACTACATCCTTAGACTATTTCAATCATAAAACTGAAAAATGGTTTGTTTTAGGGTATGCAGTTTGTTGAGGTGTTGTTATAGGATTATACTTTCCAGTTTTCCATTGTCAAGGATGGGACAAGGACTCACTAATGTTCCTGATACATGCGAGTCTTATTTTGAACATGTTTATCTCCTTCAATTGGTAATGAAGATTGATTTGGAAAAGTATCTGGTTAAAGTCAGTTCAACTATCAAAGGAGATATTCATGGGAAATGCAGTTGAAGTAGTTAGAATTTTTCATAGATGAATTATTATAGTCTGGAAAGGTTGTTACAACATTTTCCAAACCATGGAAATTGTTTTTAAACTTTTAATGTGTATTATCGATGTAGATCACATGAAAATAAAGATATTCTCATGATGATCTTATCTTTGTAGTCTCAAATTATAAAGAGGTGTTCCTTTTATTAATGAGCAGATATATATAGACATAGAAAGAAAATAAGATAAAGGGGGAGAGCACCGACATTGTAATATTGTATATTTCATTGATGCAAATATCAATCATTCATGGTGTCATACCTTTTTGTTTAGCTTCTGTGTTATGTAGTGTACCAACCCCTACTAGGGAGGAAGGGCTCTCCGTCTTAGCAAGGATCACTAGTTAGGAAGGTCCTATAGAAATTTTATTTATTTCCTCTCAGTTATTATTCATGTATGATTGTTGTTACTATTATTGTTGATCTTATTTATACTTTAATGGTTGCACAAGCCTAACCTATGTATCATATAACAAAATAGGTCCTGGACTGATCCCTTTATTAGTGTGACAATTATTTAATTCATGTTAAAGTTTAGTGGTGTGTTCATTTTATTTTAATGTGTGTTTCAACATTTACTTGAGTTAATGGTTTATAGGAGTTTTGTTTCCTTCTGAATAAGAGTGACTGTGTGATAGAGTGGATTATTTTGTAATGTTTGTTTATTTTATGAAAGTGTGAGCAAGTTTTGAGAGTGTAACCACAATGTTGGATTAATAAGTGTTATTACAACAACTGGGTTTAATATTCATTAGCACAAATCACCATTTTTACTTGCATATGCTTTGCATAATAGCCTTGAAATACAAATGCCTACCCGAATTGACAATTAATGTGAGTGTCAGATCTATTGCTATGAACTAAAAGAATAATTGTTCTGCCCAACAACCCTCTAGTTATATTTTCTCCCACATTGAGTTTTTGAATCAAATATAATATTCTTTTGTGTGGATGGTATGTTAATTTTCTTATTTATTTCATTTTAGCTTCAATTGTGTAGGAATTTACAGGGTAAGTTCCTCAGACAAAACACCAAAGGACACCGCTCACAAATAGATCACAGATCAATACACTAGTATTTTGACGTGGTTAAAACCCTCAAAGAGGGAAACAGTCCACGGCTTGAGCCAACACGACCACTTCAGGCAATTTATTAATGAAAGAATGAAAATTTACATATGCTTCTCTCATAGATGGATTACCCTACAAATGACCCTCCATGCGCTTTAAATAGAAATCATGGACCAATCGGGTGTTAAGCCACAGATCAAGTGTCAGTAATACCGAGGAGAGAATGAACCGTTGGATCACTACATATCATGACCGTCGGATTGTAAGTTACAAAATGTAGAGAGTAAAGAAACACACTTTACCTAACTCTATACTAGACCAAGTTGTACTTAACTATTTCCTATGTGTCGGAATATCCTAACATCCCCCCTTAAGAACAACTTGGGATAGGATTGAAGGATTTACAAATATGACACAATAGGAGAAGGAAGGAGGCACTAGAGCCTATCCCCCCTTAGTGACAACTTCCTGAACTCCAACCATAAATCGAAGTTTAGTGAACTTTGCCTCTGTGAGAGCCTTTGTAAAGATGTCTGCAACTTGATCATCTGTTGAACAATATTGCACTTCAAGAACATGGTTGTGAATGAGCTTTCTGATGAAGTGCATGTGCAGTTCAATGTGTTTGCTGCACTGATGTTGGACTGGATCTTTGCATAGCTGAATGGCACTTTGATTATCACACCAAAGTGTAGTCGGATGCTGCTGCTGAAAGCCAAACTCTGATAGGATCTGACGAAGCCATAAGGCTTCCTTACTAGCTTCTACGACACCACAATATTCTGCTTCTGCTGAAGAAAGAGAAATGGCACCTTGTTTCTTGCAAGCCCATGTAATAGGTCCTGAACCAAGAGTGAACACATAACCTGCAGTAGTCTTCCGATCATCAGGGTCACCAGCCCAATCGGAATCAGTGAAACCAACCAATAGAGGAGATGCTTCGGCACTGTAATGAATCCAAAACTAAACTGTACCTTGAACATAACGAAGTATTCTTTTAGCTGCTTTCCAATGACTTTCACGTGGGTTTTGCATAAACTGAGCAACAAGGCCAACAACAAAGGAAAGGTCAGGACGAGTATGGGTTAGATACAAAAGTTTTCCTACAAGTTGACAGTATAAGGTAGCATCAACTTCAAGAGAAGTACAAGTGACAGAAAGTTTGACTCCAGACTGAAAGGGAGAAGGAGCTGGCTTACAGTCTTCCATGTGAAAATGGCGTAGAATATCACAGGCATACTTGGATTGGGAAAGGGAAATACCTTCCTTGGATTGCAAGACTTGAAGACCGAGAAAATAATGTAAGTGTCATAAGTCTGTCATTTCAAACTTCCTTTTAAGGCTAGAATTCACATGGTTTATAAGGCTGGGATCACTACCAGTTAGGATAAGATCATCAACATAAAGAACAAGAATGATAAGAGACTTGCCCACTTTCTTGGTGTAGACAGTATTTTCAGAATGACACCTAGAGAAGCCAGATTCTAAATGAAAGTTATCCATTTTGGCATACCAAGCTCGAGGAGCTTGCTTGAGACCATAAAGGGATTTCTTAAGCCGACATACAAGGCTGGAGTCTGTTTGTATAAAGCCAATAGGTTGTTCCATATAGATTTCGTCATGCAAGTCCCCATGCAAGAAGGCGGATTTAACATCCATCTGATGGACTTCCCATTTAAAAGAAGCAGCAAGGGAAAGAACAATGCGGATAGAGTTCATTTTGGTAACAGGGGAGAAGGTTTCAGTATAATCAATGCCTTCAACTTGTGAAAAACCCTTAGCAACAAGATGAGCTTTATGTTTATCAACTTTCCCATTTGGTCCATACTTGGTTCTGTAAACCCATTTGCATCTAACAAGTTTTCGTCCCTTTGGTAGAGGAACAAGATCCCATGTATCATTTGCCAATAATGAATGATATTCTTCATTCATAGCTGCTTCCCAATCTGGATGGCCTGAAGCTTCTGCAAAGGTGTCAGGATCATAATTCACTGAAGCTTGAGCCAGTAAAGAAGAGGCTCTCTCGAACTGAGAACATGTACGTCGCTGATCTGTAGGATCACCAGCAAGATCACCTGCTGCATCCCAAGTAGCACGGACCCATTTTGGAAGCTGAGGAGCTGAAGGAGGATCCTGAGAAGGTGGAGGAGGATTTTCATCCTCGCTTTCATCATTTGAAGAAGAAATATTTTCAAAAGTAGAAGAGATAGGGAGAGGTGGCACATCCGCCGAACTAGGCTCGCAGGCCGATATATTTTCATCAAACTTTACATCTCTTCTAATGATAACATTTTTGGACTTAAGTGGAATAAGTCTATATCCTTTGACATCTTCAGAATATCCAACAAAAATACATTTTTCACTCTTTGGTTCTAAAGCTTTATGTTTCTCATCTGGAATATGGGCCCATGCTTCACTTCCAAAAACACGAAAGTGACTTACATCTGGTTTGTTTGAGCTCCATGCTTCTTCTGGAGTGATATTCTTTAAAACCTTAGTAGGAGTGGGATTTATTATGTAATTTGCACAGTTAATTGCTTCTGCCCAATAATTAAGACTAAGTCCTTTAGATTGAAACATACAATTAGCCATTTCCTTTAAGGTGCGATTCTTCCTTTCAGCTACACCATTTTGTTGTGGAGTATATGGAACAGTATGTTGCATTTGAATTCCATTCTCAGTGCAAAAGTTGATGAATGTATTTTTAACATATTCTCCGCCATTATCAGATCTTAGCTTAAGAATTTGATGTCCAGATTGTTTTTCAACAAAGTCTTTAAAGGCCAAGAACATGTTAAATACTTCACTCTTGAGTTTTAAGAAGTATACCCAAGTGTGTCTGGAGAAATCATCAATGAAAGTTAAGAAATACTTGTAGCCAGAGAATGAAGCAACTAGAAGTGGACCACATAAATCACTATGCACGAGCTGTAAAGGGGCTGAGGCGTGCCAAGAGGCACGTTTTTCAAAACTGTCCCGATGATGTTTTCTGAGTACACATCCGGAACAAACACCATCTCTGCAAGATACCATGGGAAGACCTATCACCATATTTTCTTTACATAGATTCTGAAGAGAGCGATAGTTTAAGTGACCAAATCGCTCATGCCAAAGTTTGCTCACTTCATCATTATGAGCAACAAATACTGAGGGAAGATTTGATGACCCAAAGTTGTGAAACTTATACAACCTTGTAGAATCATTAGCAATGCAAGTAGCTAAAATCTGTCTAGGATATCTTAGGTCCTTAATTACAACATCATGAGGTGAAAATTCAACGATTTTACCTTCACCTGAATGGGTTATCTGATATATAGATAGAAGGTTGGAGGATAAGGTTGGAACACATAATACATCATTAAACTGACCATTGTCTAGATGAACAGTTCCAGTCCCTACAACACTAAGAGATCTATCATCACCAACACATATATTTTTGGTGTTACAATCATTTAAAGAAGAAAACATGCCTTTGTTTTTGGCCATGTGATAAGAAGCTCCAGAATCAATGAGCCACTCATGAGAATGAGAAGAAGAAGATACATTTAGTGCATAGCCAGACCGAGATGCTTGACAACCACATGCAAAAAGTGCCATTCTTGAAGATGAAGTTGAAGTTGAAGATTGCTCCAAATGGATGTTATGCTTCTTCATTGCTGCTTCCAAGGCTTCCATCTTCTTAAAGCATTTGGATTCTAAGTGGCCATCTCGATTACAAAAGTTGCAATGTCTATCAGTCTTCTTCCCTTTGTTTTTATTTTTCTTATCATTTTGTTGAAATGATTTTTCATTTTGAGGCTGAAATTGCTTAGGACCCTTGTTTGGTTTAGGACCATTCTTTTTAGGATACAAATTCTTAGGATTCTTTGGATTTGGTTGCTGCTGGGCGGCTAACGCTTTCTTAGAAGAGTTTCCAAGATGAAGAAGACCAAGGTGTAAGAGTTTTTCTTGTTCTCTTATTAAAGAATCACAAAAGGAATCAAAGGAAGGGGACTTGTAGGTTTGTCCTTGAGAAATGAAGGCTTCTCTTGTAGAATGGAAGGTGGAAACAAACACAGAATAGGCTGGTCCCAACTTAGTAAGAATGGAGTAGATAAGGCTACTATCTTCTTTCTTAACCTTAACACCTTCCAAGAGAAGTCTAAGGGTCTTGAACTTGGACAAAGAATCTTCAATGCAAGAAAAATTATTGGGGTCCAATGTAAGCAATTCATTTTCAAGTTGATGGGCTTTAAGTTCATTTTTAATTCCAAAGACTTTAGTAATTTGTTGCAGTGCTTCATCAGGAGTATCAAGTTCTGCAATATGGAATCTAAGATCTGGAGAAATAGACATCCCTATCAACCCACGTGCTTGGTCTTGCCTATTTTCCCATTTAGCTGCCTTATCTTCATCTTTCGGTTTGGTCTCTTGGCCTGTGGCTATTCTGTAAAGACCTTTACTTCTAAGTAAATCCACTATGTAGGACCACCATTGGAAGTAGTTAGTGCTATCAAGAATGACTTGGCATGGAATTTCCATTCTTAATAGAAAAATGAAGCTTTAGATGCTAAAAATAAGTGTACAAATTGAAAGATCTTGAAAAATTAGGCTGTTTCAAAAAAAACGGTTCTGAAAACGGCTTCCGGATGAAGAAGTTATGGCTTTTTGAAAAAATTTGACGAAGTCACCGATGAAGTGCGGGAATGTGCGGAAATGAAAAAATCCGCCCCCACAAAATGGAGACTTGAACCCAAGACCTCTACTCTCATAAATTAACTTTGCACCAAGTGAGCTATACAAGAAGTTTGAGAGAGAGAGAGAGGGAGGGGGGGGGGGGCGGTGGTTGATGCTTTGGGTTGCGTGCTTGCTTTGAGAAAGCTCTTTTTCCCTACAAAACAAAAAACACAAAACCCAACATGGACATACAAAAAAAATGAACCTTGCGGCTCGAAGTTAGCTTTAGCCGGAAACTAAATATTTTCAAAAACGAACCTTGCGGCTCGAAGTTAGCTTTAGCCGGAAACTAAATATTTTCCTCAATGTTTCTGATTTTCCGAGATCACACTAAGGCGTAGCGGAAAAGAGCATACGCATGAGAAAAATCCTTCCTTTCTGTTTCTGATTTGCCCAGATCGCACAGAGTCACAGGGCAAAGAGCATACGCAGAAATGAAAGGTATAGATCCGGTAATAAAAAAAGCTAAATAAATCGAAACCAAAATAAACAAAGAGAAAATAACTGTAAACTGCAAATAAGCACTGTATACCTCCCGATCTTAAAAATGACGCAGCTAGGGCTACCAGAAACCTTTTCGCGTGAAACGAAAGGGGTTACTCACTGGAATAGATGCTCCCAACACAACAGAGCAGTCCTCTCGGCCCGAAAGTAGTTAGAAACAATAGATCTAGGAAACGGCAGTCGGATGCAGTTCTACCGGCTTCAAATTTGGATCACCAACGAACGCGGCCCTCAAATAGCTCTGATGCCATGTAGGAATTTACAGGGTAAGTTCCTCAAACAGAACACCAAAGGACACCGCTCACAAACAGATCACAAATCAATACACCAGTGTTTTGACGTGGTTAAAACCCTCAAAGAGGGAAACAGTCCACGGCCTGAGCCAACGCGGCCACTTCAGGCAATTTATTAATAAAAGAATGAAAATTTACATATGCTTCTCTCATAGATGGATTACCCTACAAATGAACCTCCATGCGCTTTAAATAGAAATCATGGACCAATCGGGTGTTAAGCCTCGGATCAAGTGTCGGTAATACCGAAGAGAGAATGAACCGTCGGATCACTACATATCATGATCGTCAGATTGTAAGTTACATAATGTACATAGTGAAGAAACACACTTTACCTAACTCTTTACCTAACTCTATACTAGACCAAGTTGTACTTAACTATTTCCTATGTGTTGGAATATCCTAACAAATTGTTTCCATATTGTTGAGTTCCATGCTTCTAATATTAAATATAATATCTATGTTAATGATGTGCATAGTAAAATATTTTATAATCTTGGAAGATATGTTAACATGAATTATTCCAAAGAAATATCCATTGTAGTTTATAGATCATATAGGCATTCAAATAATTTTCTTTTGGATTTTATGGTAACTTGCGGGACCTAGGAGTTGGATTAAGAAATAAGTCTAAGAGAGCTAGCCCTGGCAAATTAGTTGATTTTTAACAACCCTTGGGAATTTTTTACCTTTTCATGGGTTTGGTATCTTTACATTGAAATTTGGATTAGAAAAGAAATGTAGAGATAACAAAAGACCAAAAAGGGTGCTAAGAATGCTAGGTAATGATTTTTTTTTAAATATCATCACTTATTCACAATATTTATTTAAAATGAAAGTGAAAGAGGACATTAAACCAAGGTGAGATTTATATTGTTAATTTGAATCATTTATTGAAACAATTAAAAGTTTATTTCAATTCTCCTAACATAGGAGAAGATGAAATATTTCATTTGTCTAATTAAAATCAAAGGAACATGCACTAACTTGGCTGGAAAGACACATGGAGACACTTAGGATGAGGTTAATCCACCAATAATTAAGTGGAAGGAATTTTAGCCCCTCAACGAATCCCAATTCTACCCTATTTCTTATGTAGAGGACCAATGGATCTACTAGCACCACTTCATGCATATGAAATGATAGAGTATACAAGGGTACACCACTTAGTTTAAGAAAATAGTGATCATGTTGGATATATCTTCAATGGAGATGGACACACTCTTCAATCATCTAGGGTCTCCACACATTCATTTATTGAAGTAAGGGATGATCTTTAAACTTACGAAATTTAATGAGGCATGTGTGCAATCATAGTTCCTAGAGAATATATGTAATAAACAAGGATGTCCAAGTGGTTACAATCACAAAAATCACCAAAAGGATTTGAAGGATAGGAAGAATAAGTAGAAAGGAAATGATATGAAGACATTATACATAGTTCACTTCAATGAAGAATCCAAGTGGCCACTACAACCATTATAATATTAGTGGTCACATAGAAGATAAGTACCCATGGATTCAAATAACTAGGTATACAGATGCTTACATGTAGATGGAAATATTGTTTACACTATAGTGTAGACGAAGTGAACCTAAGGATCCTTCATCATGAGGAAGAGAAGAAGATGAATAAGTTATTCCATATTAAGATCAAAATAAAGAATACAAAAATGGATGTTGTATTTAATTCTAGTTCACTAGCCAACCTCATAGCAAAAGATCTAGTTAGCAAGTTTGAATTGGAATTTCATTATTATCCTAACCCATATCCATTTTAATGGGTAAATAAGGATGTAAATATCAAAGTGTTTAGGAGATAATTTCACCATTAGTAATAGGTTACTTTAACCCTAGAAATTTTTCCCCCAAAAAACAAATCTTTTCCCATATTGTGTGTGTATAAATGATAAATGAAGCAACAAAAAAAATCACAAAGCATGCAAAAGTAGCTACGAGGAATGGAAGAGGATTATCCAGAAATTGCTATAATTCCTAAATCTATTGATGATGACAACTTCATGAAGATATCCTCCTGGGATCTTTGCTCTAGATATTCTCTAGAAACCTACACACAATAAACAACAAAGCTCTCCTCTATCATGCAACCACAAATATTAGCACATGAAAACCAATATATTCATGAAAATATAAGAAAGCATGAATAAATGGGGGGAATATCTTTTACTTTGCATTAATCATGTGAAGGAGTACATAGCTAAGACTCCTTTGGTCCTTGCTCATATCACCTTCCTAACTTCAACAACCATTGGTATGTGCACTTGCTAATTTTAGTTTATCGCAGAAGGATTTCAATAGCATTCCAACATAGTCTATTTTCTTCTCCCTATCAATAGGGAAGAGCTCTATATATATAGATCTCAATCATGATTGGCCATCATTTCAACTAGACACTTTCTTGACCATATTAATTTGATGGATAAACTAGACCAAATCAATCATTACTTCAATCAACAATGATTATTTTAATGAAAGTTATTCATTTAGACTGAATCTAAGCCCATCCAATAAAATTAACGCACTGTTTCGGAGCTTTAGTGTAAAGGGGGTGTTCATGGCCTTCTCGTTCAATCCCAAACATTAGGAGGGAGTGTTGTTTTTCCCTTTAGTTTGGTTCCTATAATAGGGAAGGAGCGTTGAATCTTAGAAACACTTGAATTTTTATGTTTCACCTTTCACAAATTGATCCTCTAGTTTGGAAATGGATGTGGCTTTCTTCTGGACCCTAGGGGGTGGCTTCTTGATCTATAATAAATTCCCTTAATGTATGATGTCAGAAGAGAATCTAATGGCTGAAATACAATACAATAAGTAAAGTAGTGAGAGAGTTAGGAATAGGCCATGAGCAAGAGACCCAAGGAAACTAAAAAGTATAATCGGATACATGTAGAAGTGCATCCCTGAGGTAGGCATACCCATACTTGTTACTGAATCAATAGAGCATAAATTCCCACATAACATAATGTCGATTGATGTCATCAAGGACTATTCATGATACAATGTAGATATTTGGCACATTAGTGATCAGTAGGGTGGGACACTGATGTGAGTGCCCCCTAATGTGCCTCTCAAAGTGCATAATATATTCTCCAATCATAGCTTGGGGGAGGAAATGGTCAATAATGAGGTAGACTCAATGCCCCAAGTTCTTTAACACACACCCTAATGGTATGACTCTACTACATGTGAATGAATGAACTGATGGCGAGCATTCAAGGAGATCATCTAATTACCCAACATTGATGTATCCCATTAACATATGTGAGGGAGACAATTGATAATGAAAATGGTTCCCAAGGTACCTAACATAGTCTACAGAGTTTGAATGAATGAGTTGAAGTCAAGCACTATGTAGAATTGATCCATATGGGCCAATGATGAAAACCCAATGAAAACCATGAAGAAACCTTCCACTACTAACTGCAAGCTCCAAGGTACTAAATGGTTTCTAAACCTACATCCCTGATAAGGTGTTGAATTTGATGGGAACATATCTATTGAAGGAGGCCCTTAATGCATACCCCATCATTCACATGAAAATGACACCAAGACAAGGTATTTGATGATAGTGAATGAAGAAGTGATGTACAACTGACATAGGGATGGCCAACACACAATATATAATGGTAAATTCAGATGGTCAACTCATGAAAGATAATTCCCCTGAACATATAATAGCATAACAAAATTGGTAGCATAGACTGAAGAGTATTGATGGACATGACGGTGATATAGGAGGCATCACCAAAAGTCATGGATTGGAAGGGTAACCAATTGGGTGAGATACTAACTCATGCAACAGAGTGACTTGACTCAAGCTAAAGGTGTGGTTCAAAAGTTCAGTAAAATCCAACAGTAAGAATATGACTCAAACAAGTGCCATGTTCAAGGGAAACATACAACTACCAAGACAAATATGTGACAATGACAAAGATTCACCCCCTCCCTTTTTGTATAGTGTATCTCATTCATGGTTTAATGAACACGAAAGAGAAGGAAAGTACACTCAATAGGTTCCTGTAATGCCTCCTCCCAAATTTACCCAATCTTACAAATTCTTAAGGGTAAACTTGAGCTAAGTGTCACTATGATATGACTTGACCTCCAAGTTTTAGTTATGGAAGTGAGGCCAACTAATTGAAAACTTACATCCATCCCTTAGGGACTACAAATCACTCAGGAGCCTGCAAACCACCCAAAGTGATCAATCCTTGATTTTAATTTTTTTTCACAAGATAAAATCCCCAACCACACCAATAAAATTGCATGCATGTGGTTGGGAGGATATAACCACATGCATAGGCCTAACTACCATTGATTTTGACCTAAATTCCTCAGTTCAGTGTATGCAGTCGTGAGATCAATGCTACGTTTTTAGACTAGCCTCCTAACAACTACCCATAAACTTTCTAGAATCATTTCAATAAGGATAACAATGCTAACTAAATGGAACTTGAGCTAGATATTGACCAATACATGCCTAATGCAAGATAAACATTTCATCAAACATATGAAAAACATATAACCTACAGTTCATGAATGCATATCTGATCATACAATTTTGAACTTCATATGAGAATCACCAAGAAGTCTCAATGCCCTCCCAGGCTAACTGCAGTAGCACTTGTCAGCCCATACATTTATCAACCATCCAGTAACTTATAAAATCATGAACAAGAGCCATAGCTAGAGCACATCATAAAACCATGCATATAACTAGAATATAAACCATAAAAAATTAGTCATAATATCACCATAATAACCAATACAAGTGCTCATAAATCACAATAAGAAAATAACTCATATTAACATATGAAAATGCTAACCAAGTCAAGGACCTCCATGTACCACCTAGCCATAGATTGGGTTAAACCAAATCTCTCTTTCATCTAATCACTCTTGTGCCATATTCCAGGCATAAATGTGGGATCATAAGGGTTAAAACAACATAGAACCAACTAGGGATTCTAGAGACAAAACCACCTCAAATGTCAAGCATAGTAATATAACCTATACAGTCTAGAAATCACTAACATCAACCAGATTGATCTCCATCCAAGATGTTTAGGGCTCCGGGAACTAGTAACTCAACCCACAACCTCTAGGGAACCTAAGTTTTTTAAGAGCTCCAGAGTGTTTGTCCCAACCCACATGCTCTAGGGACTAGTAACTCAACCCACAACCTCCAAGGAACCCGAGTTGTTTGAGGGATATATAGCATTTGTTCCAACCCATAGCCATAGGAAACTAGAGAACCAATCATAAAACCAAAATGGGGAACCCACTACACCATGGCTATCCAATAAATTGCAAGGCAAGGTCAAAACCACTGTCACTCAAGGCAAATATCAATGCCAGTGACAACACATAACCAAGGAACCACATGCATATACCATGCATCCAAAAATAAAAATGAAGATCATACATGCAACATGTTGCCTTCTAAGTAAGCCTGATGTAGCTATTGATCAAATCCAAGTGAATGCTAGAGTGCTCCAAGAATTCTCTAAGCATGCAAGAGTATGAGAGAATGAAAAAGAGCTAAACTACAAATTGTAAGAAATCTAACAACTAATTCTCTGATGCCCTTTTGTTATTGATGTCTCCTTTTTCTTCATTTTCCTTCATTTTCACTCTAATTTCCCTTACATGTAAATTGTGTCTCTTCACCTTCCTTTTCTCCTATTTTCCTTTATTTCCTTAATTAAATGCCATTTATTGGCTCTTTTCCTTTGTCAATTTCCATAGCCATTAATTAAACCACAAGTGATTCTCACTCTAATGTTTTTTCCCACCATTCATCTTAGAATATGTGTCCCATGACCTTGATATTGTTTTATTTACATGGAAAATCAACCAGAGGTTGTTACAAGCCCCTCCCCTTTGGGGGAACACTATCCTTGGTGTTCAATGATGTTTATAACTAGAAAAACATGTTTCCCATGGGAGATTTATAAAGCAACTTGATGCATCATTTACATCATGCCAAATTGTTGAAACCATGAACACCATAAACCAAACACATCCGCTCAACCAACAAATAAGGAAGGATACAAATCATGTATCTGATCAACCATCTCCCATGTAGATTCATTGCGCCTAAAGTGCTTCCACTGAACTTTAACCTGCTCTATTTCTAGGTTCTGGAGCATGAGTTGTTTCCATTGCAAAATGCACTGGGGTTTTGGCTAGAATTCTCCCTCTTGTTCCACCTGCAATACATACTAAGCAATCACATCATCAACATCCTCGACATATCTCTTAAGAAATGAAACATGGGAAAAATCATGGAATTTCATTATTGGTGATTTGAATTAGATCATTACATTGTTTTTCATCCATCTTGATGCATTTGGAATGGAAAAGGTGGAGGAATAAGCTCACATGAAGATTTTTCCTGGTGGGACATGGTTTGGCAAAATGGGGTCTAAAACCTTCCAAGAGCATTTTTGAGACATCAAACAACATTTTTGGGATAAATTTTTCACTTTCATGCTTCACCTTTTCATGCCATTATACACACTGATATCTTTCCAATGGTGTAAGAATCATGTCAATGAAAGTCCATATGCAAAAGTTATGCCACTCAGAAGTTGAACTTCCTGTTTTGACACCTATAATTCGGGAGGATGCCATGTTAGCCCCCATTATTCATGGAAAAGGGGCCAAACACGTGTTTGTGATGTAAAAGTATCTATAAGAGTCTATTTTATAACTCTAGTTAAGAGTTGATGTACTCAAACTTAACCGTTAGTAGGCTATTGGGTTGTTTTATAACTAGGTCACAAGGAGGAAGAGGAATTCGATTCTTTTAAGAGTATTTTGTTCCATAGATGAGTAAATATAGCCAGGAGAGATAAGAGGTAGAGAAAACAGAGAGGATTTGTGCACTGTAGTAGCCCACGGGCCCAAAGCATTACTTATTTGTACCTATAGCCTTATTTTCTAGACAAAGAAAGGGGGCGAAGTGGCCTCACCTTCCAGCTGGGTTTTCTCCCGAAAGGGTTTCCCATAGCATATTTTGTGTCTTATGTGTTTGTGTGAGATTATTTTTTCACTCTCTATTTTTCTGCATAATCTCCAATCACATGCATGCACTAATTACAGTTAAATCTACATATCTTAAAGTTTAATAAAACTATAATAGTGTACAGAATCTGATATTTTTAATATAATATTATCATATTTGTTGCGACGAAATGTCTAGTGGAATATTCCTAGAAATTTATGCAATAATTAGAGGCATTTCCACTTGGTAGAACACTAATCCAATCCTCTCAAGGATCTCAAAAGCTACACAATATCGAGGTGTTGGTTAGGCACATGACCTAATCCTCAAAGAGATCCTCTTAGGCTTGATGCACAAGTACACATGCTCCATAATATGAAACTCCTTGAATAAGCTATGTTTATCTACATAACTCTTTTTCCTATCCTATGATAGCTTTAAATTCCTTCTAATAACTTTCATCTCCTACTCCATATCAACCAATATGTGCGGTCCAATCAGTACCCTGATCACTAGATCACTCCAACTAATAGCAGTATTGCACCTCCACCCATAAAGAGCCTCAAATGGACTCATACTTAAGGACTCCTAATACCCATTATTATAAGAAAACTCCATAAGTGGAAGATACTCCTACCACTTCCTCTATTTATGCATGAAATACATCCTCAACATATCCTCAAGAATCTTGTTAACCCTCCCTATTTATCCATATTCTATGGATGTTAAGTGGTTCTAAAATATAACTCTATCCCCAAGCTTGCAAAGAACTCCTTCCAAAACTTGGAAGTGAACTTGGTATCTCTATCCAATATAACATTCTTGGGAATTACATGCAATCTCACTATCTCCTTGATGAAGATCTGAGCTACCTCACTAGCTGAATTTGTAGACGTCACTATGATGAAGTGAGCTACCTTACTCAACCTTTCAACTACAACCATAATGGAACCATATTGTCTCGATGTCCTAGGAAAACCTGTAATGAATTCCATGGAAATGACCTCCCATTTCCATGCTAGAATTAGAATGGGTTATGTTATGTGGGATTTATGACTGTGGATAGAAATATCTCCCCTAGGTTTGGTGGGTAACCTAGAACAACAGAATTACAAAGGACCTAATGTTTTCCTTAAAGTAAGTAGATGAGGCTATGAAACCTACTTGGAATCTATCATATGTTTCACTCCTTCTTTGGCTTGAATGCTCCAATCATAGCTCTAGATTCCAAAATTAGAACCTGCACAACTAGACAACACAAGCCAAGAAATAACGAGATCTATGTAGCATCATCTATCTACTTTATTCAACAGATCAACATGTTATTGAAATACATGAAATAATGAAATCACATATAGGAAAAAAAATAACTCTTTGTATTGATATAAATGGAGTGAGTTACAACCATAAATATGTGTTGATATTGTAGAAGAGCTCCTCCAAGTTGTTTCCTTGTCCTTCCTTTGTCATAAAGTGCACCTCCAATCACCATAAATGCATGAAAGGATAACTCTCATAATAGCAACATAAGGGTAGAATCACTCTCCAAAATCCAACCCCTTGCATATGGAAGACTGTAAATATATAGAGGAGTGAGGTAAGTTGGGAGTTATTATCCTTTTACCAATATTAGGATTGAGATCCACTCTTGATGGGAGGATGAGACCTAAGGATAAGGGATGGAAACTCCAAGGTAGGATAGGATAGGATTAAAAAGTTTTATCTAAGATAAATGGTTACAATAGATCCTGGAAGCTTATGGAAATGGAGGCTTTGGGATTCTTTTTCCTTTTCCTGAATTTCTAGAACCAACGCAGGTGCAAAGGGGAGAAACCTGTAGGTGATCAACGCAGGCCACAATGGAGCTTGTAGGTGAACATAGTCCAACAAGAGGCCAAGGTGTGTTGGTCCTAAAATTGGCTCAAATGATGTAGTTTAGGGTAGAAACTCTAGGGAATGAGAGAGTCATGCTTAGGGATTTGTGCAAAGATGATGTAAAGGGGTAAAAGGATGTGAATGATCCATTTCGGAGACTGATTGATCATATGAGACAAAATGGCCTATAAAAAGTTGCAATTAGACCAGTTGGGTTCTTACACTTAGATTTCACCTACTAAAAGTCCAAACATCTTTCGATAGAGTTAGGAACTTCCTCCTTCAAGTTAAACCCATCATAGAAATTCTTGACTGTTGTCAAAGTATTTTGGTATCCTAGGTGGCCTAAATATGGCTTGACATGAAACTCCCTCAAGATAAGCTTCTTGAGCTCGCTAGCATCTGTGACATAAGTCTTGTTATTGAATTTGACCAAGCTGTCTTCCATGAGGTTATACTCTTCATCTATATCACCTTCACCTTACTGCTGCAATATTTGCTTTAGCTGCTGGTACCTATCATTATCCTTCTTTACATGCAATATTGGCTCCTGAAAATTTGTCCCATATGAAATCATAGCTGAAATGTGATTCACATGCACTCTCGTACTGACAGCATCTGCAACCTTGTTCTCCTTTCCCTTGATGTATATGATCTCAAAGTCAAACTCACTAAGGGTATCTAACCATCTAGCCTACCTGGCATTCATATCGGGCTGGTCCAACAAGTACCTCATCCCACTATGCTCACTCATTAGAACAAACCTACTACCAAGGAGATAATTTCCCCACATCTTCCATGCATGAATGGTAGCTGACAACTCAAGATCATAAGTCACATAGTTATTCTCCTGCTCATTCAACTTCCTTGATTCATAGCATACAACCTACCTTTCTTGCGTCAAGACTCCACCAAGTCCTTCCTTGCAAGCATCTGTAAAAACCACAAACTCTTTATCAGGATCAACAATCTTCAAGACCGAAACATCTATAAGCAAATTATTCAACTTCTCAAAATTAGCTACATACTACTCATTCCATTCAAACTTCTTTCCTTTCCTCTGCAAGGATGTAATAGGATATCCAATCCATGAGAAGTTTTTGATGAACCACTTGTAATAACATGCTAGTCCCATGAATGATCTGACCTCATCCACATTCCTAGGATTTGGCCACTCCATGATAGCTTTAATCTTTTCTAGGTCCACTAATATCCTCCCCTTGGAATTAAGATGTCCCAAGTAGTACATCTGATAGAAAGAAATTGCACTTGCTAAGCTTGGCATACAATTGATTCTCTCTCAACAAGTTCAACACTGTTTCGAAGTGCTCTACATGCTCTTCCTCATGCTTAGAGTATATCAATATATCATCAATAAACAATATGACAAACTTGTCGAGGTAAGGATGCAACACACTATTCATCAAAAACATGAAAGTGGCTAGAGCATTGGTAAGACCAAAATGAACCACCACAAACTCATGATGGCCATACCTTGTGTGAAATGTATCCTTGTAGATGTCTCCTTCTTTAATGCACACTTGATGATATCTTGATCTCAAATAAATATTTGAAAAAAATTGAAGCTCCCTTCAATTAATCAAATAAATCATCAATCAGTGGAAATGGATACCTATTGTTGATGGTAACCTTGTTCAAATTATTGTAATCAATGTACAATCTAAGAGGACCATCCTTATTCCTTACAAAAAACACTAGTGCACCCCAAGGTGACACACTTAGCCTTATGTATCCCTTATCAATCATCTCCTTAATCCGCAAATTTAATTCCACCAAATTCAGAGTGCTCATCCTATAAGGTGCTTTAGATGCTGGTGTTGCTCCTAGTATGAAATCAATAGAAAAATCGACCACTCTATGAGTTGGAAACTATGAAATATATATAGGAAACACATCCTAAAACTGATGCAAAACATGATAACTCTTCAGGACTTCATCATCCTCAACATGCTTCCCTTTTTCACTGGAAATATGAATTACAAACAATACACATACTTTCTTGCAATTGTGATTTGCTTGCATAGTTGTAACTATTCTCACTAATGTAGGCTTCTTCTTTCCCCATCATCAACATCCAAGCACTCAACATCCTTGTCATAGAAGTCTACCCTAATCCTATGAATGAACAACCAATCCATGCCCAAAAACATACTATATGATCCCAAAGAAATCACATTTAGATGTGCTAATGTAGGCAGACCATTTAGCTCAAATGTACAATATCTCACCTAATGATGGACTCTTCTCTTGGTCCTTGTAGCCAACTACACAAACCAAGATTCTACATGCACTTCATTATTCAAGCAACACTTATCCACTAGGTCAGGAATGGTATAACTATAATTACATCCATGGTCAATCAAAATGGAAACAACTTGATCACAAAGCTTACCTTCCATCTCAATAATGGATGCCTGATGATATGCCTTCCTTTTATCCATTGTTGCATAAATCGAAGGAATACTTTATCGAACATCCCCAACTATCTGTGCCTCTTGACCACTGTAAATTTGAGGCCTTCCACCCTAGTGCAATGGGCACTGACTCTGGCGATGCTCTCCACCACAAGTCCAACACCTCAAAGACTTCCTACCATTTCCCTTATTTTTCTCCTCAAGATGAAATCCATTTCCTTTTTCCACTTCATTGAAATTCTTGTACAATGCTACATTCTCCTTGTCACCTGCATCCTGAAGTCTTCCTCACTTCTTATCCCTCTTTCCTCTACTATTCTCATTACTTTTCCAATCCTTCTTAGGCTCAGAATTTCACTTAGACTAATCATAACAATGATTCAACTTCCCAATGAATTCCTCCAATGACTGAGCTTCATCATACTCAATCCTATCTTTAAATGCCAAAGGAAATCCACTGATGAACCTTTAGACCTTTTTCTTCTCATCCTTGAGGTAGGGAACATACCTCAACTCCATAAACTTGGTCACATACTCTTAATATATCATGGAACCCATCTTCAACTCATAGAATCCATTGTCCTTTTCGTCATAAGATATTTTAGACAAGTACTTCTTGATTTTTTTTTAAAATCATGTCGACTAAGCTTCTCTACTCTAATTCCTTTGACACGCTTCACATATTCCCACTAGATATATTCTTTTCCATTGAGACTGAAGATAGTTATCTTGGTTTTCATTTTCTCTTAGTAGTCATGTAATTTGAAGAAATTCTTCATCCCAATAATCCATGCTTCTGCATCTTCTAGTTTCTTCACATCCCCATCAAAAGTAGGAGGCTTGGATTACTTGAAATCTTTTGGGAAATACTTCTTCACACTCCTCCTATATGAATTTTGGTGGTAATGACAATGGTGTCTCTTAGAAATGAAACTAGAATAAAATCCATGAGTGCTAGCCTGTCTGTCAGGTGTATCCAAATATCTCCCACCTCTGACTGTGTCATCTCTGTCTAAATTGTATCCTTATCGAGACTTGCTACCATATGACCCATTAGTTTTTTCCTCTTGTACATGAAAAATCACAACTATCCCTTCTTTTGCAAATATATAAGGTTATGAAGGATGATTGCATTAACCTTTTCTTGATTTTCCTGAGCTCTGGAAAGCCTTTTCGATGTCTCAATATACCCACTATTATCTTACTTACAACTTCTAATTTATGCATTCAAAATTCTCAATGCATATGCTAGATCAAGAGAATACTCTTCTCCTTGTCACTCAACTGACTTGTCTCATTCCATAGAATTCACATCAGGCTTGTAAGGGGAGCCATGTGAAGTATAGTCCACTATCCTTCTCTTCATCTTTGATCTTCTATCTCCTACAAAGATTTCATGTTAGATAAACCAAATAGATACAGTCAAAATTGTTGGGCCATAAATATGAACACTTTTTAACACTTATTTCATCCATTTTTACTCTTCTTTATCATGTCATTTCTTATAATTTATTATATAATTCCATCTTATAATGATTTATGCTCTTATGGAAAAATATTATTTATTCTCCTTTATTTTTAATAAATTGATGATTATGCATGATTTTATCAATGATAGTTTATTAATAAATTGGTTTTAACATTACTCACCATTTTTAGCCTCCAAGATAATTTCCAGATTGAAGATTTGATCATCAAATATTCCAACTCAGAAATTCGCTGGAATAAGAAGTGACAATTTTGCGATTGAGATTCTGCGCAAATGAAGAAGAATCTGGAAAATCCGGAACATGGGTTTTTTCCAAAATGGACCAAATTAAATTTATTAAAAAATGGTTTGCCCAAATTTGGCTTGTATTGAGAGAAACACAGGGTTCTTTGAGCACAATTTTCTTAGATTTGTTGTTGTGACCGTCCTCCAAATCTCAGTGGCAAAGCCAAATTTGCCTTGCTCTTGTTGAAAGATGGATGGAAATATATCTTCTTGTTGATCAATTGGTTAGAAGCAATCCAATTTTGTAATAATGATCATATTGTAATCATCACAGTTGTAACTACTCTCTGCTCTCTGTGTATTTAAATCAGAACAGAGATCAGAGAAGGGGAATGATGAATTCAGAGAGGAGGATGGCTGAGAGATGGAGAGATTTCTTGTTGTAATTATACAATTCCTCATCAACTCTCATTGATTAAACAAAGATTGACTGTTTGTAAACGTTATTATGCATGATTAATACAAGAACGTGTTGTCGTTTAACTTCATAGTTCTGCAGTAGCTCAACGACGTTTCACCAGTGGTTGAGGGCTCGGCCATGGTGGATCGATCTGCTGTTTGTATCTCTACCTTTTCATTATTGTTGTGAGATAGTTCATATTTGCTTTTATAGTTTGCAAGTTAATCGGTTTGTTGTTTAATTGCTTTGATATCAGTGTGTTATATTAACGAATCGCGTTGCTATTCTTTTATTATTTAACAAGAATCTCAACATTGTATAATTTATCTTGTTAATGCCTTAATAGAGCTTCGTTGTTCTATTTCAATTATGGTTTCATTCTACTTGCTGTTCCGTTTGATTGATATTCATTACAGATTGTTGTTCAATAGGATTGGTTATTCGATTCCATTAATTAGAGTTTGTTGTTCAGATTTATTAAATAGGATTCATTGTTTAATTCCTTTAATTACAGTTTGCTGTCCATTTACTTTGCTGTTCATTTCTGTTGATTAATTGCAAAGAGTTTGCTTTTAAAGAGTTTTCCTAGTTTACTTTCAATAGCAGCTTTAGTTCAATTTCTATTTCCTTTTAATTGCTTTAAAGTAGGACTGTCAACTGTAGAGAACATTGGTTATTGCTTCCTCGTTCTCAGATTGATTGTCTTGTTCCAGTTTGATTTCAATTGCATCAATCTTTAGAGGAATGAGTTATTGCTAATGTATCCTCGATTGATAGTTGTTTGAGTGAATGATTTACTTGCAGAACATTTCAGTTTCTTGTTGTTCCAATTAGATTTTGTTTCCAGAATTCATTTACTTTTGGATTTTAAGCACTATACTACAAAACATTACTCTTAAGTAAATAGTCGCCTCAGACTGAGTACACTCTTGAAATAAAATGTCGTCCTTGGGTTGACAATTAATATGAAGATAATTGGGAGTTAAAAAGACACTTTTTATCGCTCAACATTTTGGCGCCGTTGCCGGGGAGAGTGTATCCATTTCTAAAGAGTAGAGTGCATCTGATGAGTGCCTATTAGGAAAGAATTAGGTATTAAAAATGGAAGGTAAAAACCTGCGTACAGGATCATGTAAAAGCCCTGCTCCCCCACCCGCTTTCCAAAAGAACTGTTAAAGAACTTAGGGTAGAAATAAATGTTTGAATTTCTGTGTGAATGACTAAAAAAAAAAATCTCATGATTTCACTCAAGTGGTGTTGTAAGCACCACCCATTTCACTAACCAATTGACAAGAACATTTGAAGAAGGAGCCTCAAAGAAACACATGAAGAACATTTTCTATTATGGTAAGAAATGGCTCACATTTCTACTTTTGAATTCCCTATCAAAGATCTAGGAGGAGTGACACAAATGCACATAATTCCCCCATCTTCTCTACCAAATTTTCATGGCTTAACAAATGAAGACCCAGATACATTCTTATTTGAGTTTGAAAATACTTTGTAGATGATATGATTATTGTACTAATGATCAAAGGTTGAAAGTGTTTCCTCTTACTCTAAAAGGAGCATCTCTCCGATGGTTCATGAGCCTAGGTGGGAACTGAATCCAAACATGGGAGGACATGAAGAACATATTCTTGAAGAAGTACCAAGACTAATGCAAATCCAATGAAGATATTTTTGATATGGTACAAGGGGAAGATGAAAGCTTGGAGGACTATGTAAAGTGATTTCATTACAACCTTCAAAAATCAAAACATAAGCATTTGGAAAAAGAGATCTTAAAAGCACTCCTTAAAGGAATCAAAGATGAATTTTTAGAACTCTTAAATCTGATAAGAAAAGGTGATGTTTTTTCAGTTATCATATGATGATGTTTGTGAGTTGTGCATAAGGTATTCAAGAGGAATCTCCAAGGCTGGTAAGAATTCTAGAGATGTTTGTTATTCTTTTCCAAATCTGCTACAAGAACACGAGATATAAGAGCTGAAATCAATGTTTTATTTGAAAATTTTAAATTTTATTTTATTGGCTCTATAAATTCAAAATTGGATGTTTTGCAGCTTCAAAAAAATCAAGGATTTGATGAAGTGTTTTGCCTTCATGACCGAAAGGAGCATCTCATAGATACTCACTCTTCCTTATCTAGGATGGAAGTATCATATCAAAGAGATGAGGAAGTTGCAACAAGGTCAAAATGATGGAAATCATGGCCTACAGATATGGTTCAAAAGACTTCTTCTCCATTCTCTTACGTGCATAATCCATTCTGGAATACTAATGTTGTAGGGCAGCCATGTCAATCTCAATATAACCACCACCAATCTTGTTTACAAGTTTGGCATGGTTCACCTTATGATTGCATGACTACTATCCCTCATCTTGTAGCACAAACACATTCTCCATATCCTTCACTAGCTCTCTCACAACATCTTGCTTTCCCATTAAAATCATTCACACAACCCAATCATCTACATTATCAAAATGCTCCATTCTGTACACAATTTCCTACTCAACTCATTCCACACCCTCACCATAATAAACCAGTACAACATGCTTACAATGTTGAACTGCAAAATTTAGCCACCCTTCCCACCCATTCTAGCTCACATGCGCCATTAGAGAAAACTTACAATGAGATTCAGAATGTTTCAAATTCAAAAATTGTAGAAGCTATGGAAGAAAAAGAGGTTTCTTTTAGTTTGCATCAACAAGCCATTTTAAAAGCTCAAGAACTTCATGGTATGATGGCTATGGCAAATCAAGAAAGTAAAAGATATATTGAATATTGGTTTCACTCCATCATTTGTTTGCAGCATCAGTCCATAATTCAACAATTTTTGGCACCATCTTTTCAAGGGAAGTTGGCTTCTCATACCCTAATTTTTATCAACATGCATTTTTCAAATTTGGGTATGTACATACTAGAGGCATTATTTCTAAAATGGTTCCATTGGAAATACTCTTATACATAAACATATTCGATTCTCAAAGAAGAGTAGGATAGTGGAGAAAATAAAACAAATAAGGAAATAAAACAAACACATTTTTTTGTAAAAATAGTTGTTTCTTTGTTGCAACACGCTGTGAAATCAACATCGAGGATAAATATTCTACTTTTTGCGTATGTAGATGAATTATATTGCAAATACCAATTCTACAAACACTTATATTCATTTTTATCATCAATATGGAAAAATTGGTTGAATATCATTTTTTTCGGGCATGATGGAATTTTTGAAAATGCAGTCAAGATAGTCATGTTTTGAGGGGTCAAAAGGGAATATTTTTAAAACTTGTTTCTAACCTAATTATCCCTTGCTATCTACTTTCCAACCCAATTTGAATCATTCAATTTGGATTTGAAACGAAAAAATTAGAACCAAAACATTGACAGGGTGTCTAGCAGGAAGCTCAGGAACAGAGTTCGGACAGTCAGTTTTTGAAGGCCTAAATGACAATATTTTTAAAAAATGTTTCTATCATAAGTATACCTTTATGTCTAATTTCTAACCCAATTTGAATCACTCAATTTGGATTTGAAACAAAAAAGTTAGAACCAAAACATTGACAGGGTGTCTAGTAGGCAGCTCAGGAACAGAGTTGGAACAGTCCGTTTTTGGAAGCCTAAATGACCATATTTTGAAAACCTGCTTCTATGGTAGATTCCCATATGAATCTAGTTTACAAATAAATTGGAATCACTCATTTTTGATATCGTATGGGGAAGTTATGATCAAAATACTGATTGTCTATCGTAAATCAACACTCTTGAAACTCTATTTTCTCGGCTGTTCATTAACGTATTTGACCCATCAATTCTTCTTGTCTTCAAAACCTATTTCTATTGGAGATAAATAAATGAATCTAATTTAATCTCCAATTTGAATCGGTTCAATCCACCATCAAACGAAAAATTTATGCTTGAAATATCAACTGTTGGTCTAAGCTGGAAAATCGAAAATGACTCTATTATGCAGGTTGTTCTAAGAAAATTTGACATATCATAGCATTGAATTTTTAAAACCTGTTGCTATTGGAGATAAACCTTTGAATTATCTCTCATTTGGCTTTGGAATCACTCAAATCGGACGAAAAACAAAGAAGTTATGATTGAAACACTGTTGGTTAGCATGATTGGCCACTGCTCTCCCGCAGGTAATAAATTAATTTTACTTTGTCCGTGGATTTGTTCTACAGAGTAACTACTTGTTAGTTTTTTGCATAATTCTTGGATTAGGGGAGCCCGCGCACCTCTCTTTCTCCATGATTTAATGTTTTATTGCAGGTAGATACTCGTTTTTTGCAGGTCTTAGCAGAACAAAGAAGGTCAATTTATGGACGAGCGATTCTTGAGAGAAATTTTAGTGAAACAAGGGCATTTCATCCAGTTCATTACCTAACAGATTCATAACAAGAATAAATGAAGAATTGGTTTCCATTTGAAGATTCATGTCACTGCTGCCAAAACATTTTTCAAAGAGATCATTTCTTTTACATCATAGCTGTTGTAACTTAATTTATTTATTTACATATTGTTTTTAAATAAAATGTTGTCTCTTTTCTAATTTCTCTTATATTTTTGTGTTTCAGGTGTTGCTTCCTTCAAATTGTAGCCCATCCTCAGCATCAATGCCGTGAACAACTAATTCGTTTTTTTGCGTGCTTGCATTTTATGATTGTGCATTTTGTTGTTCCTTTCTAAAGGAACAGCACTTCCGCATTTTGTTGTTCCTTTTCAAAGGAACAACACTTCCACATTTTGTTGTTCCTTTACAAAGGAACAACACTTCCACATTTTCACACTTTTGCTGTTCCTTTTTAAAGAAACAACACTTCTGCACTTTCACGTTTTTTGTTGTTCATTTTTAAAAGAACAACACTTCTGCACTTTCACGTTTTCTTTGTTCCTTTCCAAAAGGAGCAACACTTCTTCACTTTTACGTTTTTGTTGTTCCTTTTCAAAGGAACACCACTTCTACACTTTCACATTTTTGCTATTCCTTCGAAAAGGAACAACACTTTCACATTTTTGTTGTTCATTTTCACAGCATTTTCACATCTTTTGTTGTTCCGCTTAGGGAACAACACATTTTCATATACATTTTTTTGTTGTTCCCCACCTTTTCATGTGTATTTTTGATTTTTGGTATGCATTTTTTTACAACACTTTTTTTTAGTGTTTTTGTTGTTCCTTTAAAGGAGCAACACTTTGGGAGTATTTTCAAGAGCAACTCTTCCTTCCTCTTGTGGGATTATTCCTAGTTAATCTCAACCACATTTCACTGATTCCCTTTTATGGCATGAAGTACACTAGTTTTATGAGGACAAGAATTATGGATTCTATTGAAGCGAGTTAATATCATTCACGTTATGATCTTTAATAGGACAGCTCCTTGATGATAGCTTATTTTCAAAAGGGACATAATTATTTATATACTACTTTAGTGCATTGTTTTCTGCTATACATGATATTGTTTGATCATCTTAATACCATGCTAATTCCACCTTTTCTGGTTATAATATTCTCTGTATGTAATAAATGAGATTAAGGGTATATTTTTTTCTATTGACATGTTCAACTTCTTCCACTATCCCTGCTCTTAAGGAGTATTGAGCCTCCCTCTTTTTATCATAAAAATGTATAATAACAACAAAATTTTGTTCGCAGATGGAGGATAGGGGGTCTCATTACGAGCCAGCCTATCATGTTCATAAGGCTGTAACAAAGTGACATTCCCATTATGGCCACCACACCAGGGTTATGATCCATTGGATAGCCAAATTATCCTTGGAGCAGGAGGTCTCATCACGAGCTGACCTGATCACTTTTGCTACATCCCAGTGAATGGCAGTGTGGTTATTTGGTTACCACGCCAGCACACTGATCTCTTCTGTAGAACAACACTGGAACTCTCCATTTATAAATTGAGGATCCTGGCTCATATGGGTTAAAAAGCAACCCTACTAAGGCTATGGATGCCTGCTGGTAGCAGAGGCTCTGCTTATGGTATTGAAGTTATATCTTATCGTCAATTATTACTATAATACCCTTTTCTTATTCTCTCTTTTTATCGGAGAAGTTATTTCCTTAATTTTTCCCTATTTTGAACCTTTACGCATGAGAAATTGTTTTCAGATCAATCACATCATTTTCAGCTAGAATACCATCAACAAAGCAACTTTTTTGGCATATTACTGTCATTTTTCTTTTTCGCATAACTTATCATCAATCCAAAGTGTCCTATCTTTTATTCATAACTATCTTTACGCACTCTACTCTCATTATAACCATAACTCTCACCATCCTATCATTGATATGTGTACTCTTCTTCATTTACTGCTATATTGTTCATTCCCTTGCCTTGTTTTCAGCACAACACCTTTCATATGCTTTATGGTCATGGAATCCCTTTTCCAATTGGAGGGGGGAATGTATGCATTATGGGATAGCATGCGATATGATTACTGCACTCTACCATAACTTGTTGATTTGACAAAATATTAGTATTGCATGTATACAAAAGTTTTTCTGATTGAAATTTTTGCATGCATCTTATCTGTTGCTATTCAAAACTAACACTGTGCATTCAACAACATTGTATGAAAAATAGTAATTTGTTTACAGGACAACAACAAGTATGAGAGGGAAACTCTATTTGCAGCATGACCACACTATTGCAACTAACAGAAGAGGCTTGAGCAACTCGTGCACACGAACAATTCTGTAGACATGATGTGCTTGCCTGGATTCCACCTTTTGCATCACTTTCAGCACCAACTCTGCCTACATCAGCTTCAACAAATGCAAATACATATATGTCATTCCACATTTTTCTTTTTGGAGGTACAACTTGAGGTAAAATAGCATAATTTTCTAATTTATTACAAATTTAGGAGAATTTCATGAAAATCCATTTTGAGCATTATTTATCATCCTTCATTTTACATTTTTACCACTTCCCATTTTTTAGCAACATATCATCGTTCAGTTTGGGGGAGTGTTGCTTTCATTCATTTCTTTCTTATGACCATGTTATTAATATTCTTTATCATCCATTGCTATTCTTATTCATTCTCAACACCTCCCTTATTCCATGTTGTTTTACACCAAGCATAGAATTCCATAGATGGTAGCGACCACCTCAACTTGTTTTCTAGCATTGCATGAGGGCATGCTAATTTTTCAGAGATGGGGAGGAATTGCTACGCATGATGGATGTTTTCTACTTTCTTCCACATGTAAGGCATACAATTTCATTTTTATACAGTGCAAAAATTGATTTCCATACTAATTTTAAAACTATGAACTCAATTCTTGTTATTTCTGGAAAACACAAACGCATCATTAAAATATACAAACCTAGACAATTTCAAGTTATATTAGTTCGTAATATTTCGGAAATCATGCACTATCACCTACAACCATTTTCTTTATATCTCATGGTCCGTGCATCAAAACGATCTAATTTTTGGATCATAGAAGCATTCATATATTATAAATTACTTGCCACATTTCAACAAAATCTGATTTGTAATTTTTGAAAAAATGGTTAATGAAGTTTGTTGTTACTTATATCATATTTTGCTACAACTTCATATGCACATAACTTGAACGTCAATGTAAAAATTGTTATGCCTTCATCAAGATTGCTAAAATTTAATATTCATTAATTGAGGAAGAATTCATTTGTTCTATCCATTTCATGAGTTGTGATGAAAAAAAAAAAATTATTGCTTGGTTAACACATGGGTTTTGTCTTTGGGTGGCATAAGGACATGCAATATATTGAGTTTTTTGTTGCATGAGGACATGCAATATATTCAGTGTGGGGGTATGTTGGGCCATAAATACGACCACTTTTTAACACTTATTTCATCCATTTTTACTTTTATTTATCATGTGATTTATTATAATTTATTATATAATTCCATCTTATAATGATTTATGCTCTTATGGAAAAATATTATTTATTCTCCTTTATTTTTAATAAATTGATGATTATGCATGATTTTATCAATGATAGTTTATTAATAAATTGGTTGTAACATTACTCACCATTTTTAGCCTCCAAGATAATTTCCAGATTAAAGATTTGATCATCAAATATTCCAACTCAAAAATTCGCTAGAATAAGAAGTGACAATTTTGTGGTTGAGATTCTAGGCAAATGAAGAAGAATCTGGAAAATCTGGAACATGGGTTTTGTCCAAAACAGACCAAATTAACTTTAGTGAAGAACGGTTTGCCCAAATTTTGCTTTTATTAAGATAAACGTAGGTTTCTTTGAGCACAATTTTCCTAGATTTGTTGTTGCGACCGTCCTCCAAATCTCAGCTGCAAAGCCAAATTCGCCTTGCTCTTGTTGAAAGATGGATGGAAATATATTTTCTTGTTGATCAATTGGTTAGAAACAATCCAATTTTGTAATAATGATCATATTGTAATCATCACAGTTGTAACTGCTCTCTGCTCTCTGTGTATTTAAATCAGAACAGAGATCAGAGAAAGGGAATGATGAATTCAGAGAGGAGGATGGCTGAGAGATGGAGAGATTTCTTGTTGTAATTATACAATTCCTCATCGAATCTCATTGATTAAATAGAGATCGACTGTTTGTAAACGCTGTTATGCATGATTAATACAAGAATGTGTTGTCGTTTAACTTCTTAGTTCTGCAGTAGCTCAGTGGCGTTTCACTGGTGGTTGAGGGCCCAGCCCTGGTGGATCGATCTGCTGTTTGTATCTCTACCTTTTCATTATTGTTGTGAGATAGTTCATATTTTCTTTTATTATAGTTTGCAAGTTAATCGGTTTGCTGTTTAATTGCTTTGATATCAGTGTGTTATATTAATGAAACGCATTGCTATTCTTTTATTATTTAACAAGGATATCAACACTATATAATTTATCTTGTTAATGCCTTAATAGAGCTTTGCTATTCTATTTCAATTATGGTTTCATTCTACTTCCTGTTCCGTTTGATTGATATTCATTACAGATTGTTGTTCAATAGGATTGGTTATTCGATTCCATTAATTAGAGTTTGTTGTTCAAATTAATTAAATAGAATTCGTTGTTTAATTCCTTTAATTATAGTTTGTTGTCCATTTACTTTGTTGTTCATTTCTGTTGATTAATTGCAAAGAGTTTTCTTTTAAAGAGTTTTCTTAGTTTACTTTCAATAGTAGCTTTAGTTCAATTTCTATTTCCTTTCAATTGCTTTAAAGCAGGACTATCAACTGTAGAGAACATTGGTTATTGCTTCCTCATTCTCAGATTGATTGTCTTGTTCCAGTTTGATTTCAATTGCATCAATCTCTAGGGGAATGAGTTATTGCTACTGTATCCTCGATTCGATTGATGGTTGTTTGAGTGAATGCTTTAGTTGCAGAACATTTCAGTTTCTTGCTATTCCAATTATATTTTTTTTCCAGCATTCATTTACTTTTGGATTTTAAGCACTATACCACAAAACATTACTCTTGAGTAAATAGCCGCCTCAGACTGAGTACACTCTTGAAATAAAAAGTCGTCCTTGGGTTGACAATTAATGTGAAGATAATTGGGAGTTAAAAAGACACCTTTTATCGCTCAACAAAAATCATACCTTAATGAAGATCAGGGAAGGCTATCACATCTGCACAAATCAATCTAGGTTAACACAATATAACTTCACAAGCATATAAAATCATACATAAATATCAAGATCATAACAAGAAGTAACCTACATGCATGAATGATGAACACATAAACAACTTACATGCATGCATAACGATTTGCATTTATCCCATCTAGTCCAAGCGTTTGAACTTGGAAGATGAGATACCACCTTGTAACCATCCCCTCCCACATTTACCCACTTTTACAAGCTCTCTATGGTAAACATGAGTTGAGTGTCACTATGATATGATTCAACCTCCAAGTTCCAATTATGGAAGTGGGGCAAATTAATTGAAAAATTACAGCCATCCCTCAAGGATTACAGACCACTCAAGAGCCTGCAAACCACCCAATGCGATCAATCCCTGAGATGAAACTCTTTTTCACAAGAGAAAATCCCCAACTGTACCCATAACACTGCACACATTTGGTTGGGAGGCTATAACTGCATGCATAGGCCTAGCTTCCAATGGTTATGACCCAAAATCCTCAACTTAGTACATGCAGTCATGAGATTTATGCCACTTTTTAGGTTGGACCTAGAACTGCCCGAAGCTTTCCGAAATCATGTCAATAAAGATAATAATGCTAAAAAACATAAATCGACCGAGTCCTTGACCAATAAATTCCTAATTTAAGATAGGCAATTGGTCAAAACACATGAAAAACATATAAGATACAAGTCGTGAATGCATATCTGATCATAAACTTTTGAACTACATCTGAGAATAACCAAGAAAGCTCAATTCCCTCTTAAGCTAGATGCAATAACACTTGTCATCCCATGTATTCATCAACCATCTAGTAACTTATCAAATCAAGAATAAAAGCCATAGCTAGAGTACATCATAAAACCATGCATATAACTAACGTATAACTAGGATATAAATTATGAAAAATTGGCCATAAGATAACCATAATAACCAATACAAGTGCTCATAAATCACAATAGGAAAATAAATCACATTAACATATGAAAATGCCAACCAAGTCAATGAATTCTACATACCACCTAACCATTGATTGGTCTGATCCAAATCTCTCTTTCATCCAGTCACCCCCACTCCATATTCCAAGAATGAATGTGGGATAACAAAGGTTAAATGAACATAGAATGAACTAGATCTTCCAAAGGCTAAACCACCTCAACCTTCAAGAACAGTGATTTCACCTATACAATTTAGAAATCACTAACATCAACCAGACTAGTCTCTACCCAATATTTCCAGGGCTCTAGTAACTAGTAACTTGACCCACAACCTCCAGGGAACTAGAGTTGTTTCAAGGATCCAAAACATTTGTCCTAACCCACGGGATTCAGGGACTGGTAAGTCAAACTAGAGCCTCCAAGGAACCCAAGCTGTTTGAGAGCTCCAAATTGTTTGTTTCAACCCACAACCATAGGAAACCAAAGAACCAATAAAAAAAACAAAATCGGGAACCCACTACACCATGGTTATCTAGGAAATGGAAAGGTAAGGCTAAAACCACTGTCACTCTAGGAAAATATCCATTCCAATGATAAAACATAACCAAGGAACCACATGTATATACCATGCATCCAAAAATCAATAATGCAATCACACATGCAACTTGTTACCTACAAATTAAGCCTGTTGTAGTTGTTGATCCTACTGTCTCCTTGCACTTCCTTTCTTTCCTTGCTCGCTTTATCCAAATCCAAGGGAATTCTAGAGTACTCCAAGAATGCTCCAAGAACACTCTATGTGTTTATTTGGGGTAGCATCGGATGTGCTCTAACCACGAAATTTGGTGGAGAGATTGGGGCACATGAGATATCCAATACCTAGAAAGGGTTTGGGAAGATTCTAAACAGATTAGGAGATATTAAAATAATTAATATTTTTAATGGAGTCCCAGGTCTAAACTTAGGGAAAATAAAATATTAATGTGTATTAATATGAATCTATGTTAGAGTGGTCCAAAAGACATGGATCAAGCCAGATCTAATCTTAGCCATTGATTAGGGACTTAATCTCGACCATTGAGATGTCAACAGGAAAAGTATAAGAGGAGGCTTGAGGGTCACTTGGAGAAAACACTAGAGTGATCAGTCATTCTATTCTCTAGAGCGGGGTTTGCTAAGAGAGATAGAATTCATGATCAAGAGAGTAGCTGAGGGGAATTGAGTACAGAGAGACAGAGAGGTAGAGATAGTGTCAGGATAGCAATAGAGCAGCTAGAGAGGGAGACACAGGAGAAGCTAGTGCTCACGCAGGGCCATGTAGAGGCAGCTAAGTGCTGCACAGAGCACCAGAGGGGCTAGTGTAGCTAATGCAGAGGCTCAGAGAGCTGATGCAAGGCCTCCTAGGATTGACACAAGCCAAGATAGGCTGACCCAGCAGCTCAGAGAGCTGAACAGGGCCTCCTTGGGCTGACGCAGTGCCAACGCTGGGCTAAGAGAGGTTCACGTAGTCCAGATTGAGCAGACGATGGGGTTTCTAGGGCAGATTAGTGATGAGTAGCTATTAGAAGGATTATCCGGGGTTTCAGCCAGTAGATTTATCAAAAACCTAGAGGTATTACTGCTAAGGAACTTATCTGTTGGGTAGGCCAGTTTCGGCAGTGAGATTGTACTACGATATTGCTTAATAAGAAAACCCTCAGATAGCTGCACCGATTTTCACATTAGGTTTTTCTGGGGACATTAGTCCAAAAATAATGGTGTCATGTGGTGTGTTTGTTCTTGTTTCTCTTAGTTGTTGATCTATAATATGTTGAGCATGCATTGGTGTTTATTTTTAGTTTTTACTTTGTAAATAACTTGTTAAGAAAAAATAACAAGTAGGTAGGAATAAATCAAAAAAAGTGCATGAAGGGTTTCTAACTAAGTAAACTTAGAAACTTAAAACATGGTATCAGAGCATGATTGAAAATCACGGGAGAACTAAAAGAAATCAGCCAAGTGGAGCAATATCAGCAGAAAATAGCTATCCCGAGGTGACAGAAGCTGTTTCTAGCAACGCAAAAGCCAAGGAGTGTGATGCAGAGCCAGCGAAGGCCACACAGAGGAAGCTGGGAGTTGCGCAGAATCCAAGAAAGGATAGTGTTGCTGACACAGAGGGCCAGAGGGCTGATGCAAAACCATTTGAGGTTATGCAAAGCCAACATGAGGTAGAGAGGGGCTGAAACAGTTCACAGAGAGGTAGTTGCTGGGGTTTAGAAGGCTGTAGGAATATTGCAGAGTGGAGATGGTGAGGTACTGTATTCAGAAAAGTACCTGACAAAGTAGGACCAGAGTAGTTGTTACTAAGGGTTTCTAACCAAGGAACTTGGATCAAAAGTGCAGCTGCACAAGTTGATTAGAGTAGGGGGCATCTCAACAAGCGGCAGAAGGATTTCTAGGAGGGAAATCAGGACTCAGAGGTAGTACAGAAGAGAACTTCTAGATGGGAAGTAGAGACTCAGAGGAGTCAAACAAATAACTTCCAAGAGAGAAGTAGAGGAGCATCATGGCACTACACGGGGTAAGAGACCAGGATAGACTAGACGGAGCATCGAACTTCGCAATCTGGAAGGCCAGAATCTTATCAGTGCTTAACAAGAATTGTGTCAAGAACTTCGCCTTGAAGGTAATGGCTGTCCCAGTCGACCCCAATGATAATGACAGGTACAAAGAGGTGATGGCGAGGGCCAAGTGCATTATCCTTGATGGGGTCAAGGATCATGTGGTACCACATATAGTCGAGAAGGAAACGGAATTTGAGATATGGGAGGCTCTCAAGAAGTTGTACCAGCATACTTATGTGTAGAGAAGGACGCTGCTTGAGAACCAGATGAGGTCATATTTGTTAGTCCTTACAATCTCCTAGGCTGAAAAGGAAATCGACAAGGGTAACCTCAAACCACTTCAACTCAGTAGCTAGCCCTACTGAGCATGAGAGGGATCTCTCTAAGTGTCTTATTAGTGATATGACTTTAAAGAAAATGAATTTTAGGCTAGATATGTGTATTTGTTTGTGAAAATTTGGTTTTTTAAGGATTTTCTAAACTTAGGGTTTGGAGCCACAAGTAGGTCTAGGCTATGGGAATACAGGAGCAAACATAAGAAGGAGCTAGATGTCAGAAGCCATGGTGTAATTTAAGTATTTGTCAGTGTAATATAGAGGATATAGTGTGGAAGAAACTAATGAGCATAAATAAACATGATTTCATTATCTTAGGAAGACAAAACACATAACTATGAAAACCAGATAATACAGCTTGAAAAACAAGAATTCTGTGTATTTTATCACAAGGCATTCATAGAAAGAAGAGATATAACGTATATAAAGATTTTTATACCATGAGAAAACAAAAAGAATGAAGTACAAGCACCATGAACTCACTGGGCTAGAGTTCCTTGAAAATAGTTGTAACCTGTATCTGTATTAGCTAAAAGATGATTACAATGCAAGTCTCCTTTACAAAAAGTTAAACCCCCTTCTCCTGAAGTGAAATAGTATTTATAGACTCTCCTAGACCACTTTCCCACCTTCAAGAGTCGAATTCCTTGGTGGAGGAACTGACTCCAAGATTCTCTCAACCAACAGGTGAGAATGAGAAGGTGCAACTCAAACACCTCATGAAGAGTTTGATTAGGAGTTTGCTTCTTTTATGAGGCCTAATAAATGTCAAAAACAACCTATGATATACATTTATTCATGCCTACATCACCTAGCCTCGTAACTTGTGCCATTACAAAGAGAATCTTGACTTTGACCAAGTCTGACTAGGAACTAGAAATTTTACACAGTGAAATTTTACATTTGAAAACACAGAAAACGCAGAAGCGTAGCTCCGACTTTGCTGATTTTTGGGTGACTTCCAGCGGTCAAAATGCAAATCTGAGAGAATGGTCAACCTTTCAAGTCTAGTTTCCCGAACAGTTTTAATTTTTGAAGTTGGAGCACAGGAAGACCTTCAAAAATCCATTCTCCCAAGGTCACTCCAGAAGTGCAGTGCCTGTCAAAAAATGGTCCAGAATGCTAGTTTTTGCCACTATTTTGCCTTTTTCTCCCAAACTAAGCCACCTCTGCAAAATTTGGGCAAATGATTTTTTAGAGGATGCCAATACCTTTCTAAAAATGTAAACATTTTCTCAAATGGATGCGTGAGGAAAAAGGGAAAGGCCAAATTTCTGAATTTAGACCAAAATTCGCCCAAAAACTCAAAATGCTCAGAATTGGCTCACAATTGTAGGGAAGGTGTAAAAATGAGTTTGTTAAAGCTTCATGGATGCTTCAGCAAAAAACTCCTAGTTTCCCTCATCCTTTTGATCTTTTTTGGTCTCCTTGAGCTTGTTTTTGAGTTGTTTCACTTTGACATTGGTGATCATGTTTTGAGCTTGATAGTGATGCGCCATGTGTCTGAGAATTTGATTGTCTCTTTTTTCCTTCTCCAGTAGCTTCTCCAAGTGTTCATTCACCCTATTAATCCAATATTCTTTATCTTGATGTACCTCTAGGGCAATCCTTTCCTCTAGGTCAAGGTCTTTATTCAACAAAATGTGCTCTTTCTCTTCTTGCAATGCCTTCTTTAGATCCATTGTTCTTGGCATTTTCCTCTTTCCTGTACCTTTTGATCCTTCAAGCTCACTTGATTCTATGATCTCCTTTCCTTTTGCAATCTGCTATAATAACTTGGCTTGTTCTTTTTCCATGATTAGTTGTTTAGTCTTAAGCTGACTATTTTCTTGCTCAAGGAAGCAAATGATGAAATGAGGGAGTCAGGGAAGGGAGATGATGATAGGGGAATTTTGGGAGATGGATATGGGTGGTAGAAAACTTAAGAAGCTTAAATGGAGTGAAATGAGGGAAATAAATGATTAGGAGAAATTGAAAAACAGAGCTGCTAGGAAATCTACTGAAAATGCTTGGTATGAACTAGGGTTTAGGTAAGGGTGAGGAAAGCTGATGATTGATAAGCTATTTAGTGAATCAAAAGGAATTTTAAACATGTACATAGGTGTGAGGTGGAATATTTACATGTTTCCAATATCAAAAGTAACCAAAATATTAGTTACACTAGTGCTTGCAGCATGAAAATTTCACCTAAACCCTAGATGAAGAGAACTTGCATTTGCATTCATCTTGCCAAAGGAAAATGGTGAGAAAAAGACTTATAATTACTTGTGATCAAGTTTAGAATAGAAATAAATAGGTTTTCAAGCTTCAAAATCAAAATTTGGGTGAGTTTATATGAGTTTTGGGCTGCTCTGGCACAAGCGCAACGTAGTTCACAGAAGCTTAGTGCCAAAGCGCATCGCAGTGCTTCTACGCACAGCGTCGACCTCCTAAGCACAACACCGATATTCAAAACCACTTTTGGAGGTCTTAAACTGCTCCAAATTGAGAGCTTGATAGCTCGTTGGAAATATCTTGACGTCTGCTATAATATGGACACATCAAGCATGTAATTTGGACACTCCATGAGGGATAAAATTTGATTTTCCCAAGGTCACTCCAAAAACTCAGGGTTTCTCTAACAAAAGATAAGCTCCAGCTTGCAGAGCAATTTTAGATGCCTTTCACTAATCCAAATCATGATCTGAAGGTACCATTGGAAATATTAGGATGTCTGCTACACAATAGAGTCCTTAAAAACTGCCAACAGTTGCTCCAAACCCCTAACAAACTGTCTTTAAGTCAAGATGTCCAAAAGTGAAACAACTCTCCTGTAACAAGTGTATTCTGGGCATTTATTTAAAATCATAACACTTGTGCATAAAATGAAGGAGGTTGTTGTTCCTTGGACTATAGTGGACAAAAACCTCTTTCACTTTTGTAAACTTATTCTCCATTTTTTCAGAAACATATTTTGAAGAAAACACGTCCCTATGAGAAATGATGAGGCGAGGTAGTGTACCTCAACATTGTCTTATTTGAAATAAAACATTACCTTTAACTTTATTTTGCCTTCCCTAAGCTGCTAACTCCCTTTACCCACTTAATCACATGATGTACATATTTTTGGTAACATATGGTATTGTGATGACACATGGAGTGAAACCCTAGACCATGACCTAAAATGAGGAATTTAACCATTTCATGACCCAAGACACTTAAATGAAGATATGATACCTCGAAGAAGACAATGACCATGATGAGTGATGAAGACCATGAGTAAGTGAAGGGAGCAGTAGTGACCTAGACACAACAACTAGTGACCAAATTTTTATTTGAAGACTCACTGAAATGACAAAAATTTGACTTGACACCCTAACAACACCTTGTAAGAGCATATTTGATCACTAGTGACAGGCTGAACTGATTGACACTAACATTGGCTCCAACTAGGGATGGCAGCTCCTTGGAGGTGTCAAGAACACCATAGACCAAGTAGCCTTATCCATTGGGCAATGGAGTCAAAATGCAAAGACTAAACTCAAACTGAAAACTGATTGACTAACTGACTAACTTGACTATAAAAAACATACTGACTGAACTTACTTATGGCAACCAACCATTGGGATCTTAAGGCGTTCACCTCCAGCTTCAAATCCTGATGATAATCGCCCACCTGCTGAAGATGTATATACAATCATGTGTAATGATCCCTCCAGTGTAACTAATCCAACAAGTGGCTACTTACTTGAATTCTGCTTGTACTTTCCTTGAGCAGGTAGAACAAACAAAAGCTAGGGAACTCCGAGTGTCCAATGAACATGTGCTCATGATCCATTAATACAATAAAATTCATCCTTCTAGATGGCTGCAACAAATTGGAAATAGGGTCTATAATAATCTGGAACATTAGCATGTCTTGGAAGTTAGAAGAAATACAAACACACTCTTCGTTTTCTGAGTTTGGAGGAAGACCATCACGTGCAAGTGGCCTAAAACAACCTCTTCTTTATCGCTACTCTCCTCTTCATAATCTGCTTGTAATGTTTGATGATTATTCTCTGCCATAATTACATTGTCAGAAACCTTCACACATGCCAATTTAAAAATTTTGTTTGCATGAATTTGCCCTTGAAATAGTGCTTTAGGAAATGGATGAGCTGGAGATACATATGAGTGGTGAGTGTCTAGAGATCCTTGTTCATACATTTCATCAGAAACCTCATCTTGGTCTTCACAAACCTGAGCTTGAAATAAAACCTTAGAAAGAACAATCTGAAAGAACAAGTGAATGACTATCTTCATACCTCTCATCCAAAAGACAGGGTTTTGGATGCTCATGAAAAACTTTAAATGCATCAATCTCTTAAAGTATATTTGATTCCTCATGTGCTTCAATAGGAAGAATATCAATTTGACTGCCCCAAGAATCAAGGGAAACAACTTCTTGTTCACTATTTCCTTGCAAAAGTAGATGATCATTGTCATTAGATGGTTAATTGCTTAAGTTTTTTGTACATGCAATTTCATAATTCTCACTTGGACCAATTTCTTCTTGACTATTAGGATGCAGACCTGTTTCATCTTCAAGCAAAGAAGGAGTTGTTGTGTGTTGTGAATGATCCTTTGTATCAAAGCAGCTAATCTCTGTTATTTTTTGTTGGGAAGAATATTCATAAAGGGCCTCTATGATCTCATAATCTAGACATTCTTCATCACCAAAAGTTTCTTCAAGGTATTGAATGAAGTTTTCACAAGATTCACAACAATCTTTGAACAAAAAGAATGAATGATGATACTTTCCATAAAACTCAAAAAATGTTGTGTGGAATTCTTTAAGAGAGAATAAGCTACACGGCTTCAATCCTTCATACCATGATCTTGCTTTTCCTTCTAGGAGAGCCATACACATTTTCATCAAACAATCCTCATGAAACTTAATCTCGAGCTTATGTATATGCCAATGAAATTTGATTAGATGCGGAATAGCCTTATCCTTGTTTCCATCTATGAATTTGGGCAAATTAGTTTGCCAATCTATGCAAGGAATTCGATTCGGAAAACTAGGAATATGAGCTCGATTCATAGGATCATACCTTCGAGTAGTTGAATTAATCTTGAAAACAATTAAGACACCAAGAAGTTCTTCAAACTACCGGTTTTTGAACAGTGGAGTCGCCAAGAAAATTCTAAACCTTTGGATTCTTCGACACTGGAGTCGCCAGGTGAAAGTTGCATAGCCTTTCTTGTGTCTGATCACTGTTCACCATCAACAATTAGATTTGATCCTTGTCATTATTTCCTAGGGAAGATATGATCTTTCGTTCCCTGGCAACGGCACCAAAAATGTTAGTCCTTACAATCTCCTAGGCTGAAAAGGAAATCGACAAGGGTAGCCTCGACCACTTCAGCTCAGTAGCTAGCCCTACTGAGCATGAGAGGGATCTCTCTAAGTCTCTTATTAGTGATATGACTTTAAAGCAAATGAATTTTAGGTTAGATATGTGTATTTGTTTGTGAAAATTTGGTTTTTTAAAGATTTGCTGAACTTAGGGTTTGGAGCCACAAGTAGGTCTAGGGTGTGGGAATACATGAGAAAACATAAGAAGGAGCTAGATGTCAGAATCCATGGTGTAATTTAAGTATTTTCCAGTGTAGTATAGAGGATATAGTGTGGAAGGAACTAATGAGGATAAATAAACATGATTTCACTAGATTAGGAAGACAAAACACATAACTATGAAAACCAAATAACAGAGCTTGAAAAACAAGAATTCTGAGTATTTTGTCACAAGGAATTCATAGAAAGAAGAGATATGATGTATATAAATATTTGTATACTATGAGAAAACAAAAGGAATGAAGTACAAGCACCATGAATTCACTGGGCTAGAGTTCCTTGAAAATAGTTGCAACCTATATCTGTATTAGCTGAAAGATGATTACAATGCAAGTCTCCTTTACAAAAAGTTCAACTCCCTTCTCCTGAAGTGAAATAGTACTTATAGACTCTCCTATAACACTTTCCCACCTTCAGGAGTCGAATTCCTTGGTGGAGGAACTGACTCCAATATTCTCTCAACCAACAGGTGAGAGTTAGAAGGTGCAACTCAAACACCTCATGAAGAGTTTGATTAGGAGTTTTCTTCTTTTGTGAGGCCTAATAAACGTCAAAAACAACCTATGATATACATTTATTCATTCCTACATCACCTAGCCTCATAACTTGTGCCATTACAAAGAGAATCTTGACTTTGACCAAGTTTGGCCAAGAACTAGAAATTTTACACAGTGAAATTTAACATTTGAAAACACAGAAAATGCAGAAGCGAACTGACGACTTTGAGCTGATTTTTAGGTGCCTTCTAGGGGTCAAAATGCAAATTTGAGAGAATCGTCAACTAGCCCTTCAAGTCTAGTTTCCATAACAGTTTGAATTTTGGAATTTGGAGCACAGGAAGACCTTCAAAAATCCATTCTCCCAAGGTCGCTCCAAAAGCGCAGCTCCTGTGAAAAATGGTCTAGAATGCTAGTTTTTTGCCACTATTTTGCCCTTTTCTCCCAAACTAAGCCACCTCTACAAAATATAGGCAAATGGGATTTTAGAGGATGCCAAGACCTTTCAAAAAATGTAAACCTTTCCTCAATTGTATACCTGAGGAAAAAGCGCAGCGCAAAATTGAAGGGAAGGTGTAAAAATGAGTTTGTTAAAGCTTCATGGATGCTTCAGCAAGCATCTCCAAGTTTCCCTCATCCTTTTGATCTTTTTTGGTCTCCTTGAGCTTGTTTTTGAGTTGTTTCACTTTGACATTAGCAATCATGTTATGAGCTTGATAGTGATGCACCATGTGTCTGAGCATTTGATTGTCTTTATTTGCCTTCTCCAGTAGCTTCTCCAAGTGTTCATTCACCCTATTAATCCAATATTCTTTATCATGATGTACCTCTAGGGCAATCCTTTCCTCTAGGTCAAGGTCTTTATTCAATAGAATATGCTCTTGCTCTTCTTGCAATGCCTTCTTTAGGCTCGTTGTTCTTGGCCTTTTCCTCTTTCCTATACCTTTTCATCCTTCAGGCTCACTTGATTCTATGATCTCCTTACCTTTTCCAACCTGCGACAATAACTTGGCTTGTTCTTTTTCCATGATTAGTTGTTTAGTCTTAAGCTGACTATTTTCTTGCTCAAGGAAACAAATGATGAAATGAGGGAGTTAGGGAAGGGAGATGATGATATGGAAATTTTGGGAGATGGATATGGGTGGTAGAAAACTTAAGAAGCTTAAATGGAGTGAAATGAGGGAAATAAACGATTAGGAGAAATTGAAAAACAGAGTTGCTAGGAAATCTACTGAAAATGATAGGTATGAGCTAGGGTTTAGGTAAGGGTGAGGAAATCTGATGATTGATAAGTTATTTAGTGAATAAAAAGGAATTTTAAACATGTACAGAGGTGTGATGTGGAATATTTACATGTTTCCAATATCAAAACTAACTAAACTATTAGTTACACTAGTGCTTGCAGCATGAAAATTTCACCTAAACCCTAGATGAAGAGAACTTGTATTTGCATTTATCTTGCCAAAGGAAAAAGGTGAGAAAAAGAATTATAATTACTTGTGAGCAAGATTAGAATAAAAATAAATAGGTTTTCAAGCTTAAAATCAAAATTTGGGTGAGTTTAGATGAGTTTTGGGTTTCTTTGGCACAAGCGCAGTGCCAACCTCCTGAGTGCAGTGCTTTGTTCTTGAGCGCAACATCGGTCTTCAAAACAACTTTTGGAGGCCTTAAACTAATCCAAATTGAGAGCTTGATAGCTCATTGGAAATCTCTTGAAGTATGCTATAAGATGGACACATAAATCATGTAATTTGGACACCCCATGAGGGATAAAATTTGATTTTCCCAAGGTCACTCCAAAAACTCAAGGTTTCTCTGACAAAAGAGAAGCTCCAGCTTGCAGAGCACTTTTGGATGCCTTTCACTAATCCAAATCATGATCTGAAGGTATAATTGGAAATATTAGGATGTCTGCTACACAATAGAGTCCTTAAGAACTGCCAACACCTGCTCCAAACCCCTGACAAAGTGTCTTGAAGTCAAGTTGTCCAGAAGTGCAACAACTCTCCCGTAGCAAGTGTATTTTGGGTATTTCTTTCAAATCATAACACTTGTGCATAAAATGAAGGAGTTTTTTGTTCCTTCGACTATAATGGACAAAAATCTCTTTCATGTTTGTAAAATTATTCTCCATTTTGTCAGAAACATATTTTGAAGCAAACATGTCCTTATGAGAAATGATGAGGCAAGGTAGTGTACTGTAACATTGTCTTATTTGAAATAAAACATTACCTTTACCTTTATTTTACCTTCCCTAAGCTGCTAACTCCCTTTACCCACTTAATCACATGATGGACATATTTTTGGCAACATATGGTATCGTGATGACACATGGAGTGAAACCCTAGACCATGACCTAAAATGAGGAATTTAACCATTTCATGACCCAAGACACTTAAATGAGGATATGATACCTCGAAGAAGACAATGGCCATGATGAGTGATGAAGACCATGAGTAAGTGAAGGGAGCAGCAGTGACCTAGATGCAACAACCAGTGACCAAAGTTTTATTTGAAGACTCACTAAAATGACAAAAATTTGACTTGACACCCTAACAACACCTTGTAAGAGCATATTTGATCAGTGGTGACACGCTGAACTGACTGACACTAACAGTATCAGATGAAGAAGGGTCAATCAATTGACACCTTCCTCAGAGGACTAAATGAGATCCGAGACCAGTTGGCTGCTATAGGAGCGACACCAGATTAGGAGATTATGGTGAGGACAACCCTGAATGCTATCTCAGAAGATTGGGAAGTATTTTTCCAGAGTATCCTGGGGAGAGGGACTCTCCCACCTTGGGACAAGATGTGGGTAGCTCTTCACCAGGAAGAGATCAGATGACCATCGAAGACAGGTAGCAGCAGAAAAGGTATCAAGGTCAACCAGGAGTAGGAGGATGTGGCCCTACCATCTTAGGGAAAGAAGGAAAAGTGAAAGAAGAAAGATATCTCCAAGATCAAGTGCTTCCACTGTGGGGAGCTGGGTCATTATGTGACCCAGTGTCCAAGGAAGAAGAGTAAGGGAAAGTCTTCTAAGACTAAGGCAGTGCTAGCATGGGCAGAGAAGGAAGTTTTGGTAGATAATGAATGTGCCATGAGTGCACACAAGGCACTTGAGCGGAAGTGGGGAGACATCAAGCTATAGTTAGATTGACTATAGGTGATGAGGGGTAGGATCCTAGAGGTACCCAGCCTCTTGGATTAGACCTTGCTACCGGAGACCTGAGAAGGAGTAGCAGGACTGGCTGGGTGGGTAGGATGCGAATGGAGCGGCAGAGAGAGCTACAGTGCAGGAGTTCTGAGACAGCGCAAAGCTAGCAGGTTGTAGCAGTACGAGAGGTACAAGAGTGTTGCACCAATGCATGAAGGCATAGAGAGGTGTGCAAATGGTGCGAGATGCAGGGAGTTGTTGCAACAATGAAAAGGTCAGAGAGAGGGAGCACTTGTCAGCGGTAGAGGGAGCTTCAGCATCAATGGGTGTTTCTAGCCCAATAGGGAGGTAATTTGGGAGATCAGTTACTTACTTCTCAGTAACTGAGTTGTAGTGCAGTAGTGGGAAACACGATGCAACATGATGAGAGGAGGTGTAGTGCAGATGCAGTGTTGGGAGGAAGGACTAGCAGTAGCACAGATGCAGAGGGAGCTGTCGCACAGATGCAATAGTGGCAGAACCATGGGTAGCAATGCAGAGGATGTTGGGCGAGAAGGCCTAGCATCAACATAGGTACCGATGCCGGATGATCAGAGTTATACTAAGTGAGGAGTATTGCTAGAGCACAGTCCTCACTAAGAGGAAGTGTTGATTTGGGGTAGCATAGGATGTGCTCTAGCCACAAAATTTGGTGGAGAGGTTGGGGTACATGAGATATCCAATACCCAGAAAGGGTTTGGGCAGATTCTAAACAGATCAGGAGATATTAAAATAATTAATATTTGTAATGGAGTCCCTAAGTCTAAAATTAGGGAAAATAAAATATTAATGTGTATTAATATGAATCTGTGTTAGAGTGGTTCAAAAGACATGGATCAAGCCAAATCTAATCTTAGCCGTTTATTAGGGACTTAATCTCAGCTGTTGAGATGTCAACAAGAAAAGTATAAGAGGAGGATTGAGGGTCACTTGGAGAAAACGCTAGAGTGATAAGTCATTCTATTCTCTAGAGTGGTGTTTGCTAAGAGAGATAGAATTAGTGATTAGGAGAGCAGCTGAGGGGAATTTCTTACAGAGAGATAGAGAGGCAGAGATAGTGTCGAGATAGCAACAAGAAACCAGAGAGAGAGACGCAGGAGCAGTCAATGCTCATGTAGGGCCACGTAGAGGCAGCTAAGTGTTGCGCAGAGCACTAGATGGGCTAGCGTAGCTGATGTAGAGGCTCAGAGAGATGATGCAGGTTCTCCTGGGGTTAACGCAGGCCAAGATAGGCTGACGCAGTGCCAATGTTGGGCTAGGAGAGGTTGATAGAGTCTAGATTGGGTAGACGTTGGGGTTTCTAGGATAGATTGGTGCTAGGTAGCTACTGGAAGGATTATCTAGGGTTTTAACCAGTAGATTTGTCAAAAACCTAGAGGTATTACTACTAAGGAAATTCTCTATTGGGTAGGCTAGTTTCGGCACCCAGATTGTACTCTGATATTTCTTAATAAGAAAACCCTCAGATAGCTGCATTGGTTTTCCCACATTGGGTTTTTCCGGGGACATTAGTCCAAAAATAATGGTGTCATGTGGTGTGTTTGTTCTTGTTTCTTTTAGTTTTTGATCTGTAATATGTTGAGCATGCACTAGTGTTTATTTTCAATATTTACTTTGTAAATAACTTGATAAGAAAAAATAACAAGTAGGTAGGAATAAATCAGAAAAAGTGCATGAAGGGTTTCTAACTAAGTAAACTTAGAAACTTCAATGCTATGTGTGCAAGAGTATGCGAGAATGAACAAGATCTAAACTCCAAACTATTCAAAAGTTAGAAATTGATTCTTTGATTATTATTGTCTCCTTTTTCTTCATTTTCCTTCATTTTTCCTTTAATTTCCCTTGCATGAAAATTTGTGTCTCTTCACCTTCCTTTTCTCATATTTTTGTTTATTTCCTTAATTAAATGCCCTTTAATGCTTCGTTTCCTTTTCTAATTTCCATAGCCATTAATTAAACCACAAGTGATGCCCAATATAATGTTTTTTCTCACCATTCAGTTTGGAATACATGTCCCATGACCTTGTTCATACTTTATTTATTTGCCAAATCATCTATGGTTTGTTACATTTCCTTTTTTGTAAAGTTTTATACAGAGGCCAAAAAAGAGATAAAAGTACACTCACGACCTTCTCATGGATGAACGAGCTTGAGAATGGGCAAGAGATCACTTGCCTAATTCAAATTTAACTAATGAGTAGGAAAAGACAGAAAGAACTTGACATTTTCATTTAGGTTTTATAAGCATGAAAATGTGGTAGCAAAAGAAGCTTGAGATTTTCATGGGTTTAGTGAGTCATGAAAATAAGACCAAAATAGACGGTATTTTTTTATAGATTTAACGAGCACAAAAATAGAGAAAAATGAGCTTGGGATTTTCATTGTTTAACATGCATGAAAATAATGCCAAAAGGAAGCTTATTCTAGAGAGAAGAGTGGTATAACAATATGCATCATGTTATGAGGGGTAATGATGGAACTGACCTAAGTAGAGAAGAAAGTAGTGGAAAAGTGTTTGGCAATGGAAATTCACTCATCACATCAGTATCTTTGAAAGTAATCGAAGGTTACAATATGGAGGAAATATTAATGAAAAGGAAATAGGTCAAGCATTGTTGCAAAACTAGTGAGTGGAATGAAGGAAAGCATTGGTGTGAAAACATTAAACAAGATATTTATGACCATGAGCATGGGAGACCATAGAGAAACATGCTAAAAAGCATGGGGATCCTCGATAGGATGATGGCCAGAAATAATAGAAAAAGAGAGGCATGAGGCACAAATTTGATGTCATGGCAGCTACTAAAGAGGATACTAGAAACTACGAACAATTTCAGTCAACAACAATGCAAAAATTAGGTGTTATTTTAGGGTGCCCATGGAGGGTAGGCTCTATCGTATAATTTACGATGTGTAAAAATGATTGGTTAATGTTGCAACCTAGTGGGGTGGGCCCTAAGGAAAGCTAAAATAGTGGCATAAAAGGCCATTAATATAGTGACATGATCAATGAATCCTAGTCCTATATGCTAATTTCAATTGTATAGCTCAAAGCAATAATGAAAAAAGATAAAAATGTTTTTTATTTTTTATTTTTTATTTTGAAATATATACATATGTAAAAAGCATGACGTAGTCGGATAGGTTATGAAATGTAGTCCCACTACTCGGCCTGGGCCAAGGATTCCAATGTATGAACTCATGTGCAATTGTTGGCAACATATGGTGCACCATCATGGGGCTATTCTACATCTAGTGAAAGTTCCAAGGTCCTAAAGGTTTATGATTCCAAGCGTGGCCTAGAAGCATAGAATTATTTGGAATGACCTAAGGACATAAAAGGTGGATGACCTCATGAGCTAAGACAACTCCTTGAAATCAATGATCAAGACATAAAGAGGGTATGATACATTCATCAATGGGGGAGTTAAGAATGGATGATCTGGTGGAAAGTTCAATGCTAGAAATCATTGACATGACTTAGTCCGAGGGTGGCACTTGTTTAGATGACCAAAGAAATCCCCCCTAGATTAGTTCAAGATTTTGAGTGAAATATCCATTGATTCGATATGTGGGAGAGTAGAGGCATCATGATGCATAGTCTCCCAAAGCTTATCTTGTGAATCGATGACCTACAAAATTGCCTAAGATGAAGTTAACTCAATATCAATGGAGTCATGTGAAAGTGATGGAGTGATGACCCACGTGGGTAGGGAATCCTAATCATATTCCACATTAGGATGGAGTTTCTGACTAATGTCATTATGTGCTAGTGGGATCATTGAAGAGGTTATTACTTCCACAAAAGGTGGCATTATGCCTCCATGAGACTCGTCTTCCATAGGCACTGCCCGAGGATCAAAGGATCTAATGGATTCACTAGTGATAGAAGAGATCATGTTAATCATAGAAGCAAATGGACATGTGTCTAGTGGAGTAAGGGGAAAGGTACCCATTAATCAAGAGTCTTTGAACATTCCCACCTGGATACTCTCTCTAAGAGTGGTGGGATCACCTACAAAGGGGAGTGACTGCTTATCATGAAATTGATGATGAGGCTTGCAAAAGTCTAGTTGGTTGAAAGTGACTATTTTACCCTCATGAGGGGACATCATGACATGAAAGACTAATGAAACAACAACGGTCATAGCGTAGAACCAATTTCTCCTAAGGAGGAGGATATAATCTAACAGTGCATCAATGACCTTGACCTCAATAGAGAATTTTATCCTCCTAACTCAATAAACCAAGTCGAGAACACCCATTGAGGCTACAAGGCATACCCATCAAAGGCCTTCAGCACTAATCTAGTTGTAGACAAAGTGGGAGAACCAAGAGATTTCCAACACTTTAATGACATTATACAATTCGATGCCCCCTCATCCAAAATTGTCCTATGAACACATTGTCCAAAAACATGGACCATTATTTGGAAGGCCACATGATGTGGAAGATGAGGTTTCCAAAGAGATGGATCTAAGGTCATAATGTCTGAGTCTGAGGGGTCCACCCCACCAATAGAATAAAATAGGTCCTTGCATTGTGTCAGGAAATTTTGCAAAACTTCTAATGTAGCAATGGCAGTAGGAGCTTGGGCCATATCCTCAACAATATTATGATTGTGAGTGGTCTTCATATTGGTATTGTGCATGGTATTTCAAAGGGAACCATTAGGCAGGTGTGAAATGATCTTCAGTGATTTTTTATCTGAATTAAGTGATCATCTGGTGTAGGTTGTTTCACAAGGTCTGAGGTAGAAGTACCACTCTCAAAATTTTGATAATTTTTAGCTCTTGTTTGTAAATGGATTCCTAACTTTATGATAAATATATATTGTGTTGAAGGCGAGGTATTAGAAGAGTTTCCCCGACTCCCCCCTTGCTAAGGTGGTGGAGGATTTGTGACCATGTTTTTTGTTGGGAAAAAAATTGGATTCATCATGATAGTTGGTGGAGGAGCAGGGTGTTCCGATAAATATCGATGAATGTCATCCATCTGAGGGAACTCATGAGTAAGATGATCATCCCCACAAATATTGCAGTGACAACGATTCTTCTTATTCTTCTCTCTTTTTCCACTCTTAGTATTATCTTGATTTTTTGATGCCCTTTGTTCCTCAAATGAAGACCTAGACTTAATATTTTTTTCCCTCCTAGTTGCTGAGGAGTTTTATTCAATAGGGTCTGAAGATAATTCACCTCGAAGGTGGGAATAGGGGCATGTGGAGTTTGGGTAGCAAAATAACTAGCTGGGGAACTAGAATAGATGTTCAATTGACCCATCTGAGAGGCTAGTTGTCCTATGTTTGTAGGCGATACAAATCACAACTCCATCAACATGGGTTCTAGGTTTTTGAGTTGAGGGAGTTGTTGATGGAAGAGGAGCATTTTTAATGCATTGATACAAGGTGCTCAGCTAAGAATAAAAGAAGTTGAGTTGGTGGGAATGCAAGATCACTTTCTCTTCGATTTGGGATCCACCTTTTTCCACGTATTCAGTGATGTCATGTAGTAAATATTTAATAAACCAGTCATGAGGCACTTCATTAGGAAGTTTGGTACAAAGTAAATCTCATATTCTCCTCCACTCATTAATATGATCAGAAATGTGTGTGGAGTAACCTTGATGGAAGATAGTGAGGATATTCGTACTAGCCTCATATCGAACATGAAATTGATAATGATTAACAAATATCTATGCCAAATATAGGAAAGTATCATAAACGGTGGATTCAAGATCAATATACCACTTACCAGCACCATTAGTGAGATTCCATTAAAAAAGTTGCAGCCTATGCTATAATCCATAAAAGAGTTGTATGAACACCATATATGATAAGTGGTGATATGGTTTGCATGGTCTTCTCTAGGTTTACCATCAAATATTGGAATGTCTGTCAGCAACCAATGTGGAATAGGTGGCCATGTGGGATTGTATCATATGGAGTCATTCATTAGTTACTTAGAAAGTTTAGGAAAAGCTAAAGTTTATAAGAAAGGAGATATGAATGAAGCTTGGGCAGGATTAGAAGCCCCTTAAGACCCAAGTAGAAGAGACCCCCTTCCCATACCATTATTTCCTGTATTGGGGCTATTCACGGGAATGTGATAGCAAGACTTGTTAGCTCTAGTGCCTATGTAAACTTGAGATTGGTTAATGCCCCCAGGGTAAGTGGACCTACTGGAAAAATTATCTCCAACTTGTTGTTGAAGTCTTGGGCCATAGGGGGATCTAAAGGTGTTATTAACAGGATTAGGACCCCATGGATTATACATGTAAAAAAAATCTCCCTAAGGATTAGATATATGATTTTGTAACGTAGATCCTCTAAGTAATTTACTCCGAAAGGATTAGTTGACCCTCTAGAAATGAAAATTCCCTCAACACTTCCAGAAGATGACATGGCTAGACAAAAAGGATTTCAACCATATGGAAATACATTATTGGGTATGATTGTACTTCATATTAAGATACCTCAACCTATTATGGGGCTTGTGAATCTAAATGTGGAATAAAATTTAGACCGTCCAACATTGGATATAGAGATACTAGACACGATGGAACTAGATCCTCCACTCTTGGGGAATAGAGATGTAAAGGTCGCTAATGTGGAAGCACCCATATTCGATGTGCCAAATGGAAAAAATATAGTAAGATTATGGTAGAATAAGGAGAAAGATTCATTAAATTACATGGTGTGGAATGGGTCTGTGGTCGAAGGAATGGATGTAGATGTGACCTCTAGAAGACAATAAGTCACTAAAGGTATAGACACAATGAGGTGTAACATAGAATGACTAATGTTATCCATTGAAGACTTGGGTAAGGAACTATGCAAAGATATAATTAAGTCAAAACCCCCACCTAATGAGATCGGTTCAGAGGTTTGGTGATGATGTGGAAAATTATGGTCAACTACTAGATGAACAAAAGGTTTAGGCTTCTGAGTGACACCAAAAATAGCTTAGAATATAGATGCACCTATGTTGTTGGAAATTAAGTTTATGTCCATGGATAGGTGGAGTCACCTCACAGGGGGAAAGGGCCGCAATACTATGAGAATGACAAAGAAAAAAATCTTCCATGATGGCAGCCAAAGGAAACAAAAGTGTGAACACGTATAAATCCTAATACCACTAGATACAAATAACAAATAACACACACTAAAAATATTTTAGAGCTACAAACCAAGCAAAAAAGAGTGGGAAAGGGATCCTCCAACCAACAGAGCCCGCTTAATCAATGCATGGGTCAATGGTGAGGAAATGGTTGGGACAATTATAACCTGTACCTGCTTAATGATCCAACCCAAGCACAATTTCTGTTATGAGTCATGGAGAACTCCCCAGAAGGACTGAATGAGTCTACTTGAAATCCGCTTCGGGTAAAACAAGGATAGATCCCCTCGTTGTCACCCATGGCAATATCTATTGCCACTACGATCAACACCCTCCAAAATTTTTCTCACACTTGAATTTTGGATCCTACTAATCATCTTACGATCTATCATCTTCTTATTACTTCGTGGCTATTTTATGTTTTGAAACGTGTTCTAAGTATACTTCCTTGTTTCGAACTATCAATTCACTTGCACACACATGCTTAGTCTTCATTGTGTTCATGACAACACTTCCTTTATGCAAGCTTGGACACGCATAGCACCATCCATCAACATGGTGCATGTTCGATGTTCAACTCATGTTGACAGTCACTGTGTACCTTTACTGATAGTCCCTCTCACCTTGTTTCCTTTGTACTTCTATTTTGGTAAGTTTCTTAACTGTATACTTTTGCGCATTTCTGCTTTCACAAGTGTCACTTTCACATTTTCGGTTGTCATTTTGACCTGATTTTTCTTTAACAAGTGTCCTTTTCATGTTATCTTCTCTCTGGCATGTGTCACTTTTAAGGTCATTTGCATTTTGCAAGTGTCATGTTATTTTTTTCCTTATGTCGTAGGTGTTGCTTTTGTGTTTTCACTCTGGCATGCATCACACCTTGGCACATCACTAAAAGTTAGCTCTGGCACACTTTTCTACATTAGACAATATTACATATCATTGGAACATGTTCTAGACAAAATCCTATAACTTATTGCACCTTTTTGTCATAGTGTCCACAGTCATCATAACTTGCGTTCTTATTGTTGTAATGTGTTGTTTCAACTGTTGCACTTAGAATTATGTGTTTCTTTGCTGTTGTTTTAGGGTGTGACCATTTTTCATGATTCGTGTGAATTCCATTGGCTTGTATTGATGGAATTTATTTTTGTGACCTATACTTGAGTCATGTTAGGATGCATTTCTTTCTCCTATTCTCTTTGTCCCACACTTAGCCATTATGAGAGCTCGTCTTGGTCCTTCATCCCAACGCAAGTTATAAAGGCATTAATCCTCTTACTAGATGTTAAGTGCAACTTATTCATGAGCCTCATTGACATATATTTCCTCCCATACTTTTGCACTAAGTATTTTATAAGGTCTCCTCCCTCTCACATTGCATTAGTACTTCCTAAGGATAAGTCACCTAGCCTTGTGTTGCCTCCCTTAGTGAAAAACACATTCTAGATGAACAAGTAATAATTATTAGAGAGTACTACACCCTTCCAAGCTTGAGTGCGCTTCAAAAAAATGAAGCACACTTAACCACTTAGTGAAAAAGTTCACTCTAGACAAACAAGAACCTTCTTTCCTTGAAAATCACACTCTGAGATCCTGAGCGCACTTCAAAACAACAAGCAGACTTTGGTACCATGAATGCACTCCTTGGACTCTAAGAATTATGCCCTCCTTGAGCACATGGCGCAATCACGAAGCATGAAGCGTTAGGATGCATGGAGAAATAACGAAACATGAATCTTCTTCTTTCCCTTTGAGCACATGGTGTAGTCACAAAGCCTGAATCTTGAGTGCACTCCTTTAGCATGAAGAATTGCGTCCTCTTTGAGCGCATGAGTGCATCCTAAAGGCTTGAGAATTTCTCCTTTGACTCTTTAACATGCACCCTTAAACCTTCATTTTCCTCATGAGCGTACTTTGAAGGCCTTAAGGCCTAAAGCCTCGCTCCTTCATCTCTTCGGAGTGCTCCCTTGCGCTTTCTTATTCTCTTTGAGCGCATGACACACCTTGAAGGCATGAAGGTCTAAATCCTCACTTCTTTATCTCTTTAGAGTGCACCCTTGCACCCTTGGTGTTGTCTCTCTCTTTCTTGAGCACACAAGAACATCTTGAAGGCCTCTTGTGAGCATTGATGAGTTTGATTATGCCCTCCTAATCAAGCCTTCTTCTTTTAATCCTCTCACAGGCCTATCATGAGGTAATCATTCCATGAGTTAGGTAGTTATAGAATAGATGTTTTAAGACTGATTTTTCCTTTCCATGAATTATCTTCATTAGCAGGAGTACTATCCTAGCATGACAAGATGATTCTCAAGGAAGATAGTGAAGAAGATGAACAAAGAACACTTATAGAGAGGAAGTGCAAAGAAGAGAAATCATGAAGACATGAAATAGATCATGGAACAAGACAGAAAGAAGAAATTGCATGATGACTTAGAGGATTCCAATAGTGATAAAACACCCTTTGGACGGTGAAGATAAGAAACAAAGAAAATATTCCATGAAGATGAATAATATACCATATTTGTCATCAAGAATGCAAGAAGAAGTAGTAAGGAAGAAAACTTGGCATTGCCACCTCATCATGAAGTCCATGTCATCATTGTCAAGTTGTACTTGTACAAGTGTCGTCATAATTGTCAATATGTGTTCATGTTTCATTCCACATCATCATGCGGAATGTAAAGGCGTATATTCAAGGAAAAGGACAAAATGTAATGTGTGGAAGTCCAAGAGTCATATGTGGAATATGAAAATTCACAGTCATATATGGACAAGATTGTATAGAAGTCCAAAAGTCATTTAGAAGTTCAAGAGTTGTTTAGAAGTCCAAAGGACACACTAGAAGTTCAAGAGTCATTAGATTAATCCAAGATTCATGAGGATATGAAACGTCATTCCTCTTGTTATAAAAGTAACCTCATAACTCAAGCAAAGGGATTTTGGAGGCTTAAGTTTTGGAGAGCTAGTCTTGGCTTCTCTACTTGGCATAGGAGAGAAAACTATTCGTTGGAGAAGCAAGAAGTGACTTTTCTAATATTGGAACTAGTGTCTCATCATTGTAACTGTGTACTTGGATCTTTCACCTTAGAAGTGAATCTCAATGAGCCAACACATTTTCATGCATGTATTGTGAATTCCTTAGGAATATTCTTTGTATGTTTTCTATATATGTTTTGTTCACATGTACTAAAGAAATTGAGCTATTTTCGTGGCATCAATACTTATCTCGTTGAAGGTGTGTTGTATGTGGTTTAATGATTGTTTTGTCTAAGTGAATTATTTTGCAAGATAATTAACAAACCTTTCTTTTCTCATATCTCTTTCTTATGTTAGTACTCTTACTTCCTTCTAGAGGCTCACCTTTATCTCCCCCCTTGTGAAAGTCTTCCTTTACACATTACAATCAATGTTTCACAATTTCAACTTACTTGCTTGTTCAAGGGTTATGTATATAATATCTTATGTTATTTATTGAAACCAAGGAAAACCTTACAGTTACGGTGGTCGAGCCGATACGTCCATATGGGGCTCTTACTCCAAACATTGTGAGGTCTAATTGGGAATTCACATTCGGGAAACCCCCTATATGTTGGCGGTATCCAACATCATCAACAATATCCTAAGAGAGGCCACTAAGGTCACCACCAACAATAACACATCCTGGGGGGATAGCCATCAGCTAAAGCTACATGCTAGGGTATGGTATCCAGCCTAAACCCTCCTAAAAGAGACCCCCACAAGTACGATGTATTTCTTGAATATAACTTCCACTAGTTCCAAACAGAGATGGGAGGTCACTCTAAAGGTCCCAATGTAGCCTAGCATTTAACCCTTGTGTTAGAAGGGCTTCCCAGACCATGACACTGAAAGTGGATTTACACACCCTATCAAGATGCAATGTTTATTTTATAGTCATGGGGAAGTTAATCTCACTCACTTATCCCAAGACCCTAGCTTATCTAATGTTAGTTGTATACTAAGGAAATAGAAAAATTTTGAGGTAATTTTATTAAATTCAATAATTTTAATGTTTTTTCGTTAATTCAAGGGTGATGGATGAAACTTAAATGATGTTGTGACTCAACTGATTCAAAGAAACCATGCAAAAATATGCAAGTGCAATATATTCAGTTTTGATGCAAAATATTCAATTTTGATGAATCCTACCTAAGGTAAGGAAGAGATCTTTTTCTTTTCAGAATGAAACCATGCATATATCTATCACTTCTCTCTCATTTAACACTATGATCTTAGTAAACAAAACAGAAAATCAACTGCAAAAATAGTAGTAAAAGAATCAAAAGGAAACCAAAATAGAGCTACCCAAAAACAAAAAGCCTAAATATACCTTAAGAATGTACTAAGATTTGAAAATTGAGTTTTCAATCAAGCAATCAAGCTACAGGAAGACAATCAATGTAGGTTTGTCACTACAATGATACCATAAAGGTATCTAAACACCAATGTTATTGAAAGGAATCAAAACCAAAGTAAAAGGATCAAAGCCTAATCAGGTAACTAATCTCACAAGTTTTCATGTAAACCCAATAAAAAAAATCAATGATCACAGCTAAAAACTTCAAATCTAAAACATTAGCTAGCATGGTTTATAGTGATATAAATATCACCCACCATATTTGAGCCAATCCCCTAAAATTTCAATGGAAACTACCTTCAACACTCTGTAACAATGCATTCAACCAAAACATAGAAGCTATCAATGCTCCCTAGTAGTTTTGCAAACTAAAAGAGAAGGATATCAATGCCTTGGTCTAAACTACAAGTGCAAAACAAAAGAGAAAACCCTATATCTAGGAGGTTTCAGGACCTCAGTTTCAAAAAAAAGCTTCTTAGATGACTATTGGCCACTATAAAACACTAAGGAAACCAAAAATCCCCGAGAAAAACAAAGTACAATAGGATTTTTAAAAAATGCACTTACTAGGACTACCCATTATGGTCATCAGATCTATTTAAGAAATAATTTCGTGTATAGTAGTATGTTACCTTAATCTCAGAAATATTTTCCTAGAGAAACAAAGATTTAAGCAAATGGTGTGTGTGTCTGTGTGTAAATGATAAACACAACAAAAGAAATAATCACCAAGCATAGAAAAGAAACTAGTAGAAATGGAAGAGAATTACCTAGAAATCACTATAATTAGTAACTCTATTGGTGATGTTGGCTTCACTAAGATATCTTCCTAATATATTTACTCTAGATATACTCTAGAAACCTACACAAAACAAACAAAAAAAATCTCCTCTATCTTGAAACCACAAATATTAGCACATGCAAACCAACATATTCATGTACATATAAGGAAACATGAATATAATGGGGAGAAATATATTTTACTTTGCATTAATCATGTGAAGAAGTACATCGCTGAGACTTATCTGGTCCTTACCCAGAGGATCTTCCTAAATTCAACACTCACTCATATGTGCACCTGTTAATGTCAGTTTATCACAGAAGGATTTCACAAGAATTCTAACATAGTTTATTTTCATCTCCCCGTGACTAGTGAATAACTTTTTTTTATATATATCTTGATCATGATTGACCTTCATTGCACCTAGACACTTTCTTGGTTATATTAAGGTGATTATTAAACTAGACCAAATCAATCATTATTTTTATCAACAATTATTATTTTAATCAAAGTTGTAAATTTGAACTGAATCTAATCTTATCCTGTCGAATTCCCAGGTTGTTTTGGAGCTCTAATGTAGAGAGAGCATTGGTGGCCTTCTGGTTTGGTCCCAAACACTAGGAGGGAGCATTGTTGAGCCCTCTATTTTGGCTCATATAACTGGGAAGGAGTGTTGAAGCCTCAAAACACCTGAAATTTTATGCTTCACCAGTCACAAACTGATCCTTTAGCTTGGAAAATGATGCAACTTTCTTCTTGACCCTAGGGTGTGGTTTCTTGAGTTATACCATAAATTCATTAAGTAATGTAATATCAAATTTTATAATAGTGAAAAGAAATAATATTGACGAAGTGGAGAAATATGTAATACTACTCGTTGTGCATAGTGTAGTGTTTTAGAAGCATACATGTATATGAGGGATACAATCATCGTAAAGAGAGAGAACTAGTACCATCTAATCAAGGATGGGAAGTATTTCATAATCAATGTACACAATGGTAAATCCAAAATATCTGTGATCAGGGATAATAAAGAAAATAAATGTATTAGTTCCAATATGAAGTTTGTATTACTTTCCTTAAGAGAGAATCAACTAGGTGATGAATTGATAAAAGTAATATTTAGAGGGATGCAATATAGAATAGAAAAATCAATTGGAGAAGTTGTTGTAGGATACATAGAAGTGTTTTAAGAGCCTAAAATTTTACCATCTAAGAGGGAAGTGGAGTTTGACATATATTTGTTTCCTAAATCTCATTTGCCAGAATTGGCTTGTACAAATAGTTCATCCTAGAAGAAGATGAAGTGAAGAAATAGTTGTAAAAATTGTTGGAATAGGGAGTAATTCAACCACACACCCCATCTTGTGGGCCACCTATCATCATAATATCCATGAAGGATGTGACTTGGCAAATGTGTATCAATTGTAGAGCTTTGGCCCACATCACTGTTAAGTATTAATGCTCTTTCTGAAGCTCAGGATTTGTTTGATCAATTGTGGCATACAAAATAATTCACCAATTTATATCTAAAATAGAGATACCATTGAGCAAGGGTTAAATAATAGGAAACCTAGAAGACTACCTACAATACAAGGAAAGTTTGATATGAATGGATAGACACATCTTTTGGTCTATATAATGTGCAACTACGTTTATGCATTTGATTAGTGATATATAACATTGCTTTCTAGTTCCATTTATGACATTGTAATTATATGATATATTGGTATATATTTCTACCTAGGAAGAGTATATCTCTCATCTCATCCAAGTGTTAGAGACTCTAAAAAATCACAAACTACAAGTTAACATTAAGAAATGTGAGTTTTCTCATCAATCATTGGTGTATTGGGGTATATAATGAGTGGAAGGGAACTTAAGATAGATTTTAAAATAATGGAATCCATCATTAAGTAGCCAAATCCTATTAGTTTCATTGAAGCTAGGAAAATCATTGGGATTTTATGGTATTTATAGAAGTTTGTAGCATCATTTTAGGTGTAACTACACCAATTCATGCCTTAATAGCTAGTGGTAAGAGTATTCATTGCAAGAGTCAATAGAAATGTTAATGAGAATAAATGGAATATTCATCAAGCATTATCTATTACATTACCTGATTTTCAAAATCATTTTGGAGTAAAAGTAGATGCAAATATATATGTTATGTGAGAAATAAGGGGGTAAGCTTGTATGCTATTATTGGAAAATCATTCATGGTGGAGTCATGAACTACTCAACACAAATGATAAATAAATATTGACTCTATTTAAATATATTGAGATGTGAATGAACTATCTAATGTGCAAGGAAACTGTCATCATCATAATCACCAATTACTACAATATTTTTAGGCCCAAAGTAAAATTTGGCAAACCAAACACTACAAGTGGATGGGAATTTTGCAATAGTTTTCTCTAGTCATCAAATATAATAAGGACATGAATAAGAGGTTCAAAAACATTATTTTAAGGCCATCTAAATTCAACATTACAACTTTCAAAAATATTATGCACATAGATCCTTTTTCTAATGATGCATACAAATAGGCATACATCGAAGATAAACATGATAGAGAGGTGTTTAAATTGTGATAAGGCCAAATAGACATAGAATAAGGTGAAAATAAGGCTAATTAACATCTATACAATGGGTTTCTCTAGAAGATATACAAGCTTTGTGTTCCTAAATATGAAAATGTGTAGCTTATGAAAGACACTCATGTTGGGTATGGAGTCTGATTATCTTCCTAATTGTTTAGAGGCTTGTTTCAGTCATGTTGGATCCTTGTTCCCAAATGGGCGACAACACCACCCGTTAAATTTCCATCAGGGGAGTCCAAGGGGGGGTGACGACAAATTTTATGAGCCCTCCCCCACTCCTAGAGGGGGTTTAGGGGCAACACCCCTCAAGCTAAAAATAGATGAAAAATTGCCTTGTAAAATATTGTAATTTCATAGTCAATCTAGGTCATTTATTAGGCAGATGATCTGACGGTAGAAGTTATGTTAATTTAAGATTTTTTTCCCTAGAAGACACCCCCTTGGTTTATATGATGGAATTGTATTGTATATATGTATGATTATTCTGAGAGATAGGGAGAGAGAGAGAGAGAGAGAGAGATTGTGTGAGAGTGAAGAGGAAATTATAGTAGATCTGTTGTAGGTTGCACCTATTATCACTCAGATTTTCCTTGAAGTTGTTAGAAGAAGGAAAGGGGTCCGAGGTAACCATAAACCAACCTTTTAAGCACAGAATCTAGCCAATCTGTACTCAGAGAGGGCTCTCTCTTTATTATTTAGCTTTGTTTATGGGATATTAGGATAGTTATAAAGTTTGGGGGTTTTGATTTTGTTTGGTGGTGGGATTTCGAGAGCAGATGGATAGAACAAGGTATTTCAGGCCATTGGGCTATGGAGTCAACTGAGGATGGCTTAACTAGATCAGGTTGATTTAAAAAAGGAGGGTTTCACAGGGTAAGATAGCAAAACAAAGACAAATGATAGCTTAAAAGGGTGAAATGGTCTTGAAAAGGTGGAAGGGCAGTTAAGAATCCTTCAACAAAGTTCAAGGTGAGGGAAAGTGGGTGCTCATTAACAAAAATCAATTAAGAATTATTTGTTAAATGATCACAATGGTAAACTAAAAAGCATGGAGCAATTAAGAATTCCCTACCTATGATAGCTTGGAAGAAAACATTAAGAATATAAACGATTTTAAAGACAAAATGCAGTAAAGCTCTTTCTGAAATATAATTTTTCATTTATCATTCAGATATGAAACACATATGAATATTTAAACAAGAAAACTATAAAAACATAAGATATAGAATACTTTTTGTTTCTCATTTGACACAAGTATCCTGTAAAAGTCCTTCGCTTTATTAATTTGTTCCAGCCAACCACAAAAGTTGTTCAACAGCACTTCAATTCCAAAAGTAAATTGTCTACAGAAATGTCTAAGAATCCACCCCAAATACTTCGAATGAAGAAGTATTTATACTAATTCTAAACTGAAATATCTTGAAAAAATATCAAGATTGGTTTCGAAATATCTCAAACTATTTTACCATAATAGAACTTAAGTAAAGGACATTCAAAACTAATGAACCTATTTAGCACTAATTTTATGGATTTATGGTGAAAAATAATAGAAAGTCGAATTTGGTAGCAACTCTTAGTTGATGATGAGGCATCCCAGTCACTAACTGCATCCTTCCTTTGTGCATTCTGCCCCAGAAATTCAACAAACTTAGGGTCCAATGATACGCTTGTATATCTCAATCCGAGACAGATATGTAAAAAGTGAAAGAGTTTCTTGTAGATAAGTATGTGTTTGAGATAAACCTCTCTCAGTTTCCCAAAATTCAGCTCCAGGTGTTCACAATATTCTCTGTAAAAAGATGTCAAAAAAAGGACTTTGCACAAACTGAAAAATAGGCTGTGAATACATGCACTTATATCCCTTTTGGTAATACCTGCGTAAAAAGTGAGATAATTTTTTGTAAATTATCCTGTTGGGAACAAAAAACTCCTTTAGCTTTTCGAAATACTTCTTGGATTGGCCACAATAGTTTCTGCAAAACTATGACTTAAACAAGAAATTTCTGAAGAATGTACCATTTCTGCTCTGATTTCGTCTTTTAACCTTAAATTCCTTTCAACTATTTTTCACTTTTACTTTGGATAAACTTCATTGTATTTGGTGAAAGTGCTTTTATCTTTTTTTAACTCTTAATGTCTTCATGTTTACTTTTACTGTTTACTATTTACTTTTTACTTTTACCACTATATTTTTCATTTGTCTTCACTTTGACATGAATTTGTATGCTCTGTTTTGTAATTGTCTTCTCTGTTGTTTATCTTCATGCTAGCTGATTTAATTGACTTGGTCTTCAATTTGATACTCTTTAATCCTGATACACTTTGACTATTCTTTACTGTGTCCTTTTACCTTCAATGTATATTTTAGGTTTTTACTATCTATTTCAATAGTAAATCCTTTTAATTCCATGTTTCCTCTACTTGTCTTTTAGTTGTGTGTTTTATTTTCCGTCTTTGTTTGAATAGATTTGATAAAAATCTTGGAGTAAACAAGTCTTATGACTAGTATTAAGACTGTTTATCCAAGGTTGTGGTCTTCTGATCACCTGTAAAACAAAACAAACTGTTAAGAAAGCATTAGTTTGCAGGGGAGGTCGAAAAGGTTTCATTTGAGCTTGAAAGGTCTATGGAGTGAGTCCAGAATTCTTTTCGGGAGGTAAACCATGCTCGAATTGGTTAACAGAGGCTTCAGGTGGTGCAGATGGGTTACATAGGGTTTTACTGCACAATCAGGTGAAAACGAGCAAAACTAGGGTTTTTGTGTTTAAACGAGTAAATGGTTGATATTGGCGGGTAAGCTTTGAATGAACAGTGGACAATTTTTCATATGCGGAGGGTGGGAAGTGGGGGTGGTAAGCGGATTTCATCGCACCACTTTTGGGAGGCGAGTGGTATTGAGGGAGGGCCACACGATTCCACTAGTCATTTGACACGTAGCATCAACACTGTTCATGAAACTACTTACATCACACGCTAAAGGTCAACCAAAAGGCCTGTGTGATATGAGCGAAGGCCGTCAAATCTGAAGGATCCGATCAGACGGTGGTCGGGGTAATGATGTGACTGATGGATAACAAGGGCAGGCCCGATATTAATTAAAGGAGTTAATCATATCGGGGGTGATTTGATTGGTTGGGAGAGTTATTACTTAGTCTGGATGACTAAATTAATCCTCATTAAATGGTGGCGGGGTCAGGTTCTTAATCAACTACAGATTAGTTAATTAATCCCATTTTTTATTATTTTATCGTTATACTTAACCATCGGGGCAGGATATGTAAAAATTTGGGGTTTTTGTATAATATAATAATACGGGCGTGGGTAATGTCATTTTATTCGAGAATTACATAATAATAACATTAGTGGTTAATATGACCAAATGAATGGGAAAGTGCTAAGTCTAATGTTTTCCGAAATTATTTCATCATACAACATTTATAACTTAGGGTAAACGAATATGAGGGTTTTGAGATATGGAAATGTTTTTAATTTCCCTAAGTAAAATAGGATTTTACTTAGGAAAAGCTTTATCAAGGGAATGAATGATCTTATGGAGGGGTAAATGTTGATGAAGGGGATTTAAGTACTTTAGGCCTTTCAAATTATTGGGCCAAGGGTCTGGTCCCTCCAAAAGTCAGAGAAATGCTCTGAGCCCCTCTAACTTGTATAGGTACCTTTAGTACTTAGGGGAAATTAGTGAATTTTTAGGGAAAAATGGAGTAAGGAAGTTAATCAATTTGACTTTGTTTCCTTGATGTGTTATTTTCAATGTGAATTGTGCTTTGTCCAAGTGATGAAAGCAAAATATTTAAGCATAAAACTTAACCATTCACCACACATTTATTCTGCAACCATCATCTACTTACCCTACCTACTTTATCCTAGCATTTTCACTTCTTTATTAGGGTGCACTTAAACTAGAAAACCCTTATCAAACTTTCTTTTCTTTTACATAGTGATATCTATCTAAATCTACACTTATTATATCCAAGGGCTTAGATTAAACTATTGAGCTCCTTTTATTCACTCTAACTATCTACTTATCTACCAATATTAAACAGTTTGGTCAGATTTTATTCTCTATCTCTATAAACATGAAATTGAAACATGGATTAACGAAGATTAAAAAATTTGGCTACCATGGATTGTGGCATAAGTGGCAAGTTGCACACAATCTTTATTATACAAAAAGTGAAAAAGTAGTGGCATTTGGACTTGCACATTTTCATGGTCTTTTTCTTTTTGTTCGGGTTCATTTTATTTCATTTTTTTTACCTTTTTCATTCTTTTTGCCCTTTGATTTTCCTTTTAGGGCATACACTCTTTACATTTTTTAATTTTTTATTTTTCACAAATATGGAAAAAATTTGCAATAAGAAAAGATATGAACATATTTCAGAGCTAAACCAAGTCAATCATGATAGATGACCCCTATTGGTATAGGAACCTAACAACACCTATTCATTTTGCTGGATAACATAAAATGAAGTATTAGTTGTTTCTCCATAGACATAGTCGAATTTGGGTGAACCACGTATATCTATGTCTCTCTTGTTTTATGCATTTTTATATTTGTGTTTCCGCAATATTTTATGTGTTCCATTGCTCTATAATATATAATTTTCTAATAACTGTATCAAAGCTGAAGGTCTATTTGGATGATAAAATTGTAGGAGAGAAGGGTTCCTGGTTCGAGTGGGAGAAATGGCAGAAGATGGTAGTTTAGGGTTGAGAAATTTAACGACAAAAACTACCAACTATAGAAAATGTAGATGGAATATTATCTGTATTAGAAAGATTTGTACCTACGATTGAGCGGAAAATCAAAGAAGCTGATGAGTATGATGAATGTAGAATGGGAGATTCTAGATAGAAATCCACTGGGAACAATACACCTGTATCTAGCAGTATCGTGTGGCATTTAACATTTCAAAGGAAACAACAACATAAGGTTTAATGAAAACATTAGAAAAAATATATGAAAAAACTCCATCCTCAAATAAGGTATTTCTATGAAGCGTTGATTTAATATGAGGATGTCAGAAGGCAAATCTGTTACTGGTCACTTAAATGAATTTAACATGATTACCAGTCATTTAAGTTTTGTAGGGGTAAATTTTGATGACAAAGCTAGGACTATGTTATTTTTGTGCTCATTTCCAAAAAGTTGGAATGGCTTACTTATGGCTATTAGTAACTCTACCTATGGATCTAGTACTTTAGAGTTTGATGTTGTTGTTGGTGCAATCCTTAGTGAGGAAATGCAACGGAAAAGATCTGGTGATACATTAGGTAATGCTTCGACTACAAAGACCAAGGGAAGAAAATTGGAAAGAGGAAGGAGCCCAAAAAATCATAGTAAGTCAAGGAAAGGTAGATCCAAATCCAGATTAGGGATAGCGTGCTAGAAATGTGGGAAGAAAGGACACCCGAAGAAAGATTACAAATCTCAGAAAGAAAAATAAGGAGATGGACAACAAGGGAATAATCATGAAACGAATGTGATAGGTGATGTGTTGCAATATGCTTTGATTCTTTCATTAGAAAATATTATTGATGCATAGGTGGTTGATTCAGGGGCTTCATTCCATGCTACACCTGATAGGAAACATTTTCATGACTATGTTCAAGGATATTTTGGACATGTTCATTTGGGTGATGATAAACCCTGTAAAATAGTTGGAATGGGTAAGGTTTTTATAAAGCAACAAAATAGAAAAAAATGTCTATTGAAGGAGGTAAGACATGTTCTAGATCTAAATAAAAATCTAATTTTAATAGGGTAGTAGGTGGTGAAGGCTGGGTAACTACATTTACAGAAAAAAAATCTGGAAGGTCACTAAAGGTGCCCTAGTAAATAGAAAAAGGAGAAAAGGTTGGTACATTGTATTTATGTAATGGTATTTATTAAATTTTTAATGCTTTTACCTCCACAGGAGCAGATATGAGATTGTGGCATCATAGGCTTGGGCACATGAGTGAGAAAGGGATGCAAATTATTCACTCAAGAAATTTGTTGCCAGGTTTGAAGCATGTTGTTTTGGATTTATGTGAGAATTGTGTTTACAAAAAACAAAATAGAATCAGATTTATCAGAGTTCGGAAGGAAAATAAGAGTGAAAAATTAGAGCTTGTGGATACAAAAGTATGGGGGACCTGCTCAGGTATCATCTCTCAGCAACTTTCACTATTATGTTACTTTTATTGATGATGCAACTAGAAAAACATGGATTCATTATATTTGAAATAAATATCATGTATTTGATACTTTAGAGAAATGGAAAGATTTGGTTGAGAAAGAGATAGGAAAGAAGTTGAAGCGTCTTAGATTAGACAATGGAGGTCAATATTGCAGCAAAGAGTTTGATAACTACCATTCAAAGCATGGGATTCATAGAGAGAAGACAACTCTAGGAGCACCACAGGAAAATGGTGTGTGAGAAAGGATGAATAGGAAAATCATGGAACGTGTAAGGTGCATGAGGTTGCATGTAGGATTTCCCTTACGATTTTGAGCAGATGTTGTAGATACTGATGTTTATCTAATAAACAGGTAGCCTTCAAGTTCCTTGAATGGTGGTATTCTAGAGGAAGCATGGACAGGTAAAAATGTAAAATACTCATTTGTAAAAACTTTCGGTTGTGAAGCCTTTGTCCACATTAATAATGAAAATAGAACAAAACTTGAGGAAAAATAAAAGAAATGTACCTTTATTTGATATGGTGTTAATTATTTTGGTTATTACTTATATGATTATGAAAACCAAAAAATAGTTAGGAGAAGAGATGTCATATTCAATGAAAAGGTCTTGTATAAGGATCAGATGCAAGAAAAGAAATAGGAAAAGGGAAAAAAAAAAGAATATGTAGTGCTTGATGGGAACACAAAAAAAGTAAAGGTGCCTAGAACTCATAATTATCAGCAACCACAATAACAATAATCATCTCAAACACCTGAAGTGGTGTTAGAAGATTTACTAGGATAAGTAGACTCCCTAAATGACACTCCCGTTCATTATATCATGGTGATTGATTATGATAAACCAAAAATATATGAAGAAGCAATGCAGATAGAAACCAGAAAGAAGTGGGAGCAAGCCATGGAAGAAGACATGGACTCCTTGATGCATGACCAAACTTGGGACTTACGCAAGTTTCCTGCAGGTAAAACAACATTGCAAAATAAATAGGTTTACAGGTTGAAGGAAGAATATGGAGGAAAAAAAGGGTATAAGGATAAATTGTTGTGAAGGGGTTTACACAAAAGAAAGGTACAGAATTTGATGAAATTTTTTCTCTGATTGTTAAAATGACTTCAATTAGAACTATTTTGAGTCTAGTGGTAGTAGAAGATTTGCAACTTGAGTAGTTAGATGTAAAGACAACCTTTCTCCATGGGGGTTTGGAGGAAGAAATATATATGAAACAACCACAAGGTATGAGTTCAAAGGGAAGGAGAAATTAGTGTGTAGGTTGAAGAAGAGCTTATATGGCCTAAACCAGATTCCAAGGCAATGGTATCGAAAATTTGACAGGTTTATGTCTAAACAAGGTTATACTATATGTCATTTTGATCACTATGTTTATCTTAAGAAACAAAATGATGGCATCTATATTATATTTATATTGTATGTAAATGAAATGCTTGTTGCAGTGTTTAACATGCAGGAAATAAATGTTCTCAAAGGAAAATTGGCAAATTCATTTGCAGTGAAGGATTTAGGTGCTTCAAAACAAATCCTTGGTATGAGAATAACTAGAGACAGGAAAAATCATAAATTAACATTGTCTCAAGTGAGCACATAGCAAAGGTGTTGGAAATATTTAATATGCAGAATGCAAAACCATTTAGTACACATTTGGCTATCCATTTAAAACTAAGTAAGGAGATGTGCACTAAGACTCAGGAAGAGATGGATTATATGTTTAAATTTCCATATGCATTAACATTTGGAAGCTTAATGTATGCAATGGTCTACACAAGGCTTGATATTGCACATGAAATAGGAGTTGTAAGTATGTATATTAACAATCTAGGAAAAGAGCATTGGATGGCAGTGAAGTGGATTCTCAAGTATTTGAAAGGTACCACAAATCAAGGATTATACTTTAGTGGTTAAAACATTACTCTACAGGGAAATGTTGATGCAGATATGAGAGGTGATAGAGATAACAAGAGGAGCACCACAAGGTATGTGTTTACTGTAGGTGGAACAACTATCAATTGGGTTTCAAAGTTGCAAAAAATTGTTGCACTTTCAACAACAGAAGGAGAGTATGTTACTGCTACGGAGACTAGAAAAGAAATGATTTGGTTACAAAGGTTTATGGATGAATTGGGAAAGAAGCAGGAGATGGGAAGGTTATACAATGATAACCAGAGTGCCATTCATCTTGCAAAGAAATCAACATTTTATTCAAAGGATAAACATATATATCTCAAGTACCATTTCATACAGTTAGTGTTGGAAGATGGACAAATGAAGATGGAAAAGATACACACTAGCTAGAATCTTGTAGACATGTTAACAAAAGTTGTAACCAAGGAGATACTAAGATCCTACTAAGTTTCAATTGACCTTCAAGTATGATAATGAAGATGAGAAAAAACCAGGTCCAAAGAGGAAGTATTTTCCATCAAGTGAAGTAGTAATGGATTTTCTATAATAATTATCAAAGTGGGATATTGTTGGGTGTGGAGCCTGATTATCTTCCTAATTGTTCAGAGATTTTTGCTTCAGTCATGTTGGAACCATGTTCCTAATGAGGCAGAAACACAGCCCCTTTAATATCCGTCAGGGGGTTCCAAGGGGTGGCAACGCTGAATTTTATGAACACCTCCCTGCCCCCCCCCCCCAACAACCCTTGGCAGGGGTTTCAGGGGTAGCATCCCTGAAGCTAAAAATAGATGAAAAATTTCCTTGTAAAATATTGTAATTTCGTAGTCAATTTGGGCCGTTCATTAGGCGGATGTTCTGACGGTACAAGTTAAGTTAATTTTTTCCTTTTTCCCTAGAAGACACCCCTTTAGTTTATATGAGGGAATTTTATTGCAGTTATGTATGATTATTCTGAGCGAGAGAGAAAGAGAGGAGATTGTGTGAGAGCGAAGAGGAAATTACAGCGAATCTACTATAGGTTGTATCTATTCATTTTGTTGGATAATATAAAAGGAGGGACTGGTTTTTTCTCCATGGATGTAGCCTAAATTGGGTGAACCATGTATATTTGTGTCTCTCTTGTTTTATAAATTTCTGTATTTGTGTTTCCGCAATATTTTATGTGTTTCATTACTTTGTAATATATAATTTTTTAACAACTCGCACATGTAAGGTTGCAAGACATTTTGATGTTGAAGTTTTAGTTTCCAATTTTTAGAGCTATATGTAATGGCCTATAATTAAAGAACATGCAACTTATTTAATTAAAATATGTATGTTTTATTGTTTCAAGAAGTCTAGTAATAGAAAGCAATGCTTATACTATCCTTAATTGTACACACTAGACATTAGGATAGAATCTCCATGGATTTTGGGGGTAGTTCTTTTATTGTGATGAAGAAACATGGATATATGTTTTTGGTATTTAATAGGTTTAGTGTTAAATTCATTCTTATGCATTATAAAAAGAACAACAGATGACAAGAATAAACAAACATTTTCTTTGAAAGGGTATGGGTGAACTTTGGGATACAAAGGATCATCATCTTTGATATAGATACTAGATTTATTAGTTCCTTTTGGATTACACTTTAGGAGAAGGTGGATACCAATTTGAAGAGATCTATAGCTTTCCATCAATAAATAGATCGGTCGATATAACTAGTCAAGAGAAAATTGATTCATCTTTTTAGGGGCTATAATCAAATGCATCCAAAGGATTGAGAAGAAAATTTTATTAATATTTGAAACTCTTATAAGAGAGAAATCCACACATTTACCAATAAGTAATTTACAAGGAGTACATACTTTACTATTATTCCACACATTTGCTTTTGAAACTTGCCTTGGCTATTTTTCGAATTCACCCTTGTATGTTGTATATGGATGGGAAGGAGTATTAAAAGTAACCATAGGAGATGCATTGAAAGTAGAAAAGAATGTTTGAAAGTTAATGTCGATGTGTTTGCAAGTATAAGAGATATTGAAGAAGTTATAGGAAAATTTCAAGAAATTAGCATGGAATTGAGAAAATGTTCAATCTGGGAGATGGAGTCTGGTTGGGTCTAAATAAAGAAAGGTTACAAAGTCCTAGTAATAAGATCAAGGCTCTTCGGTATGGTCCTTTTGAAGTATTGGATAAAGTTAGAGATAATTCCTTCAAAATCACTATACTTCAATATATATTTATTTACTCAATAGAAAAAGTGGAAAATCTAAAACTCTATAAGCTTTCCATATTAGATTAGGAGACTAGTGAGAGGGTCTTAACCAAAATAAAGCATATAGAAATTAAAGCTTAGGGAAAGTAGGAAGAAGATATAATTTTGTAGAAAAATTATAGAACTACTAGACACAAGTAACATGAACTCTAGTAGGTAGGGTTGAAAGAGAAACTTATAGACAAGTTCAAATGGTACTCCAAGGAAACGACATAGGAAAAATTCCGTCATCTCTTTTAATAAAATCTTTTGTGGACCAAAAATATCCCTGTGTGAGGATATGTTATTTTAAATTGGTCATTAAATAGTTTTTCATATATAATATTACTTTATAGGTTGAGAACATAAGGAATTGACCTCCAAGGACCATTTTACTAGTAGGTCATAACTCATGATTTAGGGTTTTGAACTTTTTAAAGCTAGTTTGAAGCATCTAACAACCCATTTTTTTGGGTCAAACTTTGTGGGCATAACTCACAACCCATCAATTCTATTCTACACAGTAAAATACTTTTAGTTGTGTGAAAAACACCTAATCAAAGTTCATATGTGGAAGTTATGCTTCCCATAAGTTTAACTAATCTATCAACCATTATGGTAAAATGTTGGTGCCATGTTATCCCCATTACTTACATGTGTTAGGATATTCATATGTGTACTCTCAAGAGGATTTTAGATGGCCCAATACCTAACAAAAATTGATAGTTGAGGCATGCAAAAAGCCTAACTCAAACCCTTAATAATTATAACTCTTTGTTAAATACTAGGTCACTAGGAAAGGAAGGGGTTCCAATATTTTTCTATTGTTATTACTCCATAGAAATAGATCATTTAGATGTTGGATATTGAAAAATAATTGAGGAATCATAATATTATGTAGCATACATTCAAACCACAATGTTAATGGGAACTCCATAGTCAGGGTCTCACCTTCTAGTTAGGTTTTCTCCTACATTGGGTATGCCAACTCATATCTTGTATTCATTTGTTTGGACAATGTGCTTCTTGTGTAGTTCCTTTCATTTTGTTTGCAATTTGTTGACAGTGCTGGACTTGCCAACATTTAGGGGATCACCCCGGTATGAAGTCCCAACTAGACATCACACTGTTTGGTGTGGGAGTCCCATTCGGTAGGATGGCATGGTTGCCATTATCTTAAATGTTTGCCTCAGATCTTGCTTGTCAGCATAGGAGAGTGGTTTGATTTGTCTTTGAGTAGTGAGGTTCACGTGCCTAGTGATTGTGAGTGTTACTTGTGTCAATGTTTCTTTCACTGTAGAGGGAGATGGTGGAAGTGTTTCCTAAGTAAGATGGGAGGAAGCCCCAACTCTGTTAGGAACACACAACACAATAGGACGGGTGCAGCTTCTGGAGGAGTAGTCCACATGGATGCGGTAGTAACAACACACAAGGAAATATAACACATACAATACACAACGGACAAGTCCGCGCAAGTGCGACAGTCATTATAGCAAGTTTATGTGAAAGATATGTCTGATGTCCGGGGAGGTAACCAACATGGGCATGACATCATTAACAACTCATACAACACATTTTCATTAATATATATGTATTACAACAATTGAATGAGTTCAAGTATTAAACACAGGTTAAAGCAACATGTATTACAAGTGTTCAAGATTAGTCTTACAATAATTACAACACATGTGTGAAACATGCTGGCCTGTTAGCACGCTTCTAAATTAAGCTAAAGTTCCAAGACACATCGTTACACCATACATCACTAACCTCGTGGGCGAGGGATTGGAGCCACTACTTACTCCTCAAAGAAAATATTACAGACTCTCAAGGCTATGTGGGAGGAGCCGAGGTAAAAATTTATTTGCATGTGTAAATGAGGGGTATTTATAGTGTTATGCTCTTAACCTGCAAGACGATACCAAAATACCAAATATGCGAGAAATATACCCAGAACTAGAACAATGAGCAATAACAGCAAGTATTTTATTATTCAGAAAACAACGTTCACTTACCTCTTCAAGGGGGCAACCTCCAATAGAGCTAAGCTCGATTACAAAATAAGACACAATGCTCCTTGAGGGGAGTCTCTATCCTTTATATAGGATTCATACATGCAATACAATTGGGAAATACCATGGTTCTTATTAATACCATCTATCTAATACCATGGCCCATTTGCAACTAAGAATAACCTTGTCCTCAAAGCTGAAGCTGTGGAAACTGCTGAAGAATAGTGGCTGGTTCCCAGGTTGCATCTTCTGGAGAGGTGTCTTTCTACTTGACAAGGACTTCCTTGATCATGCGGCCATGCAGGTGCTGTTCTTGTGTGTCCAGAACTTGTTCAGGTTGGAGACAAATTGACCCTTCTTCATCTAGTTCAGGTAGACTGGTTTGAATTCTGCAATTGTTCCCAATCACTTTCTTGAGGCATGAGACATGGAAAATTGGATGGATTTTTGCAGTGGGTGGTAAAGCTAGCTTGTAGGCAACTTCTCCAATGCGCTGAAGCACTTGATATGGTCCGTAGAATTTTGGAGATAGTTTTTGACAACCCTTGTCTTTGAGTGATGTTTGCTTATATGGTTGTAGCCTCAAAAATACCTGATCCCCTTCTTTAAATTAGCGTTCTGAGCAATGTTGATCTACCTATTGCTTCATGCAGTTTTGAGCTTGATGAAGATTCTCTCGAAGATGGGCCAGCATGGTTGTGTGGTTCTGTAGGAGTTGATCCACTGCTTGTACCTTCGAGCATCCCTTGATATAAGAAGTAGGGGAAGGAGGGAGTTGACCATAAACTACTTCACATGGAGTCATTTTGGTGGTGGCATGATAGTTGGTGTTATACCACCATTCAGCTAGAGGTAACCACTGTGCTCAGAGATGTTTCTTTTCTGAAGTGAAACACATAAGGTAGGTTTACAAACATTTGTTGACTGCTTTAGTTTGTCCATCAATTTGTGGATGATAGGAAGTATTGAATTGTAATTGGGTACCTTGTACCTAGAAGAGTTCCTGCCAAAAGTTACTGGTGAAGACCGAGTCATGATCAGACACAATGGAAGTGGGCATGCCATGCAATTTGAAGATCTGATCCATGAAAGATTAAGCGACCAAAGTCGGTGTAAAAGGGTGGGGTAGGGCGCAAAAATGAGCATACTTAGAAAGTTTGTCCACAACCACCATGATGACTGACTTGTTTCTTGACTTTGGAAGACCCATAATGAAATCCATAGAAAACTCTGTCCAAATTGATGCCGGGATGGGCAATGGCTGTAATGTGCCTGGTGATTTGATTGTTTCTCCTTTGTGGCATTGACAGATGTCGCATTCAGCTACAAAAGTAGGAATGTCCTTTTTCATGCCTATCCAAAAAAATGATCTTCGAATGTGAGCATACGTCTTCTGAAAGCCTGAATGTCCTGTAGTGGGATATGAGTGCAACTCCACCAAAATGCGGCTTTTGAGGGTGGATGTTGGTGATATTACGAATCTGTACTTGTAGCGAAGAATCTCATCCTGCCACAAGTAGCCCTCTATGGAATTTGGACCCACCTGCAATTGAGTAATGAGTTGAGCCAGGGATGTGAAAACCATTCCTTGCGAGCCTCTTCAATCCATTCTGGAATGGGAAGGGAAATTGCAAGCAGGGTACTTTCCTCCTCAAATTGGCAGGATAATGCATCTGCTATAATATTTTCGTGCCCTTTCTTGTAAATTATCTCATAATCATATCCTAGTATTTTGGCGAGCCATTTATTTTTTTGTGGTGAGGATAAGCGTTGCTCCAAAAAATATTTAAGGCTTTGATGGTCTATTTGAATTTGGAAACGTCGCCCCAATAAGTATGGTCACCAGGGGTCTACTGCATGTAAGATGGCCATCATCTTCATCTCATAGGTAGATTGTCCCATATTCTTCCCACTTAGTTGTTGGCTCGTGAAGGCCAAGGGTCGACCTTCCTACATTAAGACCGCCCCAATACCTGTACCTGAAGCATCACATTCAATCACAAAAGATTTGGTGAAGTCAGGTAGTGCTAAGACTAGAGTGGAACACATGGCATTTTTGAGAGCTGTAAAGGCCTGTTGTGCTTCATCATTCCAGAGGAATGAATTTTTCTTGAGGATTTGAGTGAGGGGCCTCACAATGCGACCATAATTGCGAACAAATTTGCGATAGTAGCCTGTGAGACCTAAAAATCCTCTTAGGCTCTTCAAGGTCTTAGGTTGAGGCCAATCCTGCATTGCCTGGATCTTTTTGGGGTCCACCCTGACACCTTCACGCCCCACAATGTGGCCCAAATACTCAACTTCTTCCATGCCAAAAGAACAATTGGACATCTTGACAAATAATTTATGCTTGCAGAGTAGTTGCAAGAGTAGATCTACATGCTGAAGATGTGCAGCCCAAGTGCAACTGTAGATGAGGATGTCATCAAAGAAAACAAGGACAAATTTTATGAGATATGGTTTGAGCAGGTGGTTCATAAGGCTCTGAAAAGTTGATGGGGCATTACAAAGACCAAATGGCATGACCAGGAACTCATAATGGCCTTCATGAGTTCGGAAAGCAATCTTTGGAATATTGACTTCTTTCATGCGAATTTGGTGGTAGCCTGAGCGAAGATCAATCTTAGTAAAGAATTGAGCCCCATTTAGTTCATCCAACAAATCATCAACAACCGGGATGGGAAATTTATCTTTGACTGTCAACTTATTAAGGGCCCTGAAGTCTGGACACATACACCATTCCCCATCTTTCTTGAGCACCATGACCACCGGCGATGAATAAGGACTATTGTTGGGACGAATGATGCCCGCTTCCAAAAGTTCCTTGATTATTTTTTCTATTTCATTCTTTTTGGCGAACGGATATATATATGGGCGCACATTTTGTGGTTGGGCCCCTAGGACCAAAGTGATGCTATGATCATGTTCCCCTCTTGATGGTGGAAGCTCATGAGGCTTGTCAAAGACTGGCAGATGGTTATTTAAGATCTGTTGCATCTCAGGATGAATCTGAAGAGAATTGGGTTCGAAGGCCTGGATGGCATTAAATTGAGCTATAACTCCATGGTGGCCCTTTTTTAACAATTTTTCCATATGATGTGAGCTGATGATAGAGGGAGCTCCCACCTAGAGTCAGCGGAGGGTATGTGTGTGGTTGTTCTTCTTAAAGCTCATATATAACTCCTGGAAATCCATTGTGATTGGGCCAAGTGTGCAAAGCCATTCAACACCAAGGACAATGTCACACCCTCCCATGTGTATGGCAAACATGTGTGTCTTTAACTGATAATCCCCCATTTGAAGTTGGACATTTTCATAGTGGCCTTCACATTTCATTGTCCCCCCATCAACAATTTAGACCTGGAAGTTAGAAACTGCTCGAAAAAAACAATGCACTGATTCCGTGACTCTTTGATGGATAAAATTATGTGTACTTACACTATCAATTAAGACTACTATTGGGCGATGCTTAATAAAACCTCTGATTTTGAGAGTTTGAGGTGAAGAAATCCTTGCCAAAGCATGCAACGAGATAATTGGTTCTTCAAATACATTGTCCTGTTGGTTGTCCTCTTCTTTCTCCTCTGGTTCCTCAAGTGGTGGGGCTTTCTCTGATGAACTGTGATCAGTAGCATCAATTTGAAAGAATTTTGGCTCCTTGCATTTATGCCCAGGGGAGTATTTCTCATCACAGTAGTAACATAATCCTTGCTTTCTTCTTTCCGCCATTTATCCAGGTGACACCTTTTGAACCTTGAGTGTTTGGGTAATGCTTTGAGCCTGTGGGGGGTGACCCTTGGCGATGAAATTTGGGCGATTGGATTGGGCTGCTAACGCACGTTCTACTTCACGAGCTGTCTTGCAAGCTTGCAGCCATGAGCTAGGGTGGTGCAGTCAGACATGGGCTTGTATGGCTTATTTAAGACCACTGACAAAATATTTCGTGTAGAACTCATCTTGTAGACCTCCAGTGTGGAAAGCTAAGGCTTCAAAGGTTGTAATATATTCATTCACTATTCCTGTTTATCGGAGATTAGTGAGATGACCCATAAAGGCAGATTCATGGTCAAAGCGATCCATAAGAGCTTTTTTGAATGTCTCCCAAGTCAAGGGCCTTCCATAGCAACGTTGATGTCATTGCCACCATTGCCATACTTCATTGTAAAAGTACAAGATACCCACACTAAGCTGAGTCGCATTATCCAGGATGTAATTCAGATTGAAATATTGCTCAATTTGTGCTATCCATGCAGCCAGGTGAGAGCCATCAAATTTATACATGTCTAGCTTGGGTGGCCGCAGATGGGATTGTTGGTGGGTGCCAAAGATGTGAAGAGACTGGCTAGACTCACCCTCACTATTTTCAGTGCCAATATATGCCTCCTCGTGTGCCTCCACCTTACCCTTAGAGAGTGTTGCATTTAAATCCTTCAGCTACGACACTACCTCTTTCAAGGCTGATTCAAGGCTGTCCATCCTCTCATTCACCATTACTTGAGCTCTAGTTTGTACCATGCACTGAGGCGATGTACTTGAAATTTGGGACCGCCCAAATTTTTGGCACTAACAATTGAATGGTACCACCTTGCTTAGCTTGTCATCCTGATTCTTATGGGCTAAGTCACCAATAAGCACCCCAGGGGGGTCTTAGACTTTTTTTTTTCTTTTTTACTCCGAATGGAGTTTTACCCCTTGCTTAGGAATACTGCAGTAGCCGAATCCCAGAAATGTCAATGCTGCCAAAAGTCCTGCGAAAATCACACCCACGTATAGGAACCCACACAACTACTCAGATTTGGATGGTGGATCTGATGGATCTGAGAGATCTGAATGGCGGAACTGATCGTTGTTGCGGATCTGATGGATCTAAGAGATCTAATGGCTGATCTGATAGATCTGAACGACGGAATTGATTGCTGCTGTGGTGACAAAATCCCACTTGCGAGATCTGATTTGGCAAATATTATGCATGATCCAGAGATAGATCATGGAACTATGGTCTCTAGGAGTGTCAAGTGCTATAGATCGCAATATGCATAAGGGTCTGACAGTAGTACTCGGCCCAATTTTTCAGGGCACTAACCAAGGAGGATCAACCGTAGCCTTAGCCGTACAACCCGACTACCATATTGTACATGCAAGTAATCTCTCCAAGTGTTGTTCTCAGTGTACTGTAGTAGCAAGACAGCCGACGGTTTATCTATGGTGAGGTTTCAAGGGAGCTAGGGGGCTTCCGATATACCCAGAGGGTACTTGGAAGACAATTGATGTGTGGTTCTGTCTAATGCGCTACTACTTGAAGGGGTACCCATAGGGGTTACAAGGGAGTCCAACAAGCGTGACCACCTCTTGTATTTCCTGCGTGCATGCCTCCCCAAATCTGTAGGTTTATGTGCTCAATGACATATCCCGTGGTTTAAAGATGCCAGAACACGTCTCTAGCCAAAAAAAAATTTGCTAAAAATTACAGATCCCACCAGCCTTGGAAAGTTCTCTGATACCACTTGTTATGCTCTTAACCTACAAGACGATACCAGAATACCAAATATGTGAGAAATATACCCAAAACATAGAATAATGAGCAATAACAGCAAGTATTTTATTATTCAAAAAGCAATGTTCACTTGTCTCTTCGAGGGGGCAACCTCCAATAGAGCTAAGCTCGATTATAAAATAAGACACGATGCTCCTTGAGGGAAGTCTCTATCCTTTATATAGGATTCATACATGCAATACCATGGGGAAATACCATGGTTCTTATTAATACCATCTATCTAATACCATGGCCCATTTGCAACTAACTTTGGTCCCTTCATTAAATGCAGGTTAACCACTTACAATTATTAATATGGGCTTTATTGACTCTTTACTTAACTATAACTATGACTCGATCCTATTACATAAATAAGGGGGTTAGGGTGGGACCCTAACATATAGCCAAGGGTGAAACTGACCCTTGTGGTTTTTCGACTTCCCTCATGACTGTTTGACTTCCATGACCTTTCGACTTTACATGACTCTTCATAAGACAAGTGGGTCTCTTGGACTTCCACGTTACATTATATTGATTGACAGTATGGCCCATAGTAGAGATGTGGATGACATGACTAATGACAAGACTCGACATGACAGTGCTGGTACATTCGTGTTGTTGTGGGTGTGTATGTCAAGCTATAGTGTTGTTGGGTGATGGATGTCCTCATGGTGTGTCAGAGCTTCACCTCTACATGGAAAAGTGCACAGAGTCTTCGATGGTCGTTGGGTTCATTTGATGTTGCATTTGCATGTTGCTCCTTACTTGTATGTTGACATGCTTAACAAGTTCATCCGTTCGCGAGAAGTGCATGTTCATTCATCCGTCCATGCGCGAACACATCCTCGCATGTTTGCTCATTTGTCCGTCCACGAACAAATCTTTGCATGATCGTTCGTTCGTGAGCACATATCTTTGCATGCATTGTTTATTCATCCGTTGGCAAACATGTCCTTCTGCATGGACTCCCTTTGTTCATCCCATCTGTCATCGTGCCATGTTTATTTGTGTACGTGTATCTGCAATCACTCATGATGAGATGACATCAAATCCATAAACCTCCTAGTCTACCATGATGCATGATCATTTCGGATATAAGAGAACGGGAGAGAAGACAAGGTCATGAAACCACACAAGGCAAGCTTTGAGCTGGGATGGAGGCTCTTGGCATTGTTGGTGAAAACTATGCAAAAATCACTAGGAGATGGTGACGGGAAATCCAGATCGACAGTGACTGTCCACGGGGTCTGGCTTGGTTGGAGGACAAATTCGCACAATTTTGGGGAGGAGTAGTCTGGGCTGCAGGAAGGCTAAGTAGACAAAATCTGTGCAATTTTTGGAAGGAGTGGGCAGCGGGAGCCTGATAGCCAAAACTATGCAATTCCTGGAGGGAACCGGTAGCTGACTGGTGGGACCTTAGTAGCAAAAACTATGCAATTCTTGGAAGGAATCGGCAGTCGGCTGCTGGGAGTTTGGCAGCAGTAACTGCGTAATTCTTGGAGGGAACTAGCAATGGGCTACTGGCGGAAAAAACTACGTTGATGCTGGGAGGATGGCCTACTGATCACTTCGGCACAATTTTTGAGCTGAGTGGACTGTTGTGCAATAGAGGGCTTGCTCATGAAATATGTGCATTTTTCCAGGTGAGCAGCTTGGCAACTGACTGGTGGGCTGGTTGGAAAAACTGCACAATTTTTTGAGGGAGACAAGGACAGACATTAGGTGTCTATCTGACTTGACTGCACAATTTTCTTAGTCAGCGGAGTGGGCAAGGTCTGCAACCTCTGTGCAATTTTTGAGGGGAGTCGGTCCTGGGGTGACTGCTGGGTCAAACTCTTCGGTTAACCAAAAGTAAGGTTGATTGATCAGCTTGCAGGCAACACAACTTGAAATGTCTTGCTTGGTGCTTCTGCGTTGTTCTAGGTGACAGTTGATCGAGTCAATGGTAGGGTGAATGTTTGGCTGTCAAAGGGGAATTTGGTCGTAAGAACTTCAACAAAACGACTAAGTGTGTGAGCGAGTGAAAAGGTGCATACATGAACTTGCAAAAACACACTTATATGACTTGATGACGAGATGACTCAAACCATCCAGATACACATGCTCAACATGATTGACCGACGGTGTGGGTGACAAGTGCAATGCTTGTGATTGATATTGTATGAACGTGACGACACTTGCGCAACAATGTATATGACTCTGTGTGTGTGGGCGATAGATGTTTACATAGAAAACGCAACATGTGCACATGAAGCAGAGACCTTGTGTATGACCAGAACATGGTCGCAAGCATGACATTGACATTAACATGCAAAAGTTGTTCGTCGAACGATCAAGCAAGGTTGGTGCGAAGACTCACACGAGCTCACATGATGAACCTGAGTGTGTGCAAATATCAAGTTAAACTCTGAAAGGAGGCTCTGAAATTGGATGCGAGCCACAATTTTTTAGGGTGTTGCAGCCGCTACAACACAATCATTTCCATTACTTTGAGCATTATGTTAGTAATATTAAATATAATATCTAAAGTAACAAATAACATAATAAAATATTTTACAATATAACAAAATTTGTTATGAACAACAATTACAATGAAATGTTCATGGTAGTATAAATATCAATTATAGATAATTCCTACAATTGATACACAATACAAGTATGCAATAGTCAATTACAACACTTGGTAATATTTAACTCTATTTAAACTTGTAATAATCCATTTGTTCAATATTGAGTAAAGGAAATATGATATGTTCTAACGTATGACTATAGGTTGTTGATGGTTAATTATAACTAACTTTGGTTGGGTGTGGTTCACCATAGTTGATATTGGTTGAGTCTAGTTGAATATGATCATCTATAGCTAAATAAAATGGACTATACTTCACTATATTTTATTATGATTCACTATTGTTAACAATAACTAAGTTTTCTTGACTTTGGAGCATTCCTACATTCTTCAAGGGTTATACCACATTATGAAATCATGAAGAGTTATGCCACAATGTGCATTGCTCAAGGGTTACATTGACAATTGTTAATGAAGATTAAATATGTTTTAATATACTTATATATGGTTGGCTATGGTTTTCTCTGGTTGACTATGATTATCTTAAGTTGGTTGTATGGTTACTTTTATGGTTGAGTATGTTTTAATATGGTTGAATTTAGTTAACTACAATTACATTTTATTACCTATGTTTAATGATTTGGAGTATCTATGGTTAACTAAATTTTTCTTGATTTTATTACTGCGAATTATAAATTATTGATGTTGTTGACTATAGTTAAATCCTAATGGTTAGCTAAATAATTTTCCATTATTTAGGTTTTTAGGACTTAGTTTGGTATTCTCTAAATATTAATAAAACCTAATTTTGAATAATTTAATTTAATATAGACAATGTTATAGTGTTTGAATTGATATAATGGATTATAAAAGAAAAAATAACTTTATTTTGTAGATAAATGAATGTATGATTACTTTATTTGTCATAGTTTATTAAAAAATATTAACCTATGTAGATAAATCCATAAATATGTATTTCATTTTCTAAATAGAGCAATAAAATTTTGAGTTAGATTGTCTTTCTAATAACTTTTTTACTAAAATTCTAATATCATTTAAAGTTTCTCATACTTAATTAAATTCTAGTGTCTCCAATTTTTTTAAAAATTCACGATTTACTTTTATTCACAATATCTAAAGAGTTGAATATCTCATATTTAAATTAAAAAAAAAATCATATAAATAAATTTTTACAAAATAAAAATTTTTTTTTAAAAATATATATAATTTTATTATTTTAAAAAATAACAAGTCAATATTATTATTTTTTCAGCCTTTGCTATTAAAAAAATAATGGATATAAAACATCAAAATCACTCCTCTTCTTAATTCTTCCAATTTCAAACGTTATTTACTTTAAATTTCAAACGTTATTTACTTTGGAAGACAAAATTCTTTAAATACAATCATACTAAACGCACATTATTTAATATTAACATAAACTTTCAATCTTAATATAAACCATAGTTATTTTTCAATCAAATTTTTATATTATTTTATTAAATTGAAAGTTTATTCTGATAATTGTGTACTAGGATTGAACGTTTATAATGTATGTTAGTTATTATTTATATATTTTATAATTATTAGTTGTCAATTACGTTTTTATATTATTTTATTAAATGAAAAATAAAATATTTTATATGTGAAAGAAATAATAAGACAAATATACTATTTAGTATGTCAAGTTGCTTTAAAATAATAAGTATATGTGAAAGAAATAATAAGACAAATATACTATTTAGTATGTCAAGTTGCTTTAAAATAGTAAGTATAAGATCGAAATCACTTACAGTCATGTAACTCTGAAAGTTACTATGTAATTGCTAAAGAAACGATGTTTCTATACGGAATGTGGGCAGTAATAAGGGAATAATTGCAAAGAAAACGTTGTTTTTTATATACAAGTTGGTAGTTGTAAGTAGGGAATAATACAGTAAAAGCCCACAGGTATGGGGATAAAAGGAAGTGGGATCTTACTCACAGGTATGGCTGCAAGGGGCGTGGCTATTTCACTAGTGGGGTCCACCGGATGGTTAGGAGAAGGCACCCATGTCAAATCATAAAATAATTTGGCCACCCAAATGTCAACAATCCTAGGGCCCCACACTCAGTTTGATGGTAGGTTTTTGGCCGTATTAATTAGTCTTTTTTCACTTCGTTGAGAATCTTCAACTAAATTTATTTTCAGGATCTTAATTTAGTTAAAAAAAAAAAATTAAATTATATATATATATATCAAAAGTAAAAGAATATATAATTTTAATTAATATTGTAATATTATTTTATATAAATATCAAAATTATTATAAAATATTATTAATTTCTTATTATATAATTAATAATAATATATAATATTTTATTAATATTACAATATTAGTTAATTAAGAATATGTATTAGTGTAGTGATATAGATTAAATGGTTAGTTGTTGATACTTAATTTTTGGGATTAGGAAATTTTTGTAAATATTGTAAATAGGAAAATAGAGAAGACTCAAAAACATTGGAATATGAATTCCAATAGTCTCTTTCTTCTTATATATATTCATGCTTTCTCTTAGTGTGAAATAAAATTCGTAGAGTTACTTAAACCTAGCTTGATATGGTATCAGAGCTATAGGTCCCAATTTAGCCTTTCGCATTGTAACTCCTGCTATTCTCTGCCATTATCTTCTATCCTTTTTCTTTTTACAGCGGGTCGCTCTTGATATGTGCGTCAGTTATATTTTCGTAGAGTTACTTAAACCTAGCTTGATATGGTATCAGAGCTATAGGTCCCAATTTAGCCTTTCGCATTGTAACTCCTGCTATTCTCTGCCATTATCTTCTATCCTTTTTCTTTTTACAGTGGGTCGCTCTTGATATGTGTGTCGGTTATATTTCAAAATATCCCTTCTTTGAATTCAATGGTGCAAGTTGGATTATATGTGTTGGAATGCATGTATGCTAGTCGAATCTCTACAAGTCATGACTGTGGTTTCAATGGTGCATGTGCTCCTACAAGAGGATATATATCACATATATAATGAGTTGATGAATTTCCTGTGAACTAATGATGAATCTTTGCATTCAAGACTCCTCTTCGTGGCATATATATTATATTTGGTGTCAAAGGTCGTAAACTCTGGCATATCGCTGTGCATTGGTAACTCCTAGGTTTGGTGCACGGGGCATGGTTCATTTCAATGGTGAATGTTGTGCGCTAAAGAGCATGTAATGACATGCTATGAATATATGTTGTGCATTGGAGACCATGTAATGGTATGCATATATGGCATATGCGTTGATCAATGTATGGTATATGGTCCGCATTAAGTTCTCAATCATATGTATGTATGGTATATGCATTGAGCCATACATTGTATGCTGCATATATTGATATGGTGTTGGTATTATATGAGTGTTGAGTCATATATTGTATGTTGAATATGGCATTGCTATTGTATGAGTGTTGAATTGAATATATTGTATGTTGCTATTTATATACCTTGATTTATATGCACATTCGCTTGGTTTGTAAGTTGTCATATTGGTTTGATGGTTGCCATATAAAAGGAAGAACGTAAGGTTGTGATTGTTTTGGAAATTAAAAGCCAATAGTCATTTTTCTTGATGATGTATTCACTCATCTCCATAGTTGGAGTAGTTCTCTCTGGCAAAGAGAATTACCATGAATGGTCCAGAAAGATAAAGCATAGTCTAATTTTTAATGACTTGTGGAAAGGAGTATCTGAAGGATAAGTTGTCAATTGTCCTGAAAAAACCACTTCATACAAAGAGCTCGCACTATGGGAGAAAAATAACAACGGGGCCTATCCCTTGATTGCAACATCAGTCACTAAAGAGGTGAGTCATTATAATACGCCATTTACAAATGATTTTGAATCCTTAAAGAAGCTAAAATATTTATATGACTCACACTCTGAGCTTGAAGTAGTCCAACTTATGGTCAAACTTTTTAATTTAGAATTCAAAGATGATGATCCCTTGACTATGCCTCTGAAATAAGAACCATTATGCATGATATAGAAGTCATCGGTGTTATAATGGATTTTCCTCTCATGGCTTTTGTCAAGGCACTATATCCCACTTATTCTCATTATTTTGAGTCATTACAAGCTAGTGGCAAACTCAAGGAGATTTCTTTTAATTCTCTTATGGAGAAGTTTCTAGAAAGAGAGAAAGATTTTGGGAAGAAGAAGACAATTTCTTAGTCTTCTCAAGAAGTTGTGTGCCTTCCATAGAAAGGGAAGAATTATGTACATGATTCTTCTAGAGGAAGAGGTGGTTGAAGAGGACGTGGAAGGGAGAATAATAGAGGCAAGGGGGCAAACATTACCAAGGAGGAACACCTAATCTTCATTGCATATGATGCAACAAAAATGGGCATGATGCTTCCACATGCAAGCTCTCTTGGGACATGATCAGAGAGGAAAGGGATGAAGAGAAATAAAAAACACCATATCAAGGGAAATGTAAAGCACATGAATCTTCTCATTATGTTGTGGCACATTGCAATATAAGAATCATTGAAGACTTGTTCAATGTTTCACTTGATTCATGGAAAGATGCATTGTTTCTTTATTCAGTTATAACTTGCCACATGAATTTTAGAAGATATTTCTTTGAATAGTTCACTGATAATGTTGATGCAACAGTCAACTTTATAAACAAGTCAAAACTCAAGCCATTAGGGCTTGGCACCATCAGGCTTAAACTATATGGTCTCCCAAAATTTCATCTACATGATGTTCTCTACATCCTAGAGTTGAGAATAAACTTGTTGTCTTCAGTTCACATCCACAAACAAGGACACTCCATCCATATGTTTGATGGCAAGGTTGAGGTCTGAAAATCATTAGACAACTCACTTGTCATGACTGGGATAAAAGAAGGAAGACTCTTGAAGCTGCAAGGAACCTCTAGCCGTGCAAAAAGTTTTTTGTACAATTCTCAATATGATGAAGGTACAATACCATCCAGTCCCTTATAGAATGTTGGATTTGGACATATGAACTATGACAATCTGTATTTATTGAAGATAAATGGTGTTACTAGTTTTCCAACCATTCTTAGGAAACTTTAGCAATGTGATGCTTGTAGCTTAGGAAAGCACAACAAACAATATTTTCATGATTCTCATTCTAGAGAACATAGAAAGCTTGACCTAATTCATTATGACTTGTGTGACCCTATGCCTGTTCCTTCTACAAATGGTAATAAATACATGATGACTTTTATTGATGACTACAACATAATGTGCTGGGTATATCTATTGAAGAACAAATATGAAGCCTTTCAAAATTTCAAAAACTTTCATACATGGATTGAAAATGATACACAATCTCATATTGGCTCTATTTGTACTGATAATAAAAAATAATATACTTCAAATGAATTTGAAAACTATTTTTTCCATCATGGGATCAAACATAAAAAAATAGTGCCTTATAGTTTCCAATAGAACGGTGTAGTTGGAAGAATGAACATGATAATCTTAAACATGGTAGGTTCAATGATGTTTTTAAAAAATGTAAAGTTGATGTTTTGGGCTGATGCAATTCTATGTGTTGTGTATATTAAGAATAGGTGTCCATCTCATGCTCTAAAAAACAAGACTCCCTATGAAATGTGGTATGGCCAAAATCCTTCAGTGAGGCATCTCATGGCTTTTGGTTCCACCTGTTATGCCTTGATACCTAAGGAACATATAAAAAAACTTGGTGCAAGGAGTTAGAAATGTATCCTCATGGGCACTCAGATACATCCAAAGCATATTGTATCTAAGATAAAATCGCTAAAATCCTAAGAAAGAAAAACATTATCACTCATTTCTCAGCTCCTGGTACTATCAGACAAGGTTTGAAGTCTGTTAAAGATGATATTGACAATCTTCAGCTTAAAGGAGTCTATAAAATAGACTGTTCATGTGGAAAAAGCTACATAGGTGAAACAGGTCGCTCCCTCCAGACAAGGCTCAAAGAACATGGCGCTGATATTAGGAATGGAAGATCTCATACCTCAGCATTGGCAGAACACTCCTTGAAGACTAAGCACCATATCTGCCTGGAAGACGCATCGATTATCGCAAGAGAAGAACAACATCAAAGACGAAAGATCAGAGAAGCACTTGAAATTATCAAGCATCCTCAAAATCTGAACAGAGACAGTGGTATGGAAATTAGCGGAAGCTGGCTTCCCTTGATCAAGAAAATTAAAAGTCGCCATCCAGGTAATGCGCCCCTCAGGTAAGTTATCTCCCTCTCCTTTCCATTTCTTGGACCAGTTTTATATCATTAATATACTATAATATATTAATATTTATATATAGCTATTATTTAATATATTAATTATTATATTAATTACTATAAATATTAATTATTTATGATTATTAATATTAACATAAGCTATATATATTAATTTAATTTATATAATAATTATTATATTATTTATTATTTATTATATTAATTATTATATAAATTCTATAAAAATTTTAATTATTAATATTAATATGTTTTATATATATTAATTTAATTTATATAATAATCATTATATTAATTAATATATTAATTATTATATTAATTAATTATTATTATAATAATTAATTATTATTATAATAACAGTTGATTAATTATTTTATAATAATTAATTTTATATTAATTAATTTTGTATAATGAAATTTTTTTATAATAATTAATTTTAGATTAATTAATTTTATATTAATTAATTAAAATTTTTTATATTTATTAATTTTAATTTATATAATAATCATTATATTAATTAATATATTAATTATTATATTAATTAATTATTATAATAATTAATTATTATTTTAATAATAGTTAATTAATTATTTTATAATGACTAATTTTATATTAATTAATTTATGAATTATTATATTAATTAATTATAAAAATTAATTATTTATAATTATTAATATATGATTTAAATATATTAAATTAGTTTAATTCATTTATTTATTTCTTATTGTCCCTAGTTTTATTATTAGGTTTTGAACTAAGTTTCTTTCTCTTAAATAATTTTTTTTTAATAATATTAAGGAAAATAAAAGCAGTTTATTAGATTAAATAAAAATTATATAAATAAAAATTAAAAAGATTCTAGCCGACAGTGTGTTCCTCCTTGAAATATCCTTCCTCATTAGTATTTATTTCCCTGATCTACTCTTCTTTTATTATCATTCTTCAACCCTGATGTTGGATCCCACTTGGGATTTGAAACGTTGGTGTAAAAATGTTCGTACTGTGGATTCTCCGGTCTCTAATTCAAAAGAAATTTATATTTTCTAGAGATGTGATCTTTCTTGAATCTTCCAAAATTGGCAATGTTGTTGGGCGACAAATTGGTTGCTTGGATAGATTTGGGCATGCAAATTATTTTCAGTGTTTAAAAAATGTAGCAAGAAAGCTCAATTTGACTTTTTCCTTAGTCAAATTGAGTAAAATCAAAATCTCGCATCAACAGACAACTTGGAGGCATTTATCTCGAGTGACATGGCCTTGTCACTTATTTAGCTCAATAAATTCGAGTTAGAGGGCTTGGAGTTCAATTATGCACGTGTGATTGCTAAATTTTCACCATCTAGTTCAGTTATTTTTAGTTGTATTCAATTAACTAACCTCTAACTATTGTTGGAGTGAGTTGAAGGTCAGTTGTGCAATGGGACATCAGTCTAACTCAAAGATTTATTAGTTAACTAATCAATCAACCCAAAATAGATAATACATGCATGGAATTCAAATTCCTCAGTTGAAGTTGAGATGAGAAGGCAATGTAACATGTGTTGTATACTAGTTTTGAGTGCATAGGTGTTGCATGAGTCGAGAGATCAATCCTTGGGAATCGCGCAAGAAAATAGGAGGAAATTCCTATATGTTAGGAGCTAATTTCCTCAAGGATTGCACAAGGAAATAGGAGGCTGATAGAGGCATAAAGTAGCTAAGTGTTGGCTAGAGATACTTAATCAGTAGGAGAACAATTATTCTCTTGCAGGTTATGCTCAGAGATGGAGCAATAAATTGTAATAGTTTCTCAATTCAACTGATTAATGCAAAGAGGCCTGAGGGGTTTTCCCTAGTTGGGTTCCCCTAGAAATAACTATGTATTTGTGGTTTTTATTGTTGCATGTCTATGCATGTTGTTCTAAATTGTGATTTCCATTCCGTAGAATAATAGAGTAGAAATATGTCTCTTGTTTTTTAGTTTGAAATATTGAGCAATTGCAATTTCTATCAAATTTCTACATGGTATCAGAGCCCTGAAATTGCATTAGAGACCATTGTTTCAAATTTGTTCTTCATAAATTTTGAATTGCAACTTCAATGTAGCATTTTTTTCTTTAGATTTCGGATAATCACTTTGAACGAACTGAGATTGGAGGATGCCCTGGAGGGTAGCTCGAATTTCATAGCCTGGAAGGACCATATGGAAGCAGTGCTTGATGATAATGGTATGTTAGAATATGTTAAAAATGACATTGTAAAACCCCAGCAATCTGTTGCACAGAAATTAGCTGAGTGGAAGAAGGATGTTGCTAGAGCCAAGAGGATCATCCTCAAGGGTGTGAGAGTCCACATAGTCTCAAATCTCCATGACAAAGGGACACCATTTGCTCTGTGGAAATCACTGACAAATATATTCGAAAACAACAATGACCATAGAAAATTGGCCCTGAAAGACAAACTTCGAAACATTAGGATGCATAAAAGTGACACTATTCCACACTATCTCTCTAGGTTTACTAAAGTTCAAGATGAGCTTGGAGGGGTTGGGGTGGATGTAGCAAAACATGACCTGGTGAGCATATCTCTTCTAGGCCTTCCAAAATCCTAACACAGTTACCAGGACACTGTGAATGGAAGGGAAAAATTACCAAATTGGTAAAGGTTGTGGATCGATTTGGTTCAAGAAGAATTTAGGAGAAATATGAGAGATGGAGTAACATCCAAAGAAGAGGAAGAGGAATTTTCTCTAGTTGGCAAAGGAATGAAGGCTAAGGGAAAGAAGTCCTAAGGTGAGGCTATGTCTAGCTAGAACAATTTCAAGAAGAAGGATATAAATAAGATAAAATGTTTTCACTGCTATGAATTCAAATGCTATGCAACAAAGTGTCCGCAAAGGAAATCTAACAAGGAGCCTGCAACAAGAGCATGAGGAGATGCCTTGTCTTCCCAATTTAAGCTAGATTTCATCCTCCTTGCTTGCTTGACCAACACAGTAAGAGGGAGTGATTGGTACCTAGATTCTAGTGCCTCTTAACATATAACAAGAAATAAGGAAATTTTCACTACCTTGGAGGAGAAGGATCTCTAGATGCATATTGAAGTGGGGGATTATGGGAGGTATAGTTGTACAAGAATTGGTGTTGTAACCTTTAAGAGTAAGTATGGCTCCCATATTCGCCTCAAAGATGTTATGTTTGTACCTGGGATGAATAAGAACTTGATCTCTGTAGTAGTATTGGAGGATATAGGTTATGATGTTATTTTTAGTAAGGGGAAAGCCCTTCTGAAACATGTAGCCACCAAGAAAGTGAAACATATTGAAGTTAGAGTGAAAAATATATACAAGCTAGAGATATATTTTTCCATGCATGCAATTATACCTTCCGGAGTGAGGTGGGGCGATGTCGAGCCTAGTCTCAGAGTCACAAAGAATTGGGCAGGATCCATAGGAGAGAAGTTGTCGTTTACTTTCCTCATGGATCATTACCTTCCTACAGGGGCCTATAAAGTTCAGTAGTAGAAGGGTCAATGGTAGTTGGTGTTGTTAGATGTTGAGGAGAACAAAGGAGTGTTGATAACAATGCACGAGGCATAGTGCATAATCAACTCCAGTGCAGTCTTCTAAGTAGACAGTTGCAGAGACACAGTTGATTCAATGTTTTTTTTGGATGATTCTTAGTTGTAGTTGTTGCAGTAGTAGAAAAACAATGAGAGGTAGTGCTAGAGTACATTCCACAGGAGCAGGATAGGGGTGGTGCAAAATCCCTTTCTTGCTAAGAGAGAGTGTTGAAAAAATGTAGCAAGAAAGGTCAATTTAACTTTTTCCTTAGTCAAATTGAGTAAAATCGAAATTCCACATTCGCAGAAAAATTGGAGGCAATTATGTTGAGTGACATGACTTTGTCACTTAGTTAGCTCAGTAAATTTGAGTGAGAGGGTTGTATGTTAGTTATGCATGTGTGGTTGCTAAATTTTAGCAATCTAGTTTAGTTATTTTCAGTTGTATTTAGGTAACTGACCTATAAGTATTGTAGAAGTTAGTTGAAGGCCAGTTGTGCAATGGTATAGAATTCTAACTCAGAGATCTGTTAGTTCACTGATCAATCAACCCAAAATAGCCAATGCATGCATGGAATTCAAATTCCTCAACTGAAGTGGAGATGAGAAGGTAGTGTAACATGCATTATATACTAGTTTTGAGTGTACATGTTTTGCATGAGTAAGGAGATCAATCCTTAGGAATTGTGCAAGCAAAGAAGAGGTGATTCCTATATTTTAGGAGCTAATTTCCTCAATGATTCTTCTAGGAAATAGGAGGTTGATAGAGGCATAAAGTGGCTAAGTGTTGGCCATAGGTCCTTAGTCAATAGGAGAACAATTATTCCTTTGTAGGCTGTGCTCAAAGATGGAGCAAGAAATTGTAATAGTTTATCAATTCAAATGATTAATGCAAAGAGGCTTGATGGGTTTTCCCCAATTGGGTTCCATAAGAAACCACCGTGTATTTGTGGTTTTTCTTGTTACATGTCTATGTGCATTTCTCTAAATTGTGATTTCCATTCCATAGATTAGTACAGTAGAATTGTGTCTCTTGTTTTTCAATTTGAAATCTTGAATAGTTGTAATTTCTATCAAATTTCTACATTCATGAATTTGATTATGAGATTCCACATCTTGAAGGGGGCATCCCTATCTTGGATAAATTTGTGGAACCTCCTTCTGAATCACTCTCTCCCTCTCATGAAGCTCCAACGATTGATCAAGAAGACATTTTGAGTGATTTGTTTGAGAAAATTGGAAGGCTAAATCTTTATTCATCCCCATATTAGTCAATTGAGCATCCTGCTCCATCTCATAAAGGTGCTCCAAAGTGGCTCTCCAAGAAACCTGAAAGTATTATTCCTTATGATGTTGGAAAGATAGGAACAAGAAGCTCTACTAGATAGAATGGAGGTGATGTAGACAATTTTGATTCACCAGTTTATATGGGTATTGCTTATGATTGTGAATTAAATTTGTCTTTATATTTTGAACCAAGTTCCTTCAAAGAAGTTACTTCTCATACTTAATGGAAAGAATCAATACAAAAAGAGTATGATGCTCTGATAAAGAATGGAACTTGGAAGTTGGTGGATCATCAATTGGGAACCAAATCGATAGGTTGCAAGTGGGCCTTCAAGAACAAGTATAAATAAGATGGCTCATTTGACAAGCATAAAGCTAGCCTCTTGGAGAAATATTTGCAACAAAAGAAAGGGGTCGACTATGAGGATACTTTCCCCCCCACAAAAAGATAGGCTACCATTTAGACTCTATTTTCCTTGGTAGCTCATAACAATTGGAAAGTCCATCAAATGGACATAAAAAATACTTTCTTGAATGGAAATTTGAAAGAGAATGTTTTTATGTCCCAATCGGAAGGATTTGTTGTAAAGGTTAAGGAACACAAATTATGTAATCTTATCAAATCCTTTATGGTCTAAAACAAGAACCATGAGCCTAGGACAAAAAATTGACTGAGCATCATATGAAAATAAACTTCAATCATTATGATCTTGATGATGCAACTTTGTTTGTCAAGAAAGTTGGAAAAACAATTGCATATATTGTGGTGTATGTAGATTATCTTTTGATTATGGGGAACAATGAAAATTACATTGCATCCATAAAGAAAGAATTGAGGAAAGGTTTTGAAATGACATATTTGGGATATGTTCACTATTATCTTGGCATTAAAGTAACCCAAAATTTGAAGTTTATATTTCTCTCTTAAAAGAAGTACATTGGAGATTTGTTGAACAAGTTTGACATGGCGTAGTGTAATCTTTTGACCACTCAAATGAAAAATAATTTAAATCTCACATCCACTGAAGGAAATGAATTTGAGGATGAAATAAAGTACAAACACCTTTTAGGATGTCTCAACTACCTGACTACTACTAGACCAGACATTTCATTTGTTGTTGGAATCCTATCCAACTTTATGTAAAGCCTTGTGAGGTTCATTTTTCTTCTACAAAAATATTTCTAAGGTACTTGAATGGAATTCAATACTTTGGGCTCAAGTATATACTGGTGGGTGACTTCATCTTGATTGGATACTCTAATTAAAATTTTGATGGAGATAAAGAAAATGGAATATTTGCCTCAGGGTATGTTATGAGTCTTGGAACAAGAGTTGTCTCTTGGAGGTCACCGAAACAATTAGTTCCAACAGATTCCACAATTGATGTAGAATATGTGGCAGTTGTAGAAGCAATGAAGAAATTGTGCGACTTGGGAAAATTATGGAAGATTTACCAGAGAAATGAGTGAATTCTACTCCTCTTTTGATTAAAAACATTTATGCAATAAAGTTGGCCAAGAACCAAAAGTTCCATGATCGAACCAAGCATATCAATACAAAGTATCATTTGATTCTACATCATGTTGACGTCAAAACTATTCACCTACATTGTTGTTCCAAAAATGAACAAATTACAGACCTCTTCACCAAAGCGCTTGGAAGAGAAAAGTTTGAAAGATTCAAAATGATGCTTGGACTCACGAACATTCCTTTATATTAAAAGGGAATGTTGATACCAAATATTTGGGATTAGGAAATTCCTATAATTATTATAAATAGGAAAATAGCGAAGATGAAGAGACATTGGAATACAAATTCCAATAATCTCCATCTCCTTGTATATATTCATGATTTATCTTAATGTAAAATAAAACTCCTGGGGTTACTTAAACCCAACCTAGCACTAGTAAATGCTGAAAGGAAACAATCAGAATAATCATCAAAACACTAACTTCTTCATACATCTCAAGTTGTTAAAATTTAAAAAATGATAAGAATTATAACTAAATTATAACTTTGTTTAAAATTATTATCATTATTATTGTTATTAATGATAAAAAGAATTAGCCCAATGGAGGTGGAGGAACACACAAGGGAGGAGTTCTCTTATCAACTCCTGAGACCATTAAGGAGGGGGATAGCTTGGCTTGCCCCCTCAATACACTATAATAATGGCACACCTAATGTTAGTTTGCTATCTCTCGATCCTTCAAATGTTTTTACTTCCAATGTATTTGGAGAAGGGTGAGCATCAACCACAAGAGAGTCTCTATGATATCTCTATGAGCCCAAATTATGGTCTAGATGAGGGTTACAACTTGGTTATGAGGGAATTTGTAGTGGAAAGCATAAAGTGGATACATGTTACTAAATTTTATCTGTTAGTTCTTCCTCTTGAAGGAAAAATATTACCATCTCAGGTGTTGCTTATAAATGGTTCTTGCTTGAGGGATGCTCATAATAAAAATAATGTTGGTTTAAATCACTCCTATGTTAGTTGCACAGATCCTACCCTTATTTGGAGGGCCACTTCGGCTCGGTGTTTTAAAGTTGGTCTACAAATAGGCATCCTCCTTGGTTCTTGGTCGTGTTCAGGGGTATCAACATGTTCTTGGATTTGTGCATCTTTTTATCTCATTATTTTCATTTCTGGGTGATATTGGATCCTTTTATCCCTTCTCTAGTAGAGTTAGTAGATACTGTGGTTGGTTGTATTTTAAATTCTCTTTACATTTGAATTATATTTATTTTCTTGGGATAATTTCCTATGACCTGTTCACCATTCTTTCATGGTGTTGGTTTTGGTTTGTTGGTATTACTTTTTTTTTTTTTTCAATTATGTGGTATGGGTTTTGAATGCTATATCTAAAATATGGTTTTGTGGAAGCAAGGAGACTCTACACCCCTACATTTGTGAGAATTAATTTCCTTTGGTTAAGAAGTTTGACTTCATTAGGTTTCAAGGTAAGCGCATATGTGGCCTTCTCGAAGTCGAAATGGTGTTGTGGAATATTTGGTTTATCATGCCTCATAAATGTGGCTTTTGTTTCCAAGTGTTGGGGAGTGTAGCTAGTCTAGAAATTCTTGCTCCAAATCTCTTGCTTGGGAGGTGACCGTTCTTTACTAAGCTATGATCACTCCATTCACATAGGCTAATATTAAAAGGCTCTAAAAAAATGTTCGTAGGGACAAATAGGCAGTCTTAGATTTTGAGATTTTGGAAGAATTTTCTCAATGGCTCCTAGATTTTGGGCACAAGAAGGGCAGGAGAAATCAATAAATGAATATAGTCACTCTTCCTTGGCAATTAATTTTTTTTTAAGGGCAAGCTATCAAGGAGAAGCATGATGATAGAAATGAAATCATTTCCTCTCTTAATTATATTTAAGGAAATAATGGAGAATACAAGATAGCCTATATAGTCTAGAAGCTCACATGAGGCATATGGAAAAGCACATACAGTGTCAACTTAGGGTTTCGATGCCCCTGGGTACTAGGTCAAATAACCTTGATCTTGTGACATCTTTTGAATCATAAATGGTTGTCTATTTTGATATTTTTATGCTGTTTTTTTTGTCTTCTAGATATACATTATGCTTGGTTGTGCAGTCTATGTTGTTGGATGGATGTAGAAAACTTAGAAGTTAACATACCAGCCAACAAATCTAGTCAGAGTGAGGCCAATATACTTTTGTGAAAACTGGGAACAACGATGTAATATTTTATCTTAATGGAAAAAAGTCACAAACAAAGATGATAAAAATAATTAAATATAAGTTAAAGATCTAAACATTTAGAAAAACATGTAACAAGATTCTAAACCATAGATATTCATGTCCATTTTGTCTTAGAGATTCTTAATTTGTAAGAGGCTTTGTTACATTACCATGGCTTATCAATACCACATGCCCAAAAATCCATAACTAATTTCATATGACACTTGTTCATATGACATTTTTTAAATTAATGAATTTAATTAAAAAGGAAAAAATACATAACTACTTTGGAAATAATATCACTCTTTGGTTTGTGTATACTATTAAGAATATTCAAAAATATTCTATGGAGGTTAAATTCCTACTATCCACCTAATAATTATTAATAACTAAATCAAAATTGTGGAATTCCTATTGTAAAATAGACATGTCTATCGACATAATTAAAGACATATATTAATAGCTAATGTATTGTTTTTTCCTATGTAGTTCACAAACCTTGGAGATTGGTGACCGCTACATTTGTGAAATATTTGTATCAAGAAGATCCACTCAAAGAGATCACTTCTTGTCGGATCAACCACGAAGGAATATTTCTACCAGGGCTGTTAGCTCAACCATGGAGCCTCATCCCGAGGGTGTCGAGAGAATTGAACCCATGACTTGTCAATAGCAAAGGTGCTTTAATGACGAGGATTCAACCAATTAAGCTAATGCTTAGGGTTTACATTTAATGTATTGTTACGATTATTTTATCATTGATTATAAATATAAATTATAAATTAAAGTTAATTGGGTATAATTACATTAAATGTTGTAATAGAGGCAATGATTTTATGTTTTTCAGTTTTTAAAAATAGTTAATCAACCTTTTATAATCTATAAAGTAATTTTGTTTTAGAAAGCTCAACAAAGTTATAATAAAAAAACCAAAAAATAACTAAAAATTTATTTAGTCGGCCAAGAACACTTCAAATCTATTATTCAATAACATATTTTATATATATATATATATATAAATGCAAAAATTATAATAAAATTATAGATGGCTATAATCTTACTTTTAAACTGATAATGTATCTCATTTATCAAAATCACCTCTCTTCCCCATAATTTAATGCAAATTTCAAACTTTTCCTACTTTAAAATCATAACCATGAAAATTAAACATGTTATTCAATATTGATGTAAACTTTCAATTTTAATATAAACTTTACTATCAATTTGATGTAGACAAAGTATTTGGTGAAATGTCAGAATGAAAAGTTAATCAAGGGTTTGATAAGGATTGCAAATTGTTTTACAAAAATCTTGAGCCTGTGTGGCTTCCCAGGGGTGATATGTTTCCCTTAAGGTGTCTGGTTGCTTGTTTGGAACCAGTAAAATAAGGTTTTAAGTTTGAGGATTTTAAAAAATTCTTGACTAGATAATCTATGTTCATCGAGGTAAAAGCAACAAACATTGTAGTTTTGGTATTTGGTAGATGAAAACTTTCATCAGATTACAAGAATCCTTGTGGGAGCGATTAGGCTCCTATATGAACGAATGCTACTGAGGATGGAAAATGGTCTCAAAGATTATGGAATTAAATTAATTAATTAATTTAAAATAAAAAATAAATTTTAAATAATTAAAAATTAAACTATTTTAAATAATTAAAAATCAAAATTTTATCGGAAATTGTTTTACCAGATTCTAACCCGAACTTCCTTTAAAATTACAATAATTATACCATGCCTTTTAATATCTTAAAATCATCTGTACAAAATCGAAACTACAATAATTATACCCGGCCTACTAATATCTTAAAATCATCTATACAAAATCGAAATAACTTCCAAGTTTTAATATTGTCTGTACAAAATCGAAATTTCTTACAGTCATATACGAGAAAATGATTTAGGAAACGCTGATTCTCTGTGTAAGGTTGTGGCTGTAATAAAGGAATAATTACAAAGAAAAGGTTGTTTTATATATAAGTTGGTGGTTATGAGCAGGGAATAATACAGTAAAAGTCCATGAGCGAATTAGGACACAGTATAGCGGCACGGAATTGTTGTTAAGTTGAAGGAAGTTGGATCCTGCTCACAGGTATGGCTGTAAGGGGCGTTGCCATTTCACATGATAGTTTAAGCTTCTCTGTCAGGTCCACCGGATGGTTAGGAGAAGGCACCCATCTGAAATGATGAAACAGTTTAGCCACCCACAGCTGAACGGTCCGGAGACCCAGAGCCTTGCCAGGGCACACGCGACGACCGGCACCAAAGGGTGCAAGCCGCAGGTCGTTTCCTCGGACATCCACATGTTGTCCGCCTTCCGACGGGAGAAACCTCTTTGGACGGAATTGATGGGGACGTTCCCAGATCTCCGGATTGTGGGTAATGGACCACATGTTCACCATCGCCGTCGTGCCCGCCGGAATGCACATCCCGTTTGCCATGAACCAATCCTCTGTGCAGAGGCGGGCCCATGATAAGAGAGGCCCCGGCGGATGCATTCTCAGAGACTCTTTCACCACCGCCTGTAGATACGGCAGCTTCTCGATGTCGGCTTCTGTTACGCTTCTCTTGCGCCCGACAACCGCGTCCAGCTCTCCCTGAAGTTTGCTTTGCACTTGCGGATTGAGCAACAGCTCTGCCATTGCCCATTCTGTAAGCAAAGCCGTTGTGTCTGTGCCGCGGAATATCATTTCCTGCATCAAAACAAAATAAGAGACGAATTTTTTTAATTCTAACAATAAAAATTTTAATTCTAACACAAAAATAATAATTGTATCGTGCTTAATTATGTTACCCATAGAACTGCGATCATATCGTCGTCGTCGAGCTTGTCGTCTCCTCGGAGCGAAAGGAGGACATCCACAAAGTCTGAGTCGGCCGTGTCGTCCCTTTGTCGGTGCTCGTCGATGATGTTCTTCACAAACGATGTAACACGCGGAACAAGCCGAGCGCAGCGGCTGTGGATTCTGAGTGGATCGAGCATTCGTAGCCATGGCAGATGATCAGCCCAGTTGAATGCTCCAAGGAGCTCGAATCCCTCATTCACCATCTCGCGAAGATTCTTCTCAGTCTCGGCATCCACCGACAGTTGGCCGAAGACACTTCCCATTATATTATTAAGGGCCGCTTTCTGGAGATGTCGACGGAGCGTGACGGCGCCGCCATTAATATCAGACTCATCCCTTATGTCTGAAAGCATTGTCGTGCAGTCCACCTGACGACCGACTTCGTGGGCCGCAATTCGGCGTGGAGAGAAGAGATGAGTAGCAGAAATTCTTCGCAGGAGTCGCCAATGGTCACCGTTGGGCGCAAACCCCATCGCCCTGCCGAACATTAACTGCTGAGCGGATTGTTTGAGTGGTCGGTCTGCAAAGTGAGGGGAGCTGAGCAGGTCTCTGGCCACGTCAGGATCCGATGTAATCACGGCCGGCGTTGAGCCCAAGCTGAAGGCCATGATTTTCTTGGCACCATGAAGACGAGCCAGATACTCAAGATTTCGGTGAGCAAGTCCGACGCTCATGTCCATGAGGCTTCCGATAACGGGCCATCCTCTGGGGCCAGGAATGGCGACGGCTTTCTTGTGTCTCGCAGCCCATGCACATCCTCCAGGGTTGAACCAAGAGACCATTGCACCACAAACAGCAACAATAAGCAGTGCAATATAGAGTGACCACTGCCCCACCGTAGAAACATGGTCCGTGGAATGTAATACATGGTCAGGTACTCCATTCTTTGTAAGAAAAATGGCGTAGAGCCACCAGCCCCTTGTTGAAGAGGATTCAGGATTCTCCATGGCCTAAGATACAAACGTAAGTAATTATGGAATGAATGAATGGAAAGCGAGTTAAATGGAAGAGGAGAGGACGTCTGGAAGAAGAGCGCACGCCCTCTTATAGCCGGAGGAGTGAAGCAGGGGGGGTCACGAGGACCGACAAGAAAATAACGTGCACCATCTCCGGCCTTATCCAGCCCGATTTACTTTCCTACTGGAACAGGGAATACCAAATCCATCGAATGTGTTCCACGTCATCCTAGATGGCGATGCACGGATGCACGATATTAATTCCTCCTTCCTCAGCAATTCATTCCATTATATGATTGATGTCATCAATCTTGTCCGCCATCAGACAGATGTGATGAGAGAGCTTTGTCACGCCGTCAGACAGATGTGATGAGAGAGCTTTGTCTGTAAATATTTGTTCTATGAAAGCGGAGGTGGAAAGAGTGTCGACACCCGAGATTGATATCCAATAATTAAACCCTACACAAGTGGGAGGTCAAGCGTGTATCAGTGAACATCATATCCTCTCAAATGTGGAGAGGTCAAGGAACAAAGATGTTAAACCCTACACAAGTGGGAGGTCAAACGTGTATCAGTGAACATCATATCCTCTCAAATGTGGAGAGGTCAACAACAAAGATTGTGGAAAGATATATGAAAATCAGATCAGATTATAATTTTATTATTATTATTATTGATGATAAAAATAATTAATATATAAATAAAATATATATTAAAAAAATTGTTTTTTATGTAGATGGAGATTTTTAATTTGTAAATAACTTTATTACAAATTATCATTTATCTATCACGTGTTCAAAAAATCACAAAACATTTCATATAACATTTGTCCATATTACTTTTTTTATAATTAATTAATTTAATTGAATAAACCAAAAAAACTTAATTACTTTAAAAATAAATGCCAACCTTAATTTGTATATATTACTATGAACCCAATTAAATCTTTGATTCATAATTAAATTTTAAAATTTTGAAAACCTTATTTCAAAATAAAAATATCTACCTACACCATTATTATCGCTAAAATTAAACTTCAAAACAAATTTATTTTTTAAGTGCGATGGTTTTGATTATTTGCTTATCTATTAAGGTTAACCATAGATAAAACAATGTATACTCACAACATTCACCTCTTAGTTATTGCGAGTAAACGAAGTTCAATACGTTGATGGTACGTAACACTATCGTGGGTCATTAGAACGTTTCGCCGAGTTCCAAAGTGGTGCATGCGTGGGGTTGTGAAAGGGCAATAACCGTACTTGCCGCATAAGTTACAAGGACATTAAAGAGTGTCTTTTTCGTTTGGTGGAGTTGTCAAAGTGTAATAACCATACTGTATCAGTTACAGGGACATTAAGATTCTCCTTTTCACTTAGCGACAACTCCCAAGCGTTGAATTTTTCCGTTTTTTCTAAGGTTTATGGCGTTTTTCTTGTTTGTAATTTTGTATTGTATATGATGCGTATTTGATGTATATTATTGGTGTCTGTTATAGATTGCGTCCGGCTTTTTGGTTGATTAAATTAAGTCCTTTTCTCGTTAACTGGATCGTTTTAATGCGATATAAAGTATAAAGTTTAATTCATTTGACTAATAATATATGATTTTTTAAATGGTTTTATATTTTTTTGGTTGTATAAATATTTACTCTATTCGAATCTCGAATCTTATAATTTATATAATATTTAATAATATTAAAATTTCTAATTAAAATTTTTCATTATCTAAAATAATTTTAATTTAATAAAATGATTTTAAATAATTTTATTATTATTTTAAATAAATTAAAATATTTAATTAAATTAATGGCATATATTTCAAAACTAAGAATAAGAAAAATTTAATTATTATAAAAAATATTAATATAATAAATGTCTAAAATATATTTAATAAAAATAACTCAATACAATAATAATTTATAAAATAAGAGTATTATATCATGAAGCATACAATGTGAGTAAATAATATTTACTAGCAATTGTCCCAAAAAGTGTAAAGAGAGGTTAATATGTTTCTTAAATTGGAAAAATTGTATGAGAAACTCATTTGTAGATATGTATGCCATATACCATATGTTTTGGCATATTTTAATTTATTTGGATCTTTATTTTATATATATGTGTGTGTATAAAACTTAAACTAAAACCACTAATTTGATATACCTCTGACAAAATATTGTTAGAAACCACCATTTAAACTCAATTAAAATGATTGGATTATAAAGTCATAATAGAATTATTATGTTCACAATATAATTATATATTCACAATAGAATTATTATTTTTATATTATAGTGTGAGTAAACCTCTTTCATCCAAAAATTTAGGGTAGAAACATCAATGTAAAACAATTTGTGTAGCTTGAGTTTGTTGGCTTAGTGTGCACGTTGTTTAGAAATTAAAAATGGTTGAGAGAGGGTTGATATGAAAGATTTTGCAGAGATGTCATGCTTAATAAGTCGATGGTATCAAAATTATTAATAAAATATATTTTTATGGGGTTGATAATAGATTATTTTGGTGGTTGGATAGTTATTAAAATATTTTTGTAAATTATAATAATGAATAATGAATAGCATTTGCATATTCATAAAAGTTTTAAAAAAATGATGTACAATATAGTTATGAAAATAAAGGCAATGGAATCTATGGGAGTAGTTCAATTGGCTATGACAATGTTATAAAGTAATAGGTTAAGCAAAAAAAAAATAACCAGAAGTATTGACCAATTTGAAATTAAAATAATATATTTAAACTGCCTTTTCGGGGCTCTCCATTAATTAAACTCTGATTTCATTGACCTCTCGAAACTTTGTTAATTTAAGTACGAAACAATGTGAATCATCGATTATTCTAGGACTTGCCAAAAATATAAACTCTCATACTATATTCCTTGTTCTTTCACCAAGTATTTACAGACTTGCCAAAAATATAAACTCTCATACTATATTCCTTGTTCTTTCACCAAGTATTTATGAAACCTGCTGTTCTACCAACATGTTCATCATACATAACCAAAGTGTTCTATCATCAAGAGCTTCAATGCTTAAAATTTCACTTTTCAATTTAAGATCATTTAATTTAAACACCAACACCAAAAGTGCTATGGGAAATACATGCCATATGCCTGGTTCATTTTTCTATAACATAGAAAATTGTATTTTTCTTTTATGATGATCAACTTCTATACCAATCCAATGGGGGTTGAATGTTTATTGAATATAAGCGACAATGTAATATAAATTGCAATTTTTCTTCCCATAGCACTGGTAACATTGTTAGACCTTATTTTTCATGCTATATAAACCCCAGTAACAATGTTATAAGAATATCTTTATCCTGAGATGAAATATGTGTCCTCAAAGACTACAGTTGGAGATGTAATACTTAATTCTTTTCTTTCCAATTCCCATATTCTGCGCTTAAGATGCATTTGTTCTTCATCATTAGCCAATTTCTTTCTCTCTATTTCAATGTTTTTATCTTCAAGGAACCTTTTTTCCTTTGTAATGAATGATAATTGATCTTGTAAATCAGCTAATTTGACGACCATGTCACAAAGATCACATTGTATATCAAATATGTTTTCTGATTTGGAACCCTTGTCAATTTAATCCCAATTGTGATTATTGCAACATTGATTCCCCCCTTAAAAAAAATTAATGGATTTTCATTTTCTCAGTTGTAATAGTTCTTTATTCAGCATTGGACCTCATCCATTATTATATAATGGAGATATTCTATGTACTTTTATAGTTGTGTTTTACACCATAAGTAATTGTTATTCCTACATAGTATTACAACAATGACCTAGGTATTATTCCCTAGAGCTATGTCGAAGGGGGGTTGCTGCACTAATCACCGCACCTCATGTGGACTAACCACCCACTATAGGTAATGGTAAAAGTTTTGAAGTTTACTAATGTCTACAAGTTATGGTGTAATTGCAAACCTCAACACCTAAACCTATTGAAACCTTCCACAAGCCAAGATAAGTGGTTTAACCAAGTTTCATATCTAGATGGGGTCCCAATATTATAGGACATCCACTGTTAGACTTAGCTTGATGGACTTACATTCACATATTATCCAAAAAACTCAAAGCTTATGAACATTAAGCTATTAACAATATATTATACAAATAAAATTTACGAAAATATCATACTATATTCATGATCCTAATTGAAACTTAGTTTGTGATATCTATTAAAAACTTTTTGCAAAAATGCTTTTATATTTTCTTAAAATATAAGATAACATTGCAAACATTCTTTAATATTTTTTTAAAATATAGAATGGCATTTTTAATTCTCTTTCTCTTTAATTTGATTTTAAATTCTTGCTTATTACAAATACTCTTTTCATTTATTACTTTGTAACATTTCCAAATAAACACATTTATGCACTAATAAGGAATGTCCTAATCAATACGCGAAGTGAATAAAGTTGAATTTATACTTTCATCTCATGTGGCAATGTACATGGATCAATGGCTCACATTTTTGATATTGAAATTATCCCCTTTACTTTGATTGGTATGCGCAAGATATATTTGTTCACATCAGTTATTAGTTATTAATGCCCTACAGTTTTGGATTAGTGATCAACCTGTATTACTAGACCCTTCTGGTCTTTGGATTTGGAGAGGTTTATGGTTCATCGACAGGGTTCCATATGAAAATGGATACATATTGCTGCCATATTTATTTCTATAAATATAAAATGTGATCGAGAAAATTCCATACGAAAATGGATACATATTGCCCCCATATTTCTTTCTATATGTACAAAATGTGAGGAGATAATTTTTTTGAGTTTTACTTAATGATAATTTTGTTTTAGTGTAGAAGATAGTTACGAATTAAATTTTCATCACTGATTGGTTATGCACTCATCATTGATTGGTTATGCATAGGGATTCGCAGATGTGGGGAGTTTTCCAATTTTACCAACTGAAGATGCAATATCTTCTCATAGCCCAGAACCATTGCCTATCAACAAAGTATGCCAGACTTATAATAGTGTTGATGAGTAGTTGTCCACACACTTTCATTTGGTCTGTGAGGACTGCTTCGCCTCACTGAGAGGTGCTATTCAAAGTTTCCGCAAGAACATTGTTCTAGTTAATATATGTAGATGTAGATAAAAGAATGTAAAATTTATTGGAATCCAACATGGGATCAAGTGTTGGAGCACTGCATCCTTTTGAAAACAACAAAAAAGGAGGCAACAAATTGAATCTCTTTGAAACAAATGATGTCTGGCTCACTCTTGTGCATTTCATTTGATGGATTTCGGAACTATGTATGGGGAATTGTCAAGGACACAAACAAAAATAGCTATCAAAATGGAAGAATTTCTTTGAAGCTGATTCCCAGCAATGAAGGTAAGTTTACGAGTTTATAAAAGAACAAAACCTATGAAATGATCCAGTCAACTGCATACTGTGAAGCCTATATCCATGTTTTGGAATGTCTTCAGCAGCCAGAAATGAAAGAGCTTTTTTTTTGGGAGCACTTTCTATCATTAGAAACCCCAACTACAAAGCCAGGTTATCTACAAGAAAAAGGAAATTCAAGGATGCATATAACTTAGAATGTGCATTCCCAAGGATTTGAAATTATTTGGGAAGAAGCACAATCCACATATTACAGAAATGGCCACAATGGAATTCCACCTTAGATGAAAGACAAATGGAAGTCATGAAGTTGTGCCTAACGGCCATCCTTAAGTCGATTGTAGATTCCCCAAATATTCGGGAATTCGACAAACATGGGCGCGGTCAATTTTTTTACTACATCGATGTCCGTCAGATTACTGAATATTTAGGGAATCTGCAATCGACTTAAGCTCATCGGTGTCTGACAAAGAGCCTAGCTATTATTCAGGGCCCTCCTAGAACTGGGAAAACCTACATTGTTTAACCATTGTGAGGATTCTTCGGCAGAAGATGTATGGTTGAAAGGGAAGCAGAGAGTGTTGAATGAATATTTTTCGGTGGATACATCTCTGGACGACATAGTTCCTAGGATTTATGGTTGTTGCCCCAAAAATCAAGGATCAAGCTGCATAATCATTGGTTGCAGAAAGCCAAAGAAAAGGTTGAGGAGGAACTGCATCATCTATTTGAGAGATACAGAGAATTATGTGATGGGTTACTTCAACATGATCATAAGACCAGCCTCAAAATTTTAAGAGAAGCAAAAGTTGTAGGATTGACAACCACTGGAGCTGCTAAAAATTATGACATTCTCCACGCATTACAAGCAGATTGACCAATGGCTCTGCCATTGAGCCATTCAGTGAGTTAAAACCCAAGTCAATAGAATACAAAAGATGGCATTTACCAAGTTCTGGAGGCAACAGACCCATCAATCTGTTGGAAGAGAGATTGATTCGTTGGAGATTGGAGAGTTGTCCCAATTCTGGAGGAATAAACCACTCAATCTATTCTTGGACAGGTCAATGGAGCTCAAATTTTTGCTTCACCCTAAGCTTGAGGGTCTTTCACCTTGTAAATTGTTATCCTTCGTATCCAGATAATCAACGTGAAGATTCAAACCCAAAAACTGGACAGGGATAACACCAATCAAACGGTTATGGTTTAGTCTTAATCGCCTCAAGCTATGACAATTCCCAATCTCTGGAGGAATCTCTTCTATGAACAAATTGTTGCCCAACAATAGAGGCTCCAACTGGCCAGAAGAGCAAAGTGCCGAAGGTATTGTTCCTAAAAGGCGGTGCCCAGTTATATCGATTCCAGTGAGATTATTTCTGGCACCCAATTCTCCCAGAATTGGACCAAAAAGTTGGTTTTCAAAGATGAATTTTTTTTGAGATGTTTCAAATTGCAAATCTTGGAGCGCATTTCTCTTGTGAGAGTGTTTTTGTAAAGATAAAGATTCCCCAGACGACTCTTTGATATGAGTAGCTGTACATGGATGTGGAACATAGCATTAACAGGAAGCATAAAATCCTAACAGATTATGGAACATAGCGTTAACAGGAAGCATAAAATCCTAACAAATTCCTCTTCTACGCATGCTAGATGATCCATGAGACCCTTCTAGAACTCCAGGGTAAAAATTGTGTGGACAGATGTCAAGTGAAAAGGAAAAGGTGGCCTAAAAATCTGCATACACATGTTAGACTGGCACAAGAAAGGTAGACGAAAACGAGAGATGCATTGATTCAAAAGAAGGCCTATCGGCCTAATTAAAAATTTAAAAAATAATATATATGTTAATTTAATAAATCCAAATTAAAAAATAATTATTAAAATAAAATTATTCCATAGTGTTATAAATGGATTTAATTGTTAAATGATGCATTTTATCATAAATAATCATATATTCAAGTTAAAAAAAAATAAACTAGAGATTCAAATAAAAAAACAACAATAATCAAATCATTATTTTGAGTTAATTTTTTTTTACCACAAATAAAAAATCATACACTCATTTAATTTCTAATATATATATAAATAAGAGATTAATACTTGAATTTTTTTTGCATCATATATAAAAATAAAAAATAGAAAATTATAATTATAATGGAAATATGACTCCTATAAAATTAGATCAAGGAAATTAAAAATCAATTTATCAAAAAAAGTTGTAATAACAATTATATATTTATAAATATAAATAAAAAGAAAAATAAAAATAAAATTAAAGGAAAATGATAAAAATTAAACAAAATAAATATAAAAAATTGAATCATAAAAGTAGATAGTATGATAATTCTATATATAAATAGATACGATTAAATTAATAATTAAGAAAAAGTGAAGAAAAAAAATAGAAGACAAAAACTTATATCATTAAAGAGAACAAAGATAAACACGAAGACTAAAACCATAATAAATATGAATATGAAAACTTAAGCAAAAATAAAGTAAATGGCATAATATTAAAAGCTTTTTTATAAGTATTTTTCGGCAATAAAATTAAGGATATAAAATTAAAATGAAATGGCATTTTGTAAGTTTTGGGGTGTTTCTCTTTTTACTAAATTTTTTATTAATGATGCAATGAGGGTTATTAAAAAAAAATATGGACCAAGATTTTGTAGAATCACTTGAGAGTTACATGAGATTTATCATTTCTAAATTCCAATGAATAAATCTATGATGTAGATATGACTTCCCTCCTCTATTCTATTGTAACCAACCAATTTATTTATGGAAGATCATGAAAACCAAGTCATCATTTCTTCCCCTTTTCCATCTAGGATTTTGATTAGATTCATGGACAATATGTTTATTATCTAACCCCGTGGCCCTGAAAATTTGGATGTATTTAAGGAGTACCTTAATACAATTATACTAGGTATGGACGTCATTTTTTTATCTACATGTAGTATGGAGAAAATTTCTTTTCCATAAACAGGGTTTAGCAAGTTCTTCCCTTCAAGTTGGCTTCTTGAAAAGGCATGTAGCCTTTCCTTTTTCATTAAAAATACACCATTCCATGGCTTGAGGCATCACACCTGAAAACAAAGCTTTTTGTAGAGCGAGTTGTTGCTAGGTTAAGAATTATACATATAAGTTCTTTACATTTTTCCAAGGATTTGGCTTCTTGTTGAGTCCAAGAAAATGACTCCTTCTTTAATAGTTTTGTTAGAGGTGATGATATTTGACCACAATTCTTGATAAACATATATTAATAGTCTATCTATACTAAAAATCCTCTAATTTCCTTCATGTTTTCGGGGATTGGCTGTTCCATCACATCTTTAAGTTTTTTGTGGTCCATATTGAGACCTTCATGAGATACACTATGACACAGGTATGCATCTTCTTGAACCTGGAAGACAAAATTAGAAGGCTTTACATATAGTTTTTTCTCTTACAATAGTTTTAAGACACTATCAGTATGCTGTAAATGTTTTTCCTAATATTTCTATTTATTACTATGTCATCAAAAAATAATAACACAATTCTTATAAGGAAGGGTTTGCAAATAGAATTCATCGAGCTATGAGATGATGAAGGTGAATTAGCAAGTGAAAATGACATAGAAAAAAAAACACATATTAACCTTCTGTTAACAGGGATAAATGCATTTTTTACTGTCTCAAGGGGATCTCTCCAGTATGAAGCCCTAATTAGGTTTCACACCATTTGGGATGAGAGTCCCATTTTGTTTTTCAGCCTAGTTTCGCTTTTATGCTTTTGCAAATGTTAGAATTTTGGATGAATGAGGTATGAAAGGGAAATACAAGTTAAGCCCTTGATGGAATGCAAGTAAAATCATATTCATTGAAAATAGTTTAAATAAATTTGTACAATAAATGTTGCAAAAGATTTATAATAAACATCTATCTCAAAGAAAGAATGAAAACAATTTCTAATTAAGATAAATTATGGCTAAAGTACACTAGTTATCAATTGTGAAACATTTTACAATCAATCACCAACATAAACACATGTAAAAACCAGCAAGAATCTTTTAGAATTATAAGATTTTACAAATAATAAAATATTTCATTAGCCTACTATTAATATAAAGTAATCATATATTAACGAATACTAATTATGAAAGTTATTATAGCACTCGATAAAACATGATAAGAAAATCATTTCTGTGGCCCTTCAGGCTTTTAAAAAGTAGAGACAAACATTAAATTCCAAATCGTAAAGTGTCTTAAAATATCCCAATAGTGGGAGTGGATGATGTCGAAAACTAGTACTCAAGGTAATTACAAGCTTATTCCTTTCAAAATCCTCCAAGTATCCAAAAACTAAGATCCACTTTCTCCTTACTTGAGGGTTATATTTATACAAAAGTGAGGTGACTTTTCACCTAACCTCATCTCTAATTTTTAATTTAATTATATTCTAATTTTGTTTATTTTACATAGTTACATTAAAATTCCAAAATACTCTTGAATAAAATAAACATCTAACTTGAGCCCAACCCAAAAATTGACAAGTCTTGGACTTATATTTGTAACTCTTGGGTCATATGAGTATGCGCCAAGCCTTATAGTTTGCTGCAATAGATAAAAAATTTCTTGAAATTAAACCTTCATTGATGACTTCGTATTCATGTGTATTTGGAACCATCATTTTCAGGTAAGCTTAGATTATGTGAAATAACAAAATGAGCATGATATGTAGCTTAGTGGACTCCACCAAATGTTGTGTTGATGCCTCTTTGGTTATATTTGTATCTTTTTTCGGTGAATTCCAGCAATCATGCAAGAACTATTGCCTATACGTCATATTCCATATCTTGCTCAAGTATCACCTCTCCTATGGCTCCGATGGAGTCTAACTTGTGAGATTTTATTACTCTCTCCTTCATGATGTGATGTTGTTGATAGGTGTTCATATTTTCATCACATATTTTTCGAGTTTTTCTTATGTTTGGATGGTGAGTATGATTTCAACTTTATCTCTTTCCTAACTTAGTTCATATTTTCTTTGCAATGACTCTAGTGAATCGAGGCATTCCATACTCTATGCATGCATGATATCAATGGCTAACAAGGTGTATTTGAGTTGCACATATTTCCCTTTAACCAAACTTCAAACAATGATGAGTATGGAAACTACCTTCTAGAGTTTTTCAAGTTCTTAGTGCAATTGCTTCATAATGTCCTTGAGTGATTTATTCATCACCAATACTGCACATTGATAATATTTGTCATAAGAGATTGAATGTGATAGAGCCTAGTTTTCCATTTGTAGCCTTTCAATTTCTCGATGTTCTTTATTTAAGCTCTTATCATCTTTTACCTTTTCCATAAAATGTTCAATATTCCTCTCCATTGCTAGGGCAAAGGTTGTCCTGACTAAGGCTATGTCCAATGGATTATCTGAAGTGTTAGATACTACGTTTCTTTACATGGTCACCGAGATGGGATTTGCGAGCTTTTAGTCCAAATATTTACTCCTTTCTTGGACAATCTGATGGGTATCATTGCCAAAGAAGAAACTTGCCAATTTCATAACCCGATTTTCATCATTAAAAATGTTTCCCATATTCCCAATCAAAAAATGGCCTATTGTTAATGATGTGGAACATAAGGTTGACAGGTCGATATTTATGCTAGGAAAATCATTATTGTCTACTTTTTGGGCTTTTGGTCCTTATTTTTATTTCAACCTCACTTCATCTTTAACTTGTTTTTAAGTAAACCTATTGTTGACCATTCTTTGGTGTCTCTTGACTCATATATTTTAGCCATACCTGGTCTATCAAGTCATCTTTAGTATCACATAAGCTACACGGTACTTCACTCAAGCTGGTTAAGAAGGTACCCGTTGACTTCTTATTGGTGGGTCTAATCTATTGACTCCAAAAAACTTTCTAAGAGTAGACCTAGATTCACACCCTAGCCCTATTTAGATCATTGATAGGTGACCTTGTGCTCAACATCAATCAATATTATGGGTTTTTGACTAAGTGGTTTCCCTTGTGTTTGATGTCAACTTACATTATCACACATTGGGATTAGTGTGGTACCTTGGTTTCCATTTGACCATATTGGTGGATCCCTCGCCTCTGTGTCAGCTTTTATTATTGGTTGGTTAAGAGGATTTCTTCCATGCGCTAGCCACATCTTGTGTACATCAGAAATATACTTCGAAATGGCTACTTCATCTCTCTTCATCCGAGTTCTTCCAAATTATTGGCTTGCGGGTTACACTTGCACTGGTTGATTTGGGATGCCTTGATACCTTCCTTCCAACAAATATTTTACCATTTAATTCAACTCATTTCTCCAGGAATAAGGTATAGAGTCTTTTTTTTTCAACACCTTAGGGTTTGTAGTCATCAATGGCAGACTCCTTTGCTATCAACAATGAGAATACACCAACGTATCCTAATTGGTAGACTCTTTCAAGTGTTCAACTTCAACAAATTTATTCACAGTTTTTAGATTGTAGTGGGGTACTTTGACACTCATTATCATTATCGGTGAGTTGTCTCATTTTTGTTAACAATATATATCAATTTCAGTTAATCAAATGATTTCTCACATGGTCAACTTTGGCTCATTTATTCCCATAGTGTAGAAATGTACCATCTGCATTCTGTGAAGACCTCGGGTTATGTTAGTATTTTCGTTCACTTGATAACTCCTTCAGTTTTCTACCAGCGACACCTTCCACCTTTATATGTTGTAGTCCTTCACAACAACATCTTATATGTTGACACCCGAGTTTATGCAATACCACTATGCCACCTATATGACTTGGTACTTTTATGAGGACCAATTATGCACCATCATTGATCAGACAATATTCTAGCATCATTGATTGACTATTCTTCTATATGTGATATTGAGACATAGCTCTGTTGTGTTCCTTTGTGGCTATGATCAAATGAACCATTATGTATTCTACAACGCTTTTTGTTCACTTATGTATACATTCTGGATCCGCTTTATACTTGATCAATGGAAATGCTTTATTACTTCTGAGCATGGGTATGCCTACCTCAGACATATGTTTTCTTTCTGACTCCTTCCGCAGGTATTCGATTAGCTGGAATCTGGTGATTTCCTCCTAGGTTCTCAGATGAATCCTCTCTCTATACTTAATATATTTAGGCCATTAGGTACCCCTTCTGATCTCATATATTAGGGGGCATCTGTTATAGCATCGTTTAGCACTCCTCTACACTTGATGCTCTTATATGGCCTTGGGCAATATTTTCCCATGCAGACTTGATCATATATTAAAAAAAATATCACAAATTCCATACAAAAATCAACCCACACTAAATCACGTACATACACAATTCCTATAACACTATACCCACATATAACTTTTAAAATATGAAAAAATAGAATAAAATTCTACATTTTGGGTAGGGTTCACGGGCTTTTCCGAGAGCCCACCTACATGAGCCCATGGCATAACTGAATTAACTAATTTCAAGTGGTACATATACACCCCTTGGGTAGGCCTAAAAAACATAAGAGAAGGGATATCGACATTATACCCATTTTTCTCCTAAATCAAGTTTGATTTTCCCATGCCTCATGCACTCCCAGTCTTTATGGAAACCCTGGTTTCCTTTGCAGATATGTTCATCATCTTTATAGATTCTCCTTACACTTATTAGAGAGGTTGTATTTGGGGCTCCGGTTGGACAGATCCAGAGGAAGGCTTCATCGGTGCTTTGGCTTGTATCAGGTTCTACCTTTCCTGTACCTATTGTTGTTAATCAATAAAGAAGCTCATGTCTTGTTCCTGATATGTTATTGTCTCATGAATATAATTGATATGCTTATATATGATGATCTAACATATCTTTTATGTATTCACATTGAATTATCTATCATGTATATGCTTTTGTGAATTGACTAGGTCTATTCATTATGGAGGAAGCATAGGGTTAGGACCCTACAGGAACATCATCAAACGTAGGACTTCCAGGTATGTTTCCAAATCTACGTTTAGTAATTCATATGTTTGGCATGCTTGCTTGATTGCTTTTCATAGATTATCTTGTTTTGCTCCGTTGAGGTTGTCAACCCTTACCTTGAGGAACTTTTCTCTCTAACAAAGAGGAAACACTTCTATTAAGCTCTTAACCTTATGTTGTTTCAAGTCTCATGCAGTTATGATTGTGGTCCTCTTCTCATTATTTCATTATTTTAAAAGGTCTCAATTTTTTTGTCCCTATCTTCTCTAGGATTCTTTTCATTTAAAAAATGTGACGTTGATATTTTTTTTGTCATAAAAAGGTTCTCCTATACTTGTGGCCTTTTATAAAATCCCAATATTTATGCACCATTTCAGTTTGACCCTCACCTTATGTTTACTTAAAGGGATTCCTAACATAAAAATAAGGGTATTCTTAAAGTGCCACAACAAATATTAAATGTTATGTTTTTAACAAAAATGGGTGTGTATAGGTGGACCATTGGGAATCTTTACATTGTCATCCAAGTGCTCTTTGCAAAGTTCATGTTGTATTCAAACCTTGGCCTTGCTATATTCATCACTTATTGCCTGAAATCTTAAGGAGTGTGTATAGGTGGACCATTGTGCATCTTTACATCGCCATTCAAGTCCTCTTTGTCAAATTTCATGTTATATTCATCAACTTTTCCTTCCTATATTCATCACTAATTGCCAAAATATTAGAAAGCATTGTCACTCTTGATTCGAGCTAGATCTATAGTTTTTAGAAGAAATACTATTGTGCCTTTAGTTCTTTCTTACATTACAAAGTTTCTTTCACATTCATGCACCAAGAGTGATCCATGTCACAGGTCCTAAAGCCCTCCACTACATAAGTGTTCTTGTCATCAAATTAGGTGACTCATAAGAATAGTATATGTGGCCCATGCTCTTTTTGCACCATCGATGTGGGATAAATGATATAAAATAGTTCTTTTCATTTAAAAATAATAATTTACAACTAATCCCTACCCAGGGTTTGTATGGCTATTGAAGCCACATCAATCAAGGCCCACAACCACCAACAGTGGCCATGTATTATGAAGTTATGATGGAAACAATAATTTAATATATACATAGCGACTCATCAAGTCGCATTCCATGTGGGATTTCGGATTTTAATTTTATTTGAAATGAAAAGAGCTAATTATGTAGAGGTTCTACCTTGCCAACCAACAATAATAAAAGTGACATAATTCAATTTAAATCTAACTTCCTTTCCATTAAGTTCTTGCAAGCATCTAGATGGGTTCTAGTGAAGATGAAATGTATTATGGATTTGAATAGTACATGATGAGAAAACATACGCCTTTGAGTTGGACCATGACGATAAACAAGATCAATGGAAAGGTTATTTTCAAATGACATATGGTCATGTGATACATAGAATATGAAGCCAAAATTGAAGAGAATTGAGTAGGATACTAGGAGATTACGCCTGTAGACAACCTTTTACTCCCTCTCTACTTCTACCACATAGGGGTTGAAGAAAATTAAAGCTTGAAAGTAATGCCAGGACAAAGAGGTGAATAACGATCGATATTATATTTATTATGGAACATTGGATGCACATTTTGATTGGAATCAATTTCCAATGATATATGTATGGTTGTAAAAACATATATTGTCCATGATTAATTTCGTTTCATCAATACCTCATGAGTGCAGACATAGAGAAATCGATGATGACATTGAATCCATGGTTGTGGTACATCCTTCAAATAAGCATGCCTTTTATTTTGGTAAACTCACGATGGAGGATGAATGTTCCAATTGTTTTTAACTTTGGCATTGGTTCTTGGAAGACAACCTTAGCAAATAATATAATACTTTCCACTTCAGAGTAGTGTTGGATAGCACTTTGTAGACTACTTCACCGCATAATACAATTATGTTAAAAATGGCAACACCTCTTTTAGTTTAAAAGCAAGAGTGCACCAGAACACTAGGAAAATTAAAAACCAAGAAACTTCATGATAAAGAAACTGAGATCGTAGAGCCATGGGTCGCAGATAAAAAAAATAGTGAACATATGGCAATCAATTAATAAATGCTTACAATATCTATGACACAAAGCTTCCCATTGGAAGAGAATGAAAACACATATGGATTGGTAAAGATAAAATAGAATGTGGTATTCCTACTACATCAAAGGGGAAGATGATTAAGCTAAGTTTATTAAAACATATAAATTTTGGCTCGTTGCTTTGCATTCCATGTGATGAATTCGTTATACGGAGTGGCTTCCCACTTGTTAATAAGGGAAAAGGGAGAATGTACTCCACATATATATATATATATATATATATATATATATATATATATATATATATATATATATAGTTCATTCAATAAGTGCATGGAACAAACACATGTGTATCAAATAATCAAGTTTTAAAGAAATTTTGATTAAGACAGAGCAGTTTCCCAAAGAGTTCAACGAATGCAACTGTTTGATATTCATCCGACGATAATTTAGCAATGATTGAGACCACCAATCTTCCTGAGGAGATCTATAAAATGAAGCATTCTACTAAAAACAAGGGATTCCTTCTTAGCACACCTAGATGTTGCTCATGAGTGAGTGAGGGTGACCAATAGTAAGGATTTCTTTGTTCTATTCCTAATTTCCCTCCTCGTACAATTAACTTCTATTTATGTGATGCAATTTCCAGGTTTATAGGACGTCTCTTTTGAGTGCCTCCTAGAAAGTGATTGCATAGCTCCACCAATTTATAGTCAGGAGAAGAAAAGAATGTTCTTGCATTTGTTTCATTGTTTTAACCAACACTATCATGGGTCATTAGAACATTTCGCCGAGTTCCAAAGTGGTGTATTAACCATACCGTATAAGTTACAGGGACATTAAGATTCTCATTTTCACTTAGCGACAACTCACAAACGTTAAATTTTGCTGTTTTTCTCTAAGGTTTATGGTGTTTTTCTTGTTTGTAATTTTGTATCGTATATGATGGGTATTTTGATGTATATTATTGGTGTCTGTTATAGATTGCGTCGAGCTTTTTGCTTAATTAAATTAAGTCATTTCCTCGTTAACTGGATCGTTTTAATGCGATATAAGGTATAAAGTTTAATTCATTTGATTAATAATATATGAATTTTTAAATGGTTTTTTTAATTTTTTTGTTGGATAAATATTTACTAAATTCGAATCCTGAATCTTATCATTTATTTAATATTTAATAATATTACTATTACTAATTAAGTTTTCTCATTATCTAAAATAATTTTAATTTAATAAAATGATTTTATTATTATTTTAAATAAATTAAAATATTTAATTAAATTAATGGCATATATTTCAAAACCAAGAATAAGAAAATTTTAATTATTATAAAAAATATTAATATAATAAATGTCTAAAATATATTTAATAAAAATAACTCAATACAATAATAATTTATAAAATAAGAGTATTATATTATGAATCACATGAAGCATACCATGTAAGTAAATAATATCTATTAAAAATTTATATATATATATGTTAATTCAATAAATCCAAATCAAGAAATAATTATTAAAATAAAATTATTATATAGTATTATAAATGGATTTAATTGTTAAATGACATGTTTTATCATAAATAATCACATATTCAAGTTTAAAAAAAATAAACTAGAAATTCAAATAAAAAACAACAATAATCAAATCATTATTTTGAGTTAAATTTCTTTTCACCACAAATAAAGAAATCATACACTCATTTAGTTGAGTTAAATTTCTTTTTACCACAAATAAAAAAATCATACACTCATTTAGTTATATATATAAAAGATTAAAACTTGGACTATTTTTCATCATATATAAAATTAAAAAATAGAAAATTATAATTATAATAGAAATATGAATCCTATCAAATTAGATTAAGGAAATTAAAAATCAATTTATAAAAAAAGTTATAATAACACTTATATATTTATATTTAAAAATAAAAATAAAATTAAAATTAAAGGAAAATTATAAAAATTAAACAAAATAAATATACAAAAATTGAATCATAAAAGTAGATAATATGATAACTCTATATAAAAATAGATACAATTAAATCAATAATTAAGAAAAAGTAAAAAAAAAAAAATAGAAGACAAAAACATATATCATTAAAGAGAACATAGATAAACATGAAGACTAAAACCATAATAAATATGAATATGAAGGCTATTACAAATATACAAGGTTAAGGAAAAATAAAGTAAATGGCATAATATTAAAAGCTTTTTATAAGTATTTTTCCAATAAAATTAAGGATATAAAATTAAATTGAAATGGCATTTTGTAACTTTTGGGGTGTTTCTCTTTTTACTAAATTTTTCTATTAATGATGCGATGAGGGTTATCAAAAAAAACATATGGACCAAGATTTTGTAGAATCACTTGAGAGTTACATGAGATTTATCATTTCTAAATTCGAATGAGAAATATATGAATAAATCTATGATGTAGATATGACTTCCCTCCTCTATTCTATTGTAACCAACCAATTTATTTATGGAAGATCATGAAAACCAAGTCATCATTTCTTCCCCTTTTCCATCTAGGATTTTGATTAGATTCATGGACAATATGTTTATTATCTTAACCCGTGGCCATGAAAATTTGGATGTATTTAAGGATTACCTTAATATAATTATGCTAGGTATGGACACCATTTTTATCTACATGTAGTATGGAGAAAATTTCTTTTCCATAAACAGGGTTTAGCAAGTTCTTCCCTTCAAGTTGGCTTCTTGAAAAGGCATGTAGCCTTTCCTTTTTCATTAAAAATACACCATGCCATGGCTTGAGGCATCACACGTAAAAACAAAGCTTTTTGTAGAGTGAGTTGTCGCTAGGATAAGAATTATACATATAAGTTCTTTACATTTTTCCAAGGATTTGGCTTCTTGTTGAGTCAAACAAAATGACTCCTTCTTTAATAGTTTTGTTAGAGGTGATGATATTTGACCATAATTATTGATAAAGTTATATTAATAGTCTATCTATACTAAAAATCCTCTAATTTCCTTCATGTTTTCAGGGATTGGCTATTCCATCACATCTTTAAGTTTTTTTAATGTCCAAATTGAGACCTTCATGAGATACACTATGACACAAGTATGCATCTTCTTTAACCTGAAAGAAAAAATTAGAAGGTTTTGCATATAGTTTTTTCTCTTACAATAGTTTTAAGAAACTATTAGTATCCTGTAAATGTTTCTCCTAAGATTTCTATTTATTACTATGTCAACAAAAAATAATAACACAAATCTTATAAGGAAGGGTTTGAAAATAGAATTCATCGAGCTATGAGATGTTGAAGGTGAATTAGTAAGTCAAAATGACATAGAAAAAAACACATATTAAACTTCTGTTAACAGGGATAAATGCATTTTTTATTGTCTCAAGGGTATCTCTTGAGTATGAAGCCCTAATTAGGTTTCACACCATTTGGAATGAGAGTCCCGTCTAGTTTTTCAGCCTATGTTCGTTTTTATGCTTTTGCAAATGTTAGAATTTTGGATGAATGAGGTATGAAAGGAGAATACAAATTAAGCCCTTGATGGAATGCAAGTAAAATCATCTTCATTGAAAATAGTGTAAATGAATTTGTACAATAAATGTTGCAAAATATTTATAATAAACATCTATCTCAAAGAAAGAATGAAACAATTTCTAATTAAGATAAATTATGGCTAAAGTATACTAGTTATCAATTGTGAAACATTTTACAATCAATAACCAACATAAACACATGTAAAAACCAGCAAGAACTTTTTAGAATTATAAGATTTTACAACTAAGGAAATATTTCATTAGCCTACTATAAATATAAAGCAATCATATATTAACGAATACTAATAATGGAAGTTATTATAGCACTCGATAAAACATGATAAAAAAATCATTTCTGTGGCCCTTCAGGCTTCTAAAAAGTAGAAATGAACATTAAATTCCAAATCATAAAGTGTCTTAAAAATTCCCAATAGTGGGAGTGGATGATGTCGAAAACTAGTACTCAAGGTAATTACAAGCTTCTTCCTTTCAAAATCCTCCAAGTGTCCAAAAACTAAGATCCTTTTCTCCTTACTTGAGGGTTATATTTATACAAAAGTGAGGTGACTTTTCACCTAACCTCATCTCTAATTTCTAATTAATTATATTCTAATTTTGTTTATTTTACAGAGTTACATTAAAATTCTAAAATACTCTTGAATAAAATAAACATCTAACTCGAGCCCAACCCAAAAATCGACAAGTGTTGGACTTATATTTGTAACTCTTGGGTCATATGAGTGTGCGCCAAGCCTTATAGTTTGCTGCAATAGATGAAAAATTTCTTGAAATTAAACCTTCATTGATGACTTCGTATTCATGTGTATTTGGAAACATCATTTTCAGGTAAGCTTAGATTATGTGAAATAACAAAATGAGCATGATATGTAGCTTAGTGGACTCCAACAAATGTTGTGCTAATGCCTCTTTGGTTATATTTGTATCATTTTTTGTGAATGCCAACAATCATGGAAGAACTATTGCCTATATGTCATGTTCCATATCCTACTCAAGTATCACCTCTCCTAAGGCTTCGATGGAGTCTAACTTGTGAGATTTTATTACTCTCTCCATCATGATGTGATGTTGTTGATAGGTGTTCATATCTTCATCACATATTTTTCAAGTTTTTCTTGTGTTTGGATGGTGAGTATGATTTGAGCTTTAACTCTTTCCCAACTTAGTTCATTTTTTCTTGGAAATGACTCTAGTGAATCGAGGCATTCCATACTCTATGCATGCATCATATCAATGGCCAACAAGGTGTATTTGAGTTGCACATATTTCCCTTTAACCACACTTCAAATTAAGATGAGTATGGAAACTACCTTCTAGAGTTTTTCAAGTTCTTAGTGCAATTGCTTAATAATGTCCTTGAGTGATTTATTCACCACCAATACTGCACATTGATAATCTTTATCATAAGAGATTGAATGTGATAAAGCCTAGTTTTCCATTTGTAGCTTTTCAATTTCTCGATGTTCTTTATTTAAGCTCTTATCTTGATCTTTTACCTTTTCCATAAGATGTTCAATATTCCTCTCCATTGCTAGGGAAAAGGCACAAGGGCTTCACTTGTGGAGAAATACCATACCACATGGGTTCATATTGGGGGATATTTATTGATGAGAAACTAACATAATATATTGGGGGATATATAGGGGGTAGAGGCATTTTATATTGGTAGGTATAAAAAAATGGAGCCCAAAGTTAATGGAAAAATATAAAGGGGTATAAAAAATGTTAATGAAAAAATGGATACCTACAATATCTGGTGAAAGTAGGGGTTTTTAAATTGAGAAGGTGTATTGGGTTTGTATTGGTAGGGGGTTAAATAATGTGATTTTTAGAGGTATTTTCCAATATGTAATCAAATTAAGGGTATTATTTAATATGCCATGAACACACGTGATATGTTAGAGGTTCATTGAGTGAAGCCCCCATGGGAAAAGGTTGTCTTGGATAAGGCTATGTCCAATGGATTATCTAAAGTGTTAGATACTATGTTTCTTTACATGGTCACCGAGATGGGATTTGCTAGCTCTCGGGCCAAATATTTACTCCTTTCTTGGACAATCTGATGGGTATCCTTGCCAAAGAAGAAACTTTCCAATTTCATAACCCAATTGTCATCACTGAAAATGATTCCCATATTCCCAATCAAAAAATGGCCTGTTGTTAATGATGTGGAACATAAGGTTGACAGGTCAATATTTGTGCTAGGAAAATTATTGTTGTCTAATTTTTGGGCTTTTGGTCCTTATTTTTATTTCAACCTCACTTCATCTCCGAATTGTTTTTAAGTAAACTTGTTGTCGACCATTCTTCAATGTCTCTTGACTCATTTATGTCAGCCATACCTGGTCTGTCAAGTCATCTTTAGTATCACATAAGCTACACAGTCCTTCACTCATGCTGGTTAAGAAGGTACCTGTTGACTTCTTATTGGTGGGTCTAATCTTATTGACTCTGGAAAATTTCTCTATGAGTAGACCTAGAGTCACACCCTGGCCCTATTTACATCATTGATATGTGACCTTGTGCTCAACATTGATCAATATTATGGGTGTTTGACTGAGTGGTTTCCCTTGTGTTTGATGTCAACTTACATTATCACATTGGGATTAGTGTAGTACCTTGGTTTTCATTTGACCATATTGGTGGATCCCTCGCCTCTGTGTCAACTTTTGTTATTGGTTGGTTTAGAGGATTTCTTTTGTGTGCTAGCCACATCTTGTGTACATCAAAAATATAATTCAGAATGGCCACTTCATCTCTCTTCATCTGAGTTCTTCCAAATTATTGGTCTGCGGGTTACACTTGCGTTGGTTGATTTGGGATGCCTTTATGCCTTCCTTCCAACAAATATTTTCCCATTGAATGGGATCGTACACCGCACCCTTTTACTGCCTAACACCAAACTCCGGTGCGATTAATACCACCTACCACCCGCCCGTGCCTGCCAACTTTTGTACGCTTCTGCTGCCCGACGACCGTTGGATTTGCTTGCCTGAGATCCAACGGCCCCCGATCATTCCGCTCCCGCCTCCTTTGATATCCCTGTGGACTCATCCCCGCCATCTATCCCCTTAATCCGACAGCCAGTCTCACTCCTCCAACCGACTATTCCACCCACTACACAGTCCACATGCCTTAACCATTCCATGCTCCCGGAAGGATGAAGGTGACCAATTTTCACTAACGGGTGCCTTTCCTCCTCAACAACTGCATTTAACAGACAGTATGGCCGAGAAGGAAAAGGACAGAGCACGAACAGGAAAATGCATTTAATAGTTATGGGATTTCATCCCATACGACACTCCAGCCACTTGAGAAGATAGCAGAGCACTCGAGAAGATCAAATTCATCCACTACAACAAGCAATCGTACTTAGACTCCATCAGGCAGTTAAAGCGGTTGGTGGTTAATTATGACCCCTCCATACTTAGAATGGTCGAGTGCCTTTGTAATGAAACTCTATATATACCCAGAAACAAGATGTAATCAGGGTTGATGGTTGTTGTTTTGATGTAAGGTTCAACTTCTGGAGAATGTAACTACTTTGATACTTGCAGTGTCTCGTCTTCATTTTCAACTAATACAAGCTTCTTTTGTTGTTAATTGCTCACTTTCCATTTCTATTTTGTTCTAGGCTGTGCCTGATATGTAGTTTTCCTGAACTCTTGATGTTTAGCATTAGAGGAGCTATCATCCTACCTCTGTGTTTAAATCTTGCATGTATCAGTGAATGTGTTAATCAGGTTTCTTTTCACTTAGTGACAGAGAGCTATCATCCTGTCTGTACACTAGGGAATTAGATTTGTAGACCTCTTTACTAGTTGCAACCGGCCATCACAAGGTCTTGTGCATCTGCTGGTGTGGTCAGTATTCTCCATATTCACCCAATCTCTGAACTGTGAGTAATTGGTGGTCTAAAGCCTTGTAGTCTGGGGGTGTTCATGCATGTCTGGAGTTAAGCATAGTAGAAGTGGTTATCTGGCTTGAACAAGCATCATTCCTTCCATTCATCCATTTCCAACATTAAGTTGAGTTTGTAATGTTCCAGAGCATCTCTGAGCTACAACCTAGGAGAGTTTCTTGGGGTGATAACATTAGTTGGCGCCATTGCCGGGGAGAGGAGATTGAAGCTCAGCTTCCCTAGGAGAACGACACAGATCCAGCTTTGATGATAGACAAAGTCTGGACACATTTCTGGTTGTAATCATCTATTTGGAGACTCTACAGGAGAACCAACCTAGTGGCGACTCCACATTCCAGTTCTAGCTCAGTTTGTGAGTCATACCCGGAGAAATCCTCAGAAATCACCAACTGACCCAGTGCCTGACCCTGAAAAGATTGCTAAGCAAAGGAAAACATCACAGAAAGGAGCATTAGGATTAGGTAAGCCTAATAAATCTTATGTATCTTTGCAAGAGAATATTATAGCTGAGAATATACCGTTTGAAGATATAGAGCCTAGCATTATTAGTGAAGAAATACCTTCAGAGATTCATAAAGCTCCTTGTTCATTTAGTTCCCATTTGGATCTCAGTCCAAAGAAAGCCTCCCATACAGTCCATCATATTCCTTTATCCCTGCCATCTATTTCACTGCTCCCTACCATCCAATCTACCAGTATCCTTCCACCTACCCCAGTCATGGCGGGTCAGCAAGCTCCCACAAAGATGGAAAGAATCATAGCAGCTAGGTATGGACTATTGGTCTTGCCTGTTCCTCTGAATGCCATGTCTGCAGGAGAGTATCAGAAATACATGCCTAAGTTCACTGGTACAGAAGGAGTAACAACCGAAGAACACCTTGAATCTTTTTATAATTATGCTGATAACTTGGATGTCAGTGAGGATGATGTGTGGATGAGAGTATTTGTCCAGAGCCTTGATGGAGAGGCTAGAAAGTGGTTCAGAAAATTGACCCCTAGGTCTATAGCAGACATTGAAGCCTTAGATGATGTATTCTTGAAGCATTGGGGTGACAAGAAAGACCCGCTCTATTACCATATAGAGTTTGGAAACCTCAAGAGGGAGAATGGGGAATAATTGCCTAATTTTAATAAAAGATTCAATCGCATGTATAGTAAGATACCATTTGAAGTAAAGCCTACCCCCACCTCTGCAAACCCACCTATGCCAATGCTTTTGACTCTGATTTTTGCCTACTTTTGAGAGAAAGAAGATGTGCCACTATAGCTGAAATGCAAGATGCAGCCCTTGAGGTGGAGTCTAATATCATGGCTGCAGAAAGGCTCAAAAGTCATGCTGATAGAAGGAGGCAGAGAGGTGAGGCTTCTTCTTCCTCTGCTTCATCTTCAGAACCAAAATTAGATAAAATGACTAAAATGATAGAGTCATTGGCTACTGAGATATCTAAGATGAAAGTTGAGCAGAACTCTGGGAAGGTAAGGCTTCCAAACGCATTTGCTCCAAGAACCCCAAATCCATTCAGAAGAGCAAATGAGCAACTGCAAAACATTTAGAGGGGTAAAGAAGCTAATGAATAACAAAGAGTTAAGGCTCCCTTCTAGAACGTAGTCATGGAAGAGGAACAAGTTGAAGAAGAGGATGAAATTCATTGCATGGCAGATAAAGGTAGTGATGCTTTCTTGACATTGGCTGCCTATGAAGAATCATTACTCCAAGACCAAACCAGTCAAGAATGGGACAGAGAGGCTGTTCTGCAGACTGGTGAACAACAAAGATATAATCTGAAGTCAAGAGCAAGCAATGTCAACGAGGATCCTGCTCAAAAAGCTGTTGTCCCAACAAAACAACAGAATATTAGACAAAAGAAGCCGGCAGCTGAGCCAGTCATCCTCAAGGAACTAGCTCAAGAGGTAAGAGGTCTTGGCAAGTCTCCTTCCCCTTTCAATTTCTTGAATTAGAAGTTCAGAAGTTAAAAATCTCTGTACCTCTGATAGAACTTGAAAAGAGTGAAGATTTTAGAAAGCCTATCCTTGATGCTCTTGAGCAGAAAGCCTCACAAAACCCCACTGACTATGTCAATCTGCAAGATGATAAGCCTGCAATTGTGCTTAACCCAATGACCGAACCTGCTGATAATAATTCTCCATCATTTTATGTCTCCTTGACCATTCATGATAAAATCCTCCATAATTTCCTGTTAGACATAGGGGCCAGCCACAATTTGATGCCTAAAGCTGTCATGGAAGAGTTAGGCCTTGATATTGCTAGACCATATCATGACTTATTCTCATTTGATTCAAGAAAGGTAAACTGCCTAGGATTAATCAAAGACCTGGCCATTTCCCTCACTTAGTTGCCCATGAAGAGCATGATTATGGATATTGTGGTAGCAGATGTCCCTCCCAAGTTTGGCATGCTGTTGTCCAAAGGGTGGATTAAGAGACTAGGTGGGACATTACAAAATGACTTATCTTATGTCACTGTCCCAGTTTTTGGAGGGGAAAGCAAGGGATTGTACAGAGAAGCACAACTGGCCTACATCATCAATGATGAGAAGAATCCTTCTAATCATCCCATATGCTATGGACACTAATTCTGGATCTTGTATTCTCCAAATTAAAGAATCCCATAAGGCCTCAATGCAGATCAAGAAACCAGCGGATCAAGCTGAGGGAGAGCAAGGAAGTCAGGTTTGGGAAATGTTCTTTGATGGAGCATGTTCTAGGGAGACCGCAGGAGCAGGGGTGGTGCTGATATCTCCAAAACAAGAAAGCACAAATCTATCTTTTAAGCTGGCTTTCTAAGTCACCGACAATATCGTAGAGTATGAGGCTCTGATATTGGGCCTTAATACTGCTAAAGACAGAGGAATCAGGAGCATGAAGGTGTTTGGAGATGCCGATCTTATCATTCAGCAAGTAAACAAAACATTTCAAGCAAAGCACCCAAGGCTGAAAGCATATAGAGATGAGGTACGGAGACTCAAAGATTCTTTTAATAATTTTTGTATCTCATATATCCCTAGAATAAAAAATCAACTTTCCGATTCCCTTGCTATGTCTGCTAGCATGTTTATTCCTCCCATGCCTCCTAGGCTAGTTTATGAAGTTCAAATGAAATACAGACCTTCCTTGCTTGATAATGTCCAGCATTGGAAAGTTTTTGAAGATGATGATGAAGTGAATAGGTTTCTGCAAGTCATTGATGAATTCTCTGAAATGCAAATTGACCAAGAGAATGAAGCCTTGGAAGAAAACACCCAGTCCCAGCTTAAAAACAGAATTGGTAAGGATAGCATTGTCCAATTGCCTAGCAATCATATACCTAAGGTTCTGGTTCCGTTAGAAAATTTGTTTGACCAAAATGATGTGCCTTATAAGGCTACCCAAAAAGAAGACCAATTTGCAGTCTGTAAGCATAATATAGGGAGTCCAGATCAACCAAGATACATAAATCTATCCACTCATCTGTTTGTTGCCCAGAGTTCTGAATACTGCAATTTAATGAAGCAATTTGCTGATGTCTTTGCTTGGGAATATAGTGACTTGAACATATGACAAAAAGATCATCTAGCATAAAATTCCTTTAGAGAAAGACACCATCCCTTTTAAGCAGAAGCTGAGACCAATAAATCCTTTGCTCCTTCCTCTAATTGAAAAAGAAATCAAGAAGTTATTGGCTGCCAAAATTATAGTCCCTCTCAGATATTCAAAATGGGTAGCCAATTTGGTAGTGGTGAGGAAGAAAAGTGGAGAAATCAGGCTCTGTGTTGATTTCAGAAACTTAAACAAATGTTCTAAAAAAGACAATTATCCTTTACCCAAAATGGAACATTTGCTGCAGAAGGTCTCAGGGGCCAAAGTAATGTCTTTCCTAGATGGAATTTTAGGGTATAATCAAGTTGTTGTACATCTAGATGACTAAGAAAAGACTGCATTCACCACTCCTTGGGGCACTTTTATGTGTTCCAAGATGCCTTTTGGGTTGATGAATGCTGGAGCCACCTTTTAAAGAGCTATGGATATAGCATTTGTGGGAGAGAAGGATACGTTTGTCCTTATCTACCTAGACAATATAATAGTGTACTCCAACAGCCATCATGACCATTTGCAGCATTTGAAAAGGGTGTTCCTGAAGTGCAGAAGGTTTGGGATTTTAGTCAACCTTAAAAAATCACAGTTTGCTTTAGAAGAAGGCAAGTTGTTAGGACACGTTGTTTCTACTGCAGGTGTCCGGACCCAAAAAGAGTAAGATCAATACAGACCTTGTCTATCCCAAGATCAAAGAAAGATGTTCAGTCCTTTCTGGGCAAGATAAATTTTGTAAGGAGGTTTATCCCAAATTTTGTAGAACTTGTAAAGCATATTTCCTCCATGTTGAGAAAGGGGTTGGAGATCAAATGGACAAGATCTTTTGAGTCCATTAAGAAAGCTATTATGGAAGCTCCCACTTTAATAAGTCTAGATTACAGCAAAGAGTTCCATATATTTTCATTTGCCTCTAATGACACCCTTGTAGCAGTTTTATTGCAAGAAGGTGAAGAAGGCTCAGAGAATCTAGTGGCTTTTTTCAGCAAAACATTAAGGGATGCTGAGCTGAAGTATGATATCATTGAAAAATAGGCATATGGGCTTATCAAGTCTTTGAAAGCTTTCAAAATTTACATTCTGCATTCCAAGATAATTGCATATGTACCCTCTGCTTCAATAAAAGGTGTTCTAACGCAACCTGATGCTGATGGAAGAAGGGCTAAATGGATTAAAGCAATCCCTACCAGAAAGGTTGATGACCATGTGGTCATGAGGTTCTTGACAGAGAATATCTTCACTGGATTTAGCTGTCCACATAAACTAGTCACAGACAATGCAGCAGCCTTCAGGGCAAAGGAATTGGTGGACATGTGTGATTCAATGGGCATCAAGCTGGTTCATTCCACCTCATATTACCCTCAAGGCAATGGTCTAGCAGAATCTTCCAACAAAAGCCTGATAAGGATAATTAAACAGTTGCTGGAAGACAACAAAAAGAATTGGGATTCTAAACTCAAGTATGCACTATGGGCTGATAGAGTAACCACCAAGAAATCCACAGGGAATTCCCCATTCAAGTTGGTATATGGCACTAAAGCTGTATTCCCAATTCAATTAACCCTCCCTGTGGCAAAGTTCTTGCAAGAAGAGTGGAATGAGGAGGAGGACATGGCAAAAAGGATCACTGATTTAGCAGAGGTACATCAAATCAGAGCGCAGCTGGTTGAAAGGTCTGCAGCACATCAAAAGAAGATCAAGGAAGCTTTTGACAGAAGGACAAAAACAAACAGTTTTCAGGTTGGAGACTTGGTTCTTAAGTGGGATGCACTGAAAGAGAAGAAAGGTAACCATGGGAAGTTTGATGCTTTTAGACAGGGCCTTTTATCATTTCGCAGATCCAAGGAAACAATACCTTCATATTGCGAAGTATGGAAGGGGAGGCAGTTTTTGATGGCCCAATTAATGGGCGTTTTTTGAAAGCTTATGTTATTTAAGGTCTTTGGGCCTTAAAGTTGTAAATATGTTGTTTTATTAGTATTAGGTGTGAGCTTAATTAGACTCCATGCCCAATGGAACACTAGGAAATTTTGTTAATCTGGTTTTCACAGGGAAGGCAACGGTATACAATTTTTGAGACCTCACAGGGAGGATCTCATCCCCAGAAGGAGCCAGTGTTAGGCCTGCTACATATCTTTGATTTCTAAAGGCCGATAGTGAGCTTGGTCCATGGTCATACCCAAAAGAGACTCATAACGATCACTTTCTCTTTCCCTCGGACCACTCATTTTCCTTTCATCGGTCCTATCACAAATCGCATCCATGTGTGTATCAAGGTTGCACCCCTCGGCTTCTGCTGATGCGATATTGCGACGTGATCTATACGCAAATACCAAAAAAATACCAAAAAACCTGATTTGATGACTTTTGTTTCGCCCGATCACTCCTCCGTCATCAATCGTTGTGCCCGATTCAACGGCTCCCCGTCACGTCCAATGGAAAATCTGTGCAATCGCTTCCCCGTCGTCCAATCATCTCCGCCACGATCGGATGACATCCGCTCTCCCCATGCCCACAAATTAACATCGTGTTAATGCTCGATGGAGGGTGTTTTTCCTCTCTCGTCGCCATCATACATCGCGTGCTGAATGGGATCGCACACCGCACCCTTTTACTGCCTAACGCCAAACTCCGGTGCGATCAATACCGCCTCCCACCCGCCCGCGCCTGCCAACTTCAGTACGCTTCCGCCGCTCAATGACCGTTGGATCTGCTCACCCGAGATCCAACGGCCCCCAATCATTCCGCTTCCGCCTCCTAGTATCCCCGTGGACTCGTCCCCGTCATCTATCCCCTTAATCCGACGACCAATCTCACTCCTCCAACCGACTATTCCACCCACTGAACAGTCCACATGCCTTAACTGTTCCATGCTCTCGGAAGGATGAAGGTGACCAATTTTTAGTACCAAGTGCATTTCCTCCTCAACAACCGCATTCAACAGATAGTATGGCCGAGAAGGAAAAGGACAGAGCACGAACATGCAAATGCATTTAACAATTATGGGACTTCATCCCATATGACACTCTAGCCACCTGAGAAGACAGCAGAGCATCCGAGAAGATCAAAATCATCCACTACAGCAAGCAATCGCACTCAGACTTCATCAGGTAGTTAAAGCAATTGGTGGTTAATTATGACCCCTCCATACTTAGAATGGCTGAGTGCCTTTGTAATGAAACTCTATATATACCCAGAAACAAGATGTAATCAGGGTTGATGGTTGTTGTTTTGATGTAAGGTTCAACTTCTGGAGACTGTAACTACTTTGATACTTGCAGCGTCTCGTCTTCATTTTCAGCTAATACAAGCTTCTTTTGCTATCAATTCCTCACTTTCCATTTCTATTCTGTTCTAGGCTGTGCCTGATATGCAGTTTTCCTGGACTCTTGATGTTTATTATTAGAGGAGATGTCATCCTACCTTTGTGTTTAAATCTTGCATGTATCAGTGAATGTGTTAATCAGGTTTCTTTTCACTTAGTGACAGTGAGCTGTCATCCTGTCTGTACACTAGGGAATTAGATTTGCAGACCTCTTTACTGGTTGCAACCGACCATCACAAGGTCTTGTGCATCTGTTGGTGTGGTCAGTATTCTCCATATTCACCCAATCTCTGAACTGTGAGTAATTGGTGGTCTAAAGCCTTGTAGTCTGGGGGTGCTCACACATGTCTGGAGTTAAGCATAGTAGAAGTGGTTATTTGGCTTGAACAAGCATCATTCCTTCCATTCATCCATTTCCAACATTAAGTTGAGTTTGTAATGTTCCCGAGCATCTCCGAGCTACAACCTAGGAGTGTTTCTTGGGGTGATAATAGGACCAAAGTTCTCCTTACGGACGGATCATATTTTATGTCAGAACTTCATCAGCGAAAAGATACAACCAATTACAAGGAAGCCAGACACAGGATTGGCCAAATGTTGAAGTGTCAAAAGGCTCTTTGAACTTCAACCACATACACACATGGAAGCCACAAATAAGGAAGACACAACACTGATTCGTATATGATGAAAACCAAAAGGAAAACTCAACAAGGAAGAAAATAAAGAAAAAAGAAAGGAAACATAAAACCAAGAAACAAAATCGAAAGACAAGAGAAAAAAATGACTAAAGCAAACATGATGTAGAATCAAAACAAGGAAATGAGGATGGACTACAGAGAACGAGTGTAGAATGAGTGCAGGAAAGGGAAAGTTAACTATGCAACCAATCCTACTCCTAACCTAATAGTTAAAAGGTCAAGGTCACGTAAAATGGCATTTCCAGTGAAGCCCCCATGATTGTTTCTGACCTGAATCCACAATTATATGAATGATTAAAACAAATATATAGTAATGAGCAACAGAAGATACAAAAACTTGAAAATCCTGCATAAGAAACAGAAGGTCCTGCTTGTGGGCAGAAAGATGTGCCACAACTACTAATTTAATCCAATCCACATGCTTACCTTTTTGATGAATACCATTTTTAAACAAACCTCGAAAGCCTCTTCAGGATATGTTTTCATCTACACCGAGATTCTTAGGAAGCGCAAGGAAGGATTGAAACTTTCTTTCTACAATAGAGAATTCCAAGTGGGATTGTTCCAACCATTCAACGATTGGATCATAAAATTCATGATGGCCCTCTTGAAAGCCTCGTGATCTTTGAAAATATTAATTTTCGATTCGAGGAGCAGCATCACGATGGGAATTTGATAAGGGAAAATAGATCTGATCATTCTCGGAAGTCATGCCAAGACAGTGAGAGCCTACCATAACCATCAATGGAGGCTGAAGTCCCTCACCTGCTTGACAAAAATCTGAACAGAGAAATGTTAAACAATGAATATCAAGGAGTGTGAATCAACTTTCATTGGATGTGCTAATGGGAAAATGATAAGCTGAATGAAATTTAGCCAAGATAGAGAAATGATCAGATGAGCTAATAGAAGCATTAGATTCCTGATTTGTAATAAACATAAAAAAATCAATTTGAACAATCTTGCGAATGCTCTGAAAAATCGAAACAAGTTCCTTGCGAGCCAGATATGCCAGACCACTTTCTTCAACTAGTGACTAGTTGTACAAGCATCATAGTCATCAAAAGAGTTTAAAAGGGATGCTAGCACCACGAATGCATGAGACCAATTGAGGCATAGTGAATGGAGATGAACTTCATTCGTGTGACAACTTGTGCATTCATTATCACTCAAGGAGATTTCTAGTGAGATAAAAGGATAAAATTGCAATACAATATTCGCAAGAAGACCGGGGATCTAACCATTAAGGGAGAAATTCGATAAGTATGATTCTTGCAGGCAAAAATAGTCCTTGAGATGATCAACTTCACAATTTCATTACTTCATGAGAGATGTATGTTCCCAACCTTAGTTTTATGTGAGAGATTTGCATGAAGTCAAATGACTTGTAACAGATTCTTGAATTCGGTTAGCATTAAAGTATTGAAAATTTGAAAAATCACACTCGAAATACCAAACATTTTTAACACATAAATCCACAGTGAGTGAAACCATACATATAGACAGATTGTGTGAGAGAAACAAGATCTGATTTAGTTTGGGGGGCTTACCAGAGTCACGAGACACTGACATAACCATCAATGGAAGTTGAAGTGCCTCGACTCCCTGGCAGGTCCCGGAACTTTCCAAGTTTGTAGCATCACATTTTGAAGCTTGAACCAGATCATGCATTGTTTGAGGGTGGCTTCTGTTGCTAATTTCAAAACTTCTCTCCAAATGGAAACTATGTCTGTGAGAAGTTTCACCAATTTTTTCAGCTTCAACAACAATAAGATTACTCAATTGAAGAGGCCCTTCTGATAGCTCATTCAACGAAAAATGAATTGGTGAGATCTCATGAGCAAGAATATTTGAAGAGTTGTCTTCATGCAAAAGAAGAGATGATGAGGGGTGGGAAGAGTTTTCTATGATTTGACTGTTTTCAATTTCATCATGGACAACCTCACCACCTTGTGTCAATCGAGGAGATAACTCATTGGATGAAGAAACAAAAGAACAGGAAGTATCCTCGTCACAAGTGAATGTGTTGTGAATGGTAGGACAAAAAGGATAGTGAGGTGAAGGGGAAGTTTCGATATGAACACCTTCTTTGACTGAAGAAGATTCTAGATCCAAATTAAAATCTTCATGAGGAACCACAAGATCATATGATGTGCTTGGGCATTCTTCATGACACAAAGAAATGGAATTACCATCATTGGAATGATTACTACCCAAGCCTGGGGGTTGATTGGAAGGATTAATTGTACTGGATTTTCCACTGATATTAGAAGGTTGAGAATCGTTTAATAATGGAAACTCATTATTTTGACATGAAATATTTCAAAACATAGAGGAAAAATTGATAGTGTCCTCACCTTTCTGCTGATTTTCCTGCATAATGTGACTGCCTTGTACCTGGTCACAATTTTGAGCCAGTAGCTTGAGAACCAAGAGAATGTGAAAAATTGGCTGGTGAAGCAGATTAACCAAGCGGGTCATGGTACAAAGAGTCATGATGTGAATAAGATAGAGGATAACAAAAATATAGATCGACCTTGATATTAGAGTTGTGAATGGTGACATCCTCTTGTAGATTGGAGGAGTGAGTCTTCATTGTAGGCTTCTTGAGCCATTCTAGAATTTCCTCCATTGAAGCAGAAGAAGAAAGATAAGCTATTGTGCAATTATGGGGATGATGGCAGTCTGCTCAGCTCTGGAATTGTGCAGTTCAACTTCCCAAGGGAATAGTGACTTTGCACTATGCAGTTCCAGGTAGCAGGGTTGCATCACTGAGGGTTGAGATTGTGTAGTGCGCAGTTCATGCAGGGTCTGGTGAAAGTGAGTTGCCCAGTTGGGAGGAATTTTGAAGAAATGGCGAAGTGCGGGAGGCAGGTGAACTTGTGAGGAATTTGAAATTGTGAATGTCATCATTAATAAGAGAACAACATATTTTAAAAGATGAGGGATTATATGTTGTTTTAACATCTTTTGACCTCGACATCTACTCTCGAGGATTAGGTGTACTAGAACTGGTCCCAGAATATAGATTTGTTATTTTTCTTGAAAGGATATTTCGTGGTTTTCTTCAAAGATCTAGAAGACCGAAATAATATTTTTTATTAGGGGCCCTCGTTTTGGGGCTGGGATGGTCTCTTCATTCAACATGGTTTTTAGAGTTTAATCCTCCTACCATGAAGACCTTGCCTATTCCTATTTGGATTAGACTTCCAAAATTTCCTCTTCAATGGAGTTGGCAAGAGATCCTAGAGAACGTTGGTGACTCTCTAGGTTGCTTCATCAAAGTAGATAGAAAAGATTGACAAAATATTTCTAAGTTTCATCTGCATATGCATGGAAGTGGACTTCAGTGAAGGTTTACTAGATAAAATTGTCCTCAAGTGGGAGGATAAGGCGTGTACCCAACCATTGGACTATGAAAACATGACTTTTAGGTGTAGAAATTGCCAACATCTTAGGCACCTTGAGAATGCATGTCCCTCTTCAAAAGGGGCATTTTGTAATGAAGATCTAAAGAGAAGTTACTGTGGATGGAGAGATTTGAAGGTAGCATCAGATACGGAGATTTTTGCAAGTTAAAATAAGAACAACTCCCAACAACAAAATACATCTCCTAACAGCTAAGCCTCTCAAATTACAATGCAACCCTAGTAGCATTGGTTCACCCCTAACTAGAGGAAAGTATTTTGGCAAAGGAGAATGAGAAAACTTTAGCCATAATTGCACCTGTAATTAGTAAGCCTAAACGCAACCATAAGTTTGATTATTCAAATATTAAAAAACAACATTATCTTTAGTTGTAATAGATTGCTCACTAAAATAAATAGATGTTTTCAAAAAAAAAGACTCATGGATCATCCTAACGTTTGAAACCAGAAATATAATAAATATACTTTGATGTGTCTGATTTCATGATACAACTTGGTCTTTTAAATTAATAAAATTCAATTTTAAAAAACACAATTAATAAATAAGTATATTTTTGTATTATTTTATTAATTTAAAGATAAAATATTATAATTTCATAATGTATCAATGAAATAAAAAATAACAATCAAATAACAGTACTATTAGAAAACTAAACCCATTTCATCGAGATATGCGTTTTCAAATATATTAGGCGTTTTCATCTTAGGCTGATTGTTATTGTTTTTATTTCTAGTGGTTTGTTTTGTTTATATTTTTAGGTTAAATTTGTTTAAAATTTTATAAAGTTGTGTTAGAATTATAAATTTGAGTTTTAAATTTTATAATATTTTATTTTTAAAAAATATTTAATTAATTAATTAATTTAAAATAAAAATAATTTTTGAATAATTAAAATTAAACTTATTTTAAATAATTAAAAATCAAAATTTGATCGCAAATTGTTTTACCAGATTCCAACCCAAACGTTCCTTTAAAATTACAATAATTATACCAAGCATTTTTAGATCTTAAAATCATCTGTACAAAATCGAAATTACAATAATTATAACGGGCCTTTTAATATCTTAAAATCATCTATACAAAATCGAAATAACTCCAAAGTTTTAATATTGTCTGTACAAAGTCGAAATTTCTTAGTCATATACCATGAAATGAATGAGGAAACGCTGTTCCTATGTGTAAGGTTGTGGCTGCAATAATTACAAAGAAAACATTGTTTTATATATAAGAAAACATTGTTTTATATATAAGTTGGTGGTTGTGAGCAGGGAACAATACAGTAAAAGCTCCCTTCATATATGCAATCATGAGCGAATTAGGACACAGTATAGCGGCACGGAATTGTTGTTAAGTTGAAGGAAGTGGGATCCTGCTCACAGGTATGGCTGTAAGGGGCGTTGCCATTTCACATGATAGTTTAATCTTCTCTGTCAGGTCCACCGGATGGTTAGGAGAAGGCACCCATGCGAAATGATGAAACAGTTTAGCCACCCATGCGAAATGATGAAACAGTTTAGCCCGGGCACACGCGACGACCGGCACCAAAAGGTGCAAGCCGCAGGTCGTTTCCTCGGACATCCACATGTTGTCCGCCTTCCGATGGGAGAAACCTCTGTGGACGGAATTGATGGGGACGTTCCCAGATCTCCGGATCGTGGGTAATGGACCACATGTTCACCATGGCCGTCGTGCCCGCCGGAACGCACATCCCGTTTGCCATGAACCAATCCTCCGTGCAGAGGCGGGTCCATGATAAGAGAGGCCCCGGCGGATGCATTCTCAGAGACTCTTTCACCACCGCCTGTAGATACGGCAGCTTCTCGATGTCGGCTTCTGTTGCGCCCGACAAGCGCGTCCAGCTCTCCATGAAGTTTGCTTTGCACTTGCGGATTGAGCAACAGTTCTGCCATTGCCCATTCTGTAAGCAAAGCCGTTGTGTCTGTGCCGCGGAATATCATTTCCTGCATCAAACCAAAATAAGAGACGAATTTTTTTAATTCTAACCATAAAACTTTTAATTCTAACACAAAAATAATAATAGTTGTGTCGTGCTTAATTATGTTACCCATAGAACTGCGATCATATCATCGTCGTCGAGCTTGTCGTCTCCTCGGAGCGAAAGCAGGACATCCACAAAGTCTGAGTCGGCCGTGTCATCCCTCTGTCGGTGCTCGTCGATGATGTTCTTCACAAACGATGTAACACGCGGAACAAGCCGAGCGCAGCGGCTGTGGATTCTGAGTGGATCGAGCACTCGTAGGCATGGCAGATGATCAGCCCAGTTGAATGCTCCAAGGAGCTCGAATCCCTCATTCACCATCTCGCGAAGATTCTTCTCAGTCTCGGCATCCACCGACCGTCGACCGAAGACACTTCCCATTATATTATTAAGGGCCGCTTTCTGGAGATGTCGACGGAGCGTGACGGCGCCGCCATTAATATCAGACTCATCCCTTATGTCGGAAAGCATTGTCGTGCAGTCCACCTGACGACCGACTTCGTGGGCCGCAATTCGGCGTGGAGAGAAGAGATGAGTAGCAGAAATTCTTCGCAGGAGTCGCCAATGGTCACCGTTGGGCGCAAACCCCATCGCCCTGCCGAACATTAACTGCTGAGCGGATTGTTTGAGTGGTCGGTCTGCGAAGTGAGGGGAGCTGAGCAGGTCTCTGGCCACGTCAGGATCCGATGTAATCACGGCTGGCGTTGAGCCCAAGCTAAAGGCCATGATTTTCTTGGCACCATGGAGACGAGCCAGATACTCAAGATTTCGGTGAGCAAGTCCGACGCTCATGTCCATGAGGCTTCCGATAACGGGCCATCCTTTGGGGCCAGGAATGGCGATAGCTTTCTTGTGTCTCGCAGCAGCCCATGCACATCCTCCAGGGCTGAACCAAGAGACCATTGCACCACAAACAGCAACAATAAGCAGTCCTATATAGAGTGACCACTGCCCCACTGCAGAAACATGGTCCGTGAATTAAACTTCAAAACAAATTTATTTTTTAAGTGCGATGGTTTTGATTATTTGCTTATCTATTAAGGTTAACCATAGATAAAACAATGTATACTCACAACATTCACCTCTTAGTTATTGCGAGTAAACGAAGTTCAATACGTTGATGGTACGTAACACTATCGTGGCTTTCAAAAAGTCGCGTTAAAGACTACGGCGGTCATTAGAACGTTTCGCCGAGTCCCAAAGTGGTGCATGCGTGGGGTTGTGAAAGGACATTAAAGAGTCTCTTTCTCGTTTGGTGGAGTTGTCAAAGTGTAATAACCATACCGTATAAGTTACAGGGACATTAAGATTCTCATTTTCACTTAGCGACAACTCACAAACGTTAAATTTTGCTGTTTTTCTTGTTTGTAATTTTGTATCGTATATGATGGGTGTTTGATGTATATTATTGGTGTCTGTTATAGATTGCGTCGAGCTTTTTGCTTAATTAAATTAAGTCATTTCCTCGTTAACTGTATCGTTTTAATGCGTTCATTAAATTAAGTCATTTCCTCGTTAACTGGATCGTTTTAATGCGATATAAAGTTTAATTCATTTGATTAATAATATATGATTTTTTAAATGGTTTACTAAATTCGAATCTTGAATCTTATCATTTATTTAATATTTAATATTTAATAATATTAATATTACTAATTAAGTTTTTTCATTATCTAAAATAATTTTAATTTAATAAAATGATTTTAAATAATTTTATTATTATTTTAAATAAATTAAAATATTTAATTAAATTAATGGTATATATTTCAAAACCAAGAATAAGAAAATTTTAATTATTATAAAAAATATTAATATAATAAATGTCTAAAATATATTTAATAAAAATAACTCAATACAATAATAATTTATAAAATAAGAGTATTATATCATGAATCATATAATGTGAGTAAATAATATTTATTAAAAATTAAAAAAACAATATATATGTTAATTTAATAAATCCAAATCAAGAAATAATTATTAAAATAAAATTATTATATAATATTATAAATGGATTTAATTGTTAAATGACATGTTTTATCATAAATAATTACATATTCAAGTTTTAAAAAAATAAACTAGAAATTCAAATAAAAAACAACAATAATCAAATTATTATTTTGAGTTAAATTTCTTTTTACCACAAATAAATAAATCATACACTCATTTAGTTTCATATATATATATATATAGATTAAAACTTGAACTATTTTTCATTATATATAAAATTAAAAATAAAAAATTATAATTATAATAGAAATATGAATCCTATCCAATTAGATTAAGGAAATTAAAAATCAATTTATAAAAAAATTATAATAACACATATATCTATAAATATAAATATAAATATAAATTAAATTAAATTAAAGGAAAATTATAAAAATTAAACAAAATAATTATACAAAAATTGAATCATAAAAGTAGATAATATGATAACTCTATATAATAATAGATACAATAAAATTAATAATTAAGGAAAAGTAAAAAAAAAAAAATAGAAGACGAAAACATATATCATTAAAGAGAACATAGATAAACATGAAGACTAAAACCATAATAAATATGAATATGAAGACTATTACAAAAATACAAGGTTAAGGAAAAATAAAGTAAATGGCATAATATTAAAAGCTTTTTTATAGGTATTTTTCCAGTAAAATTAAGGATATAAAATTAAATTGAAATGTCATTTTGTAACTTTTGGGGTGTTTCTCTTTTTACTAAATTTTTTTATTAAAGATGCAATGAGGGTTATCAAAAAAAACATATGGACCAAGAATTTTGTAGAATCACTTGAGAGTTACTTGGGATTTATCATTTCTAAATTCCAATGAGAAATATATGAATAAATCTATGATGTAGATATGTCTTCCCTCCTCTATTCTGTTGTAACCAACCAATTTATTTATGGAAGATCATGAAAACCAAGTCATCATTTCTTCCCCTTTTCTATCTAGGATTTTGATTAGATTCATGGACAATATGTTTATTATCTTAACGTGTGGCCATGAAAATTTGGATGTATTTAAGGATTACCTTAATATAATTATGCTAGGTATGGACACCATTTTTATCTACATGTAGTATGGAGAAAATTTCTTTTCCATAAATAGGGTTTAGCAAGTTCTTCCCTTCAAGTTGGCTTCTTGAAAAGGCATGTAGCCTTTCCTTTTTCATTAAAAATACACCATGCCATGGCTTGAGGCATCACACCTAAAAACAAAGCTTTTTGTAGAGTGAGTTGTCGCTAGGATAAGAATTATACATATAAGTTCTTTACATTTTTCCAAGGATTTGGCTTCTTGTTGAGTCCAAGAAAATGACTCCTTCCTTAATGGTTTTGTTAGAGGTGATGATATTTGACCATAATTATTGATAAACTTATATTAATAGTCTATCTATACTAAAAATCCTCTAATTTCCTTCATGTTTTCAGGGATTGGCTATTCCATCACATCTTTAAGTTTTTTTGTTGTCCATATTGAGACCTTCATGAGATACACTATGACACAAGTATGCATCTTCTTCAACTTGAAAGAAAAAATTAGAAGGTTTTGCATATAGTTTTTTCTCCTACAATAGTTTTAAGAAACTATTAGTGTCCTGCAAATGTTTCTCCTAAGATTTCTATTTATTACTATGTCAACAAAAAATAATAACACAAATCTTATAAGGAAGGGTTTGAAAATAGAATTCATCGAGCTATGAGATGTTGAAGGTGAATTAGTAAGTCAAAATGACATAGAAAAAAACACATATTAACCTTCTGTTAACAGGGATAAATCATTTTTTACTGTCTCAAGGGGATCTCTTGAGTATGAATCCCTAATTAGGTTTCACACCATTTGGGATGAGAGTCCCGTCTAGTTTTTCAACCTAGGTTCGTTTTTATGCTTTTGCAAATGTTAGAATTTTGGATGAATGAGGTATGAAAGGAAAATACAAATTAAGCCCTTGATGGAATGCAAGTAAAATCATCTTCATTGAAAATAGTGTAAATGAATTTGTACAATAAATGTTGCAAAAGATTTATAATAAACATCTATCTCAAAGAAAGAATGAAAACAATTTCTAATTAAGATAAATTATGGCTAAAGTATACTAGTTATCAATTGTGAAACATTTTACAATCAATAACCAACATAAAAACATGTAAAAACCAGCAAGAATTATTTACAATTATAAGATTTTACAACTAAGAAAATATTTCATTAGCCTACTATAAATATAAAGCAATCATATATTAACGAATACTAATAATGAAAGTTATTATAGCACTCGATAAAATATGATAAAAAATCATTTCCGTGGCCCTTCAGGCTTCTAAAAAGTAGAGATGAACATTAAATTCCAAAACATAAAGTGTCTTAAAAATTCCCAATAGTGGGAGTGGATGATGTCGAAAACTAGTACTCAAGGTAATTACAAGCTTCTTCCTTTCAAAATCCTCCAAGTGTCCAAAAACTAAGATCTTTTTCTTCTTACTTGAGGGTTATATTTATACAAAAGTGAGGTGACTTTTCACCTAACCTCATCTCTAATTTCTAATTAATTATATTCTAATTTTGTTTATTTTACAGAGTTACATTAAAATTCCAAAATACTCTTGAATAAAATAAACATCTAACTTGAGCCCAACCCAAAAATCGACAAGTGTTGGACTTATATTTGTAACTCTTGGGTCATATGAATGTGCGCCAAGCCTTATAGTTTGCTGCAATAGATGAAAAATTTCTTGAAATTAAACCTTCATTGATGACTTCGTATTCATGTGTATTTGGAACCATCATTTTCAGGTAAGCTTAGATTATGTGAAATAACAAAATGAGCATGATATGTAGGTTAGTGGAATCCGCCAAATGTTGTGCTAATGCCTCTTTGGTTATATTTGTATCTTTTTTAGTGAATGCCAACAATCATGGAAGAACTATTGCCTATATGTCATGTTCCATATCCTGCTCAAGTATCACCTCTCCTAAGGCTCTGATGGAGTCTAACTTGTGAGATTTTATTACTCTCTCCATCATGATGTGATGTTGTTGATAGGTGTTCATATTTTCATCACATATTTTTCAAGTTTTTCTTGTGTTTGGATGGTGAGTATGATTTCAGCTTTAACTCTTTCCCAACTTAGTTCATTTTTTCTTGGAAATGACTCTAGTGAATCGAGGCATTCCATACTCTATGCATGCATCATATCAATGGCCAACAAGGTGTATTTGAGTTGCACATATTTCCCTTTAACCACACTTCAAATTAAGATGAGTATGGAAACTACCTTCTAGAGTTTTTCAAGTTCTTAGTGCAATTGCTTCATAATGTCCTTGAGTGATTTATTCACCACCAATACTGCACATTGATAATATTTATCATAAGAGATTGAATCTGATAAAGCCTAGCTTTCCATTTGTAGCCTTTCAATTTCTCGATGTTCTTTATTTAAGCTCTTATCTTGATCTTTTACCTTTTCCATAAAATGTTCAATATTCCTCTCCATTGCTAGGGAAAAGGCACAAGGGCTTCACTTGTGGAGCAATACCATACCACATGGGTTCATATTGGGTGATATTTATTGATGAGAAACTAACATAGTATATTGGGGGATATATAGGGGGTAGAGGCATTTTATATTGGTAGGTATAAAAAATGGAGCCCAAAGTTAATGGAAAAATATAAAGGGGTATAAAAAATGTTAATGAAAAATGGATACCTACAATATCTAGTGAAAGTAGGGGTTTTTAAATTGAGAAGGTGTATTGGGTTTGTATTGGTAGGGGGTTAAATAATGTGATTTTTAGAGGTATTTTCCAATATGTAATCAAATTAAGGGTATTATTTAATATGCCATGAACGCACGTGATATGTTAGAGGTTCATTGAGTGAAGCCCCCGTGGGAAAAGGTTGTCCTGGCTAAGGCTATGTCCAATGGATTATCTAAAGTGTTAGATACTATGTTTCTTTACATGGTCACCGAGATGGGATTTGCTAGCTCTCGAGCCCAATATTTACTCCTTTCTTGGACAATCTGATGGGTATCCTTGCCAAAGAAGAAACTTGCCAATTTCTTAACCCGATTGTCATCACTGAAAATGATTCCCATATTCCCAATCAAAAAATGGCCTATTGTTAATGATGTGGAACATAAGGTTGACAGGTCAATATTTGTGCTAGGAAAATTATTGTTGTCTAATTTTTGGGCTTTTGGTCCTTATTTTTATTTCAACCTCATTTCATCTCCGAATTGTTTTTAAGTAAACTTGTTGTCGACCATTCTTCAGTGTCTCTTGACTCATTTATGTCAGCCTTACCTGGTCTGTCAAGTCATCTTCAGTATCACATAAGCTACATAGTCCTTCACTCGTGCTGGTTAAGAAGGTACCTATTGACTTCTTATTGGTGGGTCTAATCTTATTGACTCTGGAAAATTGCTCTAAGAGTAGACCTAGGGTCACACCCTGACCCTATTTACATCATTGTTATGTGACCTTGTGCTCAACATTGATCAATATTATGGGTCTTTGACTGAGTGGTTTCCCTTGTGTTTGATGTCAACTTACATTATCACACATTGGTATTAGTGCAGTACCTTGGTTTCCATTTAACCATATTGGTGGATCCCTCACCTCTGTGTCAGCTTTCATTATTGGTTGGTTTAAAGGATTTCTTTTGTGTGCTAGCCACATCTTGTGTACATCAGAAATATACTTCGGAATGGTTACTTCATCTCTCTTCATCCGAGTTCTTCCAAAATATTGGCCTGCAGGTTACACTTGCATTGGTTGATTTGGGATGCCTTTATGCCTTCCTTCGAACAAATATTCTCCCATCGAATTCAACTCATTTCTCAAGGAATAAGGTATAGAGTCTTTTTTTTTTTTTTTTCCAGTAGTCATCAATGGCAGACTTCTTCGCTATCGACAGTGAGAAAACATCAATGTATCCTAATTGGTAGACTCTTTCAAGTGTTCAACTTCAACACATTTATTCACAGTTGTTAGATTGTACTAGGGTACTTTGACACTCATTATCATTATTGGTGAGTTGTCTCATTTTTGTTAACAGTATGTATCAATGTCAGGTAATCAAACAATTTCTCACATGGTCAGCTTCAGCTCATTTATTCCATAGTGTAGAAATGTACCATTTGCGTTTGGTGAAGACCTCAGGTTGTGTAAGTATTTTCGTTCACTTGACAACTCCTTCAGTTTTCTACCAGTGACACCTCCCACCTTTATATGTTGCAATTCTTCACAACAACATATTATATGTTGACAACTAAGTTTATGCAGTACCACTATGCTACCTATATGACTTGGTACTTTTATGAGGCCAATTATGCACCATCATTGATCAGACAATATTCTAGAATCATTGATCAACTATTCTTCTATATGTGATATTGAGACATAGCTTCGTTGTGTTCCTTTGTGGCTATGATCAAATGATCCATTATGTATTCTACAACTCTTTTTGTTCACTTATGTATACATTCTGGATCCGCTTTATACTTGATCAATGGACATGCTTTATTACTTCTAAGCATGGTTATACCTACCTCGGACATGTGTTTTCTTTCTGACTCCTTCCACAAGTATTCGATTAGCTGGAATCCGGTGATTTCCTCTTGGGTTCTCGAATGAATCCTCTCTCTATACTTAATATATTTAGGTCATCAGGTACCCCTTCTGAACTCATATAATAGGGGACATCTGTTATAGCATCATTTAACACTCCTATACACTTGATTCTCTTATATGGCCTTGGGCAATATTTTCCCATGCAGACTTGATCATATATTAAAAAAAATTATTTCAAATTCCATACACAAATCTGCCCACACTAAACCATGTACATACACAGTTCCTATAACACTATACCCGCATATACCTTTTAAAATATGAAAAAATAAAATAAATTCTATTTTTCGGGCAAGGTTCACGGGTTTTTCCGAGAGGCCACCTATAGGAGCTCATGGAATAACTAAATTAACTAATTTCAAGTGGTACATATACACCCCTTGGCTAGGCCTAAAAAACATAAGAGAAGGGATATCGACATTATACCCATTTTTCTCCTAAATCAAGTCTGATTTTCCCATGCCTCATGCACTCCCAGTCTCTATGGAAACCTTGGTTTCCTTTGAATGCATATGTTCATCATCTTTATAGATTCCCCTTGCACTTATTAGAGAGGTTGTATTTGGGGCTCAGGCTAGATGGATCTGGAGGAAGGCTTCATCGGTACTTTGGCTTGGATCAGGTTCTACCTTTCTTGTAACTATTGTTGTTAATCAATAAAGAAGCTCATGTCTTGTTCCTGATATGTTATTGTCTCATGAATATAGTTGATATGCTTATATGTTATGATCTAACATATCTTTTATGTATTCACATTGAATTATCTATCATGTATATGCTTTTGTGAATTGACTAGGTCTATTCGTTATGGAAGAAGCATAGGGTTTGGACACTATGGGAACATCATCAAACATAGGACCTCCAGGTGTGTTTCCAAACCTACGTTTAGTAATTCATATGTCTGGCACGCTTGCTTGACTGCTCTTCGTTGATTATTTTGTTTTGCTCCATTGAGGTTGTCAACCCTTAAGCTCTTAACCTTATGTTGTTTCAAGTCTCATGCAATTATGATTGTGGTCATCTTCTCATTATTTCATTATTGTAAAAGGTCTCAATTTTTTTGTCCCTATCTTCTCTAGGATTATTTTGATTAAAAAGATGTGATGTTGATATTTTTTTGTCATAAAAAGTTTCTCCTATACTTGTGGCCTTTAATAAAATCCCAATATCTATGCATCATTACAGTTTGATCCTCACCTTATGCTTATTTAAAGGGATTCCTAACATAAAAATAAGGGTATTCTTAAAGTGCCACAACAAAATTTACTAAATGTTATGTTTTTAACAAAAAGGGGTGTGTATAGGTGGACCATTAGGAATCTTTACATTGTCGTCCAAGTGCTCTTTGCAAAGTTCATGTTATATTCAAACCTCGCTCTTGCTATATTCATCACTTATTGCCCGAAACCGTAAGGAGTGTCTATAGCTGGACCATTGTGCATCTTTACATCGCCATTCATGTCCTCTTTGTCAAATTTCATGTTATATTCATCACCTTGTCCTTCCTATATTCATCACTAATTGCCAAAAATATTAGAAAGCATTGTGACTCTTGATTCGATCTAGATCTATAGTTTTTAAAAGAAATACTATGGTGCCTTTAGTTCTTTCTTACATTACAAAGTTTCTTTCACATTCACGCACCAAGAGTGACCCATGTCATAGGTCCCAAAGCCCTCCACTACATATGTGTTCTTGTCATCAAATTAGGTGAGTCATAAGAATAATATATGTGGACCATGCTCTTTTTGCACCATCGATGTGGGATAAATGATATAAAATAGTTCTTTTCATTTTAGAAATAATAATTTACAACTAATCCCTACCTAGGGTTTGTATGGCTATTGAATCCACATCACTCAAGGCCCACAACCACCAACAGTGGCCACGTATTATGAAGTTATGATGGAAAAAATAATTTAATATATACATAGTGACTCATCAAGTTGCATTCCATGTGGGATTTTGGATTTTAATTTTATTTAAAATAAAAAGAGCTAATTATGTAGAGGTTCTACCTTGCCAACCAAAAATAATACAAATGACATGATTCAATTGAAATCTAGCTTCCTTTCCATTAAATTCTTGCAAGCTTCTAGATGGGTTCTGGTGAAGATGAAATGTAATAGGGATTTGAATAGTACATGATGAGAAAACATAGGCCTTTGAGTTGGACCACGATGATAAACAAGATCAATGGAAAGGTTATTTTCAAATGACATATGGTCATGTGATACATAGAATATGAAGCCAAAATTGATGAGAATTGAGTAGGATACTAGGAGATTATGCCTGTAGACAACCTTTTACTCCCTCTCTACTTCTCCCACATAGGGGTTGAAGAAAATTAAAGCCTGAAAGTAATGCTAGGACAAAGAGGCCAATAAGGATCGATATTATATTTATTATGGAACTTTGGATGCACATTTTGATTGGCATTGGTTTCCAATGATATACGTATGGTTGTAAAAACATATGTTGTCCATGATTAATTTCATTACATAAATACATCATGAGTGCAAACATAGAGAAATAGACGATGACATCGAATCCATGGTTGTGTTACATCCTTCAAATAAGCATGCCTTTTATTTTGGTAAACTCACGATGGAGGACGAATGTTCCAATTGTTTTTAACTTTGGAACTGGTTCATGGAAGACAACCTTAGCAAATAATATAATACTTTCCACTTCAGAGCTGTGTTGGATAACACTTTGTAGACTACTTCACTGCATAATACAATTATGTTAAAAATGGCGACACCTCTTTTAGTTTAAAAGACAGAGTACACCAGAACACCAGGAAAATTAAAAACCAAGAAAATTCATGATAAAGAAACTGAGATCATAGAGACATGGGTCGCAAATAAAAAAATAACGAACTAATGGTGATCAATTATTAAATTCTTACAATATCTATGACACAAAGCTTCCCATTGGAAGAGAATGACAACACATATGGACTGGTAAAGATAAAATAGAATGTGGTATTCCTACTACATCAAAGGGGAAGATGATTAACCTAAGTTTATTAAAACATATAAATTTTGGCTCATTGATTTTCATTCCATGTGATGAATTCGTTACATGGAGTGGCTTCCCACTTGTTAATAAGGGAAAAGGGAGAATGTACTCCATATATATATATATATATATATATATATATATATATATATATATATATATACTTCGTTCAATAAGTGCATGGAACAAACACATATGTATCAAATAATCAAGTTTTAAAGAAATTTTGATTAAGGCAGAGCAGTTTCCCAAAGAGTTCAACAAATGCAATTGTTTGATATTCATCCGACGATAACTTAATAATGATTGAGACCACCAGTCTTCCTGAGGAGATCTATAAAATGAAGCATTCTACTAAAAGCAAAGGATTCCTTCTTAGCACACCTAGATGTTGCCCATGAGTGAGTGAGGGTGACCAATAGTAAGGATTTGTTTGTTATATTCCTAATTTCCATCCTTGTACAATTAACTTCTATTTATGTGATGCAATTTCCAGGTTTACAGGACGTCTCTTTTGAGTGCCTCCTAGAAAGTGATTGCATAGCTCCACCATTTTATAGTCAGGAGAAGGAAAGAATGTTCTTGCATTTGTTTCATTGTTTTACCACTTAAATTGGTGCAGAGTTCATGATTATTATGTACGATCAAAATCAAGAATGTTCTTGCATTTGTTTCATTGTTTTACCACTTAAATTGGTACAGAGTTCATGATTATTATGTAGGATCAAAATCTTGTTGGTCACTGTCAACTAGTTTAAAACTGTGTAACACCTTCCACTTCTCCACATGTTTCAGCCTAAAGAAATGTACTTGAGAATGTAATAAAATAAATAAATTTCCTTGCTAATCAATTTACTCTTTTATGGTCTTTGGCAACTGGGCTAATGCTCTCTTATTAATTTCCAGACTTTACCTTTGTATAAATGTTTTAATTTATTTTCGATAGTTGTAAAATTTTAATTTTATGTGTTTTCTTTGCTTTTATGTAAATTATGCTATTTTTACCATGTTTTAATATTTCTCACGGTAACCCTAATTTCTATAAATAATGTTTACTAATCTCCTAACTTTTAGTTTGTTTAAAATTTACTTTAGTTAGTCGTCTTTTGATTTTTTTATGTTTTCTATCTTGTTTCATTTATGTATGTATTTTATTTATGTTCAATTTTAATGGTTTCTTTTCATTTGGTACTTGTCCTTTTAACATTTAGATGTTGTATAAAATAAATCTTAATCATTAGATAACTAAATCATACATTTCACATAATGAATAAAGGTTTCATTTTTATAAGATAAATACATATATAACAATTTAACTATATGATTAAAGAGTTAATTACATAAGTTTTGTGTAGTTTAATGGTAAAGTTAAAAGTCATGCAACTTGGTTGTCATAGTTTCAGTTCCCACTCAGTTCATTTTGTTTAACTAGAATTACATAACAAAGGGGTTAATAATGCTCTTTAACAATTATATTTAATTGTTGTATAAATAGGTATTATACACTTCACTTCTTTATTTATGGACTTAATGTTTGACATTAATAAGAATGTTGTTGTTTGTTTATTTTCTCATTCATAAAGGCATTATAGTCATTTTTTTCTTTAATTTATAAGTTTCTTATAGCCGAGTCACTACAGTAATCTAAGGTCCAAACCTTAGCGAACCGATTGATTTTCTACCTTTTATGCAATTTTTTGTTTAGGATTAGGATTTTTCTTTATTTTCTTTTCTTTTGACCGTGAGGGTTGCTAGTTGCAGTATTCTTCCTCACCAGCTATAACTCCTTGAAAATTAAGTAGATTGAGTTGTGCTACTATTAGCATGGACTCAATTATGACTTTAGGAGCTATTGATGGTGCTGGAAACCCATCAAACAAGGGGATATCCATGATATAAAGTCCCAGTTAGACCTCACACCATTTGGTATAGGAGTCCCATCCAGTATAAAGGCCCAGTTGCCAAATACTCAAATATCTTCCTTGGCTACAGCTGTTAGCACAAGAGAGTGATGCAATGGTATCTTCGAACAATAAGGTAAGTTTTCCTGGTGATAATGCACCACAACTGTGTCAAGGTTCTCTTACTGCAAAAGGGTGGAGAAAATCAGGACTCTAAGTGAGAGGTAATAGTACCACCTAGGAAGAGACACACACGAACGAGGAAGGTTTGGCCAGCATCCAGCTGAATAGTCCACAATGGATGAGGCAGTCATTAAAACCAAAGTACTGGGAAAGATCCATCAACCATCCAATGAAATGGTCCACAATGGATGTGACAGTCATTTGAACCAATGAGCGAGAAAGGTCTGTCTAGTATCCTGCGGAGTAGTCCACAAGGATGAGAAAATAGTGATAACCAATACATCACATTCCCAGCAAGGTGCTAAAACAACCAAAATAGTTCAACTATCTTAGTACATGTGAAACAAACATGAATTAAAAATGCTCAAAGAATAGTCTTACAAACATCCACAAGTCATGCATGGAAATGTGTTAGCTTGACCAGGGTGCTATATTAAGAAAAAGTTCCAAGAAACATATTTAAATCATACATGACTAGCCTCAGTAGTGGGACATTGAAACCACTCCTCACTCCTCAAAGAGCTTACTGAAACTCTCTATGATTTGTGGGAGTAGCCAAGGTGAAAAGTTCTTTTCTCGTACAATGAGGGGGTATATATAAACAAGGGGTGATGCTTGACCCTTGTGACTCTTCAACTACCCTCATGACTGGTCAACATCCTATGAATTTTTAACTGACACGACTCTTCATATTCATGCATGTCCATTGGACTTCCACTTTGCATTACATTCGATTTACAATAGACATGGCCCATAATAGTGATGTGGCCTTTGACAACCCATGACACGACTTGACATGATACTGTTGACATGGACTATCTTGCTGAGGTGGAAATGTCAAGCCACTGTTGCTACTGAGTGATGGATGTGTTCTTAGATGCACTTTCTCTTCTCCTCTGCATAGCTTGATGATGCAAGGTATTAAATGATCTTTAGTCTTTAGAGGTGGTTGCATGCATGTGTTCCCTTTGCTTGTGCTTGACAAGCTTCTTTTTCCATCCAATTGTAAATGAGTATTCTAGAATGTTTGCTCCTCCTCCTTCTTCATCATCTCTTCATGATCTGGCAATGTACCTATTCCTGCAATTCACTCATGACGGGATGACATCAAACCTAAAAACTCCCTAGTCTAAGATGATGCACTGTTATCCATGGACTAAGTCGAGGACAGGTGATAGGATGGAAAAGAGGGCCTATTAACTATGCATTACACAATTCCAGTTGATAGGGAGGGAGATTGGTCACTAAGATTGCGTAGAGTGCAACTGAGGCTTAGTTGAGGAACTCCTGAGAACAACCTTCATTGTCAAGGAAAATTACGCAGAGGCCATTAGGAGACAATATTGCAGAGTTGAGACCATTAGTGGATGTTACAAGATGGGGCCCTAGGAGGAAGGTCTATGTAGTTTTTAGAGGCAAGGCAGGACTAGGCAGCAAAGGGACCTAGGAGGACAGATTTGTGCAGTTCTTAAGGTTAGTGAGTCCCGACTAAGGGAGGAAACTCCAGGGACACTTTTACGTAGTTATGGGAGGCAAGGCAGGCTTGGTTCTTTTCACATTGTAGGGTTCTTACAAGTAAGGAGGAAGCTTGATGATTGATCTTAAGAAATGTGTAATTCGGGTCAGGCTAGGAGAATATACTTCACAATTTTGGGGATGAAGGCAAACTTCTCATCTCTAGAATTGCGTAGTGCAACTTCCCTGGGGGATAACGATTGCACACTGCACAGTTCCATGCAATAGGGTTAAATCACTGAGGGCTGACACTGCACAATACGTAGTTTATTTGAGGTCCGGTGAAAGTTAGTTTCCGAGTCGAGAAGATTTTCAGAAAAACGGCTAAGTGTGGGAGGCAGGTGAACTTGTGAGGAACTTGAAATTGTGATCACACACTTAGCGTAATTCGTCGACACAACAACACAAACCACTAAAAAAACAAGACAAAATATTACCCTCTGTGAGACTGTCCTAAAATAAAAAGCAACAAGTGCGACACTTGAGATTGACTTAGGACGATTGTGATGACACTTGTGCAACAATGCTTAAAACTTTGTGTATGAGTGCGACAGGTGTTTACATGGCTAGGAAAATTTCTATACACAAAGACCAACCTTCGAGGTCATCCAAAAGGCTTGCAAATGTGCCATGACAACAAAAGATGCCAAAAGATGATAATTGATCCAATAAGTGAGAGGGCGTAAGACACTTAGAGGAAACACATGGAATGACTTTCAATGCTTGCAACCATGCATGTCATTGAAGACATAATGATATGACAATGATAAATGGTCTTTCAAGCTAAACTAAGAGGTGTATTTTAAAATATGGACTTTGTTTTCCATACCTACCCTCCAAAGGGTTATGCATGAGATGGAGTTTTCATGTGGTCTCGATTTTCTATCATACCTTGGGTTCCTTGGCCTCCTTATATTTTATCCTCAACTCCTTGAGATTCATATAACATGTCATCCATCTCCATGGCCACTGAGAGATAAAATTGTGCAGTTTAAGTGGGCAGTGGCTGTTGTGGGATGAGGCCCTGGGAGGACACATCTGCATAGTTTTAGGAGGCAAGGTAGATTGGGCAGCTGAGATTCCTGAGGGACAAAAATGTATAGTTTCTGGAGAAGGTGGATCCTAGTTGAGGGAAGGAAACTGGAGGAAACAGTTGCGCAGTTTTGGTTGCCAAGGGAGGCTGGGCTTTCTACGCATTGTGTAGTTCTAGTAAGCAAGGGAAACTTTTGAGGGTTGCAGATGCGAAGTGCACAATTCAAGAAAGTTAGATGAGGCTAGGTTGCTAGGGAAACTCTTAAATTTGGCTAACAGTGGGATCAGTGGAACCAATGTGAAGAGTGATAGAACTTGACTATGATCACACACTTTAACAGTTAATGATACAACATATACCATTCATAACATATAAAAACATACTTCGCTTAATTCAACAACTTTCATGGCAGCTTACAACAAGTGTGGCTCTAATGATAGACTTTGGGAGGATAAAGGTGACACTTATTCAAGAGTGCAAAATATGTCTATGTGATGAGAACAATCCATTCTCACAACTATTTCCCCTTGAGGCAAAACAAACTTCCCTTTGTACAACAACCGATAATCCCCATGCCCAAAGATGACACATATTATATAAAGATAAAAGGGTGAACGACTCTTAATATTGAAGAAGGGAACTTGAGATAATCAACTTACCAATAAGTCACTAAGGAATAATCGATCACAAGATCTACAGTAGGCTCCAAAATTCAAGTATAGACCAAAATTTTGGAGGGTTTTGCAGCGGCTACAACACTTGGTGGCACACTCGTTGAATTTTAGATTCTCTATCTTGGTTCATTTTTAGTGAAGGGCCTTGGTCCTTTAGGGAGTATTGATTCATCATGTAGATTACTTTGGATTCCCCACTTACCCATGGACGGACATGGTCCCATTTGTACCTTCTCAATTGAACACAACTTAAGATTCAACCAGATCACAATGTTTCGAATTGGGAGGGTAGTTTATCTCACGAGCTTAAGAGTTTCAAAGTATAGTTTTTCATCTCTAGTGTTGCTCTGTTGACAGTAGGCCTAGACAATACCCTGACGAAGTCACACAAGAACACAGACATTGCTCCACTACCAGTGAGCCTGGACAATACCCCGGTGGAGTTACTCGATTTACCTCTCTGCGCACGAAGCCTTTCTCTTCTTTCGCCTTCATTTATTTATTAAAGAGAACTGTGCATTGACACTTATCTATTTGGGGTGGAAGAGGGATCCCGACTTATTGAGAGTAGGAGAGGTTGTTCCTTTAGAGAAGAATATAAAGAACTCTAATTTAGGTTTTCTCATTTAGATTTTCCCATTCTCCATTTCTACTAGTTGGATAAGCTTGAAAACACCAAAGTAGAAAACTGAGTATAAGCATGATGTTCCCAGAGTGGGCACAAGTCCATGGTTGGACCTGTTAGCCCTGCTACATATCTTTGATTTCTAAAGGCCGGAAGTGAGCTTGGTCAATGGTCATACCCAAAAGAGACTCATAACGGTCACTTTCTCTTTCCCTAGCATCGCTCATTTTCCTTTCATCGGTCCTATTGCAAATCGCATCCATGTGTGTATTAAGGTTGCGCCCCTCGGCTTCTGCCAATGCGATATTGCAATGCGATCTATACGCAAATACCAAAAAAATACCAAAAAACCCGATCTGATGACTTCTATTTCGCCCGATCACCCCTCCGTCATCAATCGCCGCGCCCGAATCAATGGCTCCCCGTCACATCCAATGGAAAATCTGTGTGATCACTTCCCCATTGTCTGATCATCTCCGCCGTGATCATACAACATCTACTCTCCTCGTGCCTACAAATTAACGTCACGTTAACGCATGATGGAGGGTGGTTTTCCTCTCTCCTCGCCACCACGCGTTGCATGCTTAATGGGATCGCACACCGCACCCTTTTACCGCCTAACACCAAACCCCTGTGCGATCAATACCACCTACCACCCGCCCGTGCCTACCAACTTTCATACGCTTCTGCCGCTCGACGACCATTGGATCTGCTCACTCGAGATCCAACAGCCCCTGATCATTCCGCTCCAGCCTCCTGTGATATCCCTGTGGAATCATCCCTGTCGTTTATCCCCTTAATCCGACAGCCAGTATCGCTCCTCCAACTGACTATTCCACCCACTGCACAGTCCACATGCCTTAACCGTTCCATGCTCCCGGTAGGATGAAGGTGACCAATTTTCAGTACCAGGTGCATTTCCTCCTCAACAACTGCATTTAACAGACAGTATGGACGAGAAGGAAAAGGACAGAGCACAAACAGGAAAATGCATTTAATAGTTATGGTACTTCATCCCATACGACACTCCAGCCACCTGAGAAGATAGCAGAGCACCCGAGAAGATCAATTTCATCCACTACAAAAAGAAATCGTACTCAGACTCCATCTGGCAGTTAAAGCGGTTGGTGGTTAATTATGACCCCTCCATACTTAGAATGGTCGAGTGCCTTTGTAATGAAACTCTATGTATACCTAGAAACAATATGTAATCAGGGTTGATGGTTCTTGTTTTGATGTAAGGTTCAACTTTCTGGAGAATGTAACTACTTTGATACTTGTAGCGTCTCGTCTTCATTTTCAACTAATACAAGCTTCTTTTGTTGTCAATTGCTCACTTTCCATTTCTATTCTGTTTTAGGCTGTGCCTGATATGTAGTTTTCCTGAAATCTTGATGTTTAGCATTAGAGGAGCTGTCATCCTACCTCTGTGTTTAAATCTTGCATGTATCAGTGAATGTGTTAATCAGGTTTCTTTTCACTTAGTGACAAAGAGCTATCATCCTGTCTGTACACTAGGGAATTAGATTTGCAGACCTCTTTACTGGTTGCAACCGACCATCACAAGGTCTTGTGCATCTGCTGGTGTGGTCAGTATTCTCCATATTCACCCAATCTCTGAACTGTGAGTAATTGGTGGTCTAAAGCCTTGTAGTCTGGGGGTGTTCACGCATGTCTGGAGTTAAGCATAGTAGAAGTGGTTATCTGGCTTGAACAAGCATCATTCCTTCCATTCATCCATTTCCAACATTAAGTTGAGTTTGTAATGTTCCCGAGCATCTCTGAGCTACAACCTAGGAGAGTTTCTTGGGGTGATAACATTAGTTGGCGCCGTTGCCGGGGAGAGGAGATTGAAGCTCAGCTTCCCTAGCAGAATGACACAGATCCAACTTTGATGATAGAAAAAGTCTGGACACATTTTTGGTTGTAATCATCTATCTAGCGACTCTATGGGAGAACCAACCTAGTGGCGACTCCAAATTCCAGTTCTGGCTCAGTTTGTGAGGCATACCCGGAGAAATCCTCAGAATTCACCAGCTGGCCCAGTGCCTGACCCTAAAAAGATTGCTAAGCAAAGGAAAACATCACAGAAAGGAGCATCAGGATCAGGTAAGCCTAAGAAATATTATGTATCTCTGCAAGAGAATATTATAGCTGAGAATATACCGTTTGAAGATATAAAGCCTAACATTGTTAGTGAAGAAATACCTTCAGAGATTCATAAAGCTCCTTGTTCATTTAGTTCCCCTTTGGATCTCAGTCCAAAGAAGGCCTCCCATACAGTCCATAATATTCCTTTACCCCTGCCATCTATTTCACTGCTCCCTACCATCCAATCTACCAGTATCCTTCCACCTACCCCAGTCATGGCAGGTCAGCAAGCTCCCACAAAGATGGAAAGAATCATAGTAGCTAGGTATGGAACCTTGGTCTTGCCTGTTCCTCTGAATTCCATGCCTGTAGGAGAGTATCAGAAATACATGCCTAAATTCACTGGTACAAAAGGAGTAACAACCAAAGAACACCTTGAATCTTTTTATAGTTATGCTGATAACCTGGATATCAGTGAGGATGATGTGTGGATGAGAGTATTTGTCCGAAGCCTTGATGGAGAGGCTAGAAAGTGGTTCAGAGAATTGACCCCTATGTCTATAACAGACATTCAAGCTTTAGATGATGTATTTTTGAAGCATTGGGGTGACAAGAAAGACCTGCTCTATTACCATACAGATTTTGGAAACCTCAAGAGGGAGAATGGGGAATCATTGCCTAATTTTAATAAAAGATTCAATCGCATGTATAGTAAGATACCAGCTAAAGTAAAGCCTACCCCCACCTCTGCAAACTCACCTATGCCAATGCTTTTGACTCAGATTTTTTCCTACTTTTGAGAGAAAGAAGATGTGCCACTATAGCTGAAATGCAAGATGCAGCCCTTGAGGTGGAGCCTAATATCATGGCTGCAGAAAAGCTCAAACGTCATGCTGATAGAAGGAGGTAGAGAGCTTCATCTGCTTCATCTTCAAAACCAAAATTAGATAAAATGACTAAAATGATATAGTCATTGGCTGCTGAGATATCTAAGATGAAAGTTGAGCAGAACTCTAGGAAGGCAAGGCTTCCAAACGCATTTGCTCCAAGAACCCCAAATCCATTCAGAAGAGAAAATGAGCAATTGAAAATCATTCAGAGGGGTAAAAAAGATAATGAAGAACAAAGAGTTAAGGCTCCCTTCTAGAATGTAGTCATGGAAGAGGAACAAGTTGAAGAAGAAGATGAAATTCATTGCATGGCAGATAAAGGCAGTGCTGCTTTCTTGACATTGGTTGCCTATGAAGAATCATTACTCCAAGACCAAACCAGACAAGAATGGGATAGAGAGGTTGTTCTACAGACTGGTGAACAACAAAGATATAATTTGAGGTCAAGAGCAAGCAATGTCAAGGAGGATCCTGCTCAAAAAGCTATTGTCCCAACAAAACAACAGAATATTAGACAGAAGAAGCCGACAACTGAGCTAGTCATCCTCAAGGCACCAGCTCAAGAGGTAAGAGGTCTTGACAAGTCTCCTTCCCCTTTCAGTCTTGAATTATAAGTTCAGAAGTTAAAAATCTCTGTACCTCTGATAGAACTGGCAAAGAGTGAAGTTTTTAGAAAGCCTATCTTTGATGCTCTTGAGCAGAAAGCCTCACAAAACCCCACTGACTACGTCAATTTGCAAGATGATAAGCCTGCAATTGTGCTTAACCCAATGACTAAACCTGCTGATAATAATTCTCCATAATTCTATGTCTCCTTGACCATTCATGATAAAATCCTCCATAACTGCCTGTTAGACACAGGGGCCAGCCACAATTTGATGCCTAAAGCTGTCATGGAAGAGTTAGGCCTTGATATTGCTAGACCATATCATGACTTATTCTCATTTGATTCAAGAAAGGTAAAAGGCCTAGGATTAATCAAAGACCTGGCCATTTCCCTCACTTAGTTGCCCATGAAGAGCATGATTATGGATATTGTGGTAGTAGATGTCCCTCCCAAGTTTGGCATGCTGTTGTCCAAAGGGTGGATTAAGAGACTAGGTGGGACATTACAAAATGACTTATCTTATGCTGCTGTCCGAGTTTTTGGAGGGGAAAGCAGGAGATTGTACAGAGAAGCACAACTGGCCTACATCATCAGTGATGTGAAGAATCCTTCTAATCATCCCATATGCTGTGGACACTAATTTTGGAGCTTGTATTCTCCAAATTGAAGAATCCCAGAAGGCCTCAATGCAGATCAAGAAACTAGGGGATCAAGCCGAGGGAGAGCAAGGAAGTTAGTTTTGGGAAATGTTCTTTGATGGAGCATGTTCTAGGGAGACCGCAGGAGCAGGGATGTTGCTGATTTCTCCAAAACAAGAAAGCACAAATCTGTCTTTTAAGCTGGCTTTCCAAGTCACCAACAATATAACAGAGTATGAGGCTCTGATATTGGGCCTTAATACGGCTAAAGACAGAGGAATCAGGAGCATAAAGGTGTTTGGAGATGCTGATATTATCATTCAGCAAGTAAACAAAACATTTCAAGCAAAGCACCCAAGGCTGAAAGCATACAGAGATGAGGTATGGAGACTCAAAGATTCTTTTGATAATTTTTGTATCTCATATAACCCTAGAATAAAAAATCATCTTGCCGATTCCCTTGCTATGTCTGCTAGCATGTTTATTCCTCCCATGCCTCCTAGGCTAGTTTATGAAGTTCAAATGAAATACAGACCCTCCTTGCCTGATAATGTCCAGCATTGGAAAGTTTTTGAAGATGATGATGAAGTGAATAGGTTTTTGCAAATCATTGATGAATTCTCTGAAATGCAAATTGACAAAGAGAATGAAGCCTTGGAAGAAAACACCCAGTCCTAGCTTAAATACAGAATTGGTAAGGATAACATTGTCCAATTGCCCAACAATTATAACCTAAGGGTCTGGTTTCGTTAGAAACGTTGTTTGACCAAAATGATGTGCCTTATAAGGCTGCCCAAAAAGAAGACCAATCTGCAGTCTGTAAGCATAATATAGGGAGTCCAGATCAACCAAGATACATAAATCTATCGACTCATCTGTCTGCTGCCCAGAGTTCTGAATACTGCAATTTAATGAAGCAATTTACTGATGTCTTTGCCTGGGAATATAGTGACCTGAACATATGAAAAAAATATCATCCAGCATAAAATTCCTTTAGAGAAAGACACCATCCCTTTTAAGTAGAAGCTGAGACCAATAAATCCTTTCCTCCTGTTGTGGTCACCAACCACCCCCCTCTTTGTTTGATATTAGTAATAACATCAAGCAAAGGGGGACCCTTAGCCAAAAATCCAAAAAATATTTTTGTTTGAAAAAAAATCTTTGTATCAACCCCCTAAGAGTTATATCACGTCGCAATGGAAAAAAGAGCGCTTGCCCAAAGCGCACAAACACACTGAAAACGAGCGACGCGAGAACTCATCGCATCGCGTGCATCAAAAGCGCTCAAAAGAGGAAAACCTAAAGGAAGGCCGACGGCCGATATGCGACGTCGCACGTCGCAATGTCGCATGAGCAGCACGAAGTGACAAAGCAAAAACCTTGCGATCTTGCGATATTGCGATATGTGATCTGCGACCATGAAAAGCTGCGATCTGCGACCTATGGTTTGCGACGAATGAAACTGTCAATTGCTACGATGCCACCTATTTACATCGCAATTTTCAAGACTGCGATGCAAATCGCAGAAATCATTCGTCGCAGGCATTCCTCAGCATGATCTGTGAGCCCAAAATTAGGCGTGCACCTTACGGGAAATTAATGACCGCATGCTTGAGTATCCAGAAATGATTGCATCGCATTTATCGAAGAGTCAAGTCATGATGAATGTCAGAATTATGCATTCATTAGAATTTAATGCTTTCATGTCAATCTTTTCGTCATTTCCCTTCTTCTTTGCGTAAACTGCAAGACATGCTACTGATATAAATCTATATGCAGGAAACATCTAAGGGAAGAGCGCCGATTAGACAACAGAGAGAAGATGCCTCCGCAATTGGATGCCACATGCAGCAGAACCGCGGATTCCAGAATATCGCCCAACAGGCACTGATGAAAATAGACTGTCCAAGACTCAGAGTCAAAGGCGCACAAAAGCAACGTGTTTACAAAAGATCCTGAAGCTCAGACTTGGTAAAGCAGAGAAAGAAGCGCAAGAGAAGGAAGACGCTCCAGAAAAGCCTGGAACAAAGAACGGAAACAATTCTCGAAACAGGGGATTGTCCATACAGCGCGACTTCTAACTCATTGAGTCATTCGCATGACCGGAAACCGAAATAGCAACAACAAAATCAGTTCGAGAAGAAACTGGGTTGTGCTAAGTGTGCGCACAGCGAATACACCCAGCCAGAGAAAGGTTTTCGAAAATATCTTCTAGCCTGTCAGAAAGAGGTGCCAGCTCTTGTTATTTCTAATTTTCAAGCTCGAACAAAAGGAAAGAACAACCAACCGACTCTTTCAGGGTGAACGGCGCATTGCTTACAGCACTAAAGAACAGATACAGAAACGGTTAGAAATTAGATTTGATTTTTAGAAATAAATTTGCTTTTAGTAAAAGGGCGGTCACTTGAAGCTGTTCCCTCAATTTGTGTAATTAAAATTAGCCGGTTAGTAGTATTTAACCCTTCTCGTTGCATTGGAGAAGGGTCCGGAAATTTGTCAAAAAACTTGTCCTCAGAACATGCACTTTTGCACCCTCGGAGGGGGTTTTTTATGAATGGACGGATCAAGATTTATTTATGTTTGCATTTTAATACCTGCTACTGATGTTGCACTTCTGTACTCTTAGTAGGCATTAGAAGTAAGTAGAAATAGATCATTATTGCTTCAGGTCTGTGAGTATAAAGTCAGTCATAAATGGTACTTTTATCTCTTGACGAGTTTCTGCTTGCATTCTTAGAGTAATATACAGCTGATGTTGTTTATATGTTAACGTATGAATGAGTGGACTACCATTTGGCACTTTTGTACGGTGGAGTCATTGATTTGTGCTTAATACATGAATAACTGATTATGCGATATGCTGTTCACAATCGTTCTGCTTAACTTTTTATGCAGGATGGTTCATCTTAATTGATTTATATTCTCATAATAGCTGAATAATCTTCATTACCAGTTATTGTGTGAAACCTTTCTAGATCGCATAATGGAAAAAGTTCTATCCCGGGTTAGCGTAGATTAGATGTGTTATTCTTTATAGATTAAAATAGTATAAAATTCACTCTCAGAGTTCAGAACTAGATTAGCTTAGAAATAATTCTATATTTTCATTATCATATTCTACACACACACACATCACTAAACTCTACACACACACACCCCCTTAGAACGGGAAGTTGGTCCCGTTATCCCCAGTCGGACCCGCTACACCAAACGGGCACGGAGCCGCCAACCAGGTTCCCGACCGGGTGGGTATCCCCCTTGTTGTTGACCCGATTTCAGGGCCCTCAACATATTTGGCGCTAGAGGGAGGGGACGAACTATGAATGGCACCCAAAGAAATATCTAAATACCATTCTGAGAGTAATACACCCTCATCAACTCCCTCGACTTCTCCAACACGGTTAAATCCGGAATTTGAAGTCGCTCGAGTATCTACCACTGCTACATATTTGAATATATCAGACCAATCTATCATTGAACCCCCTGAAATTCGGACTTTGTTTCGTAAACTCCAGGGATTTTCTATTTTTCACCAGAAGTCTGATAAATCTAAAAGCAGCGCGACTTCGCAGTATAACCCTGCTCATCCCCTTACCAGATCAAAGAGTGAAAAATTTGGCATACAACCAAGTGAACTCCCTCTCCCTACCAGGAAAAGAGCAAGGAAAACACCACCAGAGTCTGAAAGTCGGACTCCTTCATCCACTTCGTCCATATCAACTCCCTCACCGCGAAGTCAACCACCCACACTTTCACTCCAACTCACTCACCCATCTTCTACAAACCTTCCTCTTCAAACATCAAAGATATTAATATCTTCATCTTCTCAGTATCAGAATTCATCTTCTACACTTCCATTAACTAGCAGCTCAACGATGGCCCAGTCTCCATGGAACAATCCTGGGGCGGTTTTAATGCCTCCACCCCTAAGTCCAATACCCGCCCATCCTGAGAAATGGCTACCGAAGTTCAATCCAGAAACAAGAATGCTAGATGAATAACATATCAATAATTTCATGCTTTCTGTTAATCTCAACGGAGTTACCAACGAAGATGCCGTGGTCCGACTTTTTCCCTATACAATGCAAGGGACAGCCAGGTCATGGTATTTTTCGCTGCCCTCCAGATCTATCACGAGCTGGGACATTTTTCAAAATCAATTTCTTACCAAATTCGGTGATGATAGATCGACAGTGACACTGATCAACGATTTATCCAATCTTAAAGCTAAGGCTAGGGAACCCATTAAAGATTTTAACTTACGGTTCAACAAGATCCTCAACAAAATCCCCGTTGCTTCCCAACCCAGCGAGGAAGTGAGATGTGAATGGTACATCATGGCCTTACCTTCAAATTTGGCCATCTTCGTAGATAGGGCAAGCAAGACAACCTTAGTTGAAAATTTGACTGAGGCGTTAGCAGTTGAAAAACGCGTAGTAGCCCTAGAAAAGAGATCTGCAATCGAAGAACGTAAATCTAAGAAAATCTCTTTCAAAGAAGACACCAAGAAGAAGCAAACGAAAGATCCTTTCGATATGGAAGGATTACAAAAGGTGTTAAAGGCCATGTCTAATGAGATGATTGACATAAGAAAACAAGTAGCAGAATCGTCCCCAAGAAAGCCTTTTAGGAATTTTAAAAGAAATCCTCCCATGGAGACGAAGCCACCCAATGTGGTCTCAAACGTTGAATCTGAAGAAGAAGAAGAAGAGAGCACCATCGAAACACAGACCGACGATGAAGAAGTGGTGGAACTGCAAGGAATGTGGGATTTCATCCTCCCACAAGAAGAAGATCAAGAAGCATTTCCGGTTAGCACACGAAGCAAAAATCAACTTGATCCTCCCATAACTACCCCAAAACAAAAGGGTGAAAGCCCTGCAACAAAAGAAAAGGTCGCAACAAAAAAGACAACTGCTAAAGCGACCCAGATTAGCCCAGTCCAATCTGATCAAATGCCTCCATCAAGAACACTAATAGTGTCAGATGAAATGGAGTATAACATCATTGATGACATGAATAAGACTAGGGCTAATATCACTCTGTATGAATTGAGTAAATTGAAACACCATCAGAAAATAATGATGAAAGAATTACATGCTGTGCCTACTACACCTTTACCTACAGCTGTAGCTTCCCACCATATAGGAAGACCTCCAGTCAACACGATCAATAAAATTGATCCAAATGACATCGCCTTGATTGGAGGAAGATCAAGATCTCATACTCCTCCTTTTCTTCTCACATATGAAATCTTCAACAAAAACGTGCACAATTGCTTGGTTGATTCTGGTGCTTCAACGAATATTTTACCCAGGTCAATATGTGCTAAATTGAATGTGCAACCTCAAAAATCCGCAGTACGCATAGTTCAACTTGATCGATCCCAAGTTGAAGTGATTGGTGAACTCAATCAGGTGACCATAAGATTGTCGTCTAACCCGAAAGTGTGTCAGATTATCGACATTCTAGTAGCTGATATCCCTGAGTTCTATGGTTTGATTCTTAGCAGGGATTGGTCGGAAAAACTCCACGGATATTTTTCAACCGATTGGTCGCACATGTGGTTACCATACAATGGTAAACCAAATCAGATAAAGGTTGAACGAGAGTTGCACCAAAAATACATAGTGACAGAACTGGAAGGAGAAAATGAGGCCATAACGTACAATAGCAGCATTGTAGGCAATTACGCAATAGATTATTTCCTAGGTAATTTCAATGCTCATATTTCACCATACTTAGAGAATTCAGTTGTATCCCAAGTTGAAAATTTCTCACAAACTGATGACTCAAAATGTTTTAGTTTTTTAGATAATTCTGTAAATACATCTTTATTTTGGAAATTATATTTTGACGGATCTAAATCAAATGAGGGAGCAGGAGCAGGATGCGTTCTGATTAACCCAGACGGGAACAAGATTATGCTCACATGCAGACTTGAGTTCGATTGCACGAACAACACAGTGGAGTACGAAGCCTTGGTTCAAGGCCTATACAAAGCAATCAGATTGAACGTTAAGTATCTTCAAGTCTTTGGAGATTCAGAGATCGTGGTAAAACAGGTATGTAACACCATACATTGCCTGTCAAGTCATTTAAAGCATTATCAATCATTAGTTCAAGATCTCACTGCACATTTCGTAGCATTCAACATCTCGTCCATTCCAAGAATTCAAAATGCGAGCGCAGACCTGTTAGCTAACGTAGCCTCTAGACTTATCCCTTCTGAAGATTTTAGTCCTGATAGGTTTTCAATAGAATTGATCTTTAAACCATCCATCCCTGACAATATCACCAATTGGAGAGTGTTCAACGACGATCCTGACATCGTAAATTTCCTTACTTCTGAAGGATCCTACTCAAATCAGATAATCAACGAAGACCATCATGATCATCAAACACAACAAAATAGCTCTGACAATGCTATACCGAAATCGGTGGTCAAGCTAGAAGATCTATATGATTTGAAAAGTCGGTTTAAAAGGTCCGCCAATTCTAAACTTTGCAGTTCTACCCTGAACTATGAATTAGTAAACCTAGGGACCGATCAGAAGCCACAGAACGTTAACCTAGGCCAGGGCCTAGCCCTTGAAGAAAAATCAGCATATATCCATCTTCTGAGACAATACAAAAACGTTTTTGCCTGGAATTACGATGAGCTGAAGACTTACAACACTTCTATCATTCAACATGTTATCCCTATGATTGACAATGAAAAACCTGTCCAGCAGAAGCTCAGAAAAATACACCCTAACCTAGAAAATCAGATAAAAACTGAGCTTAATAAGTTGTTGAGAGCCAGAATAATCTTCCCCGTCAGGCATTCTAAATGGGTATCCAATATGGTGCCCGTTAGGAAGAAAAATGGACACATTAGAATCTGTATTGATTTCCGAAATCTCAACAAAGCCTGTCAGAAAGACAACTTTCCCCTCCCACCTATGGAGCAAATTCTACAGGCAGTAGCAGGCTCAGAATTAATGTCATTCCTTGATGGATTCTCAGGATACAATCAAGTACTGGTGCATCCCGATGATCAGTTAAAGACTACGTTCCGAACCAAATGGGGCACTTATGCATATCGGAAGATGCCATTTGGTCTGATCAATGCCGGAGCTACCTTTCAGAGAGCCATGGACATCGCGTTTAAAGGGTTAGTCAATAAATCAGTAGTGATTTACCTGGATGATATAACAATGTACTCCAAAAATCAAAACAACCACCTCAAAGATTTGAAGCAAATCTTTCAAAGATGCTTGAGGTATGGGATTTCGCTCAACCCAAAGAAATCTTTCTTTGCGTTAAGCGAAGGGAAATTGCTCGGATTCATAGTGTCGAAATCCGGTATTCACATAGAACCCGACAGAATCAAGGAAATTTCCGAAATATCCATACCTCATAACAAGAAAGCCATGCAATCCTTCCTTGGACAGATCAATTTTGTCAAAATATTTGTCCCGGATTTTTCACGTATTATTTCTCCCTTACAAAATATGATAAAAAAGAATTCAACTTTCAAATGGTGTCTAGATGAGCACAAAGCATTTAACTTAATCAAACAAGCTATCATCAATGCTCCATCTTTGGCCACCCCAAATTTTTCAGAATCTTTCATCTTATATACTTTTTCCTTAGAGAAATCCTATGCCGCGATTTTGACCCAAGCAAATCAAGAGAAAGCGGAAGCTCCAATTGCATTTTTTAGCTCGAACTTACAAGGTGCTGAAATTAATTACTCAGACGTAGAGAAACAAGCATATGCTGTTTTCAAAGCAATAAAATATTTTAGACCTTTCTTGCTTAAAGCCCACACCAAAGTCGTAGTGTCGTTTCCAGCGGTAAGGAACCTTTTGATGCAGAAAGACGTGGGCGAGAAGAGAGCTAATTGGATTACCGCTTTACAAGAATATGATCTTGAGATCAAACCAGCAAACATCGTAAGAGGTCAAGGCTTCTGCAAGATGTTAGCCGGAGCATCGCAAATCCCAGAGAACTCATCTGAAGAGGTACAAGCATATGAGGTAAGCCTAAACGATGCAGAATCATTATATGCTGACACCATTTATTTTCTTAAGAACGGGTATGCTCCATCACATCTGGATCATACCAAGAAAAGAGCTTTGAGATTAAAAGCTAAACAATACCAGCTCATAAATGATGTCCTGTTTAAGAAGAATTACGATTTTGTACTCCTTAGGTGTCTTGAGAAAACTGAAGCCGAAAAGGTTTTGCAGGAACTCCACGATGGACCAGCAGGTGGACACTATGCCGGAGATGCGACTGCACACAAAATCTTGCGTGCAGGATATTATTGGCCCACGCTGTTCAAAGACTCATACAATCACGTAAGGAAATGCCAAGTCTGCCAGACTGCTACAGGAAAACAAAGGAAACCATCCATGCCGCTACAACCGGTCAACATCGACCAACCATTCAGTCAATGGGGCTTGGACATAATAGGTGAGATCGTTCCTCACTCTTCTAAGCAGCATAAGTATATCCTTACGGCAACTGATTATTTTACCAAATGGGTAGAAGCAGTTCCTCTCAAGACAGTTCATTCTGAAAACATTATTGAGTTCATAGACCAATTTATCATAACTAGGTTTGGATTGCCAACGGCCTTAATGTTTGATAACGCTTCATATTTTTCTGGAAATGCTATGACTGAGTTTGCGCTTAAAAGAGGGTTTAAAGTGAAATATTCTGCCAACTACTATCCGCAAGGTAATGGATTGGCTGAATCAATAAACAAGAACCTAATCAAAATTATCAAAAGAACAGTTGACCAAAACCAAAGGAATTGGCACAAAGCGCTGGTAAATGCTTTATGGGCTGATAGAATCACAAAGAAAGCTTCAATCGGCACTTCCCCCTTTAATTTAGTTTACGGGAGGGAAGTGGTTCTTCCGACTCACTTAGTCATTCCCTCTTTGTCTTTAGTGAAATACATCGATGAAGTACCTACTTCCTCATTACAATTAAGACAAATGGAAATAATCAAACTAGAAGAACAAAGAGAACAAGCTAGGAAAACCCATGCTCATCACCAAGCGCTAATAAAATCTTCTTTTGACTCAAGCATCATAACCAGAAAAAACTTTCAGATGGGTGATTTAGTTTTGAAATGGGATAAGGCTCATGAAGAAAAGGGCAAACATACGAAATTTCAGAAGCTGTGGCTTGGCCCTTTTCAGATTGTGGAAGTCGTAGGCCCATCTACATTCGTATTGCAGGATCTGGCAGGAAGGAGAGATTCTTTACCTGTCAATGGACTGATTCTTAAATTATATTTTCCATAGAAGAGAAATCTTCTAATTTTTGTAGGATAGATTTAGTTTTTAGTTTTTATTTTTGTTTTGCTTTTCTCTTTTGAATAAAACCCGTTGTAGATGATCATTTAAAAAGGATTCATGAAAGAGCACGCCAATTCTCTATCAGATTTTGATTTCGCTTGTACAAATAGCAAAATTTTTGAAAAATCTGAATTTTATTATTGACAAATAGAGTTAACTTCACTTTGATTACGATACTCGTTTCAACCTCTAAAAAAAACTTTGACAAAAGCAACCTCTGGTAAAAGAATTGTTTTGTATCAGCACCATGAACAATGTAAACTTTGAAACGGGAACTGATACTGTTACCCATTTCGTAGCGATAGAAAAAAAATGACCCGATTTTCAAAAGTGGTGATGCAGAATACACATGTTTTTTTTAGAACATGGTTTTTGGAACTTTAATTTTTTTTCATGTTCAAGGATGAAATCAAGTTTTAGAATGGTAGTGATTTTCGTGCTGATTTTAAAAAGTGAGTATTCTGCATCACACCCTTTTTTTAAAAGACCTATTTTTTGACTTTTAATTTTCTAGTGTGTGAAATGTAAAAAATTATTTTCTAAATTTGATAGTTTTTTAAGTCGTCATTTTATTCATATTTTCTTGTTCTCTATCTTAATTTTTTTTTTTAGGGGGGTTTTTATTGTTTTGCGTTTTTTAATTAGAAAGTCGATAGTTTGAATTTTAGATAATCTACATATTTATACATCCTTAATTAATTTTTCAATCCACATGAAATAATTGTTTCTAAAAAACAACATTTTTTAACAATGGACATAACAATAACCATTTTTAACATAAATATAACAAAAAAAACTAAACGTTTTGATAATTTTTTGCTAGAATTAACATGTCAAAATCACAATTTTTATACAAAAATATTAACTAAAAATGGTCAAATAATAGTTTTTTTATGAATTTCATGTTAAAAAAATAATAATAACAACTTTTTTTTTCAAAAAATAATAATTAACTTAAAAATCAATGCGAAAATCACAGTTGTGCTCTCTCTTTCTTTCACATACCAGACTCTTGATGGAAATTTCACCTCTTTTGAACTTTTCCAATCTGAGATTAGCTTCTTATCACTTAAAGCACTTGAAATATTTGTAGGCATGAGCTCAGGTGGAGTTCGTTCACCAATGTTTTTTGAAGATACACCTTTAAGACTCTTTAGTCCAGAAAGATTCACAGAAATTTTCCTTGATGCCATTTTCCTAAAAAAAAACACATAAATTAGTAAATAAAAAAACATATTAACTTAAATTAACAACAAAAATATACCATAAATTTTTTATTTGTATAATCAGAATTGCCCAGCCACCTCTAATGGGCAGGCGGGTCGATGGGCGAGCGGGAGGTCAGGTGAGGGATAATGAGGCTAAGTGCACAATTAGGCAAGTAGGGGCGAGCCCCTACCCATGCGCCCCCCACAACCCCCTGACGACTACATTGAAGCCTAGGCCCGATTAACTTATTCCTCTCACGAGAGATCTTTTGTCTGGATTCACTACACATTAATAATTAAAGTAACACGCCTGATCCAATCTCCGAAAATGATGTTGATGACAAATCCCTCGATATGATTACCAAGTTATTGTACTCCCTGCATCCATCAAATCTGTGTTTTCTCTTTGTTTTGCTCGCCAACTCTGTATTTCTTCGTGGTCCATCCTTTGCATGCCACGCTAGATGTTTGTTTTCAGCTGAATTTTATGTTTGAACGAAGCTTCCTAAGCTTGCCCCCCTCCCCGGCCCCCCTCCCTTTCCCTCACCCTACCCCCTACCGTCCCCCCCCCCCCCCCCGCCCCCCATCCCCCCAAACCCCCTACACCCCCCAACCCCTCCCCGCGGCCGCCCCTCGCCACTGCGGCCACCCCCTGCCCAACTGTACCCTTCACCAGCCCCCACCCACCCCTACCCCTGTGCCCTACCCCTACCCCCCCCCCCCCCCCCCCCCCCAACACCCCAACCTTATCCCCCCCATCTCCCCCCCCGCCCACCCCCCAACCCCCTACCCTTAACCCCCACCTCACCCCCTTCCACCCCCCCCCCACCTCCCCACCTTACCCCCTACCCGCACACCCCCCCTTACCCCCTACCCCCTACCCCCCCCCCCCCCCCCCCCCCCCCCCCCATCCCCTACCCCCCCCTCACGTAATGTTTAAATAAAAATTGTTTTGGTGTTAGTTTAAGGAAATTAAATAAAATCACATAATTCTATTTTATAGTTAGTGAATTGGACATACTTTTTAAAAGATATGTAGTTAAAACTATATTTTATTATTATAATTATTATTACTATTGCAATTATGCCAAAGTGGATATGTTACCAGGAGATATAGGGATTAACCGTTCATCTTTATTACTAAAGAAATTCAACATTCACAAACTACTCATACTCCCATAATTGAGGGTATGTTTCCATTAAGATTTTTGCAAAACAAAACAAATACGGTGTTTATATGCATTATATTAAGTATTCGCACTTCCTTTTTTGGGAAAGTCTAAGTGCTCCAAAGTGGATATGTTACTGAGAGATGTAGGAATTAACCCTTCCATTTGATTACTAGACAAATTCAACAATCACAAGCTACCTATACATCATATACTTATAGTGTCTCTCCATTAATATGTTTTCTAGACAAGTCAAAATTGGTGTTATGCATGCATCATATATGAAGAATACCCACTTCCTTTTGTATCATACTTTATTCCTGATGAAATAGCTTAATATTTGAACCATACCTAAGCACATTGATTGTATATCCAAGAATTTTATCAATATTAAAGGTCATGTTTCCATTGCAATTATTGTTGGACAAATCTAACATATTCCACTCAGTGAGATTTGTAACAAATTGAGGATTAACGCCATGAAGAAAATTATAAACAACACCTAAAACTCTTAAGTCATGAAAATGTAAGATATCAAAGAATCTCACAAATCAATATATGTTTTTAATCCAAAATTATAATGGACCAAAGATGTACAAGTCCAAGAGATGTTATTAGATTGGAAAAGTGATCATTCAAAGAAATGCAACTACCAAAACATTTAGGAATTGGTCTCTTTATGTTTTTGTGTGATAGATCTAAAACTTGAAGTGAAAAAAATAAGTGCATCTACCAATACCCTTAGGAATCAATCCCTTTAGGTTATTTTGTGATAGATCCAAAAACAAATTCACAAAAGTTTGCTTTCCATCGCATCATGGTAAATAAGCAATTCGATACTTTGTTCCATATGTCTATTTTCTAGGGATTCGATCATGGGTTAAAGTGTGGAGTAATTCGATATGTATTAGATGGATATTCATCCTAAATTCTTAATTGATTTGAAACATGAGTTGTGGAATATTGTGAACTTTACCTTTGGATTTATGCATTGGAACAAGCCCAATAGATATATTATTCGTTTGATATTTGAGTATTCATATCATTGACATTTAACATGTGTATTGCACTTCCTTAAATTGGTGATACACACTTGCCCCACAGGAACTTGAGTTTAGATGGGCTAAATGGAATATAAACAATAACCTTTAGTTTTTCTAAATAAATCGTAAAATTAATAGTTTCTGCTACAAAGTGTTCTTTTAATCCCTTTTCTTATGTTACTTCTTTTAAGTGGTGTCAACACATCATTTCCAAGACTTATAAAGTGAGTTTAGTTGTTTATAAAGGTGTGGAACTTGTGTGAGTATATTTTTTTACAAGATTAAAAAGATTATTGGTGTGAAATTTAAGTAAGAACTTTTTATTCATATGGTTTTTTACTGAGTTAGAACATTGGATTTGTATGAACCGTGAGAAGATTTAAAACTTCCTTTTCATTTTTCACAGAAGCAATCAGTATTGACCGAGTGCAAGGTATTCGACTTGAATGTTTAATCAAACCTGCGGGTCGATTCCCGGAATCGACCCGCCGCCGGTCGGGCGGGGCGGCCCGGGGGTGGCGCTGTAGCGGGGTGGCCGCCCCGCCCCACCCGACCGGCGGCGGGTCGATTCCCGGAATCGACCCGCAGGTTTGATTAAACATTCAACTACAATTGTGTTACTAGTGATTGTTACACCAAGATCACCGAAATAATAACTCTGAATATCACTACAATTTCGTGGTAATCACAAGATTAATCTTCAGATTCAGTTGTTATTTCCTGCCAATTGAAAGATTCACGCTCATACAAAGACTCACGGTTAATCTTCTCACGGTTATTTCCTGGCAATTGAAAGACTCACGGTTAATCTTCTCACGGTTCATACAAATCAATTAATAGATACTGATCGACGGGAGACATATTCTAGTCTTCGTCCTGGTGTCTTGCCCTGCGTGCCATCACCAATACGTGTTTGTAGGGATCCAAATTCAGTTAATTCAACAAAGTGAAGAACTGAATTCACTGTGGTTGAGATAAATGATTTGATCCATAGTTTTTGTTGTCACATGGAATCTTTGAAAATAGCGGCTACAGTTATTTCTGGCGTGGCAAGATATGAATCTGAGATCTGGTGCGGAACAGTTTAGTGCTTAAAACGAGTTGCATAATTTTTATGCAGGCAGAGCTACAGGTTTCTCTCATACCGTTTTCGTCCATTGTGATCCAAGGTCCATTACCAGTGACCGCTGCGTGGGCGAAAAGAGATCTTCCCGACACCATAAACAACCTGTAGGTGAGATTGTTGTGAACCTGTGTGTAAGATAGCATGGATTGGAGCATTGAATCAGGTTGAACAATGCAACTGTGTGAAGATGGAAAGCGATGCAAAAATCCAAATCCACGACTCTTTGAACCCGCAAATCACAGATCCACGGCTCTTTGAACACAGATCCATGTAGGCTCCACGCAGATGCTCTTAATGCACAGGCCACTTGACACTCGGCTCCACCACGCACAGCTCCAGCCTTCACAATGCTCACACTGAATATTGTTTTTTTTGCATCGCTTTCCATCTTCACACGGTTGCATTGTTCAACCTGATTCAACGCTCCAATCCATGCTATCTTACACACAGGTTCACAACAATCTCACCTACAGGTTGTTTATGGTGTCGGGAAGATCTCTTTTTGCCCACGCAGCGGTCACTGGTAATGGACCTTGGATCACAATGGACGAAAATGGTATGAGAGAAACCTGTACCTCTGCCTGCATAAAAATTACGCAACTCATTTTAAGCACTAAACTGCTCCGCACCAGATCTCAGATTCATATCTTGCCACGCCAGAAATAACTGTAGCCGCTATTTTCAAAGATTCCATGTGACAACAAAAACTATGGATCAAATCATTTATCTCAGCCACAGTGAATTCAATTCTTCACTTTGTTGAATTAACTGAATTTGGATCCCTACAAACACGTATTGGTGATGGCACGCAGGGAAAGACACCAGGACGAAGACTAGAATATGTCTCCCGTCGATCAGTATCTATTAATTGATTTGTATGAACCGTGAGAAGATTAACCGCGAGTCTTTCAATTGCCAGGAAATAATCGTGAGAAGATTAACCGTGAGTCTTTGTATGAGGGTGAATCTTTCAATTGGCAGGAAATAACAACTGAATCCGAAGATTAATCTTGTGATTACCAAGAAATTGTAGTGATATTCAGAGTTATTATTTCGGTGATCTTGGTGTAACAATCACTAGTAACACAATTGTAGTTGAATGTTTAATCAAACCTGCGGGTCGATTCCGGGAATCGACCCGCTGCCGGTCGGGCGGGGCGGGGCGGGGCGGCCCGGGGGTCGATTCCCGGAATCGACCCGCAGGTTTGATTAAACATTCAAGTCGAATACCTTGCACTCGGTCAATACTGATTGCTTCTGTGAAAAATGAAAAGGAAGTTTTAAATCTTCTCACGGTTCATACAAATCCAATGTGCTAACTCAGTAAAAAATCATATGATTAAAAAGTTCTTACTTAAATTTCACACCAATAATCTTTTTAATCGTGTAAAAAAATATACTCACACAAGTTCCACAACTTTATAAACAACTAAACTCACTTTATAAGTCTTGGAAATGATGTGTTGACACCACTTAAAAGAAGTAACATAAGAAAAGGGATTAAAAGAACACTTTGTAGCAGAAACTATTAATTTTACGATTTATTTAGAAAAACTACAGGTTATTGTTTATATTCCATTTAGCCCATCTAAACTCAAGTTCCTATGGGGCAAGTGTGTATCACCAATTTAAGGAAGTGCAATACACATGTTAAATGTCAATGATATGAATACTCAAATATCAAACGAATAATATATCTATTGGGCTTGTTCCAATGCATAAATCCAAAGGTAAAGTTCACAATATTCCACAACTCATGTTTCAAATCAATTAAGAATTTAGGATGAATATCCATCTAATACATATCAAATTACTCCACACTATAACCCATGATTGAATCCCTAGAAAATAGACATATAGAACAAAGTATCGAATTGCTTATTTACCATGATGCGATGGAAAGCAAACTTTTGTGAATTGTATTCACACGGTGACTGATTACAATAATGATTTTCCTGTATAACATTCGCCATAAAATATTTTCATGCTTATATTTCGAGATCTGAGAATGTGTCATAAAGATAAAACATATAACTTCTACATAGTAAATATCTAGATCCGAAAGTACTAATCATGGATTGTTTAACGTCAATCACAGAAAATAGATATAAAACATATATGAGAAAATAAATGTAGAGGGGGAGGAAATGAGCTTGTTTATTACTGCGGTCTTTTTAATTTACCTCACCAAGAAATAACAACTAGATAGTAATTCTTGATGTGAAATCTAAAAACAACTCTAGATTATTCTGTGTTTGTTTAAAAGATCGAAGGCTTTCATTATTGTAGTTTTTAATATATCTCATTAAGAATAATTCATATTCTAGATTATAATTGCATTTATAATTTAGCCATAGTATTTAGTTTGCATCTTGAACATTCAACATTTTATGAAGAGAACATCATTCATCCTTTATTATTAGCACCATTTACATGTGTCTCTTCTTTGTATCATATTTTACTAATTATTTAACTAGTAGTCTAGGCATACTTAACATAGAACATAACTTAGGATTCATGTACATATAACAATAGGAAACTTTAGGATTCCATGGTTCCTTTCTTTACAAGAGGAAGACATCCAAATGCCAACAAACCCTTTAAACCCGTCAAGAGTGACTATTCCAAAAGACTTGGGCTATCTAAATATCCTCAGTCCAGGTCACATCCCCCTTCTTGACAAAGGGGCCAAAAACCTTCGTGTTTCATATTCTCTACATTCAGTACTAAGTAAATGTGCATGTATGGGAGTACACTGAGTCTATATGCATTCTCTCCAACATTTTCTACTATCTCAATGGGTTTAAAGGAACTATTTGGAAAGGCATTGGAAAACTTCATTCTTTGGGAGTATTATCTTTATCTTCAAACACTTTAACTAGGAGTAATGTAGCATTGACTGTAAAACTCCATTTATTAGAGAGATTAACTTTGTCTTCAGATAATTTAATTGGGAACATTGATAGGAAATCACCATTTGTTGGAGGCATTATTTTTTTATATGAACAAATTAACTATGAGCATCCCTAATAGAATCAATGATTTTATTTCACCTGAGTTTTTGGATCTATCACAAAAACTCAGGTGAAATGCGGGGGGGGGAGGGGGGTGTAGGGGTAGGGGTAGGGCAGGTGGGGGTTAAGGGTAGGGGAGGGGGTGGGCGGGGCGGCCCGGGGGTGCCGCTGCCGCGGAGGGGGCGGGGGAGGGGTGGGCGGGGAGGGGGTGGTGGCGGGGGAGGGGTGGACGGGGGGGCCGGGGAGGGGGCGGTGGCGGGGGATGGGTGGGCGGGATGGGCGGTGGCGGTGGGCGGGGAGGGGGCGGTGTCGGTGGAGGGGTGGGCGGGAGGGCCGGGGAGGGGGCGGTGGCGGTGGAGGGGTGGGCAGGTGGCGGTGGAGGGGGGGGGAGGAGGGGGAGGGGGAGGCGGGTGGGCAGGGTGGGGTGGGCCGGGGCCGGGAGGGGGCCAAGGATGGGCGGGGTGGGGAGGGGGCAGTGGGGGAATGCGGGGGGTAGGGGTAGGGGGTAAGGGGGGGTGGGGGGGGAGGGGGGTGTAGGGGTAGGGGTATGGTGGGGGGGGGGGGTAAGGGGGGGGGGGGGGGGGGGGGCGGTAAGGGTTAGGGTAGGGGGTGGCAGGGGGGGGGTAAGGGGAGGGGGGGGTAGGGGGTGGCAGGGGGTTGGGGGGCGGGGGGGGTAGGGGGGTGGCGGGGGGTGGGGGAAGGTAGGGGGTAGGGGTAAGGGTAGGGTGGAGGGGGGTAGGGTGCGAGGCCCATGGGGCCGGCGTTAAGGAAGGGGGGGAGGAGTTGAGATTGGAGGGGAATGGGAGTTAGGGGGGTGTAGGGGTAGGAGTACGGCGGGGGGGGGGTAAGGGGGGTGCGGGGGGGGGGGGGGGGGTGGGTGGGGTAAGGGGTAGGGTAGGGGGTGGCAGGGGGGTGGCAGGGGGGGGGGTAAGGGTAGGGTGGCGGGGTAAGGGGTAGGGTAGGGGGTGGCAGGGGGTTGGTTGGGGGGGGGGTAAGGGTAGGGGGTGGGAGGGGGGCAGGGGGGAGGGGAGGGGTAGTGGGGGGTAGGGGTTGGGTGGGGGGGGGGTAGGGTAAGGGGTAGGGGGGTGGCAGGGGGTTGGGGCTAAGGTAAGGGTGGGGGGTGGGGGAAGGTAGGGGTTAGGGGTAAGGGTAGGGTGAAGGGGGGTAGGGCGCGAGGCCCATGGGGTCGGCGTTAAGGAAGGGGGGGAGGAGTTGAGATTGAAGGGGAATGGGAGTTAGGGGGTGGGATTATGGGGAGGAGAGTTGTGGGGTAGGGAAGGAAGAGTTGGGGAAATGGTGCATGGGTGGGTGAGTTGGGGGTAGCAAGGGCTGGCGCATGGGTAGGGCAGAAAGGGGAGGAGGGCATGGGTGAATGGGAAAGATTGGTAATGGGTTGGGGGAAGGGGGCACGACGACGACCTACCCACGGTTATTGGGTGATTGAGTTTGAATAATTGTTTAAGACAGTTTATATAACTGATGTATGCATCGTATCTTCAAATAAAATTAATGTTTTCCATATTTTGTTAAATGAGAAGTTATGAAGCATTTTTATGTTGTTGGATTATGTCTTAAGTATGATAGATTTTATTGTTTAAATATCTACAATGCAATATCAAATTAGAGATATAATGTCTGTTTTATTCAGTATGAAAATAAAGACTTTTGAATTCATTTAGTGATATAATTTGTTCATAATGTCATATTTTTTTAGTTTTATAGTTGAAAAATTTTCAATTTCTTTTGTATCTAGCATGTTGTGGTTGAAAACATGTTAAATTTATACTTAGGAAAGAAAAATGATATTCTACCAGAAACATTAATGTGTTTTTTCCTTAAAATTTAACTTTGTTTGAGACATAAAAAATTGGTTTTATTAGCATTTTTTAAAAAGTTTGAAAATTTACCCTAAAAAAAAAAATCATTATTCCAGTATCAACACTTTCGTTTTGAAGCTATATTTTGCATGAAAATTTCGTAGTCACTGCCATTTTTAAAACACGTTCAAAATTGACACCTAAAAAAAAAGCATCGTTCCAGTATACACACTTTTCGTTTTTAGCACTGTTTTTGATGTTTTTTTGGGGTTTTTTGGCCAGAGTTCCCGTTTTGAGTTTATAGTTCCCGTTTCAAAGTTTACATTGTTCATGAAGGGTATCATCAATAATAAAATAAGCATTCTCTGCAAAGCTGTTGTTTTCAAAAACTCTATTATTGTCGTCTAGATCTTTCTTAAGGAAAAACAATGACTTCCTCCCTGCAAAAAGGAAGCTACAACATCCAGAGAAACAATCCAAGAAAAACACTATATCTCAAAGAATAAGAGGTCTCATCACGAGCCGGCTTATCATGATCACAGATATTATAACTTGCTGACTTTGCCAATACTGTCTATCAAAACAGGGCAACGACTTAAGATTGTTGCAATCCAAAGACAAGAGGTCTCATCACGAGCCGACTTGTTCAGCACAAGTGTAAATCAGGTGAATGACTGTGTCATAATTTGGCCACCAAACCAAGACATTGTTCTTTAGAGAATTAAAAAAGGAAAAGTGTGTTAAAAAGGATTTTTCTATGGAATGTTGCGAGTAACCTCAAAGCAGGAAAAAGGATCATTGCTGGATAATATGGTAACCCTGTCGAGGCTATGGATGCTTGCGGGAAGCAGAGGCTCTACCTACGACAAATGAGCATACTTTTAAGCCAGTACGCAGAGAAGACCTTATTTTATCTTTTATCAAGACCAAGTAATGTCTGATGCAAGTGCAAGAAGAAACCTGAGGAAGCAAGAAATTGAGATATAGAACAGGTTGAGACAAAATATCGTCGACAAGGTGAGGGGTAATCTACTCTATCTGTCCATAACAAAATTTAGTCATATAAAACTTTTTTGCTGTTTCGGAAGTGAATGGTCAATAGAAATGCAGAGATAACTGGTTCTTCACAGTGAATCGCCATTGTTGTGGTCACCAACAACCCCCCTCTTTGTTTGATATTAGTAATAACATCAAGCAAAGGGGGACCCTTAGCCAAAAATCCAAAAAATATTTTTGTTTGAAAAAAAATCTTTTGTATCAACCCCCTAAGAGCTATATCGCGTCACAATGGAAAAAAGAGCGCTTGCCCAAAGCGTACAAACACACTGAAAACGAGCGACGCGAGAACTCATTGCGTCACGTGCATCAAAAGCGCTCAAAAGAGGAGAACCTAAAGGAAGGCCGACGGCCGATATGCGACGTCGCACGTTGCAATGTCGCAAGAGCAGCACGAAGTGACAAAGCAAAAACCTTGCGATCTTGCGATATTGCGATATGCGATCTGCGACCATGCAAAGCTGCGATCTGCACCTATGGTTTGCGACGAATGAAACTGTCAATTGCTGCGACGCCACCTATTTACATCGCAATTTTCAAGACTGCGATGCAAATTGCAGAAATCATTCGTCGCAGGCATTCCTCAGCATGATCTGTGAGCCCAAAATTAGGTGCGCACCTTACGGGAAATTAATGACCGCATGCTTGAGTATCCAGAAATGATTGCATCGCATTTATCGAAGAGTCAAGTCATGATGAATGTCAGAATTACGCATTCATTAGAATTTATTGCTTTCATGTCAATCTTTTCGTCATTTCCCTTCTTCTTTGCGTAAACTGCAAGACATGCTACTGATATAAATCTATATGCAGGAAACATCTAAGGGAAGAGCGCCGATTAGACAACAGAGAGAAGATGCCTCCGCAATTGGATGCCGCATGCAGCAGAACCGCGGATTCCAGAATATCGCCCAACAGGCACTGATGAAAAGAGACTGTCCAAGACTCAGAGTCAAAGGCACACAAAAGCAGCGTGTTTACAAAAGATCCTGAAGCTCAGACTTGGTAAAGCAGAGAAAGAAGTGCAAGAGAAGGAAGACGCTCCAGAAAAGCATGGAACAAAGAACGGAAACAATTATCGAAATAGGGGATTGTCCATACAGCGCGACTTCTAACTCATTGAGTCATTCGCACGACCGGAAATCGAAATAGCAACAGCAAAATCAGTTCGAGAAGAAACTGGGTTGTGCTAAGTGTGCGCACAGCGAATACACCCAACCAGAGAAAGGTTTTCGAAAATATCTTCTAGCCTGTCAGAAAGAGGTGCCAGCTCTTGTTATTTCTAATTTTCAAGCTCTAACAAAAGGAAAGAACAACCAGCCGACTCTTTCAGGGCGAACAGCGCATTGCTTACAGCACTAAAGAACAGATACATAAACGGTTAGAAATTAGATTTGATTTTTAGAAATAAATTTGCTTTTAGTAAAAGGGCGGTCATTTGAAGCTATTCCCTCAATTTGTGTAATTAAAATTAGCGGGTTAGTAGTATTTAACCCTTCTCGTTGCATTGGAGAAGGGTCTAGAAATTTGTCAAAAAACTTGTCCTCAGAACATGCACTTTTGCACCCTCGGAGGGGGTTTTTGATGAATGGACGGATCAAGATTTATTTATGTTTGCATTTTAATACCTGCTACTGATGTTGCACTTCTCTACTCTTAGTAGGCATTAGAAGTAAGTAGAAATAGATCATTATTGCTTCAGGTCTGTGAGTATAAAGTCAGTCATAAATGGTACTTTGATCTCTTGACGAGTTTCTGCTTGCATTCTTAGAGTAATATACAGCTGATGTTGTTTATATGTTAACGTATGAATGAGTGGACTACCATTTGGCACTTTTGTACGGTGGAGTCATTGATTTGTGCTTAATACATGAATAACTGATTATGCGATATGCTGTTCACAATCGTTCTGCTTAACTTTTTATGCAGGATGGTTCATCTTAATTGATTTATATTCTCATAATAGCTGAATAATCTTCATTACCAGTTATTGTGTGAAACCTTTCTAGATTGCATAATGGAAAAAGTTCTATCCCGGGTTAGCGTAGATTAGATGTGTTATTCTTTATAGATTAAAATAGTATAAAATTCACTCTCAGAGTTCAGAACTAGATTAGCTTAGAAATAATTCTATATTTTCATTATCATATTCTACACACACACACATCACTAAACTCTACACACACACACCCCTTAGAACGGGAAGCTGGTCCCGTTATCCCCAGTCGGACCCGCTACACCAAACGGGCACGGAGCCGCCAACCAGGTTCCCGACCGGGTGGGTATCCCCCTTGTTGTTGACCCGATTTCAGGGCCCTCAACACCTCCTTCCTCTAATTGAAAAAGAAATCAAGAAGTTATTGGCTGCCAAAATTATAGTCCCTCTCAGATATTCCAAATGGGTAGCCAATTTGGTAGTGGTGAGGAAGAAAAGTGGAGAAATTAGGCTCTGCGTTGATTTCAAAAACTTAAACAAATGTTCTAAAAAAGACAATTATCCTTTACCCAAGATGGAACATTTACTGTAGAAGGCCTCAGGGGCCAAAGTAATGTCTTTCCTGGATGGAATTTTAGGGTATAATCAGGTTGTTGTACATCCAGATGACCAAGAAAATACTACATTCACCAATCCTTAGGGCACTTTTATGTATTCCAAGATGCCTTTTGGGTTGATGAATGCTGGAGCCACCTTTTAGAGAGCTATGGATATAGCATTTGTGGGAGAGAAGGATAAGTTTGTACTTATCTACCTAGACGATATAACAGTGTACTCCAACAACCATCATGACCATTTGCAGCATTTGAAAAGGGTGTTCCTGAAGTGCAGAAGGTTTGGGATTTCAGTCAACCCTAAAAAATCCAAGTTTTCTTTAGAAGAAGGCAAGTTGTTAGGACACGTTTTTTCTGCTGCAGGTGTCCGAATTGACCCAGAAAGAGTAAGAGCAATACAGACCTTGTCTATCCCAAGATCAAAGAAAGATATTCAGTCCTTTCTGGGCAAGATAAATTTTGTAAGGAGGTTTATCCCAAATTTTGCAAGACTTGTAAAGCATATTGCCTCCATGTTGAGAAAGGGGTCGGAGATCAAATGGACAAGATCCTTTGAGTCCATTAAGAAAGCTATTATGGAAGTTCCCACTTTAAGAAGTCCAGATTACAGCAAAGTGTTCCATATATTTTCATTTGCCTCTAATGACACCCTTGTAGCAGTTTTATTGCAAGAAGGTGAAGAAGGCTCAGAGCATATAGTGGCTTTTTTTAGCAAAACATTAAGGGATGCTGAGCTGAAGTATGATATCATTGAAAAACAGGCATATGCTCTTATCAAGTCTTTGAAAGCTTTCAGAATTTACATTCTGCATTCCAAGATAATTGCATATGTACCCTCTGCTTCAATAAAAGATGTTCTAACGCAGCCTGATGCTGATGGAAGAAGGGCTAAATGGATTGAAGCAATCCCTACCAGAAAGATTGATGACCATGTGGTCATGAGGTTCTTGACAGAGAATATCTTCACTAGATTTGGTTGTCCACATAAACTAGTCACAGACAATGCAGCAGCCTTCAGGGCAAAGGAATTGGTGGACATGTGTGATTCAATGGGCATCAAACTGGTTCATTCCACCTCATATTACCCTCAAGGCAATGGTCTAGTAGAATCTTCCAACAAAAGCTTGATAAGGATAATTAAAAAGCTGCTGGAAGACAACAAAAAGAATTGGGATTCTAAACTCAAGTATGCACTATGGGCTGATAGAGTAACCACCAAGAAATCCACAGGGAATTCCCCATTCAAGTTGGTATATGGCACTGAAGCTGTATTCCCAATTCAATTAACCCTCCCTATGGCAAAGTTCTTGTAAGAAGAGTGGAATGAGGAGGAGGACATGGCAAAAAGGATCACTGATTTAGCAGAGGTACATCAAATCAGAGAGCAGCTGGTTAAAAGGTCTACAACACATCAAAAGAAGATCAAGGAATCTTTTGACAGAAGGACAAAAACAAACAGTTTTCAAGTTGGAGACTTGGTTCTTAAGTGGGATGGACTGAAAGAGAATAAAGGTAACCATGGGAAGTTTGATGCCTTTTAGACACGGCCTTTTATCATTTCGTAGATCCAAGGAAACAATACCTTCATACTGCGAAGTATGGAAGGGGAGGAAGTTTTTGATGGCCCAATTAATGGGCGTTTTCTGAAAGCTTATGTTATTTAAGGTCTTTGGGCCATAAAGTTATAAATATGTTGTTTTATTAGTATTAGGTGTAAGCTTAATTAGACTCCATGCCCAATGGAACACTAGAAAATTTTGTTAATCTGCTTTTCACAGGGAAGGCAACGGTCTACAGTTCTTAAGACCTCACAGGGAGGATCTCATCCCCAGAAGGATCTAGTGTTAGCCCTGCTTCATATCTTTGATTTCTAAAGGTTGGGAGTGAGCTTGGTCCATGGTCATACCCAAAAAAGACTCATAACGGTCACTTTCTCTTTCCCTCGCACCACTCATTTTCCTTTCATCGGTCCTATCGCAAATCGCATCCATGTGTGTATCAAGGCTGCGCCCTCGGCTTCCGCTGATGTGATATTGCGATGCGATATATACGAAAATACCAAAAAATCTGATCTGATGACTTCTGTTTTGCCTGACACTCCTCCGTCATCAATCGTTGCGCCCAACTCAATGGCTCCCCATCACGTCCAATGGAAAATCTATGCAATCACTTCCCCGCCATCCGATCATCTCCGCCATGATCAGACGACATCCACTCTCCCCGCACCCACAAATTAACGTCATGTTAATGCTCGATGGAGGGTTCTTTTCCTCTCTCCTTGCCACCATGCATCGCGTGCTGAATGGGATCGCACACCGCACCTTTTTACCGCCTAACACAAAACTCCGGTGCGATCAATACTACTTCCCACCCGCCCGTGCCTGCCAACTTTAGTACGCTTCCACCGCTCAATGACCATTGGATCTACTCACCCGAGATCCAACGACCCTCGATCATTCCGCTCCCACCTCCTCTGATATCCCCATGGACTCATCCCCGCCGTCTATCCCCTTAATTCGACGACCAGTCTCACTCCTCCAACCGACTATTCCACCCACTAAACAGTCCACATGCCTTAACCATTCCATGCTCCCGGAAGGATGAAGGTGACCAATTTTTAGTACCAAGTGCATTTCCTCCTCAACAACTGCATTCAACAGATAATATGGCTAAGAAGGAAAAGGACAAAGCACGAACAGGAAAATTCATTTAGCAGTTATGGGACTTCATCCCATATGACACTCCAGCCACCTGAGAAGACAGCAGAGCACCCATGAAGATCAAATTCATCCACTACAGCAAGCAATCACACTTAGACTCCATCAGGTAGTTAAAGTGATTGGTGGTTAATTATGACCCCTCCATACTTAGAATGGCTGAGTGCCTTTGTAATGAAACTCTATATATACCCAGAAAAAATATGTAATTAGGGTTGATGGTTGTTGTTTTGATGTAAGGTTCAACTTCTGGATATTGTAACTACTTTGATACTTGCAACGTCTCGTCTTCATTTTCAACTAATACAAGATTCTTTTGCTATCAATTGCTCACTTTCCATTTCTATTTTGTTCTAGGTTGTGCCTGATATGCAGTTTTCCTGAACTCTTGATGTTTAGCATTAGAGGAGCTGTCATCCTACCTGTGTATTTAAATCTTGCATGTATCAGTGAATGTGTTAATCAAGTTTCTTTTCACTTATGTGACAGAGAGTTGTCATCCTGTCTGTACACTAGGGAATTAGATTTGCAGACCTCTCTACTGGTTTCAACCAGCCATCACAAGGTCTTGTGCATCTGCTGGTGTAGTTAGTATTCTCCATATTCACCCAATCTCTGAACTGTGAGTAATTGGTGGTCCAAAAGCCTTGTAGTCTGGGGGTGTTCACGCATGTCTGGAGTTAAGCATAGTAGAAGTGGTTATCTGGCTTGAACAAACATCATTCCTTCCATTCATCCATTTCCAAAATTAAGTTGAGTTTGTAATGTTCCTGAGCATCTCCGAGCTACAACCTAGGAGAGTTTCTTGGGGTGATAACAGGACCAAAGTTCTCCTTACGGACAGATCATATTTTATGTCAGAACTTCATCAGCGAAAAGATACAACCAATTACAAGGAAGCCGGACACAGGATTGGCCAAATATTGAAGTGTCACAAGACTCTTTGAACTTCAACCACATACACACTTAAAAGCCACAAAGAAGGAAGACACAACACTCATTCGTATATGATGAAAACCAAAAGGAAAACTCAACAAGGAAGAAAATAAAGAAAAAAGAAAGGAAACATAAAACTAAGAAACAAAATCGAAAGACAAGAGAACAAAATGACTAAAGCAAACATGATGTAGAATCAAAACAAGGAAATGAGGATGGACTACAGAGAACGAATGCAGAATGAGTGCAGGAAAGAGAAAGTTAACTATGCAACTTATCCTACTCCTAACGTAATAGTTAGAAGGTCAAGGTCACGTAAAATTAAATTTCCAGTGAAGCCACCATGATTGTTTCCGACCTGAATCCACAATTATATGAATGATTAAAACATATATAAAGTAATGTGCAACAAAAGATACAAAAACTTGAAAATCCTGCATAAGAAACAGAAGGTCCTGCTTGTGGGCAGAAAGATGTGCCACAAATACTAATTTAATCCCATCCACATGCTTACCTTTTTGATGAATACCATTTTTAAACAAACCTCAAAAGCCTTTTCAGGATATGTTTTCATCTACACCGAGATTCTTAGGAAGCACAAGGAAGGATTGAAACTTTCTTTCTACAACAGAAATTTCCAAGTGGGATTGTTCCAACCATTCAACAATTGGATCATAAAATTCATGATGGCCCTCTTGAAAGCCTCGTGATCTTTGAAAATATTAATTTTCGATTCGAGGAGCAGCATCACGATGGGAATTTGATAAGGGAAAATAGATCTGATCATTCTCGGAAGTCATGCTAGGACAGTGAGAACCTACCATAACCATCAATGGAGGCTGAAGTCCCTCACCTACTTGACAAAAATTTGAAGAAAGAAATGTTAAACAATGAATATCAAGGAGTGTGAATCAACTTTCATTGGATGTGCTGATGGGAAAATGATAAGCTAAATGAAATTTACCCAAGATAGAGAAATGATCAGAAGACCTAATAGAAGCATTAGATTCCCAGTTTGTAATAAACGGAAAAAAATCATTTTGAACAATATTGCGAATGCTCTGAAAAATCGAAACAAATTCCTTGCGAGCTAGATATGCCAGACCACTTTCCTTCAACTAGTGACTAGTTGTACAAGCATCATAGTCATCAAAAGAGTTTAAAAGGGATGCTAGCACCACGAATGCATGATACCAATTGAGGCATAGTGAATGGAGATGAACTTCATTCATGTGACAACTTGTGCATTCATTATCACTAAAGGAGATTTCTGGTGAGATAAAAGGATAAAATTGCAATACAAGATTCACAAGAAGACTGGGGATCTAACCATTAAAAGAGAAATTCGATAAGTATGATTCTTGCAGGCAAAAATAGTCCTTGAGATGATCAACTTCACAATTTCATTACTTCATGAGAGATGTATGTTCCCAACCTTAGTTTTATGTGAGAGATTTGCATGAAGACGAATGACTTGTAACAGATTCTTGAATTCGGTTAGCATTAAAATATTGAAAATTTGAAAAATCACACCCGAAATACCAAGCATTTTTAACACATAAATCCACAACGAGTGAAACCATACAGATAGACAAATTGTGTGAGAGAAACCAGATCTGATTTAGTTTGGGGGGCTTACCAGAGTCACGAGATCCTAACATAACCATCAATGGAAGTTGAAGTGCCTCGACTTCCTGGCAGGTCCCGGAACTTTCCAGGATTGTAGCATCATTTTGAAGCTTGAACCAGATCATGCATTGTTTGAGGGTGGCTTCTGTTGCTAATTTCAAAACTTCTCTCCAGATGGACACTATGTCTATCAGAAGTTTCACCATTTTTTTTAGCTTCAACAACAATCAGATTACTCAATTGAAGAGGCCCTTCTGATAGCTCATTCAAGGAAAAATGAATTGGTGAGATCTCATGAGCAAGAAGAATTGAAGAGTTGTCTTCATGCAAAAGAAGAGATGATGAGTGGTGGGGAAGAGTTTTCTAGGATTTGACTGTTTTCAATTTCATCATGGACAACCTCACCACCTTGTGTCAATCAAGGACTCACTGGGTGAAGAAACAAAAGAACATGAAGTATCCTCATCGCAAGTGAATGTGTTGTGAATGGTAGGACAAAAAGGATAGTGAGGTGAAGGGGAAGTTTCGATATGAACACCTTCTTTGCCTGAAGAAGATTCTAGATCGAAATTAAAATCTTCATGAGGAACCACAAGATCATATGATGTGCTTGGGCATTCTTCACGACACAAAGAAATAGAATTATCATCATTGGAATGATTACTACCCAAGCCTGGGGGTTGATTGGAAGGATTAATTGTACTGGATTTTCCACCAATAGTAGAAGGTTGAGAATCGTTTAATAATGGTAACTCATTATTTTGACATGAAAGATTTCGAAACATAGAGCAAAATTGATAGTGTCCTCACCTTTCTGCTGATTTTCCTGCATAATGTGACTGCCTTGTACCTAGTCATAGTTTTGAACCAATAGCTTGAGAACCAAGAGAATGTGAAAAAATGGTTGGTGAAGCAGATTAACCAAGCGGGTCATGGTACAAAGAGTCATGATGTGAATAAGATAGAGGATAACAAAAATCTAGATCGACCTTGATATTATTGTGAATGGTGACATCCTCTTGTAGATTGGAGGAGTGTGTCTTCATTGTAGGCTTCTTGAGCCATTCTAGAATTTCCTCCATTGAAGCGGAAGAAGAAGGAGAAGCTATTGTGCAATTATGGGGATGAAGGCAGTCTGCTCAGCTCTGGAATTGTGCAGTTCAACTTCCCAAGGGAATAGTGACTACGCACTATGCAGTTCCAAGTAGTAGGGTTGCATCACTGAGGGTTGAGATTGTGTAGTGCGTAGTTCATGCAGGGTCTGGTGAAAGTGAGTTGCCTTGTTAGGAGTATTTTCAAAAAAATGGCGAAGTGTGGGAGGCAGGTGAAGTTGTGAGGAACTTGAAATTGTGAATGTCATCATTAATAAGAGAACAACATATTTTAAAAGATGAGGGATTATGTGTTGTTTTAACATATTTTGACCTCGACATCTACCCTCGAGGATTAGGTGTACTAGAACTGGTCCCAAAATATAGATTTGTTATTTTTCTTGAAAGGATATTTCATGGTTTTCTTCAAAGATCTAGAAGACCAAAATAATATTTTTTATTAGGGGCCCTCGTTTTGGGGCTGGGATGGTCTCTTCATTCAGCATGGTTTTTAGAGTTTAATCCTCCTACCATGAAGACCTTGCCTATTCCTATTTAGATTACGACTTCCAAAATTTCCTCTTCAATGGAGTTGGCGAGAGATCCTAGAGAATGTTGGTGACTCTCTAGGTTGCTTCATCAAAGTAGATAGAAAAGATTGACAAAATATTTCTAAGTTTCATCTGCATATGCATGGAAGTGGACTTCAATGAAGGTTTACTAGATAAAATTGTCCTCAAGTGGGAGGATAAGGCGTGTACCCAACCATTGGACTATGAAAACATGACTTTTAGGTGTAGAAATTGCCAACATCTTGGGCACCTTGAGAATGCATGTCCCTCTTCAAAAGGGGCGTTTTGTAATGAAGATCTGAAGAGAAGCTACCGTGGATGGAGAGATTTGAAGGTAGCATCAGATACGAAGATTTTTGCAAGTCAAAAGAAGAACAACTCCCAACAACAAAATACATCTCCTAACAGCTAAGCCTCTCAAATTACAATGCAATCCTAGTAGCATTGGTTCACCCCTAACTAGAGGAATGTATTTTGGCAAAGGAGAATGAGAAAACTTTAGCCATAATTGCACCTATAATTAACAGGCCTAAATGCAACCATAAGTTTGATTATTCAAATAATGAGAAAAAACTATCAAATTTGACTGATCTAGTTGCTATAATACTTTCTCAAAAATATTAAAAAACAACATTATCTTTAGTTGTAATAGATTGCTCACAAAAATAAATAGATGTTTTCAAGAAAGAAAAAAAAAACTCATAAATCATCCTGACGTTTGAAACCAGAAATATAATAAATATACTTTGATGTGTCTAATTTCATGATATAACTTGTTCCTTTAAATTAATAAAATTCAATTTTAAAAAACACAATTAATAAATAAGTATATTTTTATATTATTTTATTAATTTAAAGATAAAATATTATAATTTCATAATGTATCAATGAAATAAAAAATAACAATCAAATAACAGTACTATTAGAAAACGGAACCCATTTCATCGAGATATGCGTTTTCATCTTAGTCTGATTTTTATTGTTTTTATTTCTAGTGGTTTGTTTTGTTCATATTTTTAAGTTAAATTTGTTTAAATTTTTATAAAATTGTGTTAGAATTATAAATTTGAGTTTTAAATTTTAAAATATTTTATTTTTTAAAAATATTTAATTAATTAATTTATTTAAAATAAAAATAATTTTTAAATAATTAAAATTATACTTATTTTAAATAATTAAAAATCAAAATTTGATCGCAAATTGTTTTACCAGATTCTAACCCAAACATCCTTTAAAATTACAATAATTATACCAAGCCTTTTAATATCTTAAAATCATCTGTACAAAATGGAAATTACAATAATTATACCGGGCCTTTTAATATCTTAAAATCATCTATACAAAATGGAAATAACTCCAATGTTTTAATATTGTTTGTACAAAATCGAAATTTCTTAGCCATATACGAGAAAATGAATTAGGAAACGGTGTTTCTATGTGTAAGGTTGTGGCTGTAATAAGGGAATAATTACAAAGAAAATGTTGTTTTATATATAAGTTGGTCGTTGTGAGCAGGGAATAATACAGTAAAAGCTCCCTTCATATATGCAATCATGAGTGAATTAAGATGTAGTATAGCGGCACGAAATTGTTGTTAAGTTGAAGGAAGTAGGATCCTACTCATAGGTATGGCTGTAAGGGGCGCTTCCATTTCACATGATAGTTTAAGCTTCTCTGTCAGGTCCATCGGATGGTTAAGAGAAGGCACCCATGCGAAATGATGAAACAGTTTAACCACCCACAGCTGAACGGTCCGAAGACCCAGAACCTTGCCCAGGCACACGCGACGACTGGCACCAAAAAGTGCAAGCCGCAGGTCGTTTCCTCGGACATCCACATGTTGTTCGCCTTCCGATGGGAGAAACCTCTGTGGACGGAATTGATGGGGATGTTCCTAGATCTCCGGATCGTGGGTGTAAGGTCCTTGGTTAGTCAACTCGGTTGGGCGCTGGGCGAACCGGGCACGGGCACGTGCGCACGGGCAAGTTGGCGGGCGCGCGGGCAAGTTGGCCTGCACGGCGGGCGCGCGGGTGCCGACGAGCTGGACTACACGCAGGCGGGCGTGCGGGCGCAGACGAGCTGGGCTGTACGCGGGCGTAGGGCGAGTCAATGCACACGATGGTGCAACAAAAGCAAAAGACATATGCGAAAATAAGGGAAACGATGAAGGGCTTATACCCGTGGGAGCATTTGCGATATAGTTGGAGGGCCAACTCACATAGAGGGCAGGCCGACACAATTACAAAGCACTCAAAAGGGTGTGTAAGCCACGTTTGGGTGGTCGGCCGGGTGAGCCACCACCCAAGCTAAAACACATATATATTGGAGCGTTTTGGAGCTCATTTGCATCAACGAAATTCAATCAAGGATCTTTGCTCAAGGTGCAGATAGAAAGTGCACATTAGGGGACAAGGGAAAAGCGCACAACTCATGCACTTAAGGGTTGTCTTGTGCACGGTTTGGATACGCACTTGGTGAGAAATGAAGGTTGGGCAAGGCGTGCCCGTGACTTGGTTGAAGAGCTGTTTTGTGTGAGACTTGAGGAGGGAGTCTTGGTGGCTCGGGTGAGCACCCTCCCACCGTGCAAGGTATGCACAAAGATTGTAAAAGGCAGTTTTACCTCTATTGTAAAATTGGCTAAGTATAGACTTGGATTTTGCCAAGGATACTTGTGAAGCTAGTATTATTGAAGAAAGACTGATTAATATATATTGTTGGGCAGACTCATTGTCCAGGGAGTTGCCCCTCCCTTTATACTGTGCAATTGTTGTTCTTTTCTATAATTGCTGTTGATAATGAATGAGTATAGGTGTTCATTAGTATAAAGGTTATACATAATAATACTTGGTTGCGAAACACAAACTAAGTAAGAGAAAGGGAATTAGGCGTAGTCCATGAACATTAGTATTGGTGAAAAGAAAGTGTTCGGTGGTGCTGCACCTCGCTAAGAGCAGTTGAAAGACTACCGCAGGCCTGGGGGCGTGACAGGTGGTATCGGAGTAGTTGATTCAGGCATTGAAGGTTGAAGCTGCTACACACCTCCACTGAAGTGAAGGTGGTATCAGAGCTCGGTTTGGAGCTGGTGAGCAGGGTTGCTCGTGACAAAGAAACAATGAAAAGGGTACTTGCAGGTGAAGGAGACCGTTTCACACAAGTGGAACAAGGGTTGATTCAGGTTGCAGGTGACTTGGTGAAGCTGTTGGATGGTCGAAACTAGATTGCAAAAGAAGAAGAAGTTGTTGGAGATGGCAGCTGAATCTCAAGCTGGGTCTAGTCATGGACAAGATGCTACTCTAGCACTTATGGAAAAGATGTTGTTGAGGATGGAGATTATGGAAACTTCCTGGGATAAGAAGATGGACTTGTTCGCTAAGGAACAAGAGGCCAACTCAAAGATGAAGGAAGAGTTTGATGAACTCCGGACACAACATGAATACACTGATCTTATGTGTACACAACTTGAAGTAAGGGTCAAGGAGGTTGAAGAAGTAAGGGACCAGATTCTTGTAGAGATCATGGACTTGAAGAAATATCTTGACGAAGCCAGAGATGAGATCGCGGTGTTGAAGAAGGCCGTGAGGCATAACTCAGGTGGAGGAGTGCCTCATGTGAAAGTCAAGGAACCAGAATCTTATGATGGTACAAGGAGTGCAAAGACTCTTGGAAACTTTCTATGGGACATGGAGCAATACTTGGAACGGTTGGGTCTATCTAATGATGAGACGAAGGTCAAGGTAGCTGCTCAGTTCTTAACAAAGGATGCTAAGATGTGGTGGCGAAGGAGGATGGATCAGATTGCCAATGGCAGTGCTGGTGACATTACTTCGTGGGATGACATGAAGAAAGCTTTGCAGACCCATTTTAGTCCTTAGGATGAAACATGGGAAGCAAGGATGAAGATTAAGTTCATAAAGCAGATCGGGAACCTACAAACATATCAGCAGGAGTTTGCAAGTGCGGTTCTGGAACTTCCTGACATGGCGGAGAGGGAATTATTGGGTTGAAGCCTTGGGCACGCAATGAAGTGAAGAGGCAGAGAATTAGAGCACTTGAGGAAGCTTTTGCTACTGTTGATAGGTTGGTGGAGCATTATGATGAGACTTCTGCTGATAAGAAGAAGAAGTCCGATAAGCCAAAGGAAAAGAAGAAGGATGATGCTTCGAAATCAGATGATAGTTCGAAGACGAAGAAAGCCTTGAAGTGTTGGATATGTGCTAGACCACATACGGTGAAGAATTGTCCTTTTAGACCAAAAGTGGTTGTGATTGCAAAATCTGATGCGAAGAATGAAGGAGCTTCTATGGGGATGATGCAGATACTTGGGGCTTCTGCTACTACAGAGGTGGTCTCTCAGAGGGACCCTGAGAGAAACAGGTTGGAGTATGTTCGAATGAAGGTTGGAGGTGCTGATGTACTCACTATGGTGGATAGTGGGGCTTCTCACAACTTCATGGGTGAAGATACTGCGAGAAGGATTGGGCTGAAATTTGTACCGGCAAAGGCACAGATGAAGACAGTGAATTCTCCTCCTATTGAAGTTCTTGGTATAGTTGAAAGGGTGGACACTACACTTGGTGAATGGACAAGGAAGGTTGATTTCACTATAGTGCAGATTGATGACTATGAGGCTGTATGGGGGATGGAATTCATGAAACAATTTGATGCTATGATTGTTCCACATTTGAAGAAGCTCTACATTTATGATGGAAGGGAAGATGTACCCATTGATGTGCCAACCATTGGAGTGACAAGACCTGATTGTAAGTTGGGAGTGATGCAAATGGAGGATGAGAAGAGAATGGGAGACATGAGTAAGCGGTTGTCTACTGTTGAGGCAAAGCTTACCGAGCATTCATTAGTCATCAAGACACTTTCAGATAGCATCTTGGATTTGTCAAGAAGGCTAGAGTTGGTTGAGGATGATGATGATGACGAGGAGGTGTATGTGAGGCCGGATGTCCAGAGGGAAGACCGGGTTGCTTATCTACAAAGGATGGAGACTGAGGATCCTGATAGATGGATCGAGTTGATTAGTGAGGGAGAGCCTTCAGGCTATACTCCCTCCACATCTTTTTAGATGGATGAGAAGATGGGGCTCATTGTTAGCTGCTCATGGAAGTGAGTCCTTAAAACATGCTGAGCAGGTATGACTGATGGTGCAGGGATGGCTTGGCATTAAGCATCATGACATGTTGCAGATGAGATGGGATGGAGTTTCCATGGACCTAAACATGGCTTGCACTTATGGGGATAGATTCTTGATGAGTCAAGAATGTGACAGGTTGTTTTGAGAAACGACTCATGGTGATGGAAGAATGTGCATTCTTATGGTTTGGGCGTATGGTTGGACTTGCTACCCAACTAGCTTGAGTCATGAGGGGATCCAATGTATAGGTTGATGTTGCTATTGGGATGAGATGTTGGGACATGATAGACATGTGTTAGCTCTTGTTGGAGTATCATGACAAAGGTTCACATGATGACACATGATGAGGTCGACACAGGGTGTTGCAGTGGAGATTGTGGCAAAGGGGTCGATGATCATGGATCAAGATGATATCTGATATATGACATACCGTTGAGGTGTATACCTTGGTATGGAGAGCTTGGTGACAGTTGGTTACTAAGGTGAAACATGATGGAGATGGAGTTCTACATATGTTGCAAGGGTGTTTGCCGTATGTAGAGGAGTTGACATCATGGATAGTGATGATCTTGGTAGACGGCTACCAGGATGGTATGTTGTCAAGGAAGACAACGATTTCAGGTGGAGGAGGATGTAAGGTCCTCGGTTAGTCGACTTGGTTGGGCACCGGGCGGACTGGGCATGGGCAAGGGCGCGCGGGCGAGTTGGCGGGCGTGCGGGCGAGTTGGCCTGCACGGCGGGCATGCGGGCATGGACGAGCTGGACTACACGCGAGCGCAGACAAGCTGGGCTGCACGCGGGCGGCTGCACGGGCGGCCGCGCGGGCTCAGGGCGAGTCAGTGCACACGATGGTGCGACAAAAGCAAAAGACATATGCGACGATAAGGGAAACGATGAAGGGATTATACCTGTGGGATCATTTGCGATATAGTTGGAGGGCCGATTCACATAGAGGGTAGGCCGACACAATTACAAAGTGCTCAAAAGGGTGTGTAAGCTACGTTTGGGTGGTCGGTTGGGTGAGCCACCACCCACGCTAAAACACATATATATTGGAGCGTTTTGGAGCTCATTTGCATCAATGAAATTTGATCAAGGATCTTCGCTCAAGGTGCAGATAGCAAGTGCGCATTAGGGGACAAGGGAAAAGTGCACAACTCATGCGCTTAAGGGTTGTCTTGTGCACGGTTTGGATATGCACTTGGTGAGAAACGAAGGTTGGGCAAGGCGTGCCCGTGACTTGGTTGAAGAGCTGTTTTGTGTGAGACTTGAGGAGGGAGTCTTGGTGGCTCGAGTGAGCACCCTCCCACTGTGCAAAGTATGCACAAAGGTTGTAAAAGGTATTTTTGCCTCTATTGTAAAATTGGCTAAGTATAGACTTGGATCTTCCCAAGGATACTTGTGAAGCTTGTATTATTGAAGAAAGACTGATTAATATATATTGTTGGGCAGACTCATTGTCCAGAGAGTTGCCCCTCCCTTTATACTGTGCAATTTTTGTTCTCTTTTATAATTGTTGTTGATAGTGAATGAGTATGGGTGTTCATTAGTATAAAGATTATACATAATAATATTTGGTTGCGAAACACAAACTAAGTAAGAGAAAGTGAATTAGGCGTAGTCCATGAACATTAGTATTGGTGAAAAGAAAGTGTTCGGTGGTGCCGCACCTCGCCAAGAGCGGTTGAAAGACTACCGCACACCTGGGGACGTGACAGTGGGTAATGGACCAAATGTTCACCATCGCCGTCATGCCCGCCGAAATGCACATCCCGTTTGCCATGAACCAATCCTCCGTGCAAAGGCAGGCCCATGGTAAGAGAGGCCCCGACAGATGCATTCTCAGAGACTCTTTCACAACCGCCTGTAGATACGGCAGCCTCTCGATGTCCAGCTCTCACTGAAGTTTGATTTGCACTTGCGGATTGAGCAACAGCTCTGCCATTGCCCATTCTGTAAGCAAAGCCATTGTCTCTGTGCTGCGGAATACCATTTCCTGCATCAAAACAAAATAAGAGACGAATTTTTTAAATTCTAACAATAAAACTTTTGATTCTAACAAAAAAATAATAATTGTATCGTGCTTAATTATGTTACCCATAGAACTGGGATCATATCGTCGTCGTCGAGGTTGTCGTCTCCTCGGAGCGAAAGGAGGACATCCACAAATTCTGAGTCGGCCGTGTCGTCCCTCTGTCGGTGCTCGTCGATGATGTTCTTCACAAACGATGTAACACGCGGAACAAGCCGAGCGCAGGGGCTGTGGATTCTAAGTGGATCGAGCATTCGTAGCCATGGCAGATGATCAACCCAGTTGAATGCTCCAAGGAGCTCGAATCCCTCATTCACCATCTCGCGAAGATTCTTCTCAGTCTCGGCATCCACTGACCGTCGACCGAAGACACTTCCCATTATATTATTAAGGGCTGCTTTCTGGAGATGTCGACGGAGCGTGACGGCGCCGCCATTAATATCAGACTCATCCCTTATGTCGGAAAGCATTGTCGTGTAGTCCACCTGACGACCGACTTCGTGGACCGCAATTCAGCGTGGAGAGAAGAGATGAGTAGCAGAAATTCTTCGCAGGAGTCGCCAATGGTCACCGTTGGGCGCAAATCCAATCACCCTGCCGAACATTAACTGCTGAGCGGATTGTTTGAGTGGTCGGTATGCAAAGTGATGGAAGTTGAGCAGGTCTCTGGCCACGTCAGGATCCGATGTAATCACGGCCGGCGTTGAGCCCAAGCTGAAGGCCATGATTTTCTTGGCACCATGAAGACGAGCCAGATACTCAAGATTTCGGTGAGCAAGTCTGACGCTCATGTCCATGAGGCTTCCGATAACGGGCCATCCTCTGGGGCCAAGAATGGCGATGGATTTCTTGTGTCTCGCAGCAGCCCATGCACATCCTCCAGGGTTGAACCAAGAGACCATTGCACCACAAACATCAATAATAAGCAGTGCAATATAGAGTGACCACTGCCCCACCGTAGAAACATGGTCCGTGGAATGTAATACATGGTTAGGTACTCCATTCTTTGTAAGAAAAATGGCGTAGAGCTACCAGCCCCTTGTTGAAGAGGATTCAGGATTCTCCATGGCCTAAGATACAGACATAAGTAATTATGGAATGAATGAATGGAAAGCTGAGTTAAATGGAAGAGGAGTGGACGTCTGGAAGAAGAGTGCACGCCCTCTTATAGCCGGAGGAGTGAAGCCGGGGGGGTCACTAGGACCGACAAGAAAATAACGTGCACCATCTCCGACCTTATCCAGCCTGATTTACTTTCCTAGTGGAACAGGGAAGGCAACTCCTATTTCCACCACTATAGCATTATAAATGCACTCTTAAGAGACCTTAAGTACAGTGTTGGGAAACGGGTTCTGACATCGGCTTTGGCGGTCAGCCGTGTGCATCATTTCTCCGGCTAACGAATTCCGATTCCGCGTTCATCAACCATGGCTTATGTCGATGCCACATGATCCACCATACACATGATTATGTCGATACCACAGTATGCGTTGACAGTACGCCATGCGTTTGGAGGTTATGGCATGGAGCATACATGAGGTTGTGCGCGGGCGAATAAAATTCAAATTTGAAATCGCATGCCATGCGTTTGGAGGTTATGGCATACATGAGGTTGTGCGCGGGCGAATAAAGCTCAAATTTGAAATCGCCAGAATTATGTGCGCCCAAAGGACAGGCCTCCACATCTTTCTTTTCTGGATCACATCAATATTTTCCTCTCACAACAATCCACCCACCCATCTCCTCCCCCTCTTCCTGCTGCAGAGATTACGGTCGGCCATTGATGATTCATGGTTTGTTCAGTTCAGAGACAACCAATTTCTTCATTGCAGAGACTGTTCTGATAATCAGATTCAATACAAAGTGCTTGATGTCACTCTGTTTTCCTGTAATAGGCAAGCTATTGGTAAGTAGTTAACATTTTTTGTTTGCTATACAGTTACAAGATGAGACAATGGGCAATGCCATTGTTGAATGGCTGAAATTTCTTTATGTTCATAATTTGTTACAGGGTTTTGTGCGCTGGCCGAAGGGTCTATGTTCCTTTCTTCTATAAAACTCTCTCAACCGAAATCTTTTCTATGGCTCTGTCAATTCTGGACTTGGGATGATGATTTGGGTCGTTTTATTTTTTAATTATTTTTGATAAGGGATGATAATAATTTTATATTTCTTGTTTTAATTGACATTAATCTCTGATCATTAAATGATCCGATATAGCTATGATTTCCATGAAAAAAATTGGTATACAAACATTAATGTTTGAAAATTCCACAAGTTTAATTCGAATAATTACCGTTTCCAATCTCTAATATACACATAATACCAAAGAAAATGTTCTTCAATCAAACGATACTGAATTCTGCATAATTAAGAGTAGAATCCAACCCGCAACAAATTTTTTTATGTACAGAAGAAGAGTGGTGGAAATTTGCACTTTTTAATTTTCTCCGTTTATATTGAGTTTATTGTTATAATATTTTTTTTACTTCTGTGGTTAAATGGTTTTGAAAGTCAACGAGTATTTTCTTTTTTAACTTATAAAAATTAAAAGTTTATTTAATTTTACTCGAACACGCCATTTACCAAATTATTATAAAATAATTATCATTTAATTTTAATTAGGGATTATTGTTGACTCACTAGAAGGTTGCCATTTACCTATTTATTATAAAATAATTATATTATTGTTGAATCACTTTAAGGTTGGAAAGCTCAATATTAGTTTGAAAACCATTGTAAGTTAACTCATCCTTGGGTTTGTACTTTTGTTAGTTATATGAGTGAAATTTGGGGTTGCCCTATATTTAGATAATCACTTTTGTTATTTTATATGGATGTGGAATTTGGGGTTGCAGTATGGAGAATCACCGCTGTTATTTTATATGGGTGTGAAGTTTGGAGCTGTAGCATATCTAGAAAATCATAGAGAAAGATTGAAATGATCCAAAAGAAATTTATAACTTACAACCTCAAGATTAAAGGAAATACTCCTTATGCTATTCTCTTTATTGAAGCTAGTCTCTCCCCATTGAAAGCATGGTTATATTTAGGTATTTCATGTACAAAAAAAAGTTGTACAACACCAATCTTAATCTTGGGAAATCAGTAAACCAATAATAATCTCAGAACACTTCTTTCACTTCTATTTTATCATAAAAATAAAATAATATTAAAAACCTCATTTAATAACTTTCCTTTTCCTTTTTAAATTCTTCTTTCACTTTTTTCCACCACTATAGCATTATAAATGCACTCTTAAGAGACCTTAAAGACAGTGTTGGGAAACGGGTTCTGACATCGGCTTTGGCTGTCAGCCGTGTGCATCATTTCTCCGGCTAACGAATTCCGATTCCGCGTTCATCAACCATGGCTTATGTCGATGCCACATGATCCACCATACACATGATTATGTCGATACCACAGTATGCGTTGACAGTACGCCATGCGTTTGGAGGTTATGGCATGGAGCATACATGAGGTTGTGCGCGGGCGAATAAAATTCAAATTTGAAATCGCATGCCATGCGTTTGGAGGTTATGGCATACATGAGGTTGTGCGCGGGCGAATAAAATTCAAATTTGAAATCGCTATGAAAAACCAACATATATATCAGCAACCTGTTGTAATCCGTTCTGTAATTTACAGTTGCAGTATCCAGTCCGAAATACTTTCACTTTTAGAGATTTTTGAATTACAATGGCGATCCCCGTGCTGCTGTTGCTTCTTTAAGTTTTGGGGAATGTAGATGATTACATGCCAGAGCCAGCGCTGGATAGCAGAGAGCAAGAAGCGGTCTACAAGGTTCTGGAAGCCATCAATTCTGATATCGACTGGAGATGCTTGTTTCCTGATAATCTCTGCACTGGTGGACCGCACGGCATCGTCTGCGATTTGGACGCCCATCACAGTAAGCGGCACATCGTGGAATTGAACCTGGGTTGGGTATTCCATGGCTTTGTCTGTGCTCTTCTCGTCCTTGAAATAACCCTTCATAACACGCGGCCCTCTAATCATAACCTCGCCCAACTGCACTCCGTCTCTAGCCACGCTGGCCATGGTATCCGGATCCTTCACGTCCAACTCAGCCAAACCCAGCGACCTAACGCCCTGTATCGCTTTCATTTGAGCCCTCTCGTTCGCTGCAAGTCTGTCCCACTCAGATTTCCAAGCGCATAAAACCACCACTCCTGCGGTCTCTGTGAGGCCATAGCCATGAGTGACACAGACTCCCAGCTCTTCAATTTTGAGTAGCGCAGCAGCAGCAGGAGGAGCGCCCGCGGTTAAGATCTCCACCTGATGGGGCAAAGGCTCTCTGTCCGATGGATCTACGTTTGAAATCATGGTAAGCACCACAGGCGCCGCGCAGAGATGGGTAACCCGGTGGTCGTTGAGAGCTTTATAGATGATGTGGCCGTCGAATTTCCTTATGCAGATATTTGCGCCGCCGAGGGCAGCTATTCCCCATGTGAAACACCAGCCGTTGGCGTGAAATATGGGCAGAGTCCACAGATAAACGGCTGCGACCTCAAACCCCAGGTTAAAAGGGTATCCATAACCATTGTGTAGATGCCCCTGTGGCTGTGAACTACTCCCTTGGGACCAGAGGTTGTGCCCGATGTATAATTCACAACGATACTCTGCCACTCGTCCTCTGGCCACCGTGTCTCGAACTCCGGATCTCCCTCTTGCAATAGCCCTTCGTATGTTGTGACTGCTGTTGTAGTCGTGAAAGTTAATTCCGCGCCATTGACGAGCTCCGGGATGAGTACCAGGGTGGGCTTATGGTCGGTTCCGCGTAGAGCTTCCGTGACGAGAGGCGCGAATTGATAATCAACAAACACAATCTTGGGTTGACAGTGATTGAACTGAGCAGCCATCGTTCGAGCGTCCAGACGCGTGTTGACGGTGTTAAGAACGGCCCCTGCCATTGGAACTGCCAAATGCATTTCGTAAATAGCAGGAACGTTGGGAGCCACCACAGACACCTGCAACAAACCACAGCTAAGAGGATCAAGATTTTATCCTATTCTGCTCTGTTGGGTTTCTTGTTAAGGTGAAGAAATAATAAAATTCCCATGGAAATGTTGATTCCAATTTGGATGATTCCAATACTTACAACATCCCCAGGCAAGATATTGTGGGCAGAGAGAGCAGAGGCAAGCCTGCGGCAGCGTTGGTAGGTGTGAGACCATGTATAACGAGTGGAATTGTAGACGATGGAGGTGGAGTCCCCATAGACGATGGCAGCTCTCTCTATGAAGCGGATCGGTGACAGGGGAGGATGATTCGCAGCACATCGTTTCAATTTCTCCATTCCCTCTTCGTCCTTCTTTCGATTAAAAACAACATTCTGAAATCTACACGCCCAATGTTTCAACTTTATAACCAAAACATTAAAAATTACAATATGAAATCCAACTTTAGAACCAAACCATTAAAAATTACAATATAAAATCTGCACACATGTCATGGATCAATACCATTGCTTACAATACCACAAGACTAAAAATTATATCTCATTTTATATGACAAGTGTTTATGTTATTTTTTATTAATTAATCAATTTAATTAAAAAGGAAAAAAATACAACTATTTCAAAGAAAAATCTCAACCTTTGATTTTTGTATGCTATTAAGAATATTCTATTGAGGTTAAATCCCTACTATTTACTAAATAAGTATTGATAATTAAATTAAAATTCTAGAAGTTCTATTCCAGAATATACAACCCTACCAGAAGAATAAAGTATTAGTTTACTAAGTTATAATACAAGTAACCTATTGAGATAAAAAGTATCAAATACGTTACAACTTGAGTTATTCAAATAAATAATATTTATTTTAGGTTATAATGTATTATCTTAATTAAAATTTAAAAAAAAATGTTTATTTTGGAATAATTAATAATTACTAAGTGAATGGTAGAGATTTATCTCCATAGAATTTTCTAAAATATTTTTATTAGTAGTCACAAACCAAAAGTTGAAATTTTGAGAGATTTATCTCAAAATTAGTTGTCTTTTTTATTAAAATGATTAATTTTAGAAAATGTCATATACATATGTGTGTGTGTTATGGTTTCTTTGAGGATGTGGCATTTGTAAGCCATGGTATTGTAAAAATCTTTATTTTTAAGGTAATCTTCATAAATGGAATTGAATTTCCATGCTTAAGAATCTTACTACATGAGAGATGTATCATGAGATATGCTTAGTTTTTTTATGTCTATTAGCTTTTATAAGCCATTTTATTTATATGGCTATGCTAGGAGATATATAATCATAAATGTTTGTTTAAGGTAGAAATTTTCAAATGAAACACTTAATCATAATAATAACAATTATCTAAAGCATTTTGTGTATCTGTCATTTATTTACATATGCACTTTTCACCAATTTTAACAAAATTGAAATCAAATACTTTAGTTAACATTAAGGTAAATTTGATAATTGTGAAAACGTAATTATTATTAAAATGTAAGTTTACAACAATTTCAATTTAGATTTAAATAATGTTTTGTTTCAAATTTAATAGATAATTTATTCAAAAAATATTAAATATTAATTTTAAAATGTTTTAATAAAATTTGTTTATTTATATTATATTTTTAATAAATAAATTTAGGTAAAAGTTTTACTAAATATATTTTTGTTAGTGCTTATTCATGTTAATATCAACAATTTTTTTTAATAAATTATTTTCAATGTGTTAAATAGAGTTATATTAATGTAGATTGTTCTATGGTATGTTGTAAAGGTTTCAAAAAATTTGGCCAATGTTATATATGAAAGATACCATCATAGCCATGTATTACCCTCCTATGTGCACTAAGGTAGCTTAAGTTATTTTATAAAATAATATTTATTGTACCTTCAATATAATACGTGGGGCACCATGGTAGGGTTTAAAAAGATATATCGCATTGAACTTTTCATTTTAAATTGTATATAATGCACCACACACATACAAGCACCAATGCTTTATATTCTAGTATGAGCACTTCTTTGTCTTGTGTTATTGAATTGTTATATTTCATTATTCCTTCTATTCCATAATATATTTGATTTATTTTTAGAATTTTGGCAAACATATAAATCTATAGTTTTCACTAGCTAAACATTTAAAATTAGCCTACATTTCTATTTTCTTTCTTTTTCTTTTAAAAAGTTCTTAATAGTGTCACCTTGGAATTCAAACCATGCTAACTCTAAGCATGTACACAGGTCACATCAATTAACAAAACTCACTATCATTTGAAGTGCATCAAATAGTCATATATGAAATGTGCATAAATTTACTATGCTCTTTGGTACATTAACAAATGTATGGGAGCACTTATTGCAATACTCCCATATGATAATGTGTATCACACATCTTTGATAACTACACTAAGTGAATGAGAAGTGCATATTGATGGACATGGGATAATTAGGGTATAACACAGTAGGTGTTGCTACTTTACTAGAGAAACACACCACCATCCCATTTTTTTCTTTTTGTAAGTCATGTAATGCATTGTCATGTAATAGTAGCACCTCTTTTAGTGTTACTATGGATGGCTAAGTGTGTCATTAATGGTGCTTCTCATTCACATAGATACATTGAAGAAATAACAAACAACATTAAAATGAAAGTTAGCATATATATATATATATATACAAACAAATCAAAACATAAAATAACCCATACCCACACCAAAAAAATAAAAATTTAAACACACACAAAATACAAAGAAACTTTTTCTTGGGAAAGTCCGGGGTGGTTGATAGAGAATGATCCCTAGTTTATTAGGGTCAAGTTAATGACAAAGAAAATAAGAAGACTCATTACTCAACTTTTAAGATTAAGTTATTATGCCAAAGATATAAATAATGGACAGGGAAGAATACCTTTCACCAATTAGTTGGTCCCTTGGTTGGATTTGTAACTGTATAGATAAAGTCTTGCATGCTCCAAACTTCTATAGAGATATGCACAAAATCATCACATGACATTGCTCAAACCATTTACAATATAAATTATTAATGATATTAAAACAAGAACACTTGTAACTAACTAATATTAATTAATATCAAGTAATTAATTTCTCTTCTAAATCATGTAATTAATAATTAAATGAATTACAACATAGTTTCTTTTGGGAGAGAAGAGATCACTTCATGTGTGTGTGTGTGCACGTGTGTTAGTGTGTGTGGGCAATACTTGATATAATTCCAATGCCTTCATCAACAAAGGTTGTGTTCCTCCTAACCTAGACCACTTATAGACTTCAACTTTAATTACAACTCCTCATTATATGTGAAAAGGAAAACCAATAAGGGATTACATATCAAATTTGAGTAAGAGAGTCAACCTTATAAACAAAGGTTTGTGTAGAAGGGAACCATAAAATCCAAGGTTAAATTTTCAATATAATGCTCCAAAATAAAGGTACAAAAATGGTCAATTCCCCCTTTTCCATCACATAAACCTTATTTATACTCTTATAAGTTGTCTAAGTTCATTGGGAATAGAAATTAGGGTTGTGTACTGTAACAACCTAGTAACTTGCACTCAGGAGCATGCAATTAATGTGGATTTATTATTTTTTCAAAAGTTTGGAATGCATACACACCGAGCATGAAGAGAATGAGTGTATAATATGTGTGTTTCCATAAGGAAAAGTTTTTATACTAGGTAAAAAGTAATTTTTAAACTAAGTTCAGTGGAAAAAAAGATATTAAAGTAGATATATCCTTGTTAAGAAGTCATTAATGACAAAATAAATGTTATAGCATATGTCATCTAATAAATGAGATCAGAAGGGAAGTTGATGGTTGAATTACATTATAATACTACAAAAGATTCAAATAAGTGTAGCGAAGTGAAGTCCAACAACCACAAGATCAAAACATTATATTCAAACAAAACCAATGTATCAAATTACTATCTTCCCCAAGGCAGGCATATACATGTTAAGATGAAAAGGTAAGCATGGTCACCAAATCATGTATGATGAAAATACATGAAGAATATATAGAATGGAAAATCCTAGACATGGAAAATACATATTGGAACCATGTCAAATGCAGATCATAGCCACGATCAAATAAATAGTGGATCTATGTCTCAATGTATGTCGACAAAGCAACCAAAACTTGAGTAAAAATAGGAATTAGTTCTCCAAAACAATATCCATTTCATATAGATAAGTAGTATAATATGTGTAACTTGAGGAGTAGCATAAGAATGAAAAACTACTACAACCCAAGGTCTTCAATTCAAATTTATCAAATATACAAATATAAACCATATGAGTTGTTATAGGCCATTTTGTCACATTTTGTCACTAGGCACGTTAACTGGATCAATCAACATCATTTTACCCCTTGTCGTCACATTTGCACAAATCCCTAAGCATGACTCTCCCTAATCCTTGAATTTCTTCCTTTAACTGCTTCATTTAAGTGATTTTAAGGCCCAACGCACCCTGCTTCCTTAAGAGACTACGTTCACCAGCAGGCTGACCCTTGGTGGACCTGCGCTGATTACCAATAGGTTTCCCCTTGCTAGGGGTGCGCTAATTCTATAAATTCATGAATAATAAAAAGAATCTCAAAGCTTACTTCTCCATAAGGTTCTAGGAATTCTTAAAACCATTTACCTTGGATGAAAGTCTCGAATCCTATCCCTTATCCCTTGATCTCATCCTTCCATCAAGAGTGGATCTCAAGCCTAGATTGGGTAAATGGATAAGAATTCCTAACCTACCATCCTCTTTTATATATTTACTATCATCCACAAGCTAGCGGTTGGATTTTGGAGATAGATTCTACCCTCATGTTGTTGTTGTGAGAGTCATTATTCCATGCATTAGGGTGACATAGAGATACACTTTGTGACAAGGAAGGTCAAGTCAACTTGGAGGAGCTCTTCTACAAGACCAACTTTATATTTGGTTGTAACTCTCTCCGTTTCTATTAATACAAAGAGTTCATTGTTTTCCTATATGTGATGTTATGATTTCATGTATTTCAATACCATGTTGAAATATTGAATAAAGTGATTGGATAATACTACATAGATATTGTAGATATTTGGCTTGTGTTATATAATTGTGGAGGTTCTAATTATAGTGATCAGATCTAAGATTGGATATACGGAAGATATGCGTGCATATACGGAAGATATGCACATACAAGAAAGTTAGGAATATACGGAAGATATGCGCATATCTTCCGTATATGCCCAATTTCCGTATAGGCGCATATCTTCCGTATATGCACAGTTTCCGTATATGTGCAATTTCTGTATATGGAATTTGCGCATCTACGATGCAGATACATGAACGACGTGCATATACGGAAGATATGCACATAGAGGAAAGTTAGGGATATATGGAAGACATGCGCATATCTTCCGTATATGCGCAATTTCCGTATATGCGAATATCTTCCGTATATGCGCAGTTTCCGTATATGCGCAATTTCTGTATATGGAATTTGCGCATCTGCGATACAGATACATGAACTACGTGCATATACGGAAGATATGCACATACAGGAAAGTTAGGGATATACGGAAGACATGCGAATATCTTCCGTATATACCCAGTTTCCGTATATGCGCATATCTTCCGTATATGCCCAATCTTCCGTATATGCGGAATTTCTGTATATGAAATTTGCGCATCTGCGATGCAGATACATGAACGAGGTGCATATACAGAAGATATGCACATACAAGAAAGTTAGGGATATACGGAAGACATGCGCATATCTTCCGTATATGCGCAATTTCCGTATATGCGCACATCTTCCGTATATGCACAGTTTCCGTATATGCGCAATTTCTGTATATGGAATTTGTGCATCTACGATGCAGATACATGAACGACGTGCATATACGGAAGATATGCATATACAGGAAAGTTAGAGATATACGGAAGACATGCGCACATCTTCCGTATATGCCCAATTTCCATATATGCGCATATCTTCCGTATATGCACAGTTTCCGTATATGCGCAATTTCTGTATATGGAATTTGCGCATCTACGATGCAGATACATGAACGACATCCATATACGAAAGATATGCAGATATAGGAAAGTTAGGGATATACGGAAGACATGCGCATATCTTCCATATATGCCCAGTTTCCGTATATGCACAGTTTTCATATATGCGCAATTTGTATATATGGAATTTGCGCATATATGATGCAGATACATAAACGACATGCATATATGGAAGATATGCCCATACAGGAAAGTTAGAGATATACGGAAGACATGCGCATATCTTCCGTATATGCCCAGTTTCCGTATATGCGCATATCTTCCGTATATGCGCAGTTTCCGTATATGCGCAATTTTTGTATATTGAATTTGTGCATATACGATGCAGATACATAAACGACATGCATATATGGAAGATATGCACATACAGGAAAGTTAGAGATATACGGAAGACATGCACATATCTTCTGTATATGCCCAATTTCCGTATATGTGCACATCTTCCGTATATGCACAGTTTCCGTATATGCGCAATTTCTGTATATGGAATTTGTACATATATGATGCAGATACATAAATGACGTGCATATACGGAAGATATGCACATACAAGAAAGTTATGGATATACGGAAGATATGCGCATATCTTCCGTATATACCCAATTTCCGTATATGCGCATATCTTCCGTATATGCACAGTTTCCGTATATGCGCAATTTCTGTATATTGAATTTGCGCATATACGATGCAGATACATGAACGACGTGTATATACGGAGGATATGCATATACAGGAAAGTTAAGGATATACGGAAGACATGCACATATATTCCGTATATGCGCATATCTTCCGTATATGCACAGTTTCCGTATATGCGCAATTTCTGTATATGGAATTTGCGCATATACGATGCAGATACATAAACGAAGATATGTACAAATTCCATATACAGAAATTGTGCATATACGGAAACTGTGCATATACGGAAGATGTGCGCATATACAGAAACTGGGCATATACGGAAGATATGCGCATATCTTCTGTATATCCCTAACTTTCTTGTATGTGCGTATCTTCCGTATATGCACGTCGTTCATGTATCTGCATCGCAGATGCACAAATTTTATATACAGAAATTGCGCATATACGGAAACTGTGCATATACGGAAGATGTGCGCATATACAGAAATTGCGCATATACGGAAGATATGCGCATGTCTTCCGTATATCCCTAACTTTCCTGTATGTGCATATCTTCCGTATATGCATGTCGTTCATGTATCTGCATCATAGATGCGCAAATTCCATATACAGAAATTGCGCATATAAGGAAACTGTGCATATACGGAAGATATGCGCATATACGGAAATTGGGCATATACTGAAGATATGCGCATATCTTCCGTATATCCCTAACTTTCCTATATCTGCATATCTTCCGTATATGGACGTCGTTCATGTATCTGCATCGTAAATGCGCAAATTCCATATACAGAAATTGCGCATATACGGAAAATGTGCATATACGGAAGATGTGCGCATATACGGAAATTGCGCATATACGGAAGATATGCGCATGTCTTCCATATATCCCTAACTTTCCTGTATGTGCATATCTTCCGTATATGCACATCGTTCATGTATCTGCATCGTATATGCACAAATTCCATATACAGAAATTGCACATATACGGAAGATATGCGCATATACGGAAATTGGGCATATACGGAAGATATGCGCATATCTTCCGTATATCCCTAACTTTCCTGTATGTGCATATCTTCCTTATATGCACGTCGTTTATGTATCTGCATCGTATATGTGCAAATTCAATATACAGAAATTGCGCATATACGGAAACTGTGCATGTACGGAAGATATGCGCATATACGGAAGATATGCGCATGTCTTCCGTATATCACTAACTTTCTTGTATGTGCATATCTTCCGTATATGCATGTCGTTCATGTATCTGCATCGCAGATGCGCAAATTCCATATATAGAAATTGCGCATATAAGGAAACTGTGCATATACGGTAGATATGCGCATATACGGAAATTTCGCATATACGGAAGATATGCGCATGTCTTCCCTATATCCCTAACTTTCCTCAATGTGCATATCTTCCGTATATGCACGTCATTCATGTATTTGCATCGTAGATGCGCAAATTCCATATACAGAAATTGTGCATTTACGGAAACTGTGCATATACGGAAGATATGTGCATATACGGAAATTGGGCATATACGGAAGATATACAGAAAGGCATATCTTCCGTATATGCCCAATCTTCCGTATATGCGGAATTTCTGTATATGAAATTTGCGCATCTGCGATGCAGATACATGAATGAGGTGCATATACAGAAGATATGCACATACAAGAAAGTTAGGGATATACGGAAGACATGCGCATATATTCCGTATATGCGCAATTTCCGTATATGTGCACATCTTCCGCATATGCACAGTTTCCGTATATGCGCAATTTTTGTATATGGAATTTGTGCATCTACGATGCAGATACATGAACGACGTGCATATATGGAAGATATGCATATACAGGAAAGTTAGAGATATACGGAAGACATGCGCACATCTTCTGTATATGCCCAATTTCCATATATGCGCATATCTTCCGTATATGCACAGTTTCCGTATATGCGCAATTTCTGTATATCGAATTTGCGCATCTACGATGCAGATACATGAACGACATCCATATACGGAAGATATGAAGATATAGGAAAGTTAGGGATATACGAAAGACATGCGCATATCTTCCATATATGCCAAGTTTCCGTATATGCACACATCTTCCCTATATGCACAGTTTTCATATATGCGCAATTTGTATATATGGAATTTGCGCATATATGATGCAGATACATAAACGACATGCATATATGGAAGATATGCCCATACAGGAAAGTTAGAGATATACGGAAGACATGCGCATATCTTCCGTATATGCCCAGTTTCCGTATATGCGCAGTTTCCGTATATGCGCAATTTCTGTATATTGAATTTGTGCATATACGATGCAGATACATAAACGACATGCATATATGGAAGATATGCACATACAGGAAAGTTAGGGATATACGGAAGACATGCACATATCTTCTGTATATGCGCAATTTCCGTATATGTGTACATCTTCCGTATATGCACAGTTTCCGTATATGCGCAATTTCTGTATATGGAATTTGTACATATATGATACAGATACATAAATGACGTGCATATACGGAAGATATGCATGTACAAGAAAGTTATGGATATACGGAAGATATGCACATATCTTCCGTATATACCCAATTTCCGTATATGCGCATATCTTCCGTATATGCATAGTTTCCGTATATACACAATTTCTGTATATTGAATTTGCGCATATACGATGCAGATACATGAACGACGTGTATATACGGAGGATATGCATATACAAGAAAGTTAAGGATATACGGAAGACATGCGCATATATTCCGTATATGCGCATATCTTCCGTATATTCGCAGTTTCCGTATATGCGCAATTTCTGTATATGGAATTTGCGCATATATGATGCAGATACATAAACGAAGATATGTACAAATTCCATATACAGAAATTGTGCATATACGGAAACTGTGCATATACAGAAGATGTGCGCATATACAGAAACTGGGCATATACGGAAAATATGCCCATATCTTCTGTATATCCCTAACTTTCCTGTATGTGCGTATCTTCCGTATATGCACGTTGTTCATGTATCTGCATCGCAGATGCGCAAATTTTATATACAGAAATTGCGCATATACGGAAACTGTGCATATACGGAAGATGTGCGCATATACATAAATTGTGCATATACGGAAGATATGCGCATGTCTTCCGTATATCTCTAACTTTCCTGTATATGCATATCTTCCGTATATGCATGTCGTTCATGTATCTGCATCATAGATGTGCAAATTCCATATACAGAAATTGCGCATATAAGGAAACTGTGCATATACGGAAGATATGCGCATATACGGAAGATATGATATGCGCATATCTTCCGTATATCCCTAAGTTTCCTATATCCGCATATCTTTCGTATATGGACGTCGTTCATGTATCTGCATCGTAAATGTGCAAATTCTATATACAGAAATTGCGCATATACGGAAAATGTACATATACGGAAGATGTGCGCATTTACGGAAATTGCGCATATACGGAAGATATGCGCATGTCTTCCATATATCCCTAACTTTCCTGTATGTGCATATCTTCCATATATACACATCGTTCATGTATCTGCATCGTATATGCACAAATTCCATATACAGAAATTGCACATATACGGAAGATATGTGTATATACGGAAATTGGGCATATACGGAAGATATGCGCATATCTTCCGTATATCTCTAACTTTCCTGTATGTGCATATCTTCCTTATATGCACGTCGTTTATGTATCTACAACGTATATGTGCAAATTCAATATATAGAAATTGTGCATATACGGAACCTGTGCATGTACAGAAGATATGCGCATATACAGAAGATATGCGCATGTCTTCCGTATATCACTAACTTTCTTGTATGTGCATATTTTCCGTATATGCATGTCGTTCATGTATCTGCATCGCAGATGCGCAAATTCCATATATAGAAATTGCGCATATAAGGAAATTGTGCATATAAGGTAGATATGTGAATATACAGAAATTTCGCATATACGGAAGATATGCGCATGTCTTCCCTATATCCCTAACTTTCCTCAATGTGCATATCTTCCGTATATGCACGTCATTCATGTATTTGCATCGTAGATGCGCAAATTCCATATACAGAAATTGTGCATTTACGGAAACTGTGCATATACGGAAGATATGTGCATATACAGAAATTGGGCATATACGGAAGATATACGGAAAGACATATATTCCGTATATGCCCAATCTTCCGTATATGCGGAATTTCTGTATATGAAATTTTCGCATCTGCGATGCAGATACATGAATGAGGTGCATATACAGAAGATATGCACATACAAGAAAGTTAGGGATATACGGAAGACATGCGCATATCTTCCGTATATGCGCAATTTCCGTATATGTGCACATCTTCCGCATATGCACAGTTTCCGTATATGCGCAATTTCTGTATATGGAATTTGTGCATCTACGATGCAGATACATGAACGACGTGCATATATGGAAGATATGCATATACAGGAAAGTTAGAGATATACGGAAGACATGCGCACATCTTCCGTATATGCCCAATTTCCATATATGCACATATCTTCCGTATATGCGCAATTTCTGTATATGGAATTTGCGCATCTACGATGCAGATACATGAACGACATCCATATACGGAAGATATGCAGATATAGGAAAGTTAGGGATATACGGAAGACATGCGCATATCTTCCATATATGCCCAGTTTCCGTATATGCGCACATCTTCCGTATATGCACAGTTTTCGTATATGCGCAATTTCTATATATGGAATTTGCGCATATATGATGCAGATACATAAACGACATGCATATATGGAAGATATGCCCATATAGCAAAGCTAGAGATATACGGAAGACATGCGCATATATTCCGTATATGCCCAGTTTCCGTATATGCGCAGTTTCCGTATATGCGCAATTTCTGTATATTGAATTTGCGCATATACGATGCAGATACATAAACGACATGCATATATGGAAGATATGCACATACAGGAAAGTTAGGGATATACGGAAGACATGCACATATCTTCTGTATATGCCCAATTTCCGTATATGCGCACATCTTCCGTATATGCACAGTTTCCGTATATGCGCAATTTTTGTATATGGAATTTGTACATATACGATGCAGATACATAAACGACGTGCATATACGGAAGATATGCACATACAAGAAAGTTAGGGATATACGGAAGATATGCGCATATCTTCCGTATATACTCAATTTCCGTATATGCGCATATCTTCCGTATATGCACAGTTTCCGTATATGCGCAATTTCTGTATATTGAATTTGCGCATATACGATGCAGATACATGAACGACGTGTATATACGGAGGATATGCATATACAGGAAAGTTAAGGATATACGGAAGACATGCGCATATATTCCGTATATGCGCATATCTTCCGTATATGCACAGTTTCCATATATGCGCAATTTCTGTATATGGAATTTGCGCATATATGATGCAGATACATAAACGAGGATATGTGCAAATTCCATATACAGAAATTGTGCATATACGGAAACTGTGCATATACAGAAGATGTGCGCATATACAGAAACTGGGCATATACGGAAGATATGCGCATATCTTCTGTATATCCCTAACTTTCCTGTATGTGCATATCTTCCGTATATGCACGTCGTTCATGTATCTGCATCGCAGATGCGCAAATTTTATATACAGAAATTGCGCATATACGGAAACTGTGCATATACGGAAGATGTGCGCATATACAGAAATTGCGCATATACGGAAGATATGCGCATGTCTTCCGTATATCTCTAACTTTCCTGTATGTGCATATCTTCCGTATATGCATGTCGTTCATGTATCTGCATCATAGATGTGCAAATTCCATATACAGAAATTGCGCATATAAGGAAACTGTGCATATACGGAAGATATGCGCATATACGGAAATTGGGCATATACTAAAGATATGCGCATATCTTCCGTATATCCCGAAGTTTCCTATTTCCGCATATCTTTCGTATATGGACGTCGTTCATGTATCTGCATCGTAAATGCGCAAATTCCATATACAGAAATTGCGCATATACGGAAAATGTACATATATGGAAGATGTGCGCATTTACGGAAATTCCGCATATACGGAAGATATGCGCATATCTTCCATATATCCCTAACTTTCCTGTATGTGCATATTTTCCATATATGCACATTGTTCATGTATCTGCATCGTATATGCACAAATTCCATATACAAAAATTGCACATATACGAAAGATATGCGCATATACGGAAATTGGGCATATACGGAAGATATGCGCATATCTTCCGTATATCCCTAACTTTCCTGTATGTGCATATCTTCCTTATATGCACGTCGTTTATATATCTACAACGTATATGTGCAAATTCAATATATAGAAATTGTGCATATACGGAACCTGTGCATGTACAGAAGATATGCGCATGTCTTCCGTATATCACTAACTTTCTTGTATGTGCATATTTTCCGTATATGCATGTCGTTCATGTATCTGCATCGCAGATGCGCAAATTCCATATATAGAAATTGCGCATATAAGGAAACTGTGCATATACGGTAGATATGCGCATATACAGAAATTTCGCATATACGGAAGATATGCGCATGTCTTCCCTATATCCCTAACTTTCCTCAATGTGCATATCTTCCGTATATGCACGTCATTCATGTATCTGCATCGTAGATGCGCAAATTCCATATACAGAAATTGCGCATATACGGAAACTGTGCATATACGGAAGATATGCGCATATACGGAAACTGGGCATATACGGAAGATATGCGCATGTCTTCCGTATATCCCTAACTTTTCTGCATGTGCATATCTTCCGTATATGCACGTCGTTTTTGTATCTGCATCGTATATGCGCAAATTCAATATACAGAGATTGCGCATATACGGAAACTGTGCATATCCGGAAGATATGCACATATACGGAAATTGCGCATATACGGAAGATATGCGCATGTCTCCCGTATATCCCTAACTTTCCTATATGTGCATATCTTCCGTATATGCACGTCGTTCATGTATCTGCATCGTAGATGAGCAAATTCCATATACAGAAATTGCGCATATACGGAAACTGTGCATATACGGAAATTGGGCATATACGGAACATATGCGCATATCTTCCGTATATCCCTAACTTTCCTGTATGTGCATATCTTCCGTATATGCACGTCGTTCATGTATCTGCATCGCAGATGCGCAAATTCCATATACAAAAATTGCGTATCAACGGAAATTGGGCATATACGGAAGATGTGCGCATATACGGAAACTGGGCATATACGGAAGATATGCGCATGTCTTCCGTATATCCCTAACTTTCCTGTATGTTCATATCTTCCGTATATGCACGTCGTTTATGTATTTGCATCGTATATGCGCAAATTCCATATACACAAATTGTGCATATACGGAAGATGTGCGCATATACGGAAACTGGGCATATACGGAAGATATGCGCATGTCTTCCGTATATCCCTAACTTTCCTATATCTGCATATCTTCCGTATATGGACGTCGTTCATGTAACTACATCGTAGATGCGCAAATTTCATATACAGAAATTGCGCATATACGGAAACTGTGCATATACGGAAGATATGCTCATATACGGAAATTGGGCATAGACGGAAGATATGCGCATGTCTTCCGTATATGCACGTCGTTCATGTATCTGCATCGTAGATGCACAAATTCCATATACAGAAATTGCGCATATACAGAAACTGTGCATATACGGAAGATGTCCGCATATACGGAAATTGCGCATATACGGAAGATATGCGCATGTCTTCCGTATATCCCTAACTTTCCTGTATGTGCATATCTTCCGTATATGCACGTCGTTCATGTATCTGCCTCGCAGATGCGCAAATTCCATATACAGAAATTCCGCATATACGGAAGATTGGGCATATACGGAAGATATGCGCATATACGGAAACTGGGCATATACGGAAGATATTCGCATGTCTTCCGTATATCCCTAACTTTCCTGTATGTGCATATCTTCCGTATATGCACGTCGTTCATGTATCTGCATCACAGATGCGCAAATTCCATATACAGAAATTGCGCATATACGGAAACTGCGCATATACGGAAGATATGCGCATGTCTTCCGTATATCCCTAACTTTCCTCTATGTGCATATCTTCCGTATATGCACGTCGTTCATGTATCTGCATCGTAGATGCACAAATTCCATATAAAGAAATTGCGCATATACGGAAGATATGCGCATATATGGAAATTGGGCATATACGGAAGATATGCGCATATCTTCCGTATATTCCTAACTTTCCTGTATGTGCATATCTTCCGTATATGAACGTATATTTTCTGTATATCCAATACAGGAAATTTACGGATATACAGAGAATATGCGCATATCTTCCGTATATGCGCAATTTCTGTATATGCGCATATCTTCCGTATATGTGCAATTTCTTTATATGGAATTTGTGCATATACGCAATTTCTGATATCGACTGGAGAGGCTTGTTTCCTGATAATCTCTGCACTGGTGGACCGCACAGCGTCGTCTGCGATTTGGACGCCCATCACAGTAAGCGGCACATCGTGGAATTGAACCTGGGTTGGGTATTCGACACCGCAAACAATCCCCCCTGTGGGAGAAATGCATCATTTAGCCCTTACCTGGTTGCGATACTGCGCCTGCGCAAGCTCTTCTTCTACAGGTGCTTTATTCCCGCCTTCGTCTGGGTTCAATGCATTCGTTGCTCACTGAGCTCTGGCGTGATTGGTCTGAAAGATTCCAAGCATGAATGTGGGATCTCATAGAACACATCAATCAAAATTCATCCAGGGCTTCCAGAGGCCACCCACCTCCACCCATAAAACAATGATTCCACCTCACGGTCAGACATCACCAAAAACCATCATCAGATTGGTCTCCATCCAAGCCTTCTAGGGCTTCTAAAGTTTCTGTCCAACCAAGGCTTCCAGAACTAGTAATTCAACCCAGTTTCCGTATATGCACAATTTCTGTATATGGAATCTGTGCATATACGGAAGATATGCGCATGTATTCCGTATATGCCCAATTTCCATATATGCGCATATCTTCCATATATGCCCAATTTTCGTATATGCGCATATTTTCCATATATACGGAAGACATGCACATATCTTCCGTATATGCCCAATTTCTGTATATGTGCACATCTTCCATATATGCACAGTTTCCGTATGTGTGCAATTCCTGTATATGGAAGATATGCGCGTATACGGAAGATATGCGCATATACGGAAATTGGGTATATACAGAAGATATGCGCATCTCTTCCGTATATGCCCAGTTTCCGTATATGCACAATTTCTGTATATGGAATCTGTGCATATACGGAAGATATGCGCATGTCTTCCGTATATGCCCAATTTCCGTATATGCGCATATCTTCCGTATATGCCCAATTTCCGTATATTCCCAATTTCCGTATATGCGCATATCTTCCGTATATGCGCATATTTCCGTATATGCGCATATCTTCCGTATACACGGAAGACATGCGCATATCTTCCGTATATGCCCAATTTCCGTATATGCGCAATTCCTGTATACGGAAAGTGGGCATATATGGAAGATATGCGCATATACGGTAGACATGCGTATATCTTCAGTATATGCACAGATTCTATATACAGAAATTGTGCATATACGGAAACTGGGCATATACGGAAGATATGCGCATATCTTCCGTATATGCGCAGTTTCCGTATATGCACATCTCTTCCATATATGCACAATTTTTGTATATGCCCAATTTCCGTATACAGGAATTGCGCATATACGGAAACTGTGCATATACGGAAGATGTGCGCATATACGGAAATTGAGCATATACGGAAGATATGCGCATGTCTTCCGTATATACGGAAGATGTGCGCATATACGGAAATATGCGCATATACGGAAGATATGCGCATGTCTTCTGTATATACGGAAGATATGTTCATATACGGAAATTGGGCATATACGGAAATTGTGCATATATGGAAGATATGCGCATAAACGGAAATTGGGCATATACGGAAGACATGTGCAGATCTTCCATATATGCCCAGATTCCATATACAGAAATTATGCATATACGGAAACTGGGCATATACGGAAGATATGCGCATATATTCCGTATATACCCAATTTCCGTATATTCGCATATCTTCCGTATATGCCCAATTTCCGTATATGCACAATTTCTGTATATGGAATCTAGTCATATACGGAAGATATGCGCATGTCTTGCATATATGCTCAATTTTCGTATATGCGCATATCTTATGTATATGCACAATTTCCGTATATGCCAAATTTTCGTATATGCGCATATCTTCCGTATATACAGAAGACATGCGCATATCTTCCGTATATGCGCATATTTCCGTATATGCGCACATCTTCCGTATATATGGAAGACATGCGCATATCTTCCGTATACGCCCAATTTCCGTATATGCGCACATCTTCCGTATATGCACAGTTTCCATATATGCGCAATTCCTGTATACGGAAGTTTGGCATATACGGAAGAGATGCGCATATACGGAAGACATGCGCATATACGGAAATTGGGCATATACGGAAGGTATGCGCATATCTTCCGTATATGCCCAGTTTCCGTATATGCACAATTTCTGTATATGGAATCTGTGCATATACGGAAGACATACGTATGTCTTACGTATATGCGCAGATCTTCCGTATATGCCAAATTTCCATATACAGGAATTGTGCATATACGGAAACTGTGCATATACGGTATATGTGCGCATATATGGAAATTGGGAATATACGGAAGATATGCGCATGTATTCCATGTATACGGAAGATATGCACATATACGGAAATTGGGAATATACAGAAATTGGGCATATACAGAAGATATGCGCATATACGGAAATTGGGCATATACGGAAGACATGCGCATATCTTCCGTATATGCACAGATTCCATATACAGAAATTGTGCATATACGGAAACAGGACATATACGGAAGAGATGCGCATATATTCCGTATATACCCAATTTCCGTATATGCGCATATCTTTCGTATATGCGCATATCTTCCGTATACAGAAATTGCACACATACGGAAACTGTGCATATATGAAAAATGTGCGCATATATGGAAATTGGGCATATACGGAAGATATGCGCATTTCTTCCGTATATACGGAAAATATGCGCATATACGGAAATTGGGCATAACGGAAGATATGCGCATATACGGAAATTGGGCATATACGGAAGATATGCGCATGTCTTCCGTATATACGGAAGATATGCGCATATATAGAAATTGGGCATATACGGAATATATGCGCATATCTTCCGTATATGCCCAGTTGCCGTATATGCACAATTTCTGTATATGGAATCTGTGCATATACGGAAGATATGCGCATGCCTTCCGTATATGCCCAATTTCCGTATATGCACATATCTTCCGTATATGCACAATTTCTGTATACAGGAATTGCGCATTTACGGAAACTGTGCATATATGGAAGATGTGTGCATATACGGAAATTGGGCATATACGGAAGATATGCGCATGTCTTCCATATATACGGAAGATATGCGCATATACGGAAACTGTGCATATACGGAAGATGTGCGCATATATTCCATATACGGAAGATGTGCGCATATACGGAAATTGGGCATATACGGAATATATGCGCATATCTTCCGTATATGCCCAGTTTCTGTATATGCACAATTTCTCTATATGGAATCTTTGCATATACGGAAGATATGCGCATGTCTTCCGTATATGCCCAATTTTCGTATATGGGCATATCTTCTGTATATGCGCATATTTCCGTATATGCGCACATCTTCTGTATATACGGAAGACATGCGCATATCTTCCGTATATGCCCAATTTCCGTATATGCGCACATCTTCCGTATATGCACAATTTCCGTATATGCGCAATTCCTGTATACAGAAATTGGGCATATACGGAAGATATGCGCATATACGGAAGACATGCGTATATCTTCTGTATATGCACAGATTCCATATACAGAAATTGTGCATATACGGAAACTGGGCATATACGGAAGATATGCGCATATCTTCCATATATGCCCAATTTCCGTATATGCGCATCTCTTCCGTATATGCACAATTTCTGTATATGCCCAATTTCCGTATACAGGAATTGCGCATATACGGAAACTGTGCATATACAGAAGATGTGCGCATATACGGAAATTGGGCATATACGGAAGATATGCGCATGTCTTCCGTATATACGGAAGATGTGCGCATATACGGAAATATGCGCATATACGGAAGATATGCGCATGTCTTTTGTATATACGGAAGATGTGCGCATATACGGAAATTGGGCATATACGGAAGATATGCGCATATACGGAAATTGCGCATATACGGAAGATATGCCCATGCCATTGTTCATCTCATCACAAACTTTCAAAGTTTACCAGAGGAAACCTGAGAACCACCTGCTCACAACATCCTTGTTGAAATCATTGATTATGACACCCCATGGGCTTACTTTGATGGATCGGCACAACAACATGGTTGTGGTGGAGGCATATACCTTCATATCACACTCTCACACTTTTTCAAGATTTAAATGGGATTGTGGGGGCGTGGGGACAAATAACTTTGTAGAACTTATATCTCTCCGACATTTATTATACTTTTCTCTTGTCAAAGGATGTAGAAAATTGCAGATATTTGGTGACTCAAAGATAATTATTAAATGGTTTAATCAACAAACTATTTGTCACACATGCACACACTCCGACACATATTGGATGATTCTTTGAGATTGAGAACACATTTTGACATTTATTCTTGTCAACATATATACAGGGAGCATAACCAAGTCTCTGACAAACTATCCAAGGAAGCTGCACACCTTCCAAGGGGGGTCTAGTTTATCCAAGAACAACGGGATATGGACTCGTACAACTATTACCACCCCCCATTCATGGATGAACAATTTTGATGGGGCTAGGGGCCCTAATTTATCAGTATTTTATGGCACAATTTTGTTGTAAATATTTGAATTATAGCATATATTTATGTCTATATATTACTGAACTTTTCATATGTAATTATTCATAGTTGTCTCCCTTAGATGGGATTGACATATATTTTTGAGACAAAACAACACAAATAGTGGCCAGACCACTGGTATTTCATATGCTATCAAGCATCTTCAACATGTAATTTTCTATATTAATGAAAATTATGTTTTTTTTTTAATCATTATAGGGGGATTCTCTTAGCACAATTATTAGGGATTTCATAATAAAATGTGAAATATTTGTTATCCTAAGCATGGAGTGATCTAAGTAGATCTATTATTATGACATATATGGCCACATGGAATATATTGAGCTGAAGCATGGAGTGTTCTAATATATTAAAGAAAAATTGTACATTAAAACAAACTCCATTCCTAATTAATACCAGATCAATCTACTCTAAATAGAGCTTTCTCATAAACCATAACAACCACATCCATATCTATTTTTATCTCACAATGAATGAATTATCCACACTAAGCAATCTACTTCACATAAATGTGAGTATATATGATATTTTAAACACTAAACAATATAGATCTATTATTGGCACATATTCGAGTGGAAAGAGATTACTTGAAGTTGAGAATAAACGAATCTTTATCTGAGTACACAACCACTAAATTTAATCAAGTGCACAATTTTACACCTCAACAAGAAAGTAGTAGGAATGCATATGGAATGCTTGACAATAATAGCAATGTAATATATGTTGGCACTGATGTCAACCAGATGAGCTAGTTAAGCTTGGCATTGATATCAATCACTTGAAGGAATGCTTGCAAGACGATCTAATGATTAACAGAGATTGTTAGAGGTTTTGGAGGTCCATAGGGTTTGGCAAAGAGGTTGAAGTTGGCTTGATGTAGGAGGAAGAAGTTTTGAGCATAGAGAATTTATTTTTCTAAGTGTTATAGGACTGTCACGGTCATTCCTTGGTCACAAGGTGGCACAACCCTAGTGCAGTAGGTATGCAATGGTGTGAGCATGGAGATTGTTGCAGGGTGCAAGTTCAGTGCTAGCAAAACTTTCCTGTAGCTGCTAAAAATTACCACGCACACAAACCAAGAAATTGCCCAAGGTAAGTTAGCTATCAAAGCGTTTGATTGAGTCTTCAACGATTACACTTGTTTTGGTCCAATGTGAGTATGAACACTTTGATTTTTATTAATGGTGCAAGTGATCGATTGAACGGGTGTCCATGATCGTGGATTTATTTTTGGGTAGTGGATCGAGTTAATGTGTGGATCTAGTTAGTGTGAGATTATGGTCAATTTGGAGTATGAACACTTTGATTTTTATTAATGGTGCAAGTGATCGATTGAACGGGTGTCCATGATCGTGGATTAATTTTTGGGTAGTGGATCGAGTTAATGTGTGGATCTAGTTAGTGTGAGATTATGGTCGATTTGGTCCTTTGTAAGAGCGAAGGGCATATTGGTTAAATATCAAAGAAATGCATGTAACTGAGGTTACATAGTTTGATGGAGAGATAGTGCACATCATGTGAGAAAATGCAAGGTTTGACTGGTTGAGTGCATATGATCAAAGACAACCACACTATGTGCATGGCACTTGTAGATGTCAGAGAATTTGACTGAGTGTGAAGCATATTTGATTGTTGGATCAATGAATGAGTGTGATGAACTACACTTCAGATACTTTTATATTTTTTTGTAAAAAATATTATTGAAGAGGTGTGCAGTTGACAGGAATAGAGTGCGCTTGGACATAGCATTAAATTGTGAACATGTTTGTGTGCATAATATGAGAGATGGTGTGATAGGACAGAGCTTGGGGTGACACATTGAGAACAATGTCAAAGGTTGGGTGGAACTTGCGAGCTTGAGTTTTAGTTTCCAAACTTATATTATCAAGTCAGTACCCTAAACCTTGTTTATGTGAATTATTTTCTTAATGATGTAAAACTATATGATGTTTTATTGCTTACTACTATGTTTCATTTTATATGCATTAAGTATGCCCTAGATACTTGTACAAAAGAACTAAGTAGTAGTTAGTATAAGAAAATTTTACTTTCTGTATTGTATATATATTTAGTACTTACAAGTACAATAATATTTGTACAAAAGCAAATATGTAATTGAATGGAACTGATATGTTTTAGAATTTAAATTATATTCATGCATGCAATTACAAGTATGTGAAATTGTGCTAGTTCAATTATTTGTACAAAATGAGTTTTGAGTAACTCTAAGTATTTACCTTGTTAAGAGTAAATAATATCAAATATATAAGAGCGATTACATACAGAGGAACATTGTTTTGAGAAGCAAAACAAGATAAGAAGGAAGTGTGTGTGTGTGTCTGTGGGCATGCGCGTAGATGTAATATGGTATTTACATTATAAGTAATGGTTATATAAAGACCTGTAATAGATGTAAAATATAGATGTGCATATCGCCTAGAATATGATTTTAGAATATTAGAGTAAGCTACAAAGTATTTTTGTATGCATGTATAAAACTATCCATGGTAAGTATGAGTGTTAAAATACATAAAATAAAAACGAGTATTTAAGCATAAATAGAGAAAGTCTTTGAAACTTGTATTTATACCATAAAAGAAACATGTATTCTTAAAAGGAATTTCATAAATATAATTCGTAATATATCAAAGTTCAATGACTAAAGAGTCATTGTGAAGAGAATACAGTAGTGGTCATAGATGACCATAGAAGAACAATCAACAGATAATAGATATGTATTACGAAAACCATGGGACATAGTTTTCCCCATAATTCAGTTACATCACTGGATTAAAGCCTTTAAATAACATACTTTGTGACAAAAAGTAAATTTGTGAAAAAGAAACCAAGTTCAACTAAGGTATAGTAAGAACTGAAAATCTTAGTTCTTGCTCCTGAACACAACTATCAAGCTCAAGTAGAAGAGAAAGCCAATGGTTCAGATCACTCGACTTGGTAAATGGAAGTCAACACCTATGTAAGTAAGATAAAGACTTTAAATCCTCCTTAGTGAAATAAAAACTTCTAAAAACTCCTTATAGAAAGGTTAATACTTATGAAAAAATTCTTGATATAAATATTATATTAGAATATATATATTTGTACAGGAAAATATTAAAAGAGTTACACAGAAATTATAGAGAAAGAAAGAAAAAAACTATGAAAGGAATTTTATGGAGTTGTAGCTGAATGGGAAACCTAGAATCATCATGCTTAGTCGTACACCTACATTAATAAATAATTAAATAAGTAAAGTAAAAATTAAAGAGATTTATAACCTTATTTTCAAAATATAATACTTATGCAAAATGAAAATTAAACAGAAAGCCCCAAGGGATAACTCAATTGGTCGAGTTCCCATTGCTAAGTACCTTGCGAATTGGGAGGTCACGGGGTCAAATATCCTCAATGTCCTTGGGGTTAGGCGTTGCTAGTTTGGCTGGCGGGTAGATCCCTTCGGGTTGATCTACTTGGATATTCCTGAGGAAAAATAAAATAAAATTAAACAATGGGTAAAAATGTTAGTTCTGTAGAAGAATCCTATTTTGTGTGTGTGTGTGTATATATATATATATATATATATATATATATATATATATATATATATATATATATATATATATATAAGCTCAATTGGTCGAGTTCCTGTTACTAAGTACCTTGCTAATCGAGAGGTCACGAGGTCAAATCTCCTCAATGCCCTTGGGGTTAGGCCCTTCTAGTTTGGTTGGCGGGTAGATCCCTTCGAGTTGATCTACTTGGATTTTTGTGAGGAATAAAAAATAAAAAATTAAAAAAAAGGTAAAAATGTTAATTCTGTAGAAGAATCCTCTTTTGTACATGAAAAAAGAATATATATATAAGAATTCATGCCTTCGTAGGGTTAAAACCCTGGTTGGAAAAATTAATCGAGCCTTATGTAAACAAAATAAAAAATAAATAAATTCCATGGCCATCCTCTTGTACAATAGTAGAACTAAGAAAATATCCTAAACTGTTTAAGGATTTATTCTAAGAAAAGGAAATATCTTCATGCAAGAAGATAGAGACAACTATTGAACTGTTGCTTATTGTCCCTGTTATTTAGGTTATGCTGGCTTTGGTCTTTGATATTTTGCCCTTTAAGCTGCTTGTCTGTTTGATCTTCACGTTGGAAGTCATATTCACTTATGACCTTTCATCTGATACTCTTTGACCTTATTGACCTGTCAATATCCTTTACTGTGCCTTTTTACTTTTATCGTACATTTCAAGTTTTTACTGTGTATTTCAACAATAAATCATTTAGTTTTTTTATGTCTTAGCATCAGGTAGTTTGGATATTGATCATCTATTTGTCTTTTAACTGTATGTTTTATCTGCCTCCTCTGTTTTGTCTTTTAACTGTGTAAATTGTCTGTTTTAACATTTACTGTGTAAATGATTTCTTCTGCTCTATCTTTGGTTTAGCCCTGATTTTTGTTTGTATAGGAAAATCATTTGAATTCATTTCTCGAGAATCTGGAACAAACAAGTTTTTAATTAGTATAAAAACTGTTTATCCAGTTTCCTGGCCTTCTGCTAATCACCTACAAAATACAACAATTGTTAAGAAAAATACATGTTGACAAGGAGGGCCACAATGGCTTCATTTGAGTTAAAAGGTCTGTGGATGGAGTCCGGAGCGTTTTTGGGAGGTAAACAGTGGTTAAATTGATTACAGAGGCTTAGGGTGGCGCAGGAGGGTTATACATATTTTACTGTGTAAATGGACGAAAAGAGCGAAAGTGAGGGTTTTCGCCTTTAAACGGGTAAACGATTAACTTTTTAAAATTTGGCACAAAGTGAACAATGGATGGTTTTACCGTACGCGGGAAGCGGCTTCAGAGGCTCATTGCACTGCTTTTGGCCGTGGGGTAGTTTTTCTCCTAGGGCACGCGAATTAATGTGGGAATGACATGTAACCATAAGGGGCTCGAGCAAAACCACGAATCTTGTGTGCTCTCGGGCCTTTAAAGATTGGAGATCGACAGCGGTGATATGGTCGTGGATCATTAAATCTGGGAGCAAGTGATCGGATCGTTATCGCGTGGTCGAGATGCACAGAGGGAACAAGCGCGGAGATTAGTGGGCCCAGGGAATAATTACAAGTGATTTGTAATTATTTTAATGAATAAAGTGCGGATTAAACACATTGCGATGGGTTTATGAAGTGGGACCGGGGTTTAACTGTGGCGGGGTTTATTTAACCAAACCGAAGGGGTGGGTTAAAAAGTTTAGTTGGGAAAATGGTGAATTGCGTAGTTAAATTAATAAAGCGGGGGGAACATAAAACTTTAGGATAAGGAGGGTTTTATGGTTTTTTTAGGGAATTTACAAGGGGAAAATGAGTTTTGGAGGGTAAATTTGCTAGGAAAAACATGTGAAACCAAGGGAAAGGGTGAAAATGAAGGGAAAAGGGTGTTTGCTTGAGAAATGATGGGATGATGAGGAAATTAGTAAGGATGTAAAGGGGAATGAAATGAATGAGGGAAAGTTAACCAAATCAACTTGTGAACCTCTTTTCACCTTCATAATTATTCATGCACACTGCAACACATGATCAAGCATGATAAATGTGCTTAAGCCTCAATCAACTTTGTGCTTCTGCAACCTTTCTTCTACCTACCCTTTTCTTACCCTCACATTTTCTCTTCACTTAATTGGGTGCATTTAGGCTAGCAGACCCTTTTCTTCCCTTTTTCTTTTAAAAATAAAACTATCTAATTCTAACCTTATAACATCCAAGGGCTCAGATTAAGCTGATGAGCTCCTTATTATTCTCTACCTAGCTACTGATCTGCCAAGATTAAATAGTTTGGCTAGATCTTTATTCTCTAACTATAAACATGAAATTTAAAGCATGAACTAGTCAAGATTAAACTATTCGACTGTCATGGGTTGTGGCATTTATGACAAGCTGCACACAACCATTATTTTGCATAATAAAGAAAAAAGTAGTGGCACTTGCACTTGCACACTTTTAGAGTTTATTGCTTTTTGCTTTTCTCTCTAACCTAACATTTTATTTTTACCTTCATTTTTTAGGGCATCTATTCTAACATTTTCTTTGATATGAACATATTTATCAAGATATTTCCTAACATTTTTTATTCAATATTCTTTTTGTCCATATCCTAGTTTAACATTTTTTTGAAAAATATTTTCATTTTTTGATTAATTGATTCTAACTTACCAAAACCAAAAAAATGCTACAATAGAAACCACTGTCAAACCAGGAAAAACCCATGACAATGACAACAAATGAACTAAATACACACATGCATATACCATGGATGCCAAAACTAGCTAGGAAATCATACATGCAACCTGTTACCTGTAAGTATTCCCATTGAAGCCGCTTGATCCAACATTTCCTTGCTTGATCCTTCCTTTCCTTGTTCTTTCTTTGCTTGCTTGCTTTCTCATCTTGGTGTTCTTCTCCTCTCTCAAAACCAATTCCAAACCTCAACTAAAAAAATGCCTCAAACTAATGCTCTGATGCATTTTTATTATTGATGCTTCTAATTTCTTCATTTTCCCTCTATTTTCCTTCATTTTCCTCCTCATATGTAACATGCGACTTTTCACCTTTCTTTTCTCCTAATTTCTTTTATTTTCATAAATAAAATTTCAATAATGTCTTTTTCTATTTTCAAAGCCTTTACCAATTTCATCGTAGCCATAATAAACAACAAGTGATGCCCATTAGGATGTTTTTCCCAACATTCAACTTGGAATACATGTCCCATGTCCTTGGTCTTATTTTTCCTTTATTAACTTTATTACATGAACTTTTAACATTGGGATGTTATACTCCAGCAGGACATATGAGACATACATGACATATGATTATGTGTTAGGCTTGAGATCTACCACGAAGCGAGACATATGTGAGCACTATATTACACATATAGACATACATGAATTTATGTTCAAAGGGTGTGTGTTCACATGTCGGATGATATATATATATATATATATATATATATATATATATATATATATATACATATATATATACATATATACATATATATATACATATATATATATACATATATATATACATATATACATATATATATACATATATATATATACATATATATATATATATATATATATATATATATATATATATATATATATATATATATATATATATATATATATATATATATATATATATATATATATATATATATATAAGCTTACTCAAATAAATTTAGGAATTAAAAAAAAGAAGAGGGGATTATCCCATTTTTCTAGTCGAGCAAGAGAATTTGGATTATTAGGGGACACTTCACTTAGGTAAGTGGGGTGTTACAATAGGTTCTCATTAACTTATTATTATCAAGAGCATAATAGAATTGGGTTTGCAAATGTTTGTTGATAGAAAACCACTTCTTTTGTAGCATTTGTATGAGGAGCATTTTAAGTTTTCACATACTTTGTCAATTACTGTATATAATTACATAAAGATATTATATGGGAGACTTTTTGTTTGCACTATGTGTCTGTGTCTTATTATATATAGGACAAAGCAATTGTATAGATGTAATTCATATTCTTTAGCCTTGATCACTAGACAATACATAATGTCATGTTTTCCAAGTCAGCAAAACACCATATTATTTTGTTAGCATTGTTGAATGGCCCATAGTTTATTGAAATGTGACCCCACTTGCCACATCCAAAATATTGGATTACAATTAAACAACCTTGTTTGAGAATCAAGTACTCTATGCACTATTTCAAATTATTCCTTGATCATGTTTTATAAACATATATATTAACTTGACAAGGGGGGACAACATTATTGTAACCTAGTTTTGGATGCTAACTCATAGGTTTAGGAGTGATATTAAATTAGGATCATGGAATAGATTGTGTGGAAGATATGATATCTAAAGTAAGTTTCTAAGCTACAATAAATACTTCTCAAAAGGAGATTACAATAAAATAGATCATAATAACTTCTTGTGTCTATACACTAATCAAACAAATAAGCTTGTGCAACCATTAAAGCATAACAATTATTGAAACTGTTCTTTCATAATTTATGCAACCATTACAATGCAACAGTTATTCTAGTTGTGCTTTCATAAATTATGTTTCTAAGCCCCTCCCAACCAATCATAATCCACATTCATTCAATCATAATCCACATTCCTTCAATCAATAGTTAAGAAAATAATTTATAAAACATTACATACCAGACACTTTATTGATCTAAATTTTATTTTTGAGATATAAATCTTAATATAATAATATATGGTAACCTTACTTTAAATCAATAAGGCATAGATATAAATATAGTTAAAATATATCTCATTTTAAAACATATCATATATCAATATAAAATGTCTAAAACACAATTTTACATATAAATACAATTAAAATATATCTCAAATTTAAAACATATCATATATTAATGTAAAATATCTAAAACATATTTTTTTATAAATATAAGTGAAATAAATTCTAAATCATGAATTAAATATTAAACTATATTAATAAAAATACAATACCTTCCAATAAACTACCTAACCCCAAACTCAAACACAATTTTTTTTTACAAATATCAATAATTTTTTTTTACAAATATCAATAAAATCAATTCTAAATCATGAATTAAAAGCTTAAACAATAATGAATATAATACCATCAATATTACATTTTAGTACCTTTCCATACAATAAACTAACCCACCCCTAACCAAGCTACAGTGAACCAATCAATATTACATTTTAGTACCTTTCCCTACAATAAACTAACTAACCCCTAACCAAGCTCAGCCCAGTGAACCCCGACTTCAGCTCACCCTAGTAAGAGAGAACATTAATTACGCACATCCATCCTTTGCGGAGCATGCACCATATTTCAAACTTTATGCACAGCGAAGCTCAATATACTTCAGTTTCCCTACTATGCTCTGGACCATCCTCATTAAAGATGCATGTCCACTGCATATGCTGGGCTCCACACAAGGAACCAGGGCTCAACAATATCTACCAGAGCACCATAATCAAGCAAAATTCTCAGAGCACAGGTAGCATTGGCAATCCCATAAGCATGGCTTTTGTCTATGTCTAATTTACCAAACAAATTTAAATAAAGTCGAGAATTAGCAGACTCATATAAGGATTTACAGTCATCCCTTGCTATGACGTCTATACTTCTGACAAATAACAGGAAAGCAGACACTGTACATACACACTGTATATATATTCATTGCAGTCTTTACACACAGCCATAGATCTCTCTTTTCCTGTCAAATCACTTCTTCCTGCGAAGTGCGTCGAACGCTTGAGAGCTCATTCGCTCGGACCTACATTTTCGAAGCACGAAATTGGACTGTTCTTCGGCTTGATGACAGTTACAGCGCTTGCCAGTTTCGATCCCTTGACCTCTATGTTCAAAAGTTTTCCTATGGAAAACCCTCATCAACAATTTCTTCACATGCCGAGATAACTTGCCTTTTTTGTTCGAATCTGAGCAGCTCGCAGCTTTTTAATCGGTATTGTGAATATAACAGTGCATCGACTCTGTCAAAAATCGGGTTGTGTCTGTCCCTGGAGTGGACAAACTACGAAAGCATCCAGCACCAGGTCGTGGGTAGCTGTCAGGAGTCGAACTCGAGACCTCCGCTAGCGCCTGGTTGAGCAGAGAAAGAAAGGATTGTAATTCGAATGAGTCGTAGAGGCTACTTTCGCAATCCCATGCCGAGGATTTTTGTTTAGTTTGAGCGAATTTGTGAGCATACTTGTTTAAATCAGCTGTTCCACTCTTTGGGAAATTCATGGTGGTGCAGTAACCAGAATCGATCTAAAATCCCACTTTAGTGGAGTTTTATAGAAGAAAGGAACATAGACCCTTATATGATTGATGTCATCAATCTTGTTCGCCATCAGAGAGATGTGATGAGAGAGCTTTGTCAGAGAGATGTGATGAGAGAGCTTTGTCAGTAGATATTTGTTCTATGAAAGCGGAGGTGGAAAGAGTGACAACACCCTGAGATTGATATCCAATAATTAACCCTACACAAGTGGGAGTTCAAACGTGTATCAATGAACATCATATCCTCTCAAATGTGGAGAGGTCAGGGAACAAAGATTGTGGAAAGATATATGAAAATCACAATTATTATTATTATAATGGATCAGATTATAATTTCATTATTATTATTGATGATAAAAATAATTAATATATAAATAAAATATATATATTAAAAAATTAATTAATTTTTTTTTTTTTTAAACTTAGATTTATTCTTAATTTCTTTATGGAGATTCTTACTTTGTAAATAACTTTATTACAAATTATCACTTATCTATACCACTTGCTCAAAAAATCACAAAACATTTCATATAACACTTGTTCATATCACTTTTTCTTATAATTAATAAATTTAATTGAATAAACCAAAAAATTTAATTACTTTAAAAATAAATATTGACCTTAATTTGTATATATTATTATGGGCCCAATTAAATCTTTACTTTTGATTAATAATTAAATTAAAATTATAAAAACCCTATTTCAAAATAAAAATATCCACCTACACCATATGGCTAAAATTAAATGCGATGGTTTTGATTATTTGCTAACCATAGATAAAACAATGTATACTCACAACATTCACCTCTTAGTTATTGCGAGTAAACGAAGTTCAATAAACACTATCGTGGGTCATTAGAACGTTTCGCCGAGTTCCAAAGTGGTGCATGCGTGGGGTTGTGAAAGGGCAATAACCATACTTGCTGCTTAAGTTACAAGGACGTTAAAGAGCGTCTTTTTCGTTTGGTGGAGTTGTCAAAGTGTAATAACCATACCGTATAAGTTATAGGGACATTAAGATTCTCATTTTCACTTAGCGACAACTCACAAACGTTAAATTTTGCTGTTTTTTTTCTAAGGTTTATGGTGCTTTTCTTTTTTGTAATTTTGTATCGTATATGATGGGTATTTGATGTATATTATTGGTGCCTGTTATAGATTGCGTCCGGCTTTTTGGTGGACTAAATTAAGTCATTTTCTCGCTAACTGGATCGTTTTAATGCGATATAAAGTATAAAGTTTAATTCATTTGACTAATAATATATGATTTTTTAAATGGTTTTAAATTTTTTTGCTTGTATAAATATTTACTCTATTCGAATCTCGAATCTTATAATTTATATAATATTTAATAATATTAATATTTCTAATTAAAAATTTTTATTATCTAAAATAATTTTAATTTAATAAAATGATTTTAAATAATTTTGTTATTATTTTAAATAAATTAAAATATTTAATTAAATTAATGGCATATATTTCAAAATTAAGAATAAGAAAAATTTAATTATTATAAAAAATATTAATATGATAAATGTCTAAAATATATTTAATAAAAATAACTCAATACAATAATAATTTATAAAATAAGAGTATTATATCATGAAGCATATAATGTGAGTAAATAATATTTACTAGCAATTGCCCCAAAAGATGTAAAGAGAGGTCGATATGTTTCTTAAATTGGAAAAATTGTATGAGAAACTCATTTGTAGATATGTATGCCATATTCAATATGTTATTGCCATATTTTAATTTATTTGGTTCTTTATTTTATATGTGTGTGTGTGTGCGGGTGTGTGTATATATATAAAGCTTAAACTAAAACCACTAATTTGATATATTTCTAACAAAATATTGTTAGAAACCACCATTTAAACTCAATTAAAATGATTGGATTATAAAGTCATAATAGAATTATTATGTTCACAATATAATTATATCTTCACAATAGAATTATTATTTTTATATTATAGTGTGAGCAAACCTCTTTCATCCAAAATTTTAGGGTAGACACATAGGTGTAAAACAATTTGTGTAGCTTGAGTTTGTTGGCTTAGTGTGCACCTCGTTTAGAAATTAAAAATGGTTGAGAGAGGGTTGATATGAAAGATTTTGCAAAGATGTCATGCTTAATAAGTGGATGGTATCAAAACTATTAATAAAATATATTTTTATGGGGTTGATAATAGATTATTTTGGTGTTTGGATAGTTATTAAAACATTTTTGTAAATTATAATAATGAATAATGAATAGCATTTTGATATTCATAAAAGTTAAAAAAAATGATGTACAATATAGTTATGAAAATAAAGGCAATGGAATCTATGGGAGTAGTTCAATTGGTTATGACAATTTTATAAAGTGATAGGTTAAGCAAAAAAAAAAACCAAAATTATTGACCAATTTGAAATTAAAATAATATATTTAAACTGCCTTTGGGGGGCTCTTCATTAACTAAACTTTGATTTCATTGACCTCTCGAAACTTTGTTAGCTTGAGTACGAATACAATGTGAAGCATCGATTATTCTAGGACTTACCAAAAATATAAACTCTCATACTATATTCCTTGTTCTTTCACCAAGTATTTACGGACTTGCCAAAAATATAAACTCTCATACTATATTCCTTATTCTTTCACCAAGTATTTATGAAACCTGCAGTTCTACCAACATGTTCATCATACATTACCAAAGTGTTCTATCATCAAGAGCTTCAATGCTTAAAATTTTACTTCTCAATTTAAGATCCTTTAATTTAAACACCAACACCAAAAGTGCTATGGGAAATATATGCCATATGCCTAGTTCATTTTTCTATAACATAGAAAATTGTATTTTTCATTTATGATGATCAAATTTTATACCAATCCAATGGGGGTTGAATGTTTATTGAATATAAGGGACAATGTAATATAAATTGTAATTTTTCTACCCATAGCACTGGTAACTTTATTAGACCTTATTTTTCATGCTATATAAACCCCAGTAACAATGTTATTAGAATATCTTTATACTGAGATGAAATATGTGTCCTCAAAGACTACAATTGGAGATGTAATAATTAATTCTTTTCTTTCCATAGTGTTCATGCCTACTGCAATTTATTTTCTTTATCATGATCGAACGTTCAGTTATTTTCCTCCCCCTAGCCTTGACCCACCTAGAAGTTTGAGTGTGATCTGATGACATCAGCTGGTTGTTTCTATCTTTATCATGATCAAATGCTCGGTTATTTTCGTCCCCCTAGCATTGACCCACCTCGAAGTTTGAGTGTTCGGTTATTTTCCTCCCGCTAGCATTGACCCACCTTGAAGTTTGAGTGTGATCTTATGACATCAGCTGGTTTTTGTCTTTATCATGATCGAACGTTCGTTTATTTTCCTCCCCCTAGCATTGACCCACCTCGAAGATTGAGTTTTCGGTTATTTTCCTCCTCCTAGCATTGACCCACCTCGAAGTTTGAGTGCGATCTAATGACATCAGCTGGTTGTTTTTGTCTTTATCATGATCAAACATTCGGTTATTTTCCTCCCACTAGCATCGACCCACCTCGAAGCTTGAGTGTGATCTGATGACATTCGCTGGCTGTTCAACGAGAGGCTCGGTAGGCACCAGGAAAACCACATCATCTATTGTGAGAGCCCTTTGAAAGTAGATAATATCTCCATCTTCAAATTGGTTATTTTCCCACAAGCTATCTAAAGCAAATATTAGGAACTGGTATTGTGGTTTGAGTTGTCGCACATATATTGATGTTTTTGTTGTCAATACTAGCTTCTGGATTGGGACTGGACACATAAATTAAGGAAACACAGGGTCCCTATGAATTATTTATTATTTCTAATCTAAGATTTATATATGTTGGAAATCCTATTTTTTTTTAATCACCAATACATTCTTACATATAACTTTCAATCACCTAATTTACATATGAGACTAACTATATAAAGAATATAACACATTTCCAAAAGGAAACATTTGCTCATGTTCATATGCTGAAATTGAATCTTACATTGTAAATTTTGAATGTTTATAGCTCATTGGATCATCAAATAGAAAATATTTAACTAATTTACACATGACATTAACCATCCAAAAAATATAATACATTTAAAAAAAACATATAAACTTAAATACTAAAAGCAAATATTGGTAGGATCACCAATAATACCAAAAATTTACGTGGAAAATGCTGACCAAAAATCTAGGATCACCAAATGATACCAAAAATGTATATGGAAATTTTTTACCAAAAAGTCAATATTTCATTGATTAAAAAAACTAAACTATATTTGATTGATTAATATCAACACGATGTCAAATAAAAATGGAATAATCTTAGTGAACAAGTAAAGTTGATGAGATATCAACTTAAACAACTAAAAGAAATATGAAACAAGCAACTTCCTACATGCACATTAAAAGCTGAACTATAAATCAATTCAAGCCAAACTAAAACATATGTTAAATTGAGTTCTTTTTAGATGGGTTTTCATACTAATTATACATGGATGTCTTCAAAATTGTGTGTTGGTAAAATATATTCTCATTAACCTAATGTCAGTGTGAAATGAAACCGAATTTCTTATCGTGATAATTTATCATTCCATTCAGACATTTAGATTTTGATTTCACGAATTGAAAATAATTGCACCCAATTCATATTGCCATATTTATTCCACATGTATTCATAAAACAGGAGCAATCCAAAATAGTAAGGATACACTTAAGAATCTCAAGTCTCATAGTTGTAAAATAAATAACTGCACCTAAACCATATCAGCATATTTATTCCACATGTATTCATAACACAAGAGCAATCCAAAACAGTAAGGATACACTTAAGAAATACAGGTACCATAGTTGTACTGTAATTAAAAGCACACAAAATATAATTGATATAGATTTGGAAAAAAACCTAGTTTTACCACTAGTGGGGTGGCTTTGTGGTAATTGTAACAACAAATTTACTCAAACAACCATTGATTTTGATCTATATGAACATAGTTCAATAACAACCTAAAACTGTAAATTCATAAATAACAACCTTTCAAAAAAACCTAAATCCAGAAATAACAACCTTACAAAAAAACATAAATGTTACTTGAAACATAAATTTGTCAAGGTACTGAATTTCCTCAAAGCTGCTTATACAAAAAATATTTTTTTCAAGAAAATTGTTTTTTTCACCTTCTGGATTTTCCCTTTCCTCGCCGCTTCCTTGGCAGTTTCTTTTCAGCAACATTGTTTGGCTTTCCATTCATGTACGCACCTTTTGGTTCTCCATATGGAATCTATTAGTCTTCTCCTTTCCATGCCCACTGTCAATAATTCCATTATCATCCACACTGTTTGATCTTCCATTTTCATGCACACCTTCAAGCAAATGCTGAAATTGTGGCACCAACTGTGGGAACTATATATCTCTAGAATCAAGATCCTTGTTGACAAATTCTAAAGAACTATCCAATTCCCTTGTCTTGTCTAAACGGTGGAGAATTTTATCTGAAGCCATTGTACACTTTTTCAATCCAATCCTTAAAGAGTCGCTTTCTTCATGGAGGCACCTTTTTGCATCACCAAGGTGTGAAATAGGTATTGTAAATCATTTAGATGACAATCTTTCTCCACTGCCATGGCCCTAGACGATTCAAGATCCTTGTTGACAAGATCCAAAGCTCTTTCCAATTCCCATATTCTGCCCTTAAGATGCATCTTTTCTTCGTCATTAGCCAATTTCTTTCTCTCTATTTCAATGTTTTTATCTTCAAGGAACCTTTTTTCTTCTGTAATGGATGATAGTTGATCTTGTAAATCAACTAATTTGACGACCATGTCACAAAGCTCACATTGTATATCAAATATGTTTTCTGATTTGGAACCCTTGTCAATTTAATCCCAATTGTGATTATCGCAACATTGATTCCCCCCTTAAGAAAAATGAAGGGATTTGCATTTTCCCAGTTGTAATAGTTCTTTATTCAGCATTGGACCTCATCCATTATTATATAATGGAGATATTCTATGTACTTTTATAGTTGTGATTTACACCATAAGTAATTGTTATTCCTACATGGTATTACAACAATGACCTAGGTATTATTCCCTAGAGCTATGTCGAAGGGGGGATGCTGCACTAATCACCACACCTCATGTGGACTAACCACCCACTCTAGGTAATGGTAAAGGTTTGGAAGTTTACTAATGTCTACAAGTTATGGTGTAATTGCAAACCTCAACACCTAAACCTATTGAAACCTTCCACAAGCCAAGATAAGTGGTTTAACCAAGTTTCACACTAGATGGGGTCCCAATATTATAGGACATCCATTGTTAGACTTAGCTTGATGGACTTACATTCACATATTATCCACAAAACTTGAAGCTTATGAACATTAAGCTATTAACAATATATTATACAAATAAAATTTATGAAAATATCATACTATATTCATGATCCTAATTGAAACTTAGTTTGTGATATCTATTAAAAACTTTTTGCAAAAATGCTTTTATATTTTTTTAAAATATAAGATAACATTGCAAAAATTCTTTAATATTTTTTTAAAATATAGAATGGCATTTTTAATTCTCTTCCTCTTTAATTTGATTTTAAATTCTTGATTATTACCATACTCTTTTCATTTATTATTTTGTAACATTTCCAAATAAACACGTATTTATGCACTAATAAGGAATGTTGTAATTAATACGTGAAGTGAATAAAGTTGAATTTATACTTTCATCTCGTGTTGCAATGTGCACGGATCAATGGCTCACATTTTTGGATATTGAAACTATCCCCTTTACTTTGATTGGTATGCGCAAGATATATTTGTTCACATTGGTTATTAGTTATTAATGCCTTGCAGCTCTAGATCAATGATCAACCTGTATTACTAGACCCTTTTGGTCTTTGGATTTGGAGAGGTTGATGGTTCATCGACAAGGTTCCATATGAAAATGGATAGATATTTCTCCCATATTTATTTCTATAAATATAAAATGTGATCGAGAAAGTTCCATATGAAAATGGATTTGCCCCCATATTTCTTTCTATATGTACAAAATGTGAGGAGATAATTTTTTTGAGTTTTACTTAATGATAATTTTGTTTTAGTGTAGAAGATAGTTACGAATTAAATTTTCATCATTGATTGGTTATGCATAGGGATTCACAGATGTGGGGAGTTTTCCAATTTTAACAATTGAAGATGCAATATCTTCTCATATCCCAGAACCATTGGCTATCAACAAAGTATGCTAGACTTATAATAGCATTGATGAGTAGTTGTCCACACACTTTCATTTGGTCTGTGAGGACTGCTTCACCTCACTGAGAGGTGCTATTCAAAGTTTCCACAAGAACATTATTCTAGATAATATATGTAGATGTAGATACAAGAATGTAAAATTTATTGGAATCCAACGTGGGGATCAAGTGTTGGAGCACTGCAACCTTTTGAAAACAACAAAGGAGGAGGCAACAAATTGAATCTCATTGAAACAAATGATGTCTGGCTCACTCTTGTGCATTTCCTCCCATGGATTTAGAAACTATGTATGGGAAATTGTCAAGGATGCAAACAAAAATAGCTTTCAAAATGGAATAATTTCTTTGAAGCTGATTCCCAACAATGAAGGTAAGTTTGCGAGTTTAGAAAAGAAAAAAACCTATTAAATGTTCTAATCAACTGCATACTATGAAGCCTATATCCATGTTTTGGAATGTCTTCAGCAGCCAGAAATGAAAGAGATTTATTTTTGGGAGCACCTTCTATCATTAGAACCCCCAACTACAGAGCCAGATTATCTGAAAAAAAAAAAAAAAAAAGAAATTCAAGGATGCATATAACTTAAAATGTGAATTTCCAAGGATCTAAAATTATTCGGGAAGAAGCATAATCCACATATTGCAGAAATGGCCATAGTGGAATTCCACCTTAGATGAAAGACAAATGGAAGTCATGAAGTTGTGCCTGACGGCCATCCTTAAGTCGATTGCAAATTCCCCGAATATTCGGGAATCCGATGGACATGGGTGCAATCAATTTTTTTACTGCACGTATGTGCATAGGATTCCTAAATATTCGGGGAATCTGCAATCGACTTAAGGTCATCTGTGCCTGACAAAGAGCCTGGCTATTATTCAGGGCCCTCCTAGAATTGGGAAAACCTACATTGTTTAACCATTGCGAGGATTCTTTGGTAGAAGATGTATGGTTGAAAGGGAAGCAAAGAGTGTTGAATGAATATTTTTCGGTGGATACATCACTGGACGACATAGTTCCCAGGATTTATGGTTGTTGCCACAAAAATCAAGGATCAAGCTACATAGTCATTGGTTGCAGAAAGACAAAGAAAAGGCTGAGGAGGAACTGCATCATCTATTTGAGAGGTACAGAGAATTATGTGATGGGTTACTTCAACATGATCATAAGACTAGCCTCTAAATTTTAAGAGAAGAAAAAGTTGTAGGATTGACAACCACTGGAGCTGCTAAAAATTATGACATTCTCCATGCATTACAAGCACATTGACCAATGGCTCTACCATTGAGCCATTCAGTGAGTTAAAACCCAAGTAAATAGAATACAAAAGATGGAATTTAGCAAGTTCTGGAGGTAACAAACCCATCAATCTGTTGGAAGAGAGATTGATTCGTTGGAGATTGGAGAGTTGTCCCAATTTTGGAGGAATAAACCACTCAATCTATTCTTGGACAGGTCAATGGAGCTCAAATTTTTGCTTCGCCCTAAGCTTGAGGGTATTTCACCTTGTAAATTATTATCCTTCATATATAGATAATCAATCTGAGGATTCAAACCCAAAAACTGGACAGGGATAACACCAATCAAACGGTTATGGTTTAGTCTTAATCACCTCAAGCTATGACAATTCCCAATCTCTGGAGGAATCTCTCCTTCAAAAAAATTGTTGCCCAACAATATAGGCTCCAACAATAGATGCTCCAACTGGCTAGAAGAGCATAAAGTTCGTTTTCAAAGATGAAATTTTTTCTGGGATGTTTCAAATTGCAAATCTTGGAGCTCATTTCTCTTGTGGGAGTGTTGTTGTAAAGATAAAGATTCCCCAGACGACTCTTTGATCTGAGTAGCCGTACATGGATGTGGAACATAACATTAACAAGAAGCATAAACTCCTAATAGATTATGGAACATAGCGTTAACAGGAAGCATAAAATCCTAACAAATTCCTCTTCTACGCATGCTATGATCCGTGAGACCCTTCTAGAACTCCGAGGTAAAAATGGTGTAGACAGATGTCGAGTGAAAAGGAAAAGGTGGCCTAAAAATCTGTGCACACATGTTAGACTGGCACAAGAAAGGTAGACGAAAACGAGAGATGGACTGATTCAAAAGAAGGCCTATTAGCCTAATTAAAAATTTAAAAAATAATATATATGTTAATTTAATAAATCCAAATTAAGAAATAATTATTAAAATAGAATTATTCCATTGTGTTATAAATGGATTTAATTGTTGAATGACGTGTTTTATCATAAATAATTATATATTCAAGTTTTAAAAAAATAAACTAGAGATTCAAATAAAAAACAACAATAATCAAATCATTATTTTGAGTTAAATTTTTTTTTACCACAAATGAAGAAATCATACACTCATTTAGTTTCATATATATATATATATATATATATATATATATATATATATATATATATATATATATATATATATATATATATGTTAGGATATTCCGACACATAGGAAATAGTTAAGTACAACTTGGTCTAGTATAGAGTTAGGTAAAGTGTGTTTCTTTACTATGTACATTTTGTAACTTACAATCCGACGGTCATGATATGTAGTGATCCGACGGTTCATTCTCTCCTCGGTATTATCGACACTTGATCCGTGGCTTAACACCCGATTGGTCGATGATCTCTATTTAAAGAGCATGGAGGGTCATTTGTAGGTTAACCGTTCATGAGAGAAGCTTATGTAAATTTTCATTCTTTTATTAATAAATTGCCTGAAGTGGCCATGTTGGCTCAGGCCATGGGTTGTTTCCCTCTTTGAGGGTTTTAACCACATCAAAAGTACTGGTGTATTGATCTGCGATCTATTTGTGAGCAGTGCCCTATGGTGTTCTATCTGAGGAACTTACCCTGTAAATTCCTACATGGTATCAGAGCTATTTGAGGGCCGCGTCTGTTGGTGATCCAAATATGAAGCCAGTAGAACTGCATCGACTACCGTTTCCTAGATCTACTATTTATGACTGCTTTCGGGCCGAGAGGACTGCTTTTTTGTGTTGGGAGCATCTGTTCCAGTGAGGAACCCCTTTTGTTTCACGCGAAAAGGTTTCCGGTAGCCCTAGCTGCATCATTTTTAAGATCTGGAGGTATACAGTGTTTATTTGTAGTTTACAGTTATTTTCTCTCTGTTTATTTTGGTTTTCGGTTTATTTAGCTTCTTTTATTACCGGATATATACCTTTCATTTCTGCGTATGCTCTTTTCCCTGCGACTCTGTGCGATCTGGGCAAATTAGAAACAGAAAGGAAGGATTTTTCTCATGCGTATGCTCTTTTCCGCTGCGCCTTAGTGGGATCTCGGAAAATCAGAAACATTGAGGAAAATATTTAGTTTCCGGCTAAAGCTAACTTCGAGCCGCAAGGTTCGTTTTTGAAAATATTTAGTTTTCGGCTAAAGCTAACTTCGAGCCGTAAGGTTCATTTTTTTTTTGTATGTCCGTGTTGGGTTTTGTGTTTTTTGTTTTGTAGGGAAAAAAGAGCTTTCTCAAAGCAAGTACGCAACCGAAAGCATCAACCCCCCCTCTCTCTCTCTCTCAAACTTTTTGTATAGCTTACTTGGTGCAAAGCTAATTTATGAGAGTAGAGGTCTTGGGTTCAAGTATCCATTTTGTGGGGGCGGATTTTTCATTTCCGCACATTCCCGCACTTCGTTGGCGACTTCATCAAAATTTCTTCAAAAAGCCATAACTTCTTCATCTAGAAGCCATTTTCAGAATCATTTTTTTTGAAACAGCCTAATTTTTCAAGATCTTTCCATTGAAACACTTAGTTTAAACATCTATAGCTTCAGTTTTAAAAAAAAAATGGAAAGTCCATGCCAAGTTATTCTTGACAGCACCAACTACTTCCAATGGTTGTCCTACATTGTGGATTTACTTAGAAGTAAAGGTGTTTACAGAATAGCCACAGGCCAAGAGATCAAACTGAAAGATGAAGACAATGCAACTAAATGGGAAAATAGGCAAGACCAAGCACGTGGGTTGATAGGGATGTCTATTTCTCCAAATCTTAGATTCCATATTGCAGAACTTGATACTCCTGATGAAGCAATGAAAAAGATTACTAAAGTCTTTGGAATTAAAAATGAACTTAAAGCCCATCAACTTGAAAATGAATTGCTTACATTGGACCCCAATAATTTTTCTTGCATTGAAGATTTTTTGTCCAAGTTCAAGACCCTTAGACTTCTCTTGGAAGGTGTTAAGGTTAAGAAAGAAGATAGTAGCCTTATCTACTCCATTCTTACTAAGTTGGGACCAACCTATTCTGTGTTTGTTTCCACCTTCCATTCTACAAGAGAAGCCTTGATTTCTCAAGGACAAGCCTACAAGTCCCCTTCTTTTGATTCCTTTTGTGATTCTTTAATAAGAGAACAAGAAAAAATCTTACACCTTGGTCTTATTCATCTTGGAAACTATTCTAAGAAAGCGTTAGCCGCCCAACAACAACCAAATTCAAAGAATCCTAAGAAGTCGTATCCTAAAAGGAATGGTCCTAAACCAAACAAGGATCCTAAGCAATTTCCACCTCAAAATGAAAAATCATTTCAACAAAATGATAAGACAAATAAAAACAAATGGAAGAAGACTGATAGACATTGCAACTTTTGTAATCGAGATGGCCACTTAGAATCCAAATGCTTTAAGAAGATGGAAGCCTTGGAAGCAGCAATGAAGAAGCATAACATCCATTTGGAGCAATCTTCAACTTCAACTTCATCTTCAGGAATGGCACTTTCTGCATGTGGTTGTTAAGCATCTTGGTCTGGCTATGCACTAAATGTATCTTCTTCTTCTCATTCTCATGAGTGGCTCATTGACTCTGGAGCTTCTTATCACATGGCCAAAAACAAAGCCATGTTTTCTTCTTTAAATGATTGTAACACCAAAAATATATATGTTGGTGATGATAGATCTCTTAGTGTTGTAGGGACTGGAACTGTTCATCTAGACAATGGTCAGTTTAATGATGTATTATGTGTTCCAACCTTATCCTGCAACCTTCTATTTGTATATCAAATAACCTGTTCAGGTGAAGGTAAAATCGTTGAATTTTCACCTCACGATGTTGTAATTAAGGACCTAAGAGATCCTAGACAGATTTTAGCTACTGGCATTGCTGATGATTCTACAAGGTTGTATAAGTTTCACAACTTTGGGTCATCAAATCTTCCCTCAGTATTTGTTACTCATAATGATGAAGTGAGCAAACTTTGGCATGATCGATTTGGTCACTTAAACTATCGCTCTCTTCAGAATCTGTGTAAAGAAAATATGGTGACAGGTCTTCCAATGGTATCTTGCAGAGATGGTGTTTGTTCCGGATGTGTACTCAGAAAACATCATCGGGACAGTTTCGAAAAACGTGCCTCTTGGCACGCCTCAGCCCCTTTACAGCTCGTGCATAGTGATTTATATGGTCCACTTCTAGTTGCTTCATTCTCTGGCTACAAGTATTTCTTAACTTTCATTGATTATTTCTCTAGACGCACTTGGGTATACTACTTAAAACTGAAGAGTGAAGTATTTAACATGTTCTTGGCCTTTAAGGCTTTTGTTGAAAAACAATCTGGACATCAAATTCTTAAGCTAAGATCTGATAATGGCAGAGAATATGTTAAAAACACATTCGTCAACTTTTGCACTGAGAATGGAATTCAAATGCAACACACTGTTCCATATACTCCACAACAAAATGGTGTAGCTGAAAGGAAGAATCGCACCTTAAAGGAAATGGCTAATTGTATGCTTCAATCTAAAGGACTTAGTCTTAATTATTGGGCAGAAGCAATTAGCTGTGCAAATTACATAATAAATCGCACTCCTACTAAGGTTTTAAATAATATCACTCCAGAAGAAGCATGGAGCTCAATCAAACCAGATGTAAGTCACTTTTGTGTTTATGGAAGTGAAGCATGGGCCCATATTCCAGATGAGAAACATAAAGCTTTAGAACCTAAGAGTGAAAAATGTATTTTTGTTGGATATTCTGAAGATGTCAAAGGATATAGACTTATTCCACTTAAGTCCAAAAATGTTATCATTAGAAGAGATGTAAAGTTTGCTGAAAATATATCGGCCTGCGAGCCTCGTTCGGCGGATGTGACACCTCTCGCTATCTCTTCTACCTTTGAAAATATTTCTTCTTCAGATGATGAAAGTGAGGATGAAAATCCTCCCCCACCTTCTCAGGATCCTCCTTCAGCTCCTCAGCTTCCAAAATGGGTTCGTGCTACTCAGTATGCAGCATGTGATCTTGCCGGTGATCCTACAGATCAGTGACATACACGTTCTCAGTTCGAGAGAGCCTCTTCTTTACTGGCTCAAGCTTCAGTGAATTATGATCCTGACACCTTTGCAGAAGCTTCAGGACATCCAGATTGGGAAGCAACTATGAATGAAGAATATCATTCATTATTGGCAAATGATACATGGGATCTTGTTCCTCTACCAAAAGGACGAAAACTTGTTAGATGCAAATGGGTTTATAGAACCAAGTATGGACTAATTGGGAAAGTTGATAAACATAAATCTCGTCTTGTTACTAAGGGTTTTTCACAAGTTGAAGGCATTGACTATACTGAAACCTTCTCCCCTATTGCCAAAATGAACTCTATCCGCCTTGTTCTTTCCCTTGCTGCCTCTTTCAAATGTGAAGTCCATCAGATGGATGTTAAATCCACCTTCTTGCATGGGGACTTGCATGAAGAAATCTATATGGAAAAACCTATTGGCTTTATACAAATAGACTCCAGCCTTGTATGTCAGCTTAAGAAATCCCTTTATGGTCTCAAGCAAGCTCCTCGAGCTTGGTATTCCAAAATGGATAACTTTCTATTAGAAAATGGCTTTTCTAGGTGTCATTCTGACAATACTGTCTACACCAAGAAAGTGGGCAAGTCTCTTATCATTCTTGTTCTTTATGTTGATGATCTTATCCTAACTGGTAGTGATCCCAACCTTATAAACCATGTGAAGCCTAGCCTTAAAAGGAAGTTTGAAATGATAGACTAAGGACACTTACATTATTTTCTTGGTCTTCAAGTCTTGCAATCCAAGGAAGGTATTTCCCTTTCCCAATCCAAGTATGCATGTGATATTCTACGCCATTTTCACATGGAAGACTGTAAGACAACCCCTTCTCCCTTTCAGTCTGGAGTCAAACTTTCAGTCACTTGTACTTCTCCTAAATTTGATGCTACCTTTCCGTCAACTTGTAGGAAAAATTTTGTATCTAACCCATACTTGTCCTGACCTTTCCTTTGTTGTTGGCCTTGTTGCTCGGTTTATGCAAAACCCACGTGAAAGTCATTGGAAAGCAGCTAAAAGAATACTTCATTATATTCGAGGTACTGTTCAGTTTTGGATTCATTACAGTGCCGAAGCATCTCCTCTATTGGTTGGTTTCACTGATTCCAATTGGGCTAGTGACCCTGATGATCGGAAGTCTACTGCAGGTTATGTGTTCACTCTTGGTTCAGGACCTATTACATGGGCTTGCAAGAAACAAGGTGCCATTTCTCTTTCTTCAGCAGAAGCAGAGTATCGTGGTGCCGTAGAAGCTAGTAAGGAAGCCTTGTGTCTTCATCAGATCCTGTCAGAGTTTGGCTTTCAGCAGCAACATCCGACTACACTTTGGTGTGATAATCAAAGTGCCATTAAAATATGCAAAGATCTAGTCCAACATCAGTGCAACAAACACATTGAACTGCACATGCACTTCATCAGAAAGCTCATTCATGACCATGTTCTTGAAGTGCAATATTGTTCAACAGATGAGCAAGTTGCAGACATCTTTACAAAGGATCTCACAGACGTGAAGTTCACTAAACTTCGATTTATGGTTGGATTTCAGGAAGTTGTCACTAAGGGGGGATAGGTTCTAGTGCCTCCTTCCTTCTCCTATTGTGTCATATTTGTAAATCCTTCAAGCCTATCCCAAGTTGTTCTTAAGGGGGGATGTTAGGATATTCCGACACATATGAAATAGTTAAGTACAACTTGGTCTAGTATAGAGTTAGGTAAAGTGTGTTTCTTTACTATGTACATTTTGTAACTTACAATCCGACGGTCATGATATGTAGTGATCCGACGGTTCATTCTCTCCTCGGTATTATTGACACTTGATCCATGGCTTAACACCTGATTGGTCCATGATCTCTATTTAAAGAGCATGGAGGGTCATTTGTAGGTTAACCGTTCATGAGAGAAGCTTATGTAAATTTTCATTCTTTTATTAATAAATTGCCTGAAGTGGCCGCGTTGGCTCAGGCCATGGACTGTTTCCCTCTTTGAGGGTTTTAACCACGTCAAAAGTACTGGTGTATTGATCTGCGATCTATTTGTGAGCCATGTCCTTTGGTGTTCTGTCTGAGGAACTTACCCTGTAAATTCCTACAATCTAAGAGATTGATACTTGAATTTTTTGCATCATATATAAAATTAAAAAATAGAAAATTATAATTATAATGGAAATATGACTCCTATAAAATTAGATTAAGGAAATTAAAAATCAAATTATAAAAAAAGTTATAATAACAGTTATATAAATATAAATATAAATAAAATTAAAATTAAAATTAAAAGAAAATGATAAAAATTAAACAAAATAAATATACAAAAAATGAATCATAAAAGTAGATAATATGATAATTCTATATAAAAATAGATACAATTAAATTAATAATTAAGAAAAAGTTAAAAAATTAGAAGACAAAAACATATATCATTAAAGAGAACAAAGATAAACATGAAGACTAGAAATATGAATATGAAGACTATTAAAAAAATACAAGGTTAAGGAAAAATAAAGTAAATGGAATAATATTAAAAGCTTTTTTACAAGTATTTTTCCAATAAAATTAAGGATATAAAATTAAATTGAAATGGCATTTTGTAAGTTTTGGTGTGTTTCTCTTTTTACTAAATTTTTTATTAATGATGCAATGAGGGTTATTAAAAAAAATATGGACCAAGATTTTGTAAAATCACTTAGAGAGTTACCTGAAATTTATCATTCCTAAATTCCAATAAGAAATATATGAATAAATCTATGATGTAGATATGACTTCCCTCCTGTATTCTATTGTAACCAACCAATTTATTTATGGAAGATCATGAAAACCAAGTCATCATTTCTTCCCCTTTTCCATCTAGGATTTTGATTAGATTCATGGACAATATGGCTATTATCTAACCCCGTGGCCATGAAAATTTGGATGTATTTAAGTATTACCTTAATACAATTATGCTAGATATGGACATCATTTTTTATCTACATGTAGTATGGAGAAAATTTCTTTTCCATAAATAGGGTTTAGCAAGTTCTTCCCTTCAAGTTGGCTTCTTGAAAAGGCATGTAGCCTTTACTTTTTCATTAAAAATACACCATTCCATGGCTTGAGGCATCACACCTGAAAACAAAGCTTTTTGTAGAGCGAGTGGTCGCTAGGATAAGAATTATACATATAAGTTCTTTACATTTTTCCAAGGATTTGGCTTCTTGTTGAGTCCAAGAAAATGACTCCTCCTTTAATAGTTTTGTTAGAGGTGATGATATTTGACCACAATTCTTGATAAACTTATATTAATAGTCTATCTATACTAAAAATCCTCTAATTTCCTTCATTTTTTCGGGGATTGGATATTCCTTCACATATTTAAGTTTTTTTGTGGTCCATATTGAGACCTTCATGAGATACACTATGACACAAGTATGCATCTTCTTGAACCTTGAAGACAAAATTAGAAGGATTTGCATATAGTTTTTTCTCTTACAATAGTTTTAAGACACTATCAGTATCCTGTAAATGTTTTTCCTAAGATTTCTATTCATTACTATGTCATCAAAAAATAATAACACAAATTTGTTACTATGTCATCAAAAAATAATAACACAAATCTTATAAGGAAGGGTTTGCAAATAGAATTCATCGATCTATCAGATGTTGAAGGTGAATTAGTAAGTGAAAATGACATAAAAAAAAACTTATTAACCTTCTGTTAACAGGGATAAATGCATTTTTTACTGTCTCAAGGGGATCTCTCCAGTATGAAGCCCTAATTAGGTTTCACACCATTTGGGATGAGAGTCTCGTTTAGTTTTTCAGCCTAGGTTAGCTTTTATGCTTTTGCAAATGTTAGAATTTTGGATGAATGAGGTATGAAAGGGAAATACAAATTAAGCCCTTGATGGATTGCAAGTAAAATCATCTTCATTGAAAATAGTTTAAATGAATTTGTACAATAAATGTTGCAAAAGATTTATAATAAACATCTATCTCAAAGAAAGTATGAAAACAATTTCTAATTAAGATAAATTATGGCTAAAGTATAATAGTTATCAATTGTGAAACATTTTACAATCAATAACCAACATAAACACATGTAAAAACCAGCAAGAATTTTTTAGAATTATAAGATTTTACAAATAAGAAAATATTTCATTAGCCTACTATAACTATAAAGTAATCATATATTAACGAATACTAATAATGAAAGTTATTATAGCACTCGATAAAACATGATAAGAAAATCATTTTTGTGGCCCTTCAAGCTTTTAAAAAGTAGAGATGAACATTAAATTCCAAATCGTAAAGTGTCTTAAAAAAATCCCAATAGTGGGAGTGGATGATGTCAAAAACTAGTACTCAAGGTAATTACAAGCTTATTCATTTCAAAATCCTCCAAGTGTCCAAAATCTAAGATCCTTTCCTCCTTACTTGAGGGTTATATTTATAAAAAAGTGAGGTGACTTTTCACCTAACCTCATCTCTAATTTCTAATTTAATTATATTCTAATTTTGTTTATTTCACAGAGTTTCATTAAAATTCCAAAATACTCTTGAATAAAATAAACATCTAACTTAAGCCCAACCCAAAAATTGACAAGTCTTGGACTTATATTTGTAACTCTTGGGTCATATGAGTGTGCGCCAAGCCTTATAGTTTGCTGCAATAGATAAAAAAATTCTTGAAATTAAACCTTCATTGATGACTTCGTATTCATGTGTATTTGGAAGCATCATTTTTAGGTAAGCTTAGATTATGTGAAATAACAAAATGAGCATGATATGTAGCTTAGTGGACTCCACCAAATGTTGTGCTAATGCCTCTTTGGTTATATTTGTATCTTTTCTTTGTGAATGCCAGCAATCATGCAAGAACTATTGCCTATACGTCATATTCCATATACTGCTTAAGTATCACCTCTCCTGTGGCTCCGATGGAGTCTAACCTATGATATTTTATTACTCTCTTCATAATGATGTGATGTTGTTGATAGGTGTTCATATTTTCATCACATATTTTTCAAGTTTTTCTTTTGTTTGGATGGTGAGTATGATTTCAGCTTTATCTCTTTCCCAACTTAGTTCATCTTTTCTTGACAATGACTCTAGCGAATTGAGGCATTCCATACTCTATGCATGCATCATATTAATGGCTAACAAGGTGTATTTGAGTTGCACATATTTCCCTTTAACCAAACTTCAAACTAAGATGAGTATGGAATCTACCTTCTAGAGTTTTTCAAGTTCTCAGTGAAATTGCTTCATAATGTCCTTGAGTGATTTATTCATCATCAATACTACACATTGATAATCTTTATCATAAGAGATTGAATTTGATAGAGCCTAGTTTTCCATTTGTAGCCTTTCAATTTCTTGATATTCTTTATTTAAGATCTTATCTTGATCTTTTACCTTTTCCATAAAATGTTCAATATTCCTCTCCATTGCTAGGGAAAAGGTTGTCCCAGCTAAGGCTATGTCCAATAGATTATCTAAAGTGTTAGATACTATGTTTCTTTACATGGTCACCAAGATGGGATTTGCTAGCTCTTAGTCCAAATATTTACCCCTTTCTTTGACAATCTGATGGGTATCCTTGCCAAACAAGAAATTTTCCAATTTCATAACCCGATTGTCATGATTGAAAATGTTTCCCATATTCCCAATCAAAAAATGGCCTATTGTTAATGATGTGGAACATAAGGTTGACAAGTCATTATTTGTGTTAGGAAAATCATTGTTGTCTAATTTTTGGGCTTTTGGTCCTTATTTTTATTTCAACCTCACTTCATCTTCGACTTTTTTTTTAAGTAAACCTGTTGTTGACCATTGTTTAGTGTCTCTTGACTCATATATGTCAGCCATACCCGATCTGTCAAGTCATCTTTAGATCACATAAGCTACACAGCACTTCACTCATGCTGGTTAAGAAGGTACCCATTCACTTCTTATTGGTGGGTCTAATCTTATTGACTCCAGAAAATTTCTCTAAAATTAGACCTAGAGTCACACCCTGGCCCTATTTACATCATTGATAGGTGACCTTGCGCTCAACATCGATTAATATTATGGGTCTTTGAATGAGTGGTTTCCCTTGTGTTTGATGTCATCTTACATTATCACACATTGGGATTAGTGCAATACCTTGGTTTCCATTTGACCATATTGGTGGATCCCTCGCCGTTGTGTCAGCTTTCATTATTGGTTGGTTTAGATGATTTCTTTCGTGCGCTAGCCACATCTTGTGTACATCAAAAATATACTTTAGAATGGCTACTTCATCTCTCTTCATCTGAGTTCTTCCAAATTATTGGCTTACGGGTTACACTTGCACTGGTTGATTTGGGATGCCTTGATGCCTTCCTTATATTTTACCATTTAATTCAACTCATTTATCCAGGACTAAGGTATAGAGTATGTTTTTTCAATACCTTAGGGTTTGTAGTCATCAACGACAGACTCCTTCGCTATCGACAATGAGAATACATCAATGTATATTAATTGGTAGACTCTTTCAAGTGTTCAACTTCAACAAATTTATTCACAGTTGTTAGATTGTACTGGGGTACTTTGACAGTCATTATCATTATTGGTGAGTTGTCTCATTTTTGTTAATAGTATATATCAATGAAAGTTAATCAAATGATTTATCACATGGTCAACTTTGGCTCATTTATTCCCATAGTGTAGAAATGTACCATCTGCGTTTTGTGAAGACCTCGGGTTATGTCAGTAATTTCATTCATTTGACAACTCCTTCAGTTTTCTACCAGCGACACCTTCCACCTTTATATGTTGTAGTCCTTCACAACAACATCTTATATGTTGACACCCGAGTTTATGCAGTACTACTATGCCACCTATATGACTTGGTACTTTTATGAGGAACAATTATGCACCATCATTGATCAAACAATATTCTAGCATCATTGATCGACTATTCTTCTATATGTGATATTGAGACATAACTCTATTGTGTTCCTTTGCGGCTATGATCAAATGAACCATTATGTATTCTACAACACTTTTTGTTCACTTATGTATACATTCTCGATCCACTTTATACTTGATCAATGGACATGCTTTATTACTTCTGAGCATGGGTATGCCTACCTCATACATATGTTTTCTTTCTGACTCCTTCCACAGGTATTCGATTAGCTGGAATCTGGTGATTTCCTCCCAGGTTCTTGGATGAATCCTCTCTCTATAATTAATATATTTAGGCCACCAGGTACTCCTTCTGATCTCATATATTACGGGGCATCTGTTATAACATCATTTAGCACTCCTCTACACTTGATTCTCTTATATGGCCTTGGGCAATATTTTCCCATGTAGACTTGATCATATATTAAAAAAATAATGAAAAATTCCATACAAAAATCTTCCCACACTAAATCACGTACATACACAGTTCCTATAACACTATACCCGCATATACCTTTTAAAATATGAAAAAATAAAATATAATTCTATTTTTCGAGCAGGGTTCACGGGTTTTCCCGAGAGCCCACCTACAGGAGCCCATGGCATAACTAAATTAACTAATTTCAAGTGTTACATATACACCCCTTGGGTAGGCCTAAAAAACATAAGAGAAGGGGTATCGACATTATACCCATTTTTCTCCTAAATCAAGTCTGATTTTCCCATGTCTCATGCAATCCTAGTCTCTACAGAAACCCTAGTTTCCTTTAAAAATATGTTCATCATATTTATAGATTCTCCTTGCACTTATTAGAGAGTTTGTATTTGGGGCTTAGGCTGGATAGATTCAGAGGAAGGCTTCATCAGTGCTTCGGCTTAGATCAGGTACTACCTTTCCTGTACCTATTTTTGTTAATCAATAAAGAAGCTCATGTCTTGTTCCTCATATGTTATTGTCTCATGAATGTAATTGATATGCTTATATATGATGATCTAACATACCTTTTATGTATTCAAATTGAATTATCTATCATGTATATGCTTTTGTGAATTGACTAGGTCTATTCATTATGGAGGAAGCATAGGGTTTGGACCCAATAGGAACATCATCAAATGTAGGACCTCTTGGTATGTTTCCAAATCTACATTTAGTAATTCATATGTTTGGCATGCTTGCTTGATTGCTCTTCATTGATTATCTTGTTCTGTTGCGTTGAGGTTGTCAACCCTTACCTTGAGGAACTTTTCTCTCTAACAAAGAGGAAACACTTCTATTAAGCTCTTAACCTTATGTTTTTTCAAGTCTCATGCAATTATGATTGTGGTCCTCTTCTCATTATTTCATTATTGTAAAAGGTCTCAATTTTTTTTGTACCTATCTTCTCTAGAATTCTTTTCATTAAAAAGATGTGACGTTGATATTTTTTTGTCATAAAAAGGTTCCCTTATACTTGTGGCCTTTTATAAAATCCCAATATTTATGCATCATTGTAGTTTGAACCTCACCTTATGTTTATTTAAACAGATTCCTAACATAAAAATAAGCGTATTCTTAAAGTGCCACAACAAATATTAAATGTTATGTTTTTAAAAAAAATGGGTGTGTATAGGTGGACCATTGGGAATCTTTACATTGTTGTCCAAGTGCTCTTTGCAAAGTTCATGTTATATTCAAACCTTAGCCTTGCTATATTAATCACTTATTGCCTGAAACCTTAAGGAGTGTGTATAGGTGGACCATTGTGCATCTTTACATTGCCATTCAAGTCCTTTTTGTCAAATTTCATGTTATATTCATCAGCTTTTCCTTCCTATATTCATCACTAATTGCAAAAAATATTAGACAACATTGTGACTCTTGATTCGAGCTAGATCTATAGTCCTTTTTGTCAAATTTCATGTTATATTCATCACCTTTTACTTCCTATATTCATCACTAATTCCCAAAAATATTAGAAAGCATTGTGACTCTTGATTCGAGCTAGATCTATATTTTTTAAAAGAAATACTATGGTGCCTTTAGTTCTTTCTTACATTACAAAGTTTCTTTCACGTTCACGCACCAAGAGTGACCCATGTCATAGGTCCCAAAGCCCTCCACTACGTATGTGTTCTTGTCATCAAATTGGGTGACTCATAAGAATAGTATATGTGGCCCATGCTCTTTTTGCACCATCGATGTGGGATAAATGATATAAACTAGTTCTTTTCATTTAAAAAAAAATAGTTTACAACTAATCCCTACCCAAGGTTTGTATGGCTATTGAAGCCACATCAATCAAGGCCCACAACCACCAACAATGGCCATGTATTATGAATTTATGATGGAAACAATAATTTAATATATACATAATGACTCATCAAGTCGCATTCCATGTGGGATTTCAGATTTTAATTTTATTTTAAATAAAAAGAGCTAATTATGTAGAGGTTCTACCTTGCCAACCAACAACAATAAAAATGACATAACTCAATTTAAATCTAACTTCCTTTCCATTAAATTCTTGCAAGCATCTAGATGGGTTCTGGTGAAGATGAAATGTATTATGGATTTGAATAGTACATGATGAGAAAATATACGCCTTTGAGTTGGACCATGACGATAAACAAGATCAATGGAAAGGTTATTTTCAAACAACATATGGTCATGTGATACATAGAATATGAATGGTATTCCTACTACATCAAAGGGGAAGATGATTAAGTTAAGTTTATTAAAACATATAAATTTTGGCTCGTTGCTTTGCATTCCATGTGATGAATTCATTACACGGAGTGGCTTCCCACTTGTTAATAAGGGAAAAGGGAGAATGTACTCCACACACACACACACACATATATATTTCATGCAATAAGGGCATGGAACAAACACATATGTATCAAATAATCAAGTTTTAAAGAAATTTTGATTAAGGCAGAGCAGTTTCCCAAAGAGTTCAACAAATGCAACTATTTGATATTCATCCAACAATAATTTAACAATGATTAAGACCACCAGTCTTCCTGAGGAGATCTATAAAATGAAGAATTTTGCTAAAAACAAGGGATTCCTTCTTAGCACACCTCGATGTTGCCCATGAGTGAGTGAGAGTGACCAATAGTAAGGATTTCTTTGTTCTATTCCTAATTTCCCTCCTCGTACAATTAACTTCTATTTATGTAATGCAATTTCGAGGTTTAAAGGACGTATCTTTTGAGTGCCTCCTAGAAAGTGATTGCATAGCTCCACCAATTTATAGTCAGGAGAAGTAAAGAATGTTCTTGCATTTGTTTCATTGTTTTACCACTTAAATTGGTACAAAGTTCATGATTATTATGTAGGATCAAAATCTTGTTGGTCACTCTCAACTAGTTCTTGCATTTGTTTCATTGTTTTACCACTTAAATTGGTTTAGAGTTCATTATTATTATGTAGGATCAAAATCAAGAATGTTCTTGCATTTGTTTCATTGTTTTACCACTTAAATTGGTATAGAGTTCATGATTATTATGTAGGATCAAAATCTTGTTGGTCACTGTCAACTAGTTTAAAACTATGTAACACCTTCCACTTCTCCACATATTTCACCCTAAAGGAATGTACTTGAGAATGTAATAAAATAAATAACTTTCCTTGCTAATCAATTTACTCTTTTATGGTCTTTGGAAACTTTCATTTATTTTCTACAGTTGTAAAATTTTAATTTTATGTGTTTTCTTTTCTTTTATGTAAATTATACTCTTTTTACCATGTTTTACTATTTCTCACCGTAACCCTAACTTCTATAAATAATGTGTTTACTAATCTCCTAACTTTTAGTTTGTTTAAAATTTAAATTGTATTTTGATTTTTTATGTTTTCTATCTTGTTTCATTTATGTATGTATTTTATTTATGTTCAACTTTAATGGTTTCTTTTCATTTGCTACTTGTCCCTTTTAACATTTAGATGTTTTATAAATCATACATTTCACATAATGAATAAAGGTTTCATTTTTATAAGATAATACATATATAACAATTTAACTATATGATTAAAGAGTTAATTACATAAGTTTTGTGTAGTTTAATGGTAAAGTTAAAAGTCATGCAACTTGGTTGTCATACTTTCAATTCCCACTAAGTTCATTTTGTTTAACTAGAATTAGATAATAAGGGGTTAATAATGCTCTTTAACAATTATATTTAATTGTTGTATAAATAAGTATTATACACTTCACTTATTTATTTATGGACTTAATGTTTGAAATTAATAAGAGTGTTGTTGTTCGATTATTTTCTCATGCATAAAGGCATTATAGTCATTTTTTTCTTTAATTTATAAGTTTCGTGTGGTTGAATCACTACAGTAATCTAAGGTCCAACCCTTGGCGAATTGATTGATTTTCTACCTTTTATATAATTTTTTGTTTAGGGTTAGGATTTTTCTTTATTTTCTTTTCTTTTGACCATGAGGGATGCTAGTTGTAGGATTCTTCCTTGCCAGCTATAACTCCTTGAATAAGTAGATTGAGTTGCGCTACTATTAGCATGGACTCAATTCTGACTTTAGGAGCTATTGATGGTGCTGGAAATCCATCAAACAAGGGGATATCCATGATATGAAGTCCCAATTAGACCTCACACCGTTTGGTATAGGAGTCACATCTAGTATAAAGGCCCAGTTGCCAAATACTCAAAGATCTTCCTTGGCTCTAGCTGTCAGCACGGGAGAGTGATGCGATGGTATCTTCGAACAATAAGGTAAGTTTGCTTGGTGATAATGCAACACAACTGTGTCAAGGTTCTCTTACTGCAAAAGGGGGGAGAAAATCAAGACTCTAAGTGAGAGGTAATAGTACCACCTAGGAAGAGACGCACACGAACGAGGAAGGTTTGGCCAGCGTCCAGCTGAATAGTCCACAACGGATGTGACACTCATTTGAACCAATGAGCGAGAAAGGTCCATCTAGTATCCTGCGGAGTAGTCCACAAGGATGAGAAAACAGTGATAAGCAATACATCACATTCCCAGCAAGGTGCTAAAACAACCGAAATAGTTCAACTATCTTAGTACATGTGAAACAAACATGAATTACAAATGCTCAAATAATAGTCTTACAAACATCCACAAGTCATGCATGGAAACATGTTGCCCTGACCAGGGTGCTATATTAAGAAAAAGTTCCAAGGAACATATTTAAATCATACATCACTAACCCCAGTAGTGGGACATAGAAGCCACTTCTCACTCCTCGAAGAGCTTACTGAAACTCTCTATGATTTGTGGGAGAAGCCAAGGTGAAAAGTCCTTTTCTCATACAATGAGGGGGTATATATAAACAAGGGGTGATGCTTGACCCTTGTGACTCTTCGACTACCCTCATGATTGTTCAACATACTATCAATTTTCAACTGACATGACTCTTCATATTCATGCATGTCCATTGGACTTCCACTTTACATTACATTCGATTTACAGTAGACATGGCCCATAATAGTGATGTGGCCTTTGACAACTCATGACACGACTTGACATGATACTGCTGACATGGACTATCTTGCTGAGGTGGAAATGTCAAGCCCTTGTTGCTAGTGAGTGATGGATTTGTTCTTGGATGCGCTTTCTCTTCTCCTCTGCATAGCTTGATGATGTGGGGTATTAAATGATCTTTAGTCTTGAGAGGTGGTTGCATGCATGTGTTCCCTTTTCTTGTGCTTGACAAGCTTCTTTTTCCATCCAATTGTAAATGAGTATTCTAGAATGTTCGCTCCCCCTTCTTCTTCATCATCTCTTCATGATCTAGAAATGTACCTATTCCTGCAATTCACTCATGACAGGATGACATCAAATCCAAAAACTACCTAGTCTAAGATGATGCACTGTTATCCATGGACTGAGCCGAGGAAATGTGATAGGATGGGAAAGAGGGCCCAGTAACTATGCATTACACAGTTCCAAGTGATAGGGAGGGAGATTGGTCACTCAGATTGTGCAGAGCGCAACTGAGGCTTGGCTAAGGAACTCCTAAGCACAACCTTCATTGTCGGGGAAAATTGCGCAGAGGCCATTAGGAGACAATATTGTAGAGTTGAGACCATTAGTAGATGTTGCAAGATGGGGCCCTAGTTTTTAGAGGCAAGGTAGGACTAGGCAGCAAAGGGGACTAGGAGGACAGATCTGCGCAATTCTTAAGGTCAGTGAGTCCTGACTGAGGGAGGACACTCCAGAGACACTTTTACATAGTTATGGGAGGCAAGGTAGGCTTGGTTCTCTTCACATTGCAGGGTTTTTGCAGGTAAGGAGGAAGCTTGATGATTGATCTTAAGAAATGCGCAGTTCGGGTCATGCTAGGAGAATATACTTCACAATTCTGGGGATGAAGGCAGACTGCTCATCTCTAGAATTGTGTAGTTCAACTTCCCTGTGGGACAACGACTGCGCACTGCACAGTTCCATGCAACAGGGTTGCATCACTGAGGGTTGAGACTGCACAATACGCAGTTATTCGGGGTCCGGTGAAAGTGAGTTTCCGAGTCGAGAGGATTTTCAGAAAAATGGCTAAACGTGGGAGGCAGGTGAACTTGTGAGGAATTTGAAATTGTGATCACACACTTAGCATAATTCGTCAACACAACAACACAGACCACCAAAACAACAAGACAAATTATTACCCTTTGTGAGACTGTCCTAAAATAAAAAGCAACAAGTGCAACACTTGATATAGACTTAGGATGATCATGAAGACACTTGTGCGATAGTGCTTAAAACTTTGTGTATGACTGCGATAGGTGTTTACATGGCTAGGAAAACATCTATACACAAAGACCACCTTCGAGGTCATCCAAAAGGCTCGCAAACGCGCCGTGACAAAAAAACATGCCAAAAGATGACAATTGATCTGATAAGTGAGATGGAGTAAGACACTTAGAGGAAACACATGGAATGACTTTCAGTTCTTGCATCCATGCATGTCATTGAAGACATAATGATATGACAATGATAAATGTTCTTTCAAGCTACACTAAGAGGCGTATTTTAAAAGATGGACTTTGTTTTCCATACCTACCCTCCAAAGGGTTATGCATGAGATGGAGTCTTCATGTGGTCCCATTCTTCTATCATACCTTGGGTTCCTTGGTCTCCTTATATTTTATCCTCAACTCCTTGAGATTCATATAGCATGTCATCCATCTCCGTGGCCACTGAGAGATAAAATTGTGCAGTTTAAGTGGGTAGTGGCTACTGTGGGATGAGGCCCTGGGAGGACGCATCTATGTAGTTTTAGGAGGCAAGGTAGATTGGGCAGCTGAGATTCTTGAGAGACAAAAATGCATAGTTTCTGGAGAAGGTGGATTCTAGTTGAGGGAAGGAAATTGGAGGAAACCACTGCGCAGTTTTGGTTGCCAAGGGAGGCTGGGCTTTCTGCGCATTGTGTAGTTCTAGTAGGCAAGGGAAAAATTTTAGGGTTGCAGATGCGAAGTGCGCAATTCAGGAAAGTTAGATGAGGCTAGGTTGCTAGGGAAACTCTTGAATTTGGCTAAGTGTGGGATTAGAGGAACCAATTTGAAGAGTGATAGAACTTGACTATGATCACGCACTTTAACACTTAATCATACAACATAAACCATTCAGAACATATAAAAACATACTTCGCTTAATTCAACAACCTCAGTGGCAGATTATGATAGGTGTGGCTCTGATGATAGACTTTGGGAGGATAAAGGTGACACTTGTTGAAGAGTGAAAAACATGTCTATGTGATGAGAACAACCCATTCTCAAAACTATTTCCCCTTGAAGAAAAATAAACTTCCCTTTGTACGACAACCGATAATCCCCATGCCCAAAGATGACACATATTATATAAGGATAAAAGGGTCAATTACTCTTAATATTGAGGAAGGGAGCTTGAGATCATTAACTTACCAATAAGTCAGTAAGGAATGATCGATCACAAGATCCACAGTAGGCTCCAAAATTCAAGTATAGAATAAAATTTTGGAGGGTTTTGCAGTCGCTACAACACTTGGTGACACACATTGAATTTTAAATTCTCTGTCTTGGTTTGTTTCTAGTGCAGGGCCTTGGTCCTTTAGGGAGTATTGATTCATTATGTAGATTACTTTGGATTCCCCACTTACCCCATGGGTAAACATGGTCTCGTTTGTACCTTCTCAGTTGAACACAAGATAAGATTCAACCATATCACAATGTTTCGAATTGGGAGGGTAGTTTATCTCATGAGCTTAAGAATTTCAAAGTATAGTTTTTCATCTCTAGTGTTTCTCTATTACCAGTAGGCCTGGACAGTACCCTGACGGAGTCACATAGGAACACAGACATTGCTCCACTGCCAGTGAGCCTAGATAATACCCCGGTGGAGTTGCTCGCTTTACCTCTCTGCGCATGAAGACTTTCTCTTATTTCGGCTTCATTTATTCATTAAAGAGAACTTTGCATTAAAACTTATCTATTTTGGGGTAAAAGAGGGATCCCGACTTATTGAGAGAAGGAGGGGTTGTTCCTTCAGAGAAGCATATAAAGAAATATGATTTAGGTTTTCTCATTTAGATTTCCCGTTCTCCATTTCTACTAGTTGGATAAGCTTGAAAACACCAAAGCAGAAAACTAAGTATAGGCATGATGTTCCCAGAGTGGGCACAAGTCCATGGTTGGACCAAAGTTCTCGTCAGGGAAGGATCATATTTTATGTCAGAACTTCATCGGCCAAAAGATACAACCAATTACAAGGAAGCCGGACACAGGATTGGCCAAATGTTGAAGTGTCACAAGACTCTTTGAAATTCAACCACATAAATACTTGGAAGCCACAAAGAAGGAAGACACAACACTTATTCGTATATGATGAAAACCAAAAGGAAAACGCAACAAGGAAGAAAATAAAGAAAAAAGGAAGGAAACATAAAACCAAGAAACAAAATCGAAAGACAAGAGAAAAAAATGACTAAAGAAAACATGGTGTAGAATCAAAACAAGGAAATGAGGATTGACTACAGAGAACGAGTGCAAAATGAGTGTAGGAAAGGGAAAGTTAACGATGCAACTAATCCTACTCCTAACCTAATAGTTAGAAGGTCAGGGTCATGTAAAATGAAATTTCCAGTGAAGCCACTGTGATTGTTTCCGACCTGAATCCACAAATATATGAATGATTAAAAAATATATAAAGTAATGTGCAACAAAAGATACAAAAACTTGAAAATCCTACATAAGAAACAAAGGTCCTACTTATGGGCAGAAAGATGTGCCACAACTACTAATTTAACCCAATCCACATTCTTACCTTTTTTATGAATACCATTTTTAAACAAACCTCGAAAGCCTCTTCAGGATATGTTTTCATCTACACCGAGATTCTTAGGAAGCGCAAGGAAGGATTGAAACTTTCTTTCTGCAGCAAAGATTTCCAAGTAGGATTGTTCCAACCATTCAACGATTGGATCATAATATTCATGATGGCCCTCTTGAAAGCCTCATGATCTTTGAAAATATTAATTTTTGATTAGAGGAGCAGGATCACGATGGGAATCTGATAAGGGAAAATAGATCTGATCATTCTCAGAAGTCATGCCAAGACAATGAGAATCTACCATAACCATCAATGGAGGCTGAAGTCCCTCACTTTCTTGACAAAAATCTGAACACAGAGATGTTAAACAATGAATATCAAGGAGTGTCAATCAACTTTCATTAGATGTGATGATGGGAAAATGATAAGCTGAATGAAATCTACCCAAGATAGAGAAATGATCAGATGAGCTAATAGAAGCATTAGATTCCAAGTTTGTAATAAACATAAAAAAAATCAATTTGAACAATCTTGCGAATGCTCTAAAAAATCAGAACAAGTTCCTTGTGAGCCAGATATGCCAGACCACTTTCCTGCAACTAGTGACTAGTTGTACAAGCATCACAGTCATCAAAAGATTTTAAAAGGGATGCTAGCACCACAAATGCATGAGACCAGCTGAGGCATGGTGAATGGAGACGAACTTCATTCATGTGACAACTTGTGGATTCATTATCACTTAAGGAGATTTCTAGCGTGATAAAAGGACAAAATTGCAATACAAGATTCACAAGAAGACTGGAAATCTAACCATTAAGGGAGAAATTCGATAAGTATGATTCTTGTAGGAAAATATAGTCCTTGAGATGATCAACTTCATAATTTCATTACTTCATGATAGATGTATGTTCCCAACCTTAGTTTTATGTGAGAGATTTGCATGAAGACAAATGAATTGTAACAGATTCTTGAATTCTGTTAGCATTAAAGTATTGAAAATTTGAAAGATCACACCCGAAATACCAAAATTTTTTAACACATAAATCCACAATGAGTGAAACCATGGAGATAAACAGATTGTGTGAGAGAAAATAGATTTGATTTAGTTTGGGGGGCTTACCAGAGTGTTAGGCCCCTATACTACTAGTGTAACCCCTTATTGTTATTAGTATAACCCACTTATTATATTGATGTACCCATGTAGTGCCCATATTGTTACTATTGTGCCCCATAGAAGCCCACTATTGTTATTATTGTGCCCTTACATTATTATTGTTATGTCGGCTCTGATTATGTTATAACCCCTTAGACTCCTAATATAAAAAGGAGGTCTTTTCATTTGTATCATCCAAGAATTGTTAATTTATGTAATGTAAAGGAGGTTGCCCCCTTGAAGAGGCTGAATTCTAAGGCGTGGATCTCTCTTTTCTATCTTTTTGTGAGCTGGTTTCATAACATTTGGTATCAGAGCTTTGGATTCTAGGGTTTCGCTGCTCCAAACAGGTCATCGTGGCATTTTCGCTATAACTTTTTTTCTGTGATGGTTCAGAAGTCGCAAAAAAAACCCATTTGAGAAGAAATTGCGCTCAACCTTGGGTCCGAATTTCAGAGCTTTTCGCATGATATTTTCAGAGATATGATTTGAAGAACTTGGTCTTTTTGCAGACTCCTGAATTGCACTCAAAACAGGTGACCTGGGGAAAATCGTCATAACTTTCTTTCTATGCATAGGATTGAAATTTCGTAAGAAGGTACAGAAAGAGGACGGACTGTAGCTTTCTTCTATATATTTTGCAGAGTCAAAGGTTGAAACAGTGACACGTGGCAGTTCATACAAGTTCGCTCTACTGAACTAGTCTATAATCAGGTCACTGTGGGAGATTGTGCATAACACTTTCTTGGAAAATCCAATTTGGATTAGACTAGTGGCATTGGAAAGAGGACATAGAGGACTACTACAGGTAGCAATTTTAGAACTTAAATATCTGCAAGTACAGAGTTACAGTCGTTTCAAGTTAGAGGTCCTAAAATCAAGAAAAAGCAAGATGAGGAAGTTTGATGGCAAGGATCCGGTAAATTGGATACTTCAGATGGAGAAATATTTTGGTCTACATGGTGTACCAGTGTTACAAAAGGTATGTATTGCATCTTCATATTTAGAACCGGATCAATTTTTATGGTATAAAGGGCTTTGTTCTCGTAAAAAACTTGTTACGTGATCAATTCTCACGGAGGAAATGATAGCACATTATGAGGATACAAAGAGCAACACCTTCTTTAGAGCAACACCACAAAAATTGGAAAGAGTAAAAGGGCTTTGTGACATATTTGAAAGTAAAATTATGGATACAATGAAGTCTACCCCTCACAACTATAAAGATGGACGTGTTGTTCCTCCTAGCCTTCCACAACCTACAAGGGTTACACCACAACAATTGGAAGAAGAAAGAGAAAAAGGGTTTTGTTACAATTGTGATAGCAAATGCATTAAAGGTCATAAGTGTGATGAGAAGAAAATATTTTACATAGAGTATGAAGAGGAGAAAGAAAATGATCAAGAAACATCAAAAGAAGAGGATATATGCCAGGACCCGACCCCGGAGAAAGAAGAAATGAATCAGACCATATCTTGTAAGGCATTGGCAAGAATTACCACTCCTCAAATTCTCAAGATAGAAGGACATATCAAGAAGAAAAAGGTGCAAGAAGTGAGAGATCACATCGAGAAAGAAGAAATGAATCCAACCATATCTTGTAATTCAATGGATGAAATTACCACTCCTCAAACTATCAAGATAGAAGGACACATCAAGAAGAAAAATGTTCAAGAAGTGAAAGATCACATCGAGCATCAAGAAATGAATCCGACCATATCTTGTAAAGGACTGGAAGAAATTACCACTCAAAAGATAGAAGGACATATCAAGAAGAAAAAGGTTCAAGCAGAGAAATATCACATCGAGCATCAACAGCAAGTTCTCCAACTTTTAAAGGATAATGCCACTTCACTGCAAAATCAAACGAAACAACAGGTAGATCAACATCGTAGTGAAAAATGTTTTGATGTAGGTGATTCGGTATTTTTACTGCTACATCTCAAGCAATCTATTTATGAGAAGGAAATGTTGGCAATACTACATGCACTTAAAACATGGCGACCTTACCGAATGGGAAGACTCTTCAAGGATGAGGATGTGGAAGCATTGTTTTGTGCTAGTTATATTATCCAACCAGATTGGATAAACGAAGCAAGGGATGAATGGAAGAAGGACGAAGAAGTATGGCCACTTATTCAAAAGTTTCAAAAGATCCCAATTCAAGCAATATTGCCAGAAATTGAAGAGGAAGGAAAAATCATATTGGAACCTGGAGCAGTCACAGAAATAAGAACCCGACAGCTACGAAATCGATCAATTTTAGAGTATCTCATCAAGTGGAAAAACTTACTCACTGAATATTACACATGGGAGGACAAGAACTTTATACAGAAGCATCAAGAACTACTCAAGCGTTGAGGACAACACTTTTTGAAGGAGAGGGGCATGTTAGGCCCCTATACTACTAGTGTAACCCCTTATTGTTATTAGTATAACCCACTTATTATATTGATGTACCCATGTAGTGCCCATATTGTTACTATTGTGCCCCATAGAGGCCCACTATTGTTATTATTGTGCCCTTACATTATTATTGTTATGTTGGCTCTGATTATGTTATAACCCCTTAGACTCCTATATATAAAAAGGTCTTTTCATTTGTATCATCCAAGAATTGTTCATTTATGTAATGTAAAGGAGGTTGCCCCCTCGAAGAGGCTGAATTCTAAGGCGTGGATCTCTCTTTTCTATCTTTTTGTGAGTTGGTTTCATAACACAGAGTCACGAGATCGTGACATAGCCATCAATGGAAGTTGATGTGCCTCGACTCCTTGGTAGGTCCCGGAACTTTCCAGGATTTAAGCATCACATTTTGAAGCTTGAACCAGATCATGCATTGTTTGAGGGTGGCTTCTGTTGCTAATTCCAAAACTTCTCTTTGGATGGAAACTATCTCCGTTAGAAGTTTCACCAATTTTTTTAGCTTCAACGACAATCAGATTACTCAATTGAAGAGGCTCTTTTGATAGCTCATTCAAGGAAAAATAAATTGGTGAGATCTGATGAGCAAGAAGAATTGAAGAGTTGTCTTCATGCAAAAGAAGAGATGATGAGGGGTGGGGAAGAGTTTTCTACGATTTGACTATTTTCAATTTCATCATGGACAAACTCACCACCTTGTGTCAATCAAGGGCTCATTAGACGAAGAAACAAAAGAACATGGAGTATCCTCATCACAAGTGAATGTGTTGTGAATGATAGGACAAAAAAGATAGTGAGGTGAAGGGGAAGTTTCGATATGAACACCTTCTTTGACTAAAGAAGATTCCAGATCCAAATTAAAATCTTCATAAGGAACCATAAGATGATATGATGTGCTTGGGCATTCTTCATGACACAAAGAAATAGAATTATCATCATTGGAATGATCACTACCCAAGCCTGGGGGTTGAATTAATTGTACTGGATTTTCCACCGATATTAGAATGTTGAGAATCGTTTAATAATGGAAACTCATTACTTTGACATGAAAGATTTCAAAACATAGAGGAGAAATTGATAGTGTCCTCACCTTTCTGCTAATTTTCCTGCGTAATGTGAGCCTTGTACCTGGTCACAATTTTTAGCCAGCAGCTTGAGAACCAAGAGAATGAGAAAAATTTGCTGGTGAAGCAGATTGACCAAGTGGGTCATGGTACAAAGAGTCATGATGTGAATAAGGTAGAGGATAACAAAAATCTAGATCATCCTTGAGATTAGAGTTGTGAATGCTGACATCCTCTTACAGATTGGAGGAGTGAGTCTTCATTGTAGGCTTCTTGAGCCATTCTGGGATTTCCTCAATTGAAGCAGGAGAAGAAGGAGAAGCTACTATGCAATTATGGGGATGAAGGCAGTCTGCTCAGCTCTGGAATTGTGCAGTTCAACTTCCCAGGGGAATAGTGACTACACACTATGCAGTTCCAGGTAGCAGGGTTGCATCACTAAGGGTTGAGATTGTGTAGTGCGCAGTTCATGCAGGGTCTAGTGAAAGTGAGTTTCCCAGTTGCGAGGATTTTTGGAAAATTGGCAAAGTGTGGGAGGCAGGTGAACTTGTGAGGAACTTGAAATTGTGAATTTCATCATTATTAAGAGAACAACATATTTTAAAAGATGAGGGATTATATGTTGTTTTAACATCTTTTGACCTCGACATCTACGCTTGAGGATTAGGCGTACTAGAACTGGTCCCAAAATATAGATTTGTTATTTTTCTTGAAAGGATATTTCGTCGTTTTCTTCAAAGATCTAGAAGACTGAAATAATATTTTTTATTAAGGGCCCTAGTTTTGGGGCTGGGATGGTCTCTTCATTCAACATGGTTTTTAGAGTTTAATCCTCCTGCCATGAAGACCTTGCCTATTCCTATTTGGGTTAGACTTCCAAAATTTACTCTTCAATGGAGTTGGCGAGAGATCCTAGAGGATGTTGGTGACTCTCTAAGTTGCTTCATCAAAGTAGATAGAAAAGATTGACAAAATATTTCTAAATTTCATCTGCATATGCATGGAAGTGGACTTCAGTGAAGGTTTACTAGATAAAATTGTCCTCAAGTGGGAGGGTAAGGCATATACCCAACCATTGGACTATGAAAACATAACTTTTAGGTGTAGAAATTGCCAACATCTTGGGCACCTTGAGAATGCATGTCCCTCTTCAAAAGGGGCGTTTTGTAATGAAGATCCAAAGAGAAGCTACTGTGGATGGAGAGATTTGAAGGTAGCATGGAGATTTTTGCAAGTTAAAAGAATAACAACTCCCAACAACAAAATACATCTCCTAACAGCTAAGCCTCTCAAGTTACAATGCAACCCTAGTAGCATTGGTTCACCCCTAACTAGAGGAAAGTATTTTGGCAAAGGAGAATGAGAAAACTTTAGCCATAATTGCACCTGTAATTAGCAGGCTGAAACGAAACCATAAGTTTGATTATTCAAATAGTGAGAAAAAACTATCAAATTTAGTTGATCTAGGTGCTATAATACTTTCTCAGAAATATTAAAAAACAACATTATCTTTAGTTGTAATAAATTGCTCACTAAAATAGATAGATGTTTTCAAGAAAAAAAAAACAAAAAAAACAAACAAACTCATGAATCATCCTAACGTTTGAAACCAGAAATATAATAAATATACTTTGATGTGTCTGATTTCATGATATAACTTGTTCCTCTAAAATTAATAAAATTCAATTTTAAAAACACAATTAATAAATAAGTATATTTTTATATTATTTTATTAATTTAAAGATAAAATATTATAATTTCATATTGTATCAATGAAATAAAAAATAACAATCAAATAACAGTACTATTAGAAAACGAAACCCATTTCATCAAGATATGCGTTTTCAAATATATTAGGCATTTTCATCTTATAATGTGATTGTTATTGTTTTTATTTCTAGTGGTTTGTTTTGTTTATATTTTTAGGTTAAATTTGTTTAAAATTTTATAAAGTTGGGTTAGAATTATAAATTTTAGTTTTAAATTTTAAAATATTTTATTTATTTAAAATAAAAATAATTTTTAAATAATTAAAATTAAATTTATTTTAAAATAATTAAAAATCAAAATTTGATTGCAAATTGTTTTACCAGATTCCAATCCAAACGTTCCTTTAAACTTACAATAATTATACCAAGCCTTTTTAGATCTTAAAATCATCTGTACAAAATCGAAATTACAATAATTATAACGGGCCTTTTAATATCTTAAAATCATCTATACAAAATCGAAATAACTCCAAAGTTTTAATATTGTCTGTAAAAAGTCGAAATTTCTTAGTCATATACGAGAAAATGAATGAGGAAACGTTGTTTCTATGTGTAAGGTTGTGGCTGTAATAAGGGAATAACTAGCAATTGTCCCAAGTGGTACAAAGAGAGGCCGATAGGATTATTAAATTGGAATTATTGAATTTTTCTAGAAGAGTTAATTGGTTTGTGGAAAACCTTGTTTTCTTGGACTAGATCATTGTGCAATTACTTTTCTTTAGATGTTTTGTTTATATCTATATTACAAGGAACACATTGAATGTCTTATTTCAGTCCTGCTATCCTTACTGATATCCTTTCCGTGCTCTTTCTTGATTAATTTGATGAAATATTCCATTATCCTTTGGTCAAAGTCCTCACCTGCATATTAGTGTACATCCCAGTAAGTTCAAAGCTCGAAAGCCAACCAAAGAAGTCAATGATAACCACTGTGCACGTATTCAAATTCGTAATGTAAAACTACCAGACAGAGTTCAGACAGATTACCTCCAAGACGAGTGTCGCCGTCTGTAGCCAAAACCTCAAAAACTCCGTTGCCAATAGTCAAAACACTGACATCAAATGTACCACTGCCAAGATAAAAAACAACAATATTTTTCTCTCCACCCTTCTTGTCCAAGCCATTAGCAATATATCACTGTTTCTAGCCAAAACCTCAAAAAATCTGTTGCCAATAGTCAAAACGCCGACATCAAACGCGCCACCGCGAAGATCAAAAACAACAATATTTTTCTCTCCACCCTTCTTGCCCAAGCCATAAGATATTGTTGTAGCTATGGGTTCGTTCATAATACGAGCTACATTCAAGCCAATGATAACACCAACATCCTTCATTGTTTGGCGTTGTGCATCAGTAAAATACGCTGCACAAGCCCACAAGTTAACAGTCACAATGCAGTCAACAATTGGTTACCCACAACCTCATAAAAAAATGGTTGAAAAGAAAGCATACCAGGGACAGTCACCACAACATCCTTTATAGTCTTGACAAGGAATGCTTCTGCAGTCTCCTTCATGTTAGTCAAAATCATAGCATTGATTTCCTAAGGGCTAAATACCTTTATCTCTCCATCTCGTACCTGAACTTGAATATAAGATTTCCCATCTTTGTTCACAATCTTGTATGTACCAATTTCATATCCTTCTGAACTTCTTTGTCTTCAAACCTATATAAAACAAATTTTTTCATTTAATTATGCTCATCCAGTAAAAGTTTTAAATCATTTTCTTGAAGTTTGGACATTGCAAAAATCAAACCCTAATTTGACCCCAACCAGAATGTTGCTCGACCCCTGACTTAACATGCCAATTTCATGACTGGCACCCTTGTGGGTTCAATATCAAGGCGAGAATTGGACTTGCAATAAATATAATTTTCCAATGAATAATAGTTGTCACACATAGTGGGAGGCTTTATTGGGCTTCGGGGAGAAGGCCCAGGGTTTGGAGGGTTGGAACCCTTCTTTACAGGGTAAGATGCCTCCATTGCTATACCACAAATACTTGTTGAAGATTCTTCAAGGTTTCTCTGTAGTCTGATGAATCCCTCCTCTCCCCAGCTCTTTCCCCAAGAATTCTTAAAAATCCAGTAGTTTGTGCCCGACTCTGACCCATATCCCACCAGAGTCACGCTATGGTCTAGTTGGGTTCCACAGGCGCTAGTGAACACACCCTGGAGGTAGATTCCATGGAAAATTAATCAATTGGTAAAATCGCATGGCAAAAGCTAGTGAACACACCCTGGAGGTAGATTCCATGGAAAATTAATCAATTGGTAAAATCGCATGGCAAAAGCATTAATCACGGAAAGATAAGCTTAGCCAATGGAATTTACAGCATTTCAGGTGTTAAATTCCATGGGAAATAATTAATTGTTAAAGTCACATGGAAAAAAAATTAGGAAATGGTGATTTTATTTGATAAAATTTTGGGGGTCTTGGGGCAACATTAATAACAAAAGGACAAAGCTAATCTCTGTGATATTTACAGCAGATTAAATATTTCAACTACTAAAAATTAGGAGACGTTATGCCCAAGTAAGAAAAGAAACGAAATATCTCTAAAAACACTCAAACGAGCACCAAATTGAGGCATACTGAAGAATAGACAAAAAAATACCCATGAAATAAACCAGGGTCATTATCCTTCTTTTCGGTAAATTCATTCGCTTTTAAATTCATTAGCTTCCACTGCTCATGCTCTGATATAGAGAACCTTCCCAATCCTAGGTTTGTGCTTCATTTTGGAATTTTAAATATGACACTCACTTTTTGTCTCCACACAAATTCCATTAATTTGGCAACTATAATTTTAACATCCCAATCTTTGTTTCATGGTCGACAATTTTAGTAGGCCTGTAAATCATATAAGAGATTTCGCGTGAGATAATTGTCTAACTTATTTATCAGCCCGACATAGTTATATTGGTAACTGGTTTGGGTACAGGTGTGTGACCTGTTTCCCACAACAATCTCAAACTAATATATGCGAGCAAGTTTTGTTCATAGATTAACAAGAAGACAGAGCAAATATAAATGAACAAATTCTGTACATGAAGAGTAATAGATACTAATTTCCAAATAGTACACAGAACAATGTGGGGCTACACCTGAACCTTTTGCACCCAAGTTGGGAATAATCTTACTAACCTGAAATAACAATAACAATTGAAAAATATGGAACATTACCTTTAACTCCTGGAGTTAAGATCTATAATAGCTTCCGTAATCATAAAGCTATTTTGTTCATAGACTATAAGCTTCAGAACAAACAATAACAATGGCTAACATAGCCAAGCGATGTACATGTATAAATGAAAAGGGATAGAATTGATGACAGGATAGCAGGTGGCCGAATAAAGAGGGCAACAGCCCCAGGCATAACAGTAGCCTCCGAAGTCATACATGGAGCAGCAGGTGTTGCTCTGAGGGCAGGAATAATAGCTGTCACACATAGTTGGAGCCCCTCCACCATTTTTCCCACAAGGTTGATATCAGAATTTTACACTCAAAGTATGTCAACATCTACAATATATTTTCAAAAGGAGATATAATTGTTGTATCTTTTCCTCAAATAACCCTCATCAGGCACACATGATCGAATGCCGAATCTTTTCCCCACACTCACACTAACTGACATTTCTCCGATGCTTGAAGATCACGTGCCTCACGTTCTGACCTTCCCTTCCAAGTACTCTGGGATCTTATCATTATCATTCAGCATGTCACTCTGGGAGATGCAGAACAAAACTTGTGACCAAAAAGCATATTGAAAATACACCGAATTAGGGACATTTAACACAGGATTTTCTCTACTACTACATCGATCTGTGCTGAGTCCTAGTGCTTGGATGGAAAAATCGTCTATTCATTGAAGAATATATTAAATTCGAATAGCTTTGAAAATTTTGCATCAGTTGATCTCTTGTCCTTGGCTCTATTCTCATGACAAAAAATGTTGCCTGGGGAATGGTCCTAGATCTGATTCGAAGATTGAGCACCATCGTTGACTGTTTTTTTCTCCTGCTGCCAGTAAATGCATTCGTTGTTAAATAAATGGAACATCTCATCCTTAAAGCATCTGAGAGTCGCTTCTGCAAGGTGGGATACCTAGGGTGGAATACCTAGGGTAGAGGTAATGTCTCAAACATCAAGTGGGAGAAGGGCTCGTTGATCACAAGATCAATTACCATTCTAGGTAGCTTGGGATTGTAAATTATCCATGATACTAGACTGGAAATGCCACAAACCAGGACGAGGAATGACATGATGAGGCAAGAGCAGCACAGGAAACAATTATTGCTTCATTTTGGCTTCTTCGGGATGACCATTAGGCGATATGAGGGGAGCGAGCATCTGTGTCAGGGAGAATCACGAGATCTGTAATAAGGTGATTGTGAACTTTGGGAGGAAAGAAGGCAAGCGAATGCAATGTAGAGTATTGAAGAAAATGATGAGATGAAAGTGAAAATGGGCTCTGTGAGATGCTTAATACTAATTCGTGCTTGTCAAAAGTCAGGGAAGAAGAACCGTGCTTGCAAAAATCCGGGGAAGAACAACAGCAACAACAACTGGCAGGGAAAAAGCAGTAAAAATATCTTAAGAGTGACATAAAATCAATAAAGAAACTCAACTAATATTTGGAAAAAGCAGTGACACTTCAAATCAACGGTTGAAAGTGTCTCACTTGATCCAACGGAGCAGGGTAAAAGTGTTGACGATTGTTCATGCATAGGAAGGCCTATCGACCTAAATATAATTGTTGTATCTTTTCCTCAAATAACCCTCATCAGGCACACACGATCAAACGCCGAATCTTTTCCCCATACTCACACTAACTGACATTTCTCCGATGCTTGAAGATCACATGCCTCACGTTCTGACCTTCCCTTCCAAGTACTCTGGGATCTTATCATTATCATTCAGCATTTCACTCTGGGAGATGTAGAACAAAACTGGTGACCAAAAAGCATATTGAAAATAAACCGAATTAGGGACATTTAACACAGGATTTTCTCTACAACTACATCGATCTGTGCTGAGTCCCAGTGCTTGGATGGAAAAATTATCTATTCGTTGAAGAATATATTAAATTCGAATAGCTTTGAAAATTTTGCATCAGTTGATCTCTTGTCCTTGGCTCTATTCTCATGACAAAGAATGTTGCCTGGGGAATGGTCCTAGATCTCATTCGAAGATTGAGCACCATCGTTGAATGTTTTTTTCTCCTGCTGCCAGTAAATGCATTCGTTGGTAAAGAAATGGAACATCTCGTCCTTAAAGCATCTGAGAGTGGCTTCTGCAAGGTGGGATACCTAGGGCGGAGGCAATGTCTCGAACATCAAGTGGGAGAAGGGCTCGTTGATCACGAGATCGATTACCATTCTAGGTAGCTTGGGATTGTAAATTATCCATGATACTAGACTGGAAATGCCACAAACCAGGACGAGGAATGACATGATGAGGCAAGAGCAGCACAGGAAACAATTATTGCTTCTTTTTGGCTTCTTCGGGATGACCATCAGGCGATATGAGGGGAGCGAGCATCCATGTCAGGGAGAATCATGAGATCTGTAATAAGGTGATTGTGAACTTTGGGAGGAAAGAAGGCAAGCGAATACAATGCAGAGTATTGAAGAAAATGATGAGATGAAAGTGAAAATGGGCTCTGTGAGATGCTTAATACTAATTCGTGCTTGTCAAAATTCAGGGAAGAAGAACCGTGCTTACAAAAAGCCGGGGAAGAACAACAACAACAACAACTGGTAGGGAAAAAGCAGTAAAAATATCTTAAGAGTGACATAAAAGCAATAAAGCAACTCAAATAATATTTGGAAAACGCAGTGACACTTCAAATCAACGGATGAAAGTGTCTCACTTGATCCAACGGAGCAGGGTAAAAGTGTTGACGATTGTTCATGCATAGGAAGGCCTATCGGCCTAAATATAATTGCTGTATCTTTTCCTCAAATAACCCTCATCAGGCACACACGATCGAACGCCGAATCTTTTCCCCATACTCACACTAACTGACATTTCTCCGATGCCTGAAGATCACATGCCTCACGTTCTGACCTTCCCTTCCAAGTACTCTGGGATCTTATCATTATCATTCAGCATGTCACTATGGGAGATGCAGAACAGAACTGGTGACCAAAAAGCATATTGAAAATAAACCGAATTAGGGACATTTAACACAGGATTTTCTCTACTACTACATCGATCTGTGCTGAGTCCCAGTGCTTGGATGGAAAAATTGTCTATTCGTTGAAGAATATATTAAATTTGAATACCTTTGAAATTTTTTCATCAGTTGATCTCTTGTCCTTGGTTCTATTCTCATGACAAAAAATGTTGCCTGGGGAGTGGTCCTAGATCTGATTTGAAGATTGAGCACCATCGTTGACTATTTTTTTCTCCTGCTTCCAGTAAATTCATTCGTTGGTAAAGAAATGGAACATCTCGTTCTTAAAGCATCTGAGAGCGGCTTCTGCAAGGTGGGATACCTAGGGCGGAGGAAATGTCTTGAACATCAAGTGGGATAAGGGCTCGTTGATCACGAGATCGATTACCATTCTAGGTAGCTTGGGATTGTAAATTATCCATGATACTAGACTGGAAATGCCACAAACCAGGACGAGGAATGACATGATGAGGCAAGAGCAGCACAGGAAACAATTATTGCTTCTTTTTGGCTTCTTCGGGATGACCATCAGGCGATATGAGGGGAGCGAGCATCCGTGTCAGGGAGAATCACGAGATCTGTAATAAGGTGATTGTGAACTTTGGGAGGAAAGAAGGCAAGCGAATGCAATGCAGAGTATTGAAGAAAATGATGAGATGAAAGTGAAAATGGGCTCTGTGAGATGCTTAATATAATTCGTGCTTGTCAAAAGTCAGGGAAGAAGAACCGTGCTTGCAAAAAGCCGAGGAAGAACAACAGCAACAACAACTGGAAGGGAAAAAGCAGTAAAAATATCTTAAGAGTGACATAAAAGCAATAAAGCAACTCAACTAATATTTGGAAAAAGTAGTGACACTTCAAATCAATGGTTGAAAGTGTCTCACTTGATCCAACGGAGCAGGGTAAAAGTGTTGACGATTGTTCATGCATAGGAAGGCCTATCGACCTAATTACAAAGAAAACATTGTTTTATATATAAGTTGGTGGTTGTGAGCAGTGAATAATACAGTAAAAGCTCCCTTCATATATGCAATCATGAGCGAATTAAGACACAGTATATCGGCACGAATTGTTGTTAAGTTGAAGGAAGTGTGATCCTACTCACGGGTATGGCTGTAAGGGGCGTTTCCATTTCACATGATAGTTTAAGCTTCTCCGTCAGGTCCTCAGGATGGTTAGGAGAAGGCACCCATGCGAAATGATGAAGCAGTTTAGCCACCCACAGTTGAACGGTCCGAAGACCCAGTGCCTTGCCCGGGCACAAGCGACGACTGGCACCAAAAGGTGCAAGCCACTTGTCGTTTCCTTGGACATCCACATGTTGTCCGCCTTCCAATGGGAGAAACCTCTGTGGATGGAATTGATGGGGACGTTCCCAGACTTCCCATTATATTTTTAAGGGCCGCTTTCTGGAGATGTCGACGGAGCGTGACGGCACCGCCATTAATATCAGACTCATCCCTTATGTCTGAAAGCATTGTCGTGCAGTCCACCTGACGATCGACTTCATGGGCCGAAATTCGGCGTGGAGAGAAGAGATGAGTAGCAAAAATTCTTCACAGGAGTCGCCAATGGTCACCGTTGGGAGCAAACCCCATCAGCCTGCCGAACATTAACTGTTGAGCGGATTGTTTGAGTGGTCAGTCTACAAAGTGAGGAGAGCTGAGCAGGTCTCTTGCCACGTCAGGATCCGATGTAATCATGGTTGGCGTTGAGCCCAAGCTAAAGGCCATGATTTTCTTGGCACCATGGAGACGAGCCAGATACTCAAGATTTCGGTGAGCAAGTCCGACGCTCATGTCCATGAGGCTTCCGATAACGGGCCATCCTTTGGGGCCAGGAATGGCGATGGCTTTCTTGTGTCTCGCAGCATCCCATGCACATCCTCCAGGGCTGAACCAAGAGACCATTGCACCACAAACAACAACAATAAGCAGTGCTATATAGAGTGACCACTGCCCCACTACAGAAATATGGTCCGTGGAATGTAGTACATGGTCAGGTACTCCATTCTTTGTAAGAAAAAATGCGTAGAGCCACCAGCCCCTTGTCGAAGAGAATTCAGGATTCTCCTTTGCCTAAGATACAAACGTAAGTAACTATGGAATGAGTGAATGGAAAGCGAGTTAAATGAGGAAGAGGAGTGCACACCCTCTTATTACCGGAGGAGTGAAGCAGGGGCATGTGGGAAAAATATGCTTCCAAGAAAATAACAGTAGTGGCGGTACCAGTGCACCATCTCCGGCATTATCGAGCCCGATTTACTTTCCTAGTGGAATAGGGAATACCAATTCCATTGAATGTGTTCCACGTCATCCTAGATGGTGATGCATGGCAGCTCCTATTTCCAACCCTATAGCATTATAAATGCTATGTCTAGATGGCGATGCATGGCAGTTCCTATTTCCAACCCTATAGCATTATAAATGCTATGTCTTTACACTAACATGTTCCATAAATGCTCCCTTACATTACTGTTATTCGTGGGCATAGACGGTAGTACAATCACGCTTACACACCTGAATATTTCTGGACAAGCACTTTCCAATAAACCATACCATGGATAACCGCCATTTACAATACATAAAACCATACCATGCTATGCTATGCATCTGGATGTCATCTGAGATGTGACGTGCTGAGAAAGCATGTTACTCCATGTTAACCGAACAATTCAAATTCAAATTCGAAATTTGAACTGGTGAATCTGCCCTGCCAAATTCGAAGTTTGAACTGGTGAACCCGCCCTACCCAAATTCAAAATTTGAACATCGATAATTGCTATATCTCATATTTCAAGTCGTCTGGCATCATGGTTCAGGGTGAGCATGAGACATATGTCCGGAATTCCTCCCTGGGGTAGCGCATTACCGCCAGCGGAAGCCCCGACGAGAACAAATTCAGCAGCATGGGCATCAGCCTCATGGGCAACGACAACGCTGTAACGGACGTTGTCATTTTTTTGGCTACTGTGGGGATTGCAGTGATAGGTCAAGCCAATATCCTCACAAGAGTTAACTGTTATAACAAGGCCACAGGCTCCGGAGGAGTTGGAATCAAACTAAAGCTCGGTGGATTGACTCAAATGAGGAGCATCAGTTGTTATTTAGATTATACTGCCATTGTTGTAGAGGACACTGTGCAGCTTGATATTACCAGTAGTTTATTTATTGGGGATGCCAACGTGGTGCTGAAATCAACCCTTACCAAGCACACCAATATTCTTAGCCTCTGCATATTCCATAACCAAATATTAAAGAAATGAAAAGGCTTCCTGTTGTCCCACTATAAAAGGTTCGTCGATACGCTTCATCTCTGTGCAGCCGGTTAGAGCAGGACCGCCATGGGAACTGCTTGCAGAATGAAGGTTGTGCTTCTAATGTTTCCTTAATTTATTGAAATTCCTGTTGGAGGTTCTAAGTTTGTTCCTCTAATAGCTCTGGAAGTTGGACCAACTCAACCAAAAGAGACAATTTGATATGCTCTTTGATGTGTAAAATCAAATCATAGATCTTCCTGTTGGTTTGATAAAGTTACACATTATTGGTATTGTGTGACGTCATCAAATCATAGATCTTCAAGCTGGTTTTATAATATTACACATGATTGGTATTGTGCTACGTCGTGCCACCTATGATGCTTCTTGGAGAAGGGCATTCAAATATTTAAGCCATATACTCACAGCTGAACCCTTATCATTCTTGTTCTTCTTTATTGCCTGGCGGTCTCTCTAGATCTGCTTAACAATAGGCTTTATTTTCATTACTACATCTTTTAGAGGCACCAATTCTTTCTTGCAACGAACTGCAATGTCTATGCGATCCATGATCTGTTGCATTACTTTGTCGATACCCACACCAATAAAATTAAGAAGCTTTTTAATTTGAAGTTAGCATCTAGCAATGGGCACATCTAGTTTTGTTTTTTCTTATTTTTAAAATCGTTGTGATCCTGAGCATGAGAGATATTGATTTTGAAAAGTTATTCAATTTATAAATTAGGAGTAATATTTACAATGAGATTTATGTATAAATTAAATTTGAGTAGGAATTAGTTGTAGATAAAGACGTCCTCGTTGACCAGAGCAAGCAATCGCAATCACTGTTTAGAGCCAATTCCCATTACCTTTGTGGAGGCTTTGGAAAATAATGTCTAACACACAAATCACAAAGCAGATCAAGTCAGTAATTATTTATATTATTTTGGTCTTTCAATGAATAACAGTGAAAATTTTCTACGTATTTTCTGATTTCATGTTTGGAATAAGAGCAAACAAATTTAATTCTTAAAAAGCTTTCAATTTTAATTTTGAATTCACCTTTAATTTCATTTCATTTTAAAATTTAAAGTTTTCAGATGGTTTCACGTTTGGAATGAATAATGGATGGACAATTGAATTTCTGAAAGCTTTCAATCTTAATTGACAAGGGAGAATGTTAAGAAGATTTTTAATTTGAAGAGCATCTTCTAACCTCACCGAAAAGAGTGGACACATCTCGTTTCGTTCTTCTACGTCATTTTAAGCATGAGGAAGATCGTTCCGTTTAGAAATTAGGGATAGCCCGAGGGTCGAGTTAATGTAGGATTATTATATATATTTTAAATTAGAAAAAGAAAAGCGTATACACATTTCCAAGTCATTTCCAATTTTCCCAATTTGTGATTTCAGATTTGAAGTCTACAATGATTATTAATACATGTTCTGATTTAGAAAAAACAAAGTGTCAACGCATTTTAAGTCATTTCCAATTTGTGATTTTTGAAAAATTATTCTCTTTCCAATTTGTGATTTTTGAAAAATTATTCTCTGTGCTTGTCCTTTTCCCTTTCTCATTTAAAAAGGAATTATAATATACAAAGGGATTTAACGCAACAGATTTGGAAAAGTCATCCCATTTTCTTGTTAAATGAAATTTCTAGTCATGTTATTCCTTTCCCTTTTTTGAGATAAAAACATGGTATAAAATTAAATTATTATATTTTCTTGTTAAATGAAAATTTTGGCCATATTTTTCCCTTTTTTTCAAATAATAACGTGGTATAAAATTGTATTCAGGTTAAGAGTTATTTAGTTATTTTTATTTTTAATTACATTTAATATAAAGAATTAAAATTAATGTAAATGGCGGCTAAACGCCTACAGGCAGGAACGAGTATCAGCAAAGCCACCAGGCATTGGAGGTTGGCCAAGGCGACGGAAAGCATTGCCGAACTCATAATGGAAATGCGAGGCTTGACCTTCCAGACGGTGAGGAGAAAAGCCAATGGGCTGGCTGACCATCTGGCGAACATTGGAGCAGACAACCGGCATATAATCATAAACAGAGGCTGGCATGAGTTCGATAACCAAATCATTAAAGAAACATGCAAACAGCTGGCAGCAACAGATCTAATCCAAGCCACCCATCCTTGATTTGGGATGACACTTGGCCCAGGCATCGGGATTACAAGGACACCGACGGAGGTTATAAATCTAAGCCTTTTTATGAAATGATCGGACAATTAGAAAAGTGGAGCTTCTGGAGGCGGCATGTCATTAAGAAGGGCTATCATAACTATTCGAGAAACGAGAAGAACAACCTCAGCAACAGTGCCATCACCACGCTTGGAGAGATTCCGTATAACGAGTCTTCATTGACATTAATGGCAATTTTGTGTGAAAAGAAGTGGAACAGCAAGCAGAGGATCAGCATCAAGCATGCCAGTATACGGGACATATCCATCCTCACCCGCCACTACCTCATCCGATGGAAGATACCAGACACTTGGCGTTTAGATCGGTCTACTGGGTGCAGCCTTCAGCGCTCCTATTCGGTTTGCGTCAGCCTCACTTGTGCGAACCTCCTTAACATTCATCACCAAAGTACCTCCACTTGCAAAGGCAGCAACTCCATTTTCATGAGGAGGTACCGGGAATTTTGCTATAAAGCAAGGGGCAAATGCCCTGCTTCCATAACAGTTTTTCGAGTTTGCAAGGTGAGTGATCCTCTACTTGGCATTGGCTTGAGTCGGAAGAGGTACGAAGTGTTAGTTATGGAAGCGGAAGGGAGTCGCTGCGCGGCTGCAAACCGGGACCTCCAGGAAGCCAGGGGAGGCTATGAGACTCGTACTGTTGCGAGAATCAAAAGGAAGATGGCGGAACTAGAAGCTCAAGCAAAGCAGGAGGAAGATGGAAGAACGGAGGAGGAAATTGCAGCGGAGGTTAACTGGCTGACAGACCCAGGCACACCTTCAAAAATGGCAACTCAATATGTAAGAACCAAAGCGGAAAGCTGGAGAACCAAAACCCTGATAGCTAAAGCTCTGGAGTCTATAGAAAAGGAAAGGCAACACATTGTTACTGAGGTAAATCTAACTGAGGCCCAAATGGTGAAGATTATTGACTACAACAATGTCTTGGACAGCAAAATTTCTACTGTGCATGAGGCAATCAAAACTCATAATCGAATGTTGACGCATCTCATTAAAATTTTGAGGGATGTCATCAAAACGGTTCACACGGCTCATGCGGCTAAGCCGGCCCCCACTGCTGAGGACGAGCCCAAATCTTGGGAAGCTATTCAGGAGAAGGTTGACCGCCATGTACAGGAGATAGGCCTGGATACCATCACCCAGATGGGAAAATACATCTAAGGGGAAACCTGTAGTTCTCTTCTGTGTCGACATATGCTTATGTTTTGTTACCTATCATGTATGGTATCAGCAGTACTAGCTGATAAGCTGTGTTTTTTTCAGTACCAAGCCACCCTGCGAGGTGGGCTGTAAAGCTGTGTTTTGTTCTTCACTTATGAGCAGGCGATTCGTCTTCGCATATTGTATATCCCTGCTCGCACTGCTACGGCAGTTTTTTGTATTATACTTGTTCTATAATATAATCTTCTAACTTACACAAAAAAAAGATTAATGTAAAGATTTATTTAAAGTTTTTTATTTATTTTTAAATAAAAAGCATAGTTTAAAATTGTATTTAGATTAATGAGATATTTTGTTATTTTTAATTATGTTCAAAATAAGGAATAAGGAATGATAATTAATGGATATATTTCACGAATACCTATAATAATTATGTTATATATCTTAATATTTTATTAGAAATAAATATTCAACTGGGATTATCTTACATGCTTCACTAGAACTATTATTATTGTTAGTTTGATGAATATTGTTGTAATGACTTGATTTTGAAAAAGCACCCTTGAGCTAATATAGTTGTGGATTATTTCTTGGAAGCTCATAGACAACCAATTTCTACTCTCTTTTTAATGTCTTATTATAAATAATCAATAAATAATTTACTTAGTATTTAAGGCAACTGAGTTATGAATTAAAGTAAGTAAAGGTGTAGATATAATTATATTAGATATGGACATCTCTTTCTCACACACACACGCGCACACACACACATATATCATTTTCTTTCCTTTTTTAAAATCTATATTAGATATGGAATGTAGAAAATTGTACACATATATATTAATTTTTCCATAATTATATGGATTTTGAATTCTTTTTAAATGATATTTTCTAAGAAGAAAGTATAAGATAATTGTTTGTATTGCTGCAATATTTACATTTAAATGAGGAATAAATACGTAAAAATTGTGGACAAGGGATACAATTGTGAGGCTAATTTCACAAAGAAAATTGATTGTTTTTTATTTTTAAAATAATGAAATTAGAAAAAACCAAACCTTATATGTAAATAATTGGTGCAACATTTAAAACTATTAACATAATGAATATTTATATTTTTTACCATGTAGAGCTCACTATGAAGTAAGTAAAAATATAATCTCTCAAGGTAACTATCTAGTAGCTCAAAACTTAATTTTTGGTTAAATTTATAAGAGAAACATTCATCATTGGATTTTTACATTAATAATTTTATGGCAAGAAAATAAAAATATAAATTAATATCTCTTTTACAAATTACAAATTTGTTATTTATATAAACACATATATGTATGCTTGTAATTTCACCAATTATGAATATTTGTAACATGTTGTATTAGTTCAATTATGAATATTTGTAACATGTTGTATTATTTTGTCTAGACAAAACATATTGAAGAAAAACATGTTGATTATGTTTTATACGTTCATAACATTAAAGGGGCCGCCCTCCAAACCCGCCTAGACCCCGACCTCTAACATCAAGGTGGGACTAGTGCCAAGGAGAATAGAGGGATTAGAATACCATTAAGAAATTTGTTATTGTTGATTGGGAGAGCCGCCTAGGCATCGTTTTTGAAGGACCAGAGTTCGCACCTCCTGGTGGTTCAAGATTCCTCATAAGCACCTGAGTGACTCTTCCCAAATCAAATAGGTTCATCAACCAGAAGCTTCCAGTGGTTTCTTCAGCCTCATAGGCATATCTTGCTCTCAAAAACTAATCACTAGCAAGCCTCCTAGGAGGCATTTCACTATGCAAATAACTTCATCTCACTTTCAAGAGAAGAGAGCCCATTAGCAACAAGGTTCAATACTATTGTAAAAATGTCTATGGGTATACGTAAGATACGTTCATATATAGAACTTGTGCATGTACGAAAGATGTGCATATACGGAAGTCACATAAATTTTCTATATGTGCATCTTATGTATTACATATCTTCCATATATGCACAACTTTCAAGTATATGTGCATATCTTTTGTATATGCACCTATACGGAAGAGGCACATATATATGGAATATATGCGCATATAGAGAAGAAACACATATACAAGTGACTCCACCTCCAGCTACCTATATTTCTCTTCAGATGTGGAATCTCTCTGCAGACAAACTTCATCTATTGCTACTGCTAAAATAGAAAGAAATTTACATCATATGGGTTTTGAAGACAGAGCAGGGAAATGGGCTGTTGGTGGAAAATGCGCTCGAGCTTTACATGGAAAATCATCTGTTAGAGATGGGGGATTTTGTTCTACAGAGAAGCCTTTCATCCCTGTAGATTATCAGGCTAATTTAAAGTCAAACTCTCAAGCTCGGAAGGATTCCAAGAAGCCCAAGAAGCCAACTTCTCCAGGCAGGAGGCTCGCAAATTTTCTCAATTCGCTGTTTATGGTTGGCAGTACCAAGAAATTGAAGCTTTCATTATTTTCGTCTATAAGTGACTCCAATTCATATGATTCTTCTGAGAAAAGACCCACCTCTGTTGACTCATCTTCTTCTTCAGTACAATCTAGGCCATGTTTGAGTAAAACATCCAGAGGATCGAAGAACAGTAGTGGGATGAGTCAAAGATCTGTGACTCTCTATCCAACAAGTGGAAATTTGGATGAGGACTCTATCCCCTCTGGGGACAAGTATCTCCATAAGCCGAATCCTGTTAATAATCTACATACATATCCATCTACAGATGCATACAAGCTTTCACTGCTCAGCAAAGAATTGCAATTTCATATTCTTGAGGAGGACTGGCATGCAACAACAGCAAAGGACATAATTACTAAGTATCAAAAATCAAGGAGCATTATGGAAGTTGTGGTAATTAAGGGTCTTGACAAACAAGATTAAGATGAGGAAGACGATGCCGATGTCAGTTGTTCAATTTCTGACTTGTTTGAGCTGGAGAATTTGGCAGAAATCGACATGAACATGAGCACGTACCAAAAAGAGCTTCCTGTTTATGAGACTACTCATTTGGAGACCAATAAAGCCATTGCAAGGGGATTGATTGTTTGATGAAGAAATAGTGCTCCGTAATCCCTAATATAATAATCTTGACATTGGTAATGCAGTGTCTGGCAAAGTTGCAAGTTCTATGAAAATTTCAAATTTTTACAAACTCGCATGCATAAATTGCGTAAGCTTTGGTAAATAGAGGTTTTTAGTGACAACCATCGATTATACTCTGCACCCATTATGTATGATATGAATAAACAACATCTACTTGTTGTTACTGGATGCCATTGAGCCATCTTAGCTCATGGAACTTGCCATAATCTTATGGCTAGTCTGAGGGCAGGTTGCTTATTTGTAAACTGACAGCTGGTCTGGGGCAGGTTGCCTAGGATCTAATTTCTAAGTTGATAGCTGGTCTGAAGGCAGGTTGCTTATTTCTAAGCAGACACTAAAAGTGTCTGACAGGTGACCGTGAGTTTGGCAGAAGTAGACTCAGCCATTGTGGTTGTGTAATGCCATACAAGCAATATTAGTGTGGCACAGGTATACTCAGCCATTGTGGTTGTGTAATGCCATACAAGCAATATATATGTGTGTAGTGCAGATACATATATACAATGCTTCCTGTTCAGATATTCCACACTATATATCTCTGCTTATATAATCAAATAATCGTTATATAGCTGGGTGCATATTGTTAGCAGGGTTGTCAAGGATTTAGCATGACCATCTCTGGTCGAGACAGAAAACATAACTGGAAATCCAAGAAATAAAGGGAGCAATGATGTGCATCAGACCACTATATCTATATATATATATATATATATATATATATATATATATATATATATATATATATATATATATATATATATATATATATATATATATATATAATTATTTATGCTCTTATTATTCATTCTATTTCCCAAATGTCCTTCACAATAATCATCCATAGAATTTGCAATATAGAAAGTGAATACATTCTTATAAATCCCTGGACATCTTATTATTTTTGCAACCACCAAATATTTTATTAATAAATAGCAAGATTATTGATAAATGAGAGGTTTGAAAACATTAAAACTACTTTTACATTTTAAAATGTAACAAAAAAGGGTTAAAAAATGCTAGGTAAATTATTCCAAAAATCATTAATGGTATGAATGCAAAAGAAAAAGACATTATAGAAACATTATATAAGTCACTATAAACATAGAAACGTTAAAAAAAGAAATTAATGCACAAATAAATGTAAACTCTTTAGGGATTTTTATACCATTTGTTTTTTCATTATCATTATCAGTTGTAGTTTGATGAGCCCGTAGAGTGGTGACATAGAGTCATTTTTTTTTATCAGTTGATTGTATTCTAATTTTTTATTATTTTTATATTTTTCAAAGTAGTTTTTTCTTGGTTTGTTTTTCTACATCATTAAATGTATAATTACGATTATTCAAGATTACTACAAAGTTATTAAAGTCGATCTATTTGAAATATATTTTTTTCGTTTGGAAAGAGGATGTGCAAAGGTTCTTCTTACACCTCTTCTTTATTAGTTTGTGATAGTTTTAATTCTCATTGCTAGGCCATATTCCAAATTTCTGTAGTAGGGATTTTCTTTGGAGGGATCCCTTCTAATGGGGCCATTATTTCATGATTTTCCTTGATTAGTTGAGGGGTTAACTTAGCCAAGAGGTTCTAACTTCTCGTTGTAATCAACAAAGCATTAAATAGTTTGCTTAAGAAAGTTTTCTTCATGATCCTATTTGTCATTTGATTTTGCTGGACTCCATAAATCTAGAAAGACATTGACACTATTCTTTATTTCCCCCATCACCATTTTCCCTTTTTCCATAAAAACCTAAAATATCTATAAAAAAAATTCACTGAGGCTACCATTAACATGACACTCTTTTAACTAAGCCTTCCTTTAACACCACCTTTTGCTCTTTTAACTAAGCTTCCCTTGAGTCAAAGGAGAGCTAATCTAAAGTTCTAAAGTGAGAGAACAAAAGTTGTTGTCGTGACAATGGGTGATATTCCTAAAAGGTTTATATCATATTATGCATTATGTTATGTGGCTTTTTCATGCGTGTACAATTTGAGAGATAACAAACATCTTAGAAAAGCTAATATTTTTATTAAGTTTAACAACATGAAAATTAACTCAATTAACATACAAAAATAACATGAACCATAGAAAGTGATTTATAATATTGTTAAACATAATTATATAAAATGAATATCTATATCATTAATAACTTGGAAAAAATGTGTAATGTTGTTTATTTTTAATAACATTAACAAAAACCAATATTGCTAGATCTAATAACATGGAAATAATGCATATAGTAACTGTTAAAAATTCAAGTCCATAATATGGACTTTTCAAAATTTCAAGTGTTCAAATTAAGTAGGAAATCATAAATGATGCATAATTAAAAAATTTATTAAAGTTATGAAATATTATGTAGAACAAACATATTTAGGCAAAAAAGGTCTAAGGTTAGTTGTAATATATCATGGTCAAGACCAAAAAAGATGTATTAAGGGAATTAAGTGAAGCTTGCAAAATCTCAGTGCATTATCGTGCATGTATTTATATGGTATGACTTTGGATGTTAAGATCATTATTTTGTTATGAAGATAAATGTTACGATAATTAAGACATTGAAATTATTGAAGTCAATCTTTATGATCCCAAGTCAAAGCTAACCACTAGATATTAAGAAAGAAACATATTTATCTTTGAGCACCTTATACAAAAGTCAACAACATAAGTTCCCTCATACAAGATGATTAAAATGTGTCCCAATAAATGAACATTGAATTGCCTATATTTATTAAAAATGACAAGCCATGCATAAGCCTTCACAAAAATATGAGTTTGAGAAGAACTACTAACCAAGTATATGCATTTTTCTTAAGCATCACTCTGGCATTAAGATAGATGGATATAATTATCTATTTACAAGTTTAGGGTGCATAACACTAATAAATTAGAAATTGTTAATATTTGTAGAAGATGAGGAGACAAGGAGACAAATCTAATTGATGTTGCAAAACTAACAAAATTTTAGTTATATAATGAACATGCACAATATATGAAAACTTCCCTTGTGGTTGATCACTCATTCATTTGATCATGAATTAATTGACTGATCACAAAAGCTATGGATTACTATGTAAACTTGTATTAGAACTCTAACAAAGATACATTTCTATGCTTATGAATCAATTATATGAATTAAACTTAATTTATATTGAATATATAAATAATTATTTCATGGGAGGACAGGAGAATGTCAGGCAGGTTGGATCAAGTTGTGTAACATGTGTGAGGTTGAGAAATTATGAGTGTATATTGTAGTAGTTTCAGACTGTGATGGACATTGAATGAGATTGTTTTGGAGTCATTGTCATTGGTAATGTGTATCCTTGTAATAACCTACCTTTGAGCTTTCAAGGATCTTGATTGCATAGTATCATAGATTGCATGGCTTTCTGGGACTCGAATGAAAAGTGGATTAATAATTCCAAGAGATTTAACAGATAGTTATGAGGTGTCCATGGAAATTTAATCATCAATGTTTCTGAATGTATGATTCTCTAAATGCTAGGTATATGTATCTTTTATCACTTTTATATGAAGACAAGGATTTTAGGAGAATGAGCATGGCTTGTCGATATTAGTATATTGTGAGTCTTCCACATTTCTAGGTTTTATGTATTGTTAGAGATTGGGGGTTGAGTAACAGACATAGGCTGGCACCCCTTTTGGTCATGTCTCTAGTGCTAGGACGATTCATCTCACACATCTCTCTGGAATTCTCCTGTCCCTGGTACCAGAGATCTTACGTATATTTTTACTATTTCTCATTGCACTTTACATCCTCTATTTGATTATAGTACTACACTAGTGGACACTGCATAGGAGGCCTCATGTTTGCCTGGAAAGGCATTCGTAATATTTTAATAACCGAGGTGATATTGTATCTGGGGCTCAATAGGACTAGACTAAAATTCTATATCTTTGGAAGAAACGGATTGCATATTTTATATCTCACGTTCATTTAAGAACTTAAGTATCATATGTTGTGATAGAAGGTGGAGGTGCTTGGGATGTTTGTGATATTTCTATAGTTAAATTTTCTCTTGATTACATTCTAATCCACGTTTGTATTTGCAGTTTCCACTTGAACTTCCTTTCTGGGATTTTTGATGGTTTGTTTTGCTTCTTGTTTACATTTCTTTCTAGTCTTTGTTTGCGTGGGGGATTTGTATCTCAAGGGGTACTCTCCTTGTTTTATGAATTATGCACATTATTGCTTAGGGTTTGCTACACCACTGGTACTCGGTGTCTCTGGTGTTGCGAAATTATGTGGCGGTGCTTTTTTGATGATTTATATTTCTCAGTGATAATTGAAATCTTTCTGATGCCTGTCCAGAGGTCGGAGAGGGTTTTTGAGTTAAAGAGCAGTCTATATATAGAATTGCGCATATACGAAAATTGTGCATGTATGGAAGATATGCACATATCTTCCGTATATGCACAATTTCCGTATATGGGCAATTTCTGTATATAGAATTTGCGCATATACGATGCAGATACACAAACGACGTGCATATACGGGAGATATGCACATACAGGAAAGTTAGGGATATACGGAAGATATGCGCATATCTTCCGTATATGCCTAATTTACGTATATGCGCATATTTTTCGCATATGCACAATTTCCATATATGCACAATTCCTGTATATGGAATTTGTGCGTATAAGATGCAGATACATAAACGAAGATATGTACAAATTCCATATACAGAAATTGCGCATATACGGAAACTGTGCATATACGGAAGATGTGCGCATATACGGAAACTGGGCATATACGGAAGATATGTGCATGTCTTCCGTATATCCCTAGCTTTCCTGTATGTGCATATCTTCTATATATGCATGTCGTTCATGTATCTGCATCGTAGATGCGCAAATTCTATATACAGAAATTGCGCATATACGGAAACTGCGCATATACGGGAACTGGACATATACGGAAGATATGCGCATGTCTTCCGTATATCCCTAACTTTCATGTATGTGCATATCTTCTGTATATGCATGTCGTTCATGTATCTGCATCGTAGATGCGCAAATTCCATATACAGAAATTGCACATATACGGAAGCTGTGCATATACGGAAGTTATGCGCATGTACAGAAATTGGGCATATACGGAAGATATACGCATATCTTACATATATCCCTAACTTTTACGTATGTGCATATATTCCATATATGCATGTCGTTTATGCTTCTACATCGTATATGTGCAAATTCAATATATATAAATTGCGCATATACAGAAACTGTGCATATATGGAAGATATGTGCATATAAAGAAATTGCGCATATACGGAAGATATGCGCATGTCTTCCGTATATCCCTAACTTTCTTGTATGTGCATATCTTCCGTATATGCACGTCGTTCATCTATCCACATCATAGATGCGAAAATTCCATATATGGAAATTGTGCATATACGGAAAGTGGGCATATACGGAAGATATGCGCATATACGGAAATTGGGCATATACGGAAGATATGCGCTTATCTTCCGTATATCCTTAACTTTCCTGTATGTGCATATCTTCCATATATGCACGTCGTTTATGTATCTGCATCGTATATGCACAAATTGAATATACAGAAATTGTGCATATACATAAACTATGCATATACGGAAGATATGCGCATATATGGAAATTGGGCATATACGAAAGGTATGCGCATGTCCTCCATATATCCCTAACTTTCTTGTATGTGCATATCTTCTATATATGCATGTCGTCCATGTATCTGCATCGTAAATGTGCAAATTTCATATACAGAAATTGTGCATATACGGAAACTGTGAATATACAGAAGATATGCGCATATACGAAAATTGGGCATATATAGAAGATATGCTCATATCTTCCATATATCCATAACTTTCGTGTATGTGCATATCTTCTGTATATATACATCGTTTATGTATCTGCATCGTATATGCATAAATTCATATATAGAAATTGCGCATATACGGAAACTATGCATATACGGAAGATGTGCGCATCTACTGAAACTGGACATGTACAGAAGATATGCGCATGTCTTCCGTATATCCGTAACTTTCCTGTATATGTACATCTTCCTTATATGCACGTCGTTCATGTATTTGCATCGCAGATGCGCAAATTCCATATACAGAAATTGCGCATATACGGAAGATATGCACATATACGAAAATTGGGCATATGCGGAAGATATGCGCATATCTTCCGTGTATCCCTAACTTTCGTGTATGTGAATATCTTCGTATATGCACGTCGTTTATGTATCTGCATCGTATATGTGAAATTCAATATACAGAATTGCGCATATAAGGAAACTGTGCATATACGGAAGATATGCACATATACAGAAATTACGCATATACGGAAGATATGCGCATATCTTCCGTATATTCCTAACTTTCTTGTATGTGGATATCTTCCATATATGCACATTGTTTATGTATCTGCATCGTATATGTACAAATTCCATATACAGAAATTGCGCATATACGTAAACTGTGCATATACGGAAAATGTGCGCATATACGGAAACTGGGCATATACGGAAGATATGTACATGTTTTCCTACATCTCTAACTTTCTTGTATGTGCATATCTTCCGTATATGCACGTCGTTCATATATCTACATCGCAGATGCGCAAATTACATATATAGAAATTGCGCATATACGGAAACTGTGCATATACAGAAGATATGCGCATATCTTCCGTATATGGCTAATTTCCATATATGCGCAATTTCTGTATATGGAATTTGTGTATCTGCGATGCAGATACATGAACGACATGGATATACAAAAGATATGCACATACAGGAATCTGGGCATGTACGGTAGACATGCGCATATCTTCCGTATATGCGTAATTTCCGTATGCGTAGATCTTTTGTATATGCACAGTTTCCGTATATACGCAATTTCTGTATATTGAATTTGCGCATATAAGATGCAGATACATGAACAACTTGCATATATGGAAGATATTCCCATATTTTCCGTATATCTTCCGTATATCCCTAACTTCCCTGTATGTGCATATCTTCCATATATGCGCAATTTCCGTTTATGCGCATATCTTCTGTATAGGCACAGTTTCCGTATATGCGCAATTTCAGTATATGGAATTTGCGCATTTACGATGCAGATACATGAGCGACGTGCATATATGGAAGATATACACATACAAGAAAATTAGGGATATACGGAAGAAATGCGCATATCTTCCGTATATGCCCAGTTTCCGTATATGCGCACATCTTCTGTATATGCACAGTTTCCATATATGCGCAATTTCTATATACGGAATTCGTACATATATGATACAGATATATAAACAACGTGCATATATAGAAGATATTCTCATGCAGAAAAGTTAGAGATATACGGAAGATATCCACATATCTTCCGTATATGCGCAATTTCTGTATATACGCATATCTTCCATATATGCACAGTTTCCGTATATGCGCAATTTCTGTATATGGAATTTGTGCATCTACGATGCAGATACATGAACAACGTGCATATACGGAAGATATGCACATACATGAAAGTTAGGGATATACGGAAGACATGCGCATATCTTCCGTATATACGCAATTTCTATATATTGAATTTGCACATATACGATACAGATACATAAACGAAGATATGTACAAATTCAATATACAGAAATTCCGCATATACAGAAATTGTGCATATACGGAAGTTGTTCACATATACGGAAGATATGCGCATGTCTTTTGTATATCCCTAACTTTCTTGTATGTGCATATCTTCCGTATATGCACTTCGTTCATGTATCTATATCGTATACGTACAAATTCAATATACAGAAATTGCACATACTTTCCATATATGCACAGTTTCCGTATATTCACAATTTCTGTATATGGAATTTGCGCATCTACGATGCAGATACATGAATGACGTGCATATACGGAAGATATGCACATACATGAAAGTTAGGGATATACGGAAGACATGCGCATATCTTCCGTATATGCCCAGTTTCCGTATATGCGCACATTTTCCATATATGCACAATTTCTATATATGCGTAATTTCTGTATATTGAATTTGCACATATACGATGCAGATACATAAATGAAGACATGTACAAATTCAATATATAGAAATTGCGCATATACGGAAACTATGCATATACGGAAGATGTGCGCATATATGGAAACTTGGCATATACGGAAGATATGCGCATATCTTCTATATATCCCTAAATTTCCTATATGTGCACATCTTCCGTATATGCACGTCATTCATGTATCTGCATCGCAGATGCGCAAATTCCATATACAGAAATTGCGCATATACAGAAACTGTGCACATACGGAAGATATGCGCATATTAAGAAAGAAACATATTTATCTTTGAGCACCTTATACAAAAGTCAACAACATAAGTGCACTCATACAAGAAGATTAAAATGTGTCCCAATAATGAACATTGAATTGCCTATATTTATTAAAAATGACAAGCCATGCATAAGCCTTCACAAAAATATGAGTTTGAGAAGAACTACTAACCAAGTATATGCATTTTTCTTAAGCATCACTCTGGCATTAAGATAGATGGATATAATTATCTATTTACAAGTTTAGGGTGCATAACACTAATAAATTAGAAATTGTTAATATTTGTGGAAGATGAGAGACAAGGAGACAAATCTAATTGATGTTGCAAAACTAACAAAATTTTAGTTATATAATGAACATGCACAATATATGAAAACTTCCCTTGTGGTTGATCACTCATTAATTTGATCATGAATTAATTAACTGATCACAAAAGCTATGGGTTACTATGTAAACTTGTATTAGAACTCTAAAAAAGATACATTTCTATGCTTATGAATCAATTATATGAATTAAACTCATTTATATTGAATATATAAATAATTATTTCATGGGAGGACAGGAGAATGTCAGGCAGGTTGGATCAAGTTGTGTAACATGTGTGAGGTTGAGAAATTATGAGTGTATATTGTAGCAGTTTCAAATTGTTATGGACATTGAATGAGATTGTTTTGGAGTCATTGTCATTGGTAATGTGTATCCTTTTAATAACCTACCTTTGAGCTTTCAAGGATCTTGATTGCATAGTATCATAGATTGCATGGCTTTCTGGGACTCGAATGAAAAGTGGATTAATCATTCCAAGAGATTTAACAGATAGTTATGAGGTGTCCATGGAAGTTTAATCATCAATGTTTCTGAATGTATGATTCCCTAATGCTAGGTATATGTATCTTTTATCACTTTTATATGAAGACAAGGATTTTAGGAGAATGAGCATGGCTTGTCGATATTAGTATATTTTGAGTCTTCCACATTTCTAGGTTGTATGTTTTGTTAGAGACTGGGGGTTGAATAATAGACATAGGCTGGCACCCCTTTTGGTCATGTCTTTAGTGCTAGGACGAGTCATCTCACACATCTCTCTGAATGCTCCTATCCCTGGTACAAGAGATCTTACGTATATTTTTACTATTTATCATTGCACTTTACATCTTCTATTTGATTATGGTACTACACTAGTGGACACCACACAGGAGGCCTCATGCTTGCCTGGAAAGGCATTTTTACTATTTTAATAAGCGAGGCGATATTGTATCTGGGGCTCAATAGGACTAGACTAAAATTCTGTATTTTTGGAAGAAATGAATTGCATATTTTTATATCTCGCGTTCATTTAAAGACTTAAGTATAATATGTTGTGATAGAAGGTGGAGGTGCTTGGGATGTTTGTGATCTTTCTATAGTTAAATTTTCTCTCGATTACATTCTAAGCTACGTTTGTATTTGTAGTTTCCACTAGAACTTCCTTTCTCGGGTTTTTGATGGTTTGTTCTGCTTCTTGTTTACATTTCTTTCTAGTCTCTATTTGTGTGGGGGATTTCTATCTCAAGGGGTACTCTCCTTGTTTTATGAATTATGCACATTATTGCTTAGGGTTTGCTACATCACTGGTACTCGGTGTCTCTAGTGTGGCGAAATTATGTGGCGATGCGTTTTTGATGATTTTTATTTCTCGGTGATAATTGAAATCTTTCTGATGCCTGTCCAGAGGTCGGAGAGGGTTTTTGAGTTAAACAGAAGTCCATATACAGAATTGCGCATATACGAAAATTGTGCATGTACGGAAGATATGCACATATCTTCCGTATATGCACAATTTCCGTATACACGCAATTTATGTGTATGGAATTTGCGCATATACGATGCAGATACATAAACGACGTGCATATACGGAAGATATGTGCATACAGGAAAGTTAGGGATATACGAAAGATATGCGCATATCTTTCGTATATGCCTAATTTCCGTATATGCGCATATTTTCCGCATATGCACAATTTCCGTATATGCACAATTCCTGTATATGGAATTTGCGCGTATAAGATACAGATACATAAACGAAGATATGTACAAATTCCATATACAGAAATTGCGCATATACGGAAACTGTGCATATACGGAAGATGTGCGCATATACGGAAACTGGGCATATATGTAAGATATGCGCATGTCTTCCGTATATCCCTAACTTTCCTGTATGTGCATATCTTTCATATATGCACGTCGTTCATGTATCTGCATCGTAGATGCGCAAATTCTATATACAGAAATTGCGCACATACAGGAACTGCGCATATACGGAAGATATGTGCATTTATTCCGTATATCACTAACTTTACTGTATGTGCATATCTTCCATATATGCACGTCATTCTTGTACCTGCATCATAGATGTGCAAATTCCATATACAGAAATTGTGCATATATGGAAGCTGTGCATATACGGAAGATATGCGCATATACGGAAATTGGGCATATACGGAAGATATGCGCATATCTTCCGTATATCTCTAACTTTTCTAACTGTGCATATCTTCTATATATGCACGTCGTTTATGCTTCTGCATCATATATGCGCAAATTCAATATATAGAAATTGCGCATATACTGAAACTGTGCATATATGGAAGATATGTGCATATAAGGAAATTGCGCATATTCGGAAGATATGCGGATGTCTTCTGTATATCCCTAACCTTCCTGTATGTGCATATCTTCCGTATATGCACGTCGTTCATATATCTACATCGTACATATGAAAATTTCATATACGGAAATTACGCATATACAGAAACTGTGCATATACGGAAAATATGCGCATATATGGAAATTGGGCATATACGAAAGATATGCGCATATTTTCCGTATATCCCTAACTTTCCTGTATGTGCATATATTTCATATATACATGTCGTTTATGTATCTGCATCATATATGCGCAAATTCAATATACAAAATTTGTGCATATACAGAAACTGTGCATATACGGAAGATATGCGCATATATGGAAATTGTGCATATACGAAAGATATGCGCATGTCTTCTATATATCCCTAACTTCCCTGTATGTGCATATCTTCCTTATATGCACGTCATTCATGTATCTTCATCGTAGATGTGCAAATTTCATATACAGAAATTGCGCATATACGGAAACTGTGCACATACGGAAGATATGCGCATATACATATGCGCATATCTTCCGTATATCCCTAACTTTCCTGTATGTACATATATTCCGTATATACACGTTTTTTATGTATCTGCATCGTATATGCACAAATTCCATATACAGAAATTGCGCATATACGGAAACTGTGCATATACGGAAGATGTGCGCATATACGGAAACTGGGTATATACGGAAGATATGCGCATGTCTTCCATATATCCCTAACTTTCCTGTATGTGCACATCTTCTGTATATGCACGCCGCTCATGTATCTGCATCGCAGATGTGCAAATTCTATATACAAAAATTGTGCATATACGGAAACTGTGCATATACGGAAGATATGCGCATATACGGAAGATATGCGCATATCTTCCGTATATCCTTAACTTTCCTGTATGTGCATATCTTCTGTATATGCACGTCGTTTATGTATCTGCATCGTATATGAGAAATTCAATATATAGAAATTGCACATATAAGGAAAGTGTGCATATACGGAATATATGCGCATATACGGAAATTACGCATATATGGAAGATATGCGCATATCCTTCGTATATCCCTAACTTTCCTGTATGTGGATATCTTTCGTATATGCATGTCGTTTCTGTATTTTCATCGTATATGCGCAAATTTCATATACTGAAATTGTGCATATATGGAAACTGTGCATATACGGAAATTTGCGCATATACGGAAAATTTGCGCATATACGGAAACTGGGCCTCTTCCGTATATCCCTAACTTTTCTGTATGTGCATATCTTCCGTATATGCACGTCGTTCATGTATCTGCATCACAGATGCAAAAATTCCATATATAGAAATTGTGCATATACGGAAACTATGCATATATGGAAGACATGCGCATATCTGCCGTATATTCCCAATTTCCGTATATGTGCAATTTCTGTATATGGAATTTTCAAATCTGCGATGCAGATAACGACGTGGATATATAAAAGATATGCACATATAGGAAATTGTGCATATACGGTAGACATGCGCATATCTTCCATATATGCGCAATTTCCGTATATGCGCAGATATTCTGTATATGCAGAGTTTCCGTATATGCACAATTTATGTATATTGAATTTGCGCATATACGATGCAGATACATGAACGACGTGCGTTTACGGAAGATATGCGCATATCTTCTGCATATCTTCCGTATATCCCTAACTTTCCTTTATGTGCATATCTTCCGTATATGCGCAATTTCTGTATATGCGCATATCTTCTGTATATGCACAATTTCCGTATATGCGCAATTTCAGTATATGGAATTTGCGCATTTACGATGCAGATACATGAACGACACGCATATATGGAAAATATACACATACAAGAAAGTTAGGAATATATGGAAGACATGCGCATATCTTCTGTATATGCCCAGTTTCCGTATATGCGCACATCTTTCGTATATGCACAGTTTCCGTATATGCGCAATTTCTATATATGAAATTTGTACACATACGATGCAGATACATAAACGACGTGCATATACGGAAGATATGCTCATAGAAAAAAGTTAGGGATATACAGAAGATATGCGCATATCTTCCGTATATGTGCAATTTATGTATATGCGCATATCTTCTGTATATACACAGTTTCTGTATATGCGCAATTTCTGTATATGGAATTTGCACATCTACGATGCAGATACATGAACGACATGCATATACGGAATATATGCACATACAAGAAAGTTAGGGATATACGGAAGACATGTGCATATCTTCCGTACATGCGCAATTTCTGTATATTGAAATTGCGCATGTACGATGCAGACACATAAACGAAGATATGTACAAATTCAATATATAGAAATTGCGCATATACGAAACTGTGCATATACAGAAGATGTTCATATATACGGAAGATATGCGCATGTCTTCCGTATATCCCTAACTTTCCTGTATGTGCATATCTTCCGTATATGCACCTCGTTAATGTATCTGCAGCATATACGTACAAATTCAATATACAAAAATTGCACATATCTTCCGTATATGCACAGTTTCTGTATATGCGCAATTGCTGTATATGAAATTTTCCCATCTGCGATGCAGATACATGAACGACGCGCATATACGGAAGATATGCACATACATGAAAGTTAGGGATATACGAAAGACATGCGCATATCTTCCGTATATGCCCAGTTTTCTGTATATGCCCACATCTTCCGTATATGCACAATTTCTGTATATTGAATTTGCGCATATATGATGCAGATACATAAACGAAGATATGTACAAATTCAATATACAGAAATTGCGCATATATGGAAACTGTGCATATACGGAAGATGTGCTCATATACAGAAACTTAGCATATACGGAAGATATCCGCAAATATTCCATATATCCCTAACTTACCTGTATGTGCTCATCTTCCATATATGCACGTCGTTCATGTATCTCCATCGCAGATGCGTAAATTTCATATACAGAAATTGCGCATATACGGAAACTGTGCATATACCGAAGATATGCGCATCTTCCGTATATGCACAATTTCCGTATATGCGCAATTTCTGTATATGGAATTTGCACATCTACGATGTAGATACATGAACGACGTGCATATACCGAAGATGTGCACATACAGGAAATTTAGGGATATATGGAAGATATGCGCATATCTTGCGTATATGCCCAGTTTCCGTATATCTGCACATATTTCGTATATGCACAGTTTCCGTATATGCGCAATTTCTGTATATTGAATTTGTACATATCTTCGTTTATGTATCTGCATCATATATGCGCAAATTCAATATACAGAAATTGCGCATATACGGAAACTGTGCATATGCGGAAGATGTGCGCATATACAGGAACTGGGCATATACGGAAGATATGCGCATGTCTTCCGTATATCCCTAACTTTCTTGTATGTGCATATCTTCCGTATATGCACGCCATTCATTTATTTTCATCACAGATGCCCAAATTCCATATAAAGAAATTGCGCATATACGGAAACTGTGCATATACAGAAGATATGCACGCATATACAGAAAATATTTGTATATCTTCCGCATATGCACAGTTTCAGTATATGCGCAATTTCTATATATTAAATTTGCGCGTATACGATGCAGATACATGAACGACATGCATATAAGGAAGATATGCACATACAGGAAAGTTAGGGATATATGGAAAACATGCGCATATCTTCCGTATATGCCTAGTTTCCGTATATGCGCACATCTTCCGTATATGCACAGTTTCTGTATATGCGCAATTTCTGTATATTGAATTTGTACATATCTTCGTTTATGTATATGCATCATATATGTGGAAATTCAATATACAAAAATTGCGCATATACGAAAGATATGCGCATGTCTTCCGTATATCTATAACTTTCCTGTATGTGCATATCTTTCATATATGCACGTCGTTCATGTATTTGTATCGTAAATACGCAAATTTCATATACAGAAATTGCGCATATACGGAAACTGTGCATATATGGAAGATATGTGCATATATGAAAATTGGGCATATAAGGAAGATATGCGCATATCTTCCGTATATCCCTTAATTTCCTGTATTTGCATATCTTCTATATATGCACGTCGTTTATGTATCTGCATCATATATGTGCAAATTCCATATACAGAAATTGCGCATATACGGAAACTGTGCATATACGGAAGATGTGGGCATATACGGAAACTGAACATATACGAAAGATATGCGCATGTCTTCCGTATATCCCTAACATTTCTGTATGTGCATATCTTCTATATATGCACGTTGTTCATGTATCTGCATCGGCGATGCGCAAATTCCATATACAGAAATTATGTATATATGGAAACTGTGCATATACGGAAGATATGTGCATATCTTTCGTATATTCCTAACTTTCTTGTATGTGTATATATTTCATATATGCATGTCGTTCATGTATTTGCATCGTATATGCGCAAATTCAATATACAGAAATTGTGTATATACGGAAATAGTGCATATACGGAAGATCTGCGCATATACGGAAATTGCGCATATAGAGAAGTTATGCGCATGTTTTCTGTATATCCCTAATTTTCCTCTATGTGCATATCTTCTGTATATCCACGTCGTTCATGTATCTGCATCGCAGATGCGCAAATTCCATATACAGAAATTGTGCATATACAGAAATTGGGCATATACAGAAGATATAGGCATATCATCCATATATGCACAGTTTCCGTATATACGCAATTTCTGTATAAGGAATTTGCGCATCTACTATGCAGATACATGAACGACGTGCATATACGGAAGATATGCACATACAAGAAAGTTAGGGATATACAGAAGACATGCGCATATCTTCCGTATATGCCCAGTTTCCGTATATGCGCATATCTTCCATATATGCACAGTTTCCGTATATGCGCAATTTCTATATATGGAATTTGCGCATATATGATGAAGATACATAAACAACATTCATATACGGAACATATGAACATACAGGAAAATTAGGGATATATGGAAGATATGCACATACAGGAAAATTAGGGATATACGGAAGATATGTGCATATCTTTCGTATATGCCCAATTTCTGTATATGCGCATATCTTCCCTATATGCACACTTTCTGTATATGAAATTTGTGCATTTACGAGGCAGATACATGAACGATGTGCATATATGGAAGATATGCACATACAGGAAAGTTAGGGATATACGGAAGATATGCGCATATCTTCCATATATGCGCATATCTTCCGTATATGGACAGTTTCTGTATATGCGCAATTTCTGTATATTGAATTTGCGCATATGCAGATACATAAACAACGTGCATATACGAAAGATATGCACATCTGGAAAGTTAGGGATATACGAAATATATGCACATATCTTTCGTATATGCCCAATTTCCGTATAGGCGCATATCTTCCGTATATGCACAGTTTCCGTATATGCGAAATTTCTTTATATAGAATTTGTGCATCTATGATGCAGATACATGAAAGGCGTGTAGATACAGAAGATAATCACATACAAGAAAGTTAGGGATATACGGAAGACATGCGCATATCTTCCCTATATGCGTCTATCTTTCGTATATGCGCATTTTCCGTATATGCACAATTTTTGTATATTGAATTTGCGCCTATACGATGCAGAAGCATAAACGATGTGCATATACAGAAGATATGTACATACAGGAAAGCTAGGGATATACGGAAGATATGTGCATATCTTCTGTATATGCCCAATTTCCGTATATGTGCATATCTTCCATATATACACAGTTTCCGTATATGCGCAATTTCTGTATATGGAATTTGCGCATCTACGATGTAAATACATGAACGACGTGCATATACAGAAGATATGCACATATAGGAAAGTTACGGATATACGGAAGATATGCGCATATCTTTCGTATATGCCCAGTTCTCGTATATGCGCACATCTTTCGTATATGCGCAGTTTTCGTATATGCGCAATTTCTGTATATAGAATTTGTGCATCTACGATGCAAATACATGAACGATGTGCATATACAGAAGATATGCACATACAGGAAAGTTAGGGATATACGAAAGACATGCGCACATCTTCCGTATATGCCCAGTTTCTGTATATGCGCACATCTTCCGTATATGCACAGTTTCCGTATATGCATAATTTCTGTATATGGAATTTGTACATATCTTCATTTATGTATCTGCATCTTATACGGGCAAATTCCATATACAGGAATTGTGCATATACGGAAATTGTGCATATATGGAAGATATGCACATATACAGAAATTAGGCATGTACAGAAGATATACGCATATTTTCCGTATATCCCTAACTTTCCTGTGTATACATATCTTCTGTATATTCACGTCGTTTATGTATCTGCATCATATATGCGCAAATTCCATATGCAGAAATTGCGCATATATGGAAATTGTGCATATATGGAAGATATGTGCATAACTTCCATACATGCACAATTTTCATATATGTGCAATTCTGTATATGGACTGCCCTTTAACTCAAAAACCCTCTCCGACCTTTGGACAGGCATCAGAGAGATTTCAATTATCACCGAGAAATAAAAATCATCAAACAAGCACTGCCACATAATTTCGCCACACCAGAGACATCGAGTACCAGTGGTGTAGCAAACCCTAAGCAATAATGTGCATAATTCATAAAACAAGGAGAGTACCCCTTGAGATACAAATCCCCCACGCAAACAAAGACTAGAAAGAAATGTAAACAAGAAGTAGAACAAACCATCAAAAACCTGAGAAAGGAAGTTCCAGTGGAAACTGCAAATACAAACGTGGCTTAGAATGTAATTGAGAGAAAATTTAACTATAGAAAGATCACAAACATCACAAGAACCTCCACCTTCTATCACAACATATGATACTTAAGTCTTTAAATGAACACGAGATATAAAAATATGCAATCCATTTCTTCCAAAGATATAGAATTTTAGTCTAGTCCTATTGAACCCCAAATACAATATCGCGTCGGTTATTAAAATATTACGAATGCCTTTCCAGGCAAACATGAGGCCTCCTGTGTGGTGTCCACTAGTGTAGTACCATAATCAAATAGAGGATGTAAAGGGCAAGGAGAAATAGTAAAAATATACGTAAGATCTCTGGTACGAGGGACAAGAGCATTCCAGAGAGATGTGTGAGATGACTTGTCCTAGCACTAGAGACATGACCAAAAGGGGTGCCAGCCTATGTCTGTTATTCAACCCCCAATCTCTAACAATACATACAACCTAGAAATGTGGAAGACTCATAATATACTAATATCGATAAGCCGTGCTCATTCTCCTAAAATCCTTGTCTTCATATAAAAGTGATAAAAGATACATATACCTAGCATTTAGAGAATCATCCATTCAGAAACATTGATGATTAAACTTCTATGGACACCTCATAACTACTGTTAAATCTCTTGGAATGATTAATCCACTTTTCATTCGAGTCCCAGAAAGCCATGCAATCTATGATACTATGAAATCAAGATCCTTGAAAGCTCAAAGGCAGGTTATTACAAGGATACACATTACCAATGACAATGACTCCAAAACAATCTCATTCAATGTCCATAACAATCTGAAACTGCTACAATATACACATAATTTCTCAACCTCACACATGTTACACAACTTGATCCAACCTGCCTGACATTCTCCTGTCCTCCCATGAAATAATTATTTATATATTCAATATAAATTAAGTTTAATTCATATAATTGATTCATAAGCATAGAAATGTATCTTTGTTAGAGTTCTAATACAAGTTTACATAGTAATCCATAACTTTTGTGATCAGTTAATTAATTCATGATCAAATGAATGAGTGATCAACCACAAGGGAAGTTTTCATATATTGTGCAGGTTCATTATATAACTAAAATTTTGTTAGTTTTGCAACATCAATTAGATTTGTCTCCTTGTCTCCTCATCTTCCACAAATATTAACAATTTCTAATTTATTAGTGTTATGCACCCTAAACTTGTAAATAGATAATTATATCCATCTAACTTAATGCCAGAGTAATGCTTAAGAAAAATGCATATACTTAGTTAGTAGTTCTTCTCAAACTCATATTTTTGTGAAGGCTTATGCATGGCTTGTCATTTTTAATAAATATAGGCAATTCAATGTTCATTTATTGGGACACATTTTAATCATCTTGTATGAGGGCACTTATGTTGTTGACTTTTGTATAATGTGCTCAAAGATAAATATGTTTCTTTCTTAATATCTAGTGGTTGGCTTTGACCTAGGATCATAAAGATTGACTTCAATAATTTCAATGTCTTAATTATCATAACATTTATCTTCATAACAAAATAATGATCTTAACATCCAAATTCATACCATATAAATACATGCACGATAATGCACTGAGATTTTGCAAGCTTCACTTAATTCCCTTAATACATCTTTTTTGGTCTTGACCATGATATATTACAACTAACCTTAGACCTTTTTGCCTAAATATGTTTGTTCTACATAATATTTCATAGATTTAATAAATTTTTTAATTATGCATCATTTATGATTTCCTACTTAATTTGAACACTTGAAATTTTGAAAAGTCCATATTATGGACTTGAAGTTTTAACACTTACTATATGCATTATTTCCATGTTATTGGATCTAGCAATATTGGTTTTTGTTAATGTTATTAAAAATTAACAACATTACATATTTTTTCCAAGTTATTAATGATATAGATATTAATTTAATATAATTAAGTTTAACAAAATTATAAATCATTTTCTATGATTCATGTTATTTTTGTATGTTAATTGAGTTAATTTTCATGTTGTTAAACTTAATAAAAATATAAGCTTTTCTAAGATGTTTGTTATCTCTCAAATTGTACACGCATGAAAAAGCCCCATAACATAATGCATAATATGATATAAACCTTTTAGGAATATCACCCATTGTCACGACAACAACTTTTGTTCTCTCACTTTAGAACTTTAGATTAGCTCTCCTTTGACTCAAGGGAAGCTTAGTTAAAAGAGCAAAAGGTGGTGTTAAAGGAAGGTTTAGTTAAAAGAGTGTCATGTTAATGGTAGCCTCAGTGAATCTTTTTTATAGATATTTTAGGTTTTTATGGAAAAAGGGAAAATGGTGATGGGGGAAAATAAAGAATCGTGTCAATGTCTTTCTAGATTGATGGAGTCCAGCAAAATCAAATGACAAATAGGATCATGAAGAAAACTTTCTTAAGAAAACTATTTAATGCTTTGTTGATTACAACGAGAAGTTAGAACCTCTTGCCTAAGTTAACCCCTCAACTAATCAAGGAAAATCATGAAATCATGGCCCCATTAGAAGGGATCCCTCCAAAGAAAATCCCTACTACAGAAATTTGGAATATGGCCTAGCAATAAGAATTAAAACTATCACAAACTAATAAAGAAGAGGTGTAAGAAGAACCTTTGCACATCCTCTTTCCAAACGAAAAAAATATCTTTCAAATAGATCGACTTTGATAACTTTCTAGTAATCTTGAATAATCGCAATTATACATTTAATGATGTAGAAAAACAAACCAAGAAAAAACTACTTTGAAAAATATAAAAATAATAAAAAATTAGAATACCATCAACTCACAAAAAAAAATGACTCTATGTCACCACTCTACGGGCTCATCAAACTACAACTGATAATGATAAAGAAAAAACAAATGGTATAAAAAACCCTAAAGAGTTTACATTTATTTGTGCATTAATTTCTTGTTTTAACGTTTCTATCTTTATAGTGACTTATATAATGTTTCTATAATGTCTTTTTCTTTTGCATTCATACCATTAATGATTTCTGGAATAGTTTACCTAGCATTTTTTAATCCTTTTTTGTTACATTTTAAAATGTAAAAGTAGTTCTAATGTTTTCAAACCTCTCATTTATCAATAATCTTGTTATTTATTAGTAAATTTTTGGTGGTTGCAAAAATAATAAGATGTCCAGGAATTTATAAGAATTTATTCACTTTCTATATTGCAAATTCTATGGATGATTATTGTGAAGGACATTTGGGAAATAGAATGAATAATAAAATATATATATATATATATATATATATATATATATATATATATATATATATATATATATAGTGGTACGATGCACATCATTGCTCTTTTTATTTCTTGGATTTCCAGTTATGTTTTCTGTCTCGACCAGAGATGGTCATGCTAAAACCTTGACAACCCTGCTAACAATATGCACCCAGCTATATAACGATTATTTGACTATCTAAGCAGAGATATATAGTGTGGAATATCTGAACAGGAAGCATTGTATATATGTATCTACACTACACGCATATATATTGCTTGTATGGCATTACACAACCACAATGGCTAAGTCTACTTGTGCCAAACTCACGGTCACCTATCAGACACTTTTAGTGTCTTCTTAGAAATAAGCAACCTGCCTTCAGACCAGATGTCAACTTAGAAATTAGATCCTGAGCAACCTGCCCCAGACCAGCTATCAATTTACAAATAAGCAACCTGCCCTCAGACTAGCCATAAGATTATGGCAAGTTCCATGAGCTAAGATGGCTCAATGGCATCCCGTAACAACAAGCAGATGTTGTTTATTCATATCATACATAATGGGTGCAGAGTATAATCGATGGTTGTCACTAAAAACCTCTATTTACCAAAGCTTACGCAATTTATGCATGCGAGTTTGTAAAAATTTGAAATTTTCATAGAACCTGCAACTTTGCTAGACACTGTGTTACCAATGTCAAGATTATTATATTAGGGATTACAAAGCACTATTTCTTCATGAAACAATCAATCCCCTTGCAATGGCTTTATTGGTCTCCAAATGAGTAGTCTCATAAACAGGAAGCTCTTTTTGGTACACACTCATGTTCATGTCGATTTCTGCCAAATTCTCCAGCTCAAACAAGTTAGAACTTGAACAACAGACATCTCCATCGTCTTCCTCCTCTTCTTCTTGTTTGTCAAGACCCTTAATTACCACAACTTCCATAACGCTCCTTGATTTTTGATACTTAGTAATTATGTCTTTTGTTGCTGCTGCATGCCAGTCCTCCTCAAGAATATGAAATTGCAATTCATTGCTGAGAAGTGAAAGCTTGTATGCATCTGTAGATGGATATGTATGTAGATTATTAACAGGATTCATCTTATGGAGATACTTGTCCCCATAGGGGTTAGAGTCCTCATCCAAAGTTCCACTTGTTGGATAGAAATTCACAGATCTTTGACTCATCCCACTACTGTTCTTGGATCCTTCTGATGTTTTACTCAAACATGGCCTAGATTGTACTGAAGAAGAAGATGAGTTAACAGAGGTGGGTCTTTTCTCAGAAGAATCATATGAATTGGAGTCACTTATAGACGAAAATAAAGAAAGCTTCAATTTCTTGGTACTACCAGCCATAAACAGTGAATTGAGAAAATTTGCAAGCTTCCTGCCTGGAGAAGTTGGCTTCTTGGGCTTCTTAGAATCCTTCCGAGCTTGAGAGTTTGACTTTAAATTAGCCTGATAATCTACAGGGATGAAAGGATTCTCTGTAGAACAAAAATCCCCATCTCTAATAGATGATTTTCCATGTAAATCTCGAGCACATTTTCCACCAATAGCCCATTTCCCTGCTATGTCTTCAAAACCCATATGATGTAAATTTCTTTCTATTTTAGTAGTAGCAATAGATGAAGTTTGTCTGCAGAGAGATTCTGCATCTGAAGAGAAATATGGGTAGCTGGAGATGGAATCACTTGTATATGTTTTTCTTCTCTATATGTGCATATATTCCATATATATGTGCCTCTTCCGTATAGGTGCATATACAAAAGATATGCACATATACAAAAGTTGTGCATATATGGAAGATATGCAATACATAAGATGCACATATAGAAAATTTATGTGACTTCCGTATATGCACATCTTTCGTACATGCACAAGTTCTATATATGAACATATCTTACGTATACCCATAGACATTTTGACAATAGTATTGAACCTTGTTGCTAATGGGCTCTCTTCTCTTGAAAGTGAGATGAAGTTATTTGCATAGTGAAATGCCTCCGAGGAGGCTTGCTAGTGATTAGTTTTTGAGAGCAAGATATGCCTATGAGGCTAAAGAAACCACTGGAAGCTTCTGGTTGATGAACCTATTTGATTTGGGAAGAATCACTCAGGTGCTTATGAGGAATCTTGAACCACCAGGAGGTGCCTTAGAACTCTGGTCCTTCAACAACGATGCCTAGGCAGCTCTCCCAATCAACAATAACAAATTTCTTAATGGTATTCTAATCCCTCTATTCTCCTTGGCACTAGTCCCACCTTGATGTTAGAGGTCGAGGTCTAGGTGGGCTTGGAGGGCGGCCCCTTTAATGTTATGAATGTATAAAACATAATCAACATGTTTTTCTTCAATATGTTTTGTCTAGACAAAATAATACAACATGTTACAAATATTCATAATTGAACTAATACAACATGTTACAAATATTCATAATTGGTGAAATTACAAGCATACATATATGTGTTTATATAAATAACAAATTTGTAATTTGTAAAAGAGATCTTAATTTATATTTTGTTTTTCTTGCCATAAAATTATTAATGTAAAAATCCAATGATGAATGTTTCTCTTATAAATTTAACCAAAAATTAAGTTTTGAGCTACTAGATAGTTACCTTGAGAGATTATATTTTGACTTACGTCATAGTGAGCTCTACATGGTAAAAAATATAAATATTCATTATGTTAATAGTTTTAAATGTTGCACCAATTCTTTACATATAAGGTTTGGTTTTTTCGAATTTCATTATTTTAAAAATAAAAAACAATCAATTTTCTTTGTGAAATTAGCCTCACAACTGTATCCCTTGTCCACAATTTTTACGTATTTATTCCTCATTTAAATGGAAATATTGCAGCAATACAGACAATTATCTTATACTTTCTTCTTAAAAAATAGCATTTAAAAAGAATTCAAAATCCATATAATTATGGAAAAAATAATATATATGTGTACAATTTTCTACATTCCATCTTTAATATAGATTTAAAAAAAGGAAAGAAAATGATATATGTGTGTGTATATGTGTGTGTGCGCGTGTGTGTGTGTGTGAGAAAGAGGTGTCCATATCTAATATAATTAAATCTACACCTTACTTTAATTCATAGCTCAGTTGCCTTAAATACTAAGTAAATTATTTATTGATTATTTATAATAAGACATTAAAAAGAGAGAGTAGAAATTGGTTGTCTATGAGCTTCCAAGAAATAATCCACAACTATATTAGCTCAAGGGTGCTTTTTCAAAATCAAGTCATTACAACAATATTCATCAAACTAACAATAATAATAGTTCTAGTGAAGCATGTAAGATAATCCCAATTGAATATTTATTTCTAATAAAATATTAAAATATATAACATAATTATTATAGGTATTCATGAAATATATCCATTAATTATCATTTCTTATTCCTTATTTTGAACATAATTAAAAATAACAAAATATCTCATTAATCTAAATACAATTTTAAACTATGCTTCTTATTTAAAAATAAATAAAAAACTTTAAATAATTTTTTACATTAATTTTAATTCTTTATATTAAATGTAATTAAAAATAAAAATAACTAAATAACTCTTAACCTCAATACAATTTTATACCACGTTATTATTTGAAAAAAAAAGGAAAAATATAGCCAAAAATTTCATTTAACAAGAAAATAGAATAACTTAATTTTATACCATGTTTTTATCTCAAAAAAAAGAAAGGAATAAGATGACTAGAAATTTCATTTAACAAGAAAATGGAATGACTTTTCCAAATCGGTTGCGTTAAATCCCTTTGTATATTATAATTCCTTTTTAAATGAGAAAGGGAAAAGGACAGGCATAGAGAATAATTTTTCAAAAATCACAAATTGGAAAGAGAATAATTTTTCAAAAATCACAAATTGGAAATGACTTAAAACGCGTTGACACTTTGTTTTTTCTAAATCAGAATATGTATTAATAATCATTGTAGACTTCAAATCTGAAATCACAAATTGGGCAAAATGGAAATGACTTGGAAATGTGTATACCCTTTTCTTTTTCTAATTTAAAATATATATAATAATCATGGTATACATTAACTCGACCCTCGGGATATCCCTAATTTCTAAAGGGAACGATCTTCCTCACGCTACGGCTTAAAATGACGTAGAAGAATGAAACGAGATGTGTCCACTCTTTTCCGTGAGGTTAGAAGATGCTCACTTCAAATTAAAAATCTTCTTAACATTCTCCCTCGTCAATTAAGATTGAAAGCTTTCAGAAATTCAATTGTCCATCCATTATTCATTCCAAACGTGAAACCATCTGAAAGCTTTAAATTTTAAAATGAAATGAAATTAAAGGTGAATTCAAAATTAAAATTGAGAGCTTTTTAAAAATTAAATTTGTTGCCTCTTATTCCAAACATGAAATCAGAAAATACATAGAAAATTTGCAATGTTATTCATTGAAAGACCAAAATAATATAAATAATTACTGACTTGATCTGCTTTGTGATTTGTGTGTTAGACGTTATTTTCCAAAGCCTCCACAAAGGCAATGGGAATTGGTTCTAAATAGTGATTGTGATTGCTTTCTCTGGTCAACGAGGACGTCTTTATCTACAACTAATTCCTACTCAAATTTAATTTATACACAAATCTCATTGTAAATATTACTCCTAATTTATAAATTGAATAACTTTTCAAAATCAATATCTCTCACGCTCAGGATCAAAACGATTTTAAAAAGAAGAAAAAACAAAACTAGATGTGCCCACTGCTAGATGCTAACTTCAAATTAAAAAGCTTCTTAACTTTATTGGTGTGGGTATCGATAAAGTAATGCAACAGATCATGGATCGCATAGACATTGCAGTTCGCTGCAGGAAAAAATTGGTGCCTCTAAAAGATGTAGTAATGAAAATAAAGCCTATTGTTAAGTAGATCTAGAGAGACCGCCAGGCAACAAAGAGGAACAGGAATGATAAGGGTTCCGCTATGAGTATATGGCTTAAATATTTGAATGCCCTTCTCCAAGAAGCATCATAGGTGGCACGATGTAGCACAAAACCAATCATGTGTAATGTTATAAAACCAGCTTGAAGATCTATGGTTTGATGACGTCGCACAATACCAATAATGTGTAACTTTATCAAACCAGCAGGAAGATCTATTATTTGATTTTACACATCAAAGAGCATCTCAAATTGTCTCCTTTGGTTGAGTTTGTCCAACTTCCAGAGCTATTAGAGTGTTAGGCCCCTATACTACTAGTGTAACCCCTTATTGTTATTAGTACAACCCACTTATTATATTGATGTACCCATGTAGTGCCCATATTGTTACTCTTGTGCCCCATAGAAGCCCACTATTGTTATTATTGTGCCCTTACATTATTATTGTTATGTCGGCTCTGATTATGTTATGACCCCTTAGACTCCTATATATAGAAAGGAGGTATTTTCATTTGTATCATCCAAGAATTGTTCATTTATGTAATGTAAAGGAGGTTGCCCCCTCGAAGAGGCTGAATTCTAAGGCGTTGATCTATCTTTTCTATCTTTTCTTGAGCTGGTTTCATAACATTTGGTATCAGAGCTTTGGATTCTAGGGTTTCGCTGCTCCAAACAGGTCATCGTGGCATTTTCAATATAACCTTTTTTCTGTGACGTTTTAGAAGTCGCAAAAAAACCCATTTGAGAAGAAATCGCGCTGAACGTTGGGTCCGAATTTCAGATATTCTTGCGCGATATTTGTGGAGATATGATCTGAGGAAGTTGGTGTTTTTGCAGACTCCTGAATTACATTCAAAACAGGTGACCTGGGGAAAATCGTCATAACCTTCTCTCTAGGGATCGGATTAAAGTTTCGTAAGAAGGTACAGAAAGACGACGGACTGTAGTTTTGTGTGGGTGTTTTTTAGATCCAAATGTCGAAACAGTGACTCGTGGCACGTCGTACAAGTTCGCTCTACTGAACTAGTCTATAATCAAGTCACTGTGGGAGATTTCGCATAACTCTTCCTTGGAGAATCCAATTTGGATCAGACTAGTGGCATTGGAAAGAGGACACAGAGGGATACTATAGCTCAAAATTTTAGAACTTAAAGATCCAAAAGTACAGAATTACAGTCGTTTGAAGGTCGAGCTCCTAAAATCAAGAAAAAGCAAGATGAGGAAGTTTTATGGCAAGGATCCGGTAAATTGGATACTTCAGATGGAGCAATATTTTGATCTAAATGGTGTACAACTGTTACAAAAGGTATGTATTGCATCTTCATATTTAGAACCAGATCAATTTTTATGGTACGAAGGGCTTTGTTCTCGTAAAAAACTTGTTACGTGGTCAATTTTCACGGAAGAAATGATAACACATTATGAGGATACAAAGAGCAACACCTTCTTTAGAGAAACACCACAACAATTGGAAAGAGTAAAAGGGCTTTGTGACATAGTGGAAAGCAAAATTATAGAAACCATGAAGCGTACCCCTCACAACTATAAAGATGGAAGTGTTGTTTCTCCTAGCCTTCCACAACCTACAAGGGTTACACCACAACAATTGGAAGAAAAAAGAGAAAAAGGGCTTTGTTACAATTGTGATAGGAAATGCACTAAAGGTCATAAGTGTGCTGAGAAGAAATTGTTTTACATAGAATATGAAGAGGAGGAAGAAAAGGATCAAGAAACATCAAAAGAAGAAGATATACGCCAGGACCCCATCCCAGAGAAAGAAGAAATGAATCAGAACATATCTTGTAAACTAATGGCAAGAATGACCACTCCTCAAACTCTCAAGATAGAAGGACATATCAAGAAGAAAAAGGTGAAAGAAGTGAAAGATCACATCAAGAAAGAAGAAATGAATCCAACCATATCTTGTAATTCACTGGTCGGAATTACCACTCCTCAAACTATCAAGATAGAAGGACATATCAAGAAGAAAAATGTTCAAGAAGTGAAAAGTCACATCGAGCGCCAAGAAATGAATCTGACCATATCTTGTAAAGGATTGGAAGAAATTACCACGCCTAAAACTTTAAAGATAGAAGGACATGTCAAGAAGAAAAAGGTTCAAGCAGTGAAAGATCACATCGAGCATCAACAAAAAGTTCTCCAACTTTTAAAGGATAACGCCACCTCGGTGCAAAATCAAATGAAACAACAAGTAGATCAACATCATAGTGAAAAATGTTTTGATGTAGGCGATTGGGTATTTTTACTGCTACATCTAAAGCAATATATTTATGAGAAGGAAATGTTAGCAATACTACATGCACTTAAAAAATGGCGACCTTACCGAATGGGAAGACTCTTCAAGGATGAGGATGTGGAAGCATTGTTTTGTGCTATTTCTATTATCCAGTCAGATTGGATAAACAAAGCAAGGGATGAATGGAAGAAGGACAAAGAAGTATGGCCACTTATTCAAAAGTTGCAAAAGATCCCAATTCAAACAATATTGCAAGAAATTGAAGAGGAAGGAAAAATCATATTGGAACCTGGAGCAGTCACAGAAAAAAGAACCCGACAGCTACGAAATCGATCAATTTCAGAGTACCTCATCAAGTGGAAGAACCTACCTGCTGAATATTCCACATGGGAGGACAAGAATTTTATACAGAAGCATCAAGAACTACTCAAGCGTTGAGGACAACGCTTTTTGAAGGAGAGGGGCATGTTAGGCCCCTATACTACTAGTGTAACCCCTTATTGTTATTAGTACAACCCACTTATTATATTGATGTACCCATGTAGTGCCCATATTGTTACTCGTGTGCCCCATAGAAGCCCACTATTGTTATTATTGTGCCCTTACATTATTATTTTTATGTCGGCTCTGATTATGTTATGACCCCTTAGACTCCTATATATAGAAAGGAGGTATTTTCATTTGTATCATCCAAGAATTGTTCATTTATGTAATGTAAAGGAGGTTTCCCCCTCGAAGAGGCTGAATTGTAAGGCGTTGATCTATCTTTTCTATCTTTTCTTGAGTTGGTTTCATAACATAGAGGAACAAACTCAGAACCTCCAACATGAATTTCAACAAATTAAGGAAACATTAGAAGCACAACCTTCGTTCTGCAAGCAGTTCCCAGGGCGGTCCTGCTCTAACCGGCTGCGCAGAGATGAAGCGTATCGAGGAACCTTTTATAGTGGGATAACAGGAAGCCTTTTCATTTCTTGAATATTTGGTTATGGAATATGCGGAGGCTAAGAATATTGGCGTGCTTGGCAAGGGTTGATTTCAGCACCACGTTGGCATCCACAATAAATAAACTATTGGTAATATCAAGCTGCACAGTGTCCTCTGCAACAATGGCGGTATAATCCAAATAACAACCTATGCTCCTCATCTGAGTCAATCCACCTAGCTTTAGTTTGATTCCAACTCCTCTGAAGCTTGTGGCCTTGTTATAATAGTGAACTCCTGTGAGGATATTGGCTTGACCTGTCACTGCAATCCCCACAGCAACCGAAAAGATGACAATGTCCGTTACAGCGTTGTCGTTGCCCATGAGGCTTATGCCCACGCCGCTGAATTTCTTCTCGTCGGGCTTCCGCCGGCTGTAATGCGCTGCCCCAGGGAGAAATTCCTGATATATGTCTCGTGCCCGCCCTGAACCATGATGCCAGACGACTTGAAATGCGAGATATAGCAATTATCGATGTTCAAATTTTGAATTTGGGCGGGGCGGGTTCACCAGTGCAAACTTCGAATTTGGCGGGGCGGATTCACCAGTTCAAATTTCGAATTTGAATTTGAATTGTTCAGTTAACATGGAGTAACATGCTTGCTCAGCGCGTCACATCTCAGATGCCCCGTCCAGATGCATAGCATAGCATGGTATGGTTTTATGTATTGTACATGGCGGTTATCCATGGTATGGTTTACCGGAAAGCGCTTGTCCAAAAATATTCAGGTGTGTCAGCGTGATTGTACTACCGTCTATGCCCACAGAATAACAATAATGTAAGGGAGCATTTATGTAACGTGTTAGTGTAAGGACATAGCATTTATAATGCTATAGAGTTGGAAATAGGAACTGCCGCGATGCATGGATGCACATATTTAATTCCTCCTTCCTTGGCAATTCATTCCATTACGATTGATGCCAATCATCTTGTCCGCTGTCAGACAGATGTGATGAAAGAGCTTTGTCACGCCATCAGACAGATGTGACGTGAGAGCTTTGTCGGTTCTATTAAATAAGAGGTGGAAAGAGTAACGACACCCTGAGATTGATATCCAATAATAAAACCCTACACAAATGGGAGGTCAAACGTGTATCAGTGAACATCATATCCTCTCAAATGTGGAGAGGTCAAGGTGTGGAAAGATATATGAAAATCACAATTATTATTATTATAATGGATCAGATTATTATTATTATGGATGATAAAAATAATTAATATATAAATAAAATATATATATTAAAAATGTATTTTTTTTAATGTAGATCATTTTTAAAATTGTTTTATGGAGATTCTTAATTTGTAAATAAATTTATTACAAATTATCACTTATCTATATCACATGCTCAAAAAATCACAAAACATTTCATATAACACTTGTTCATATCACTTTTTCTTATAATTAATAAATTTAATTGAATAACCCAAAAAAACTTTTTTACTTTAAAAATAAATGTCAATCTTAATTTGTATATATTACTATGGGAAAGAGCTAACCAGCCATATATTGGGTATTTAATTCCCTCAGAGCAGCACGCGACTTAACGCGATAACACGGGAGCGGGCAAATTCGGCATTAAATAATATTTGCCCGCTCCCGTGTTATCGGGCTAAGTTGCATGCTGTTCTGAAGGCATTAAATACCCAATATATGGCTGGTTAGCTCCAGCCTATTACTATGGGCCCAATTAAATCTTTACAAGGACATTAAATAGTTTCTTTCTCGTTTGGTGGAGTTGTCAAAGTGTAATAACGATACTGTATAAGTTACAGGGACATTAAGATTCTCCTTTTCACTTAGTGACAACTCACAAGCGTTGAATTTTTCTTTTTTCTAAGGTTTATGGTGTTTTTCTTGTTTGTAATTTTGTATTGTATATGATGCGTATTGATGTATATTATTGGTGCCTGTTATAGATTGCGTCCGGCTTTTTGGTTGATTAAATTAAGTCATTTTCTCGTTAAATGGATCGTTTTAATGCGATATAAAGTATAAAGTTTAATTCATTTGACTAATAATATATGATTTTTTAAATGGTTTTTTTTTGGTTGTATGAATATTTAATGGTTTTAAATTTTTTTGGTTGTATAAATATTTACTCCTTGGAATCTTGAATTTAATAATTTATATAATATTTAATAATAATAATATTTCTGATTAAAATTTTTCATTATCTAAAATAATTTTAATTTAATAAAATGATTTTAAATAATTTTATTATTATTTTAAATAAATTAAAATATTTAACTAAATTAATGGCACATATTTCAGAACTAAGAATAAGAAAAATTTAATTATTATAGAAAATATTAATATAATAAACGTCTAAAATATATTTAATAAAAATAACTCAATACAATAATAATTTATAAAATAAGAGTATTATATCATGAAGCATACTATGTGAGTAAATAATATTTACTAGCAATTGCACCAAAAGGTGCAAAGAGAGACCGATATGTTTCTTAAATTGGAAAAATTGTATGAAAAACTCATTTGTAGATATGTATGCCATATACCGTATGTTTTGGCATATTTAATTTATTTGGATCTTTATTTTATATATGTGTGTGTATAAAACTTAAACTAAAACCACTAATTTGATATACTTCTAACAAAATATTGTTAGAAACCACCATTTAAACTCAATTAAAATGATTGGATTATAAAGTCATAATAGAATTACTATGTTCACAATATAATTATATCTTCACAATAGAATTATTATTTTTATATTATAGTGTGAGTAAACCTCTTTCATCCAAAAATTTAGGGTAGAAACATCGGTGTAAAACAATTTGTGTAGCTTGAGTTTGTTGGCTTACTGTGCACTTCGTTTAGAAATTAAAATGGTTGAGAGAGGGTTGATATGAAAGATTTTGCAGATATGCCATGCTTAATAAGTGGATGGTATCAAAATTATTAATAAAATATATTTTTATGGGGTTGATAATAGATTATTTTGGTGTTCGGATGGTTATTAAAATATTTTTGTAAATTATAATAGTGAATAATGAATAGCATTTTGATATTCATAAAAGTTTAAAAAAATGATGTAAAATATAGTTATGAAAATAAAGGCAATGGAATCTATGGGAGTAGTTCAATTGGTTATGATAATTTTATAAAGTAATAACCAAAAGTATTGACCAATTTGAAATTAAAATAATATATTTGAACTGCCTTTGGGGGGCTCTTCATTAATTAAACTCTGATTCCATTGAGCTCTCGTAACTTTGTTAGTTTAAGTACAAAACAATGTGAATCGTCAATTATTCTAGGACTTGCCAAAAATATAAACTCTCATACTATATTCCTTATTCTTTCACCAAGTATTTACAGACTTGCCAAAAATATAAACTCTCATACTATATTCCTTGTTCTTTCACCAAGTATTTACGAAACCTGCAGTTTTAGCAACATGTTCATCATACATAACCAAAGTGTTCTATCATCAAGAGCTTCAATGCTTAAAATTTCACTTTTCAATTTAATATCCTTTAATTTAAACACCAACACCAAAAGTGCTATGGGAAATACATGCCATATGCCTAGTTCATTTTTCTATAACATAGAAAATTGTATTTTTCTTTTATGATGATCAAAGTTTATACAAATCCAATGGGGGCTGAATGTTCATTGAATATAAGCGACAATGTAATATAAACTGCAATTTTTCTACCCATAGCACTCGTAACTTTATTAGACCTTATTTTTCATGCTATATAAACCCCAATAACAATGTTATAAGAATATCTTTATCTTGAGATGAAATATGTGTCCTCAAAGACTACAGTTGGAGACGTAATACTTAATTCTTTTCTTTCCAAAGTGTTCATGCCTACTGCAATTTATTTTTCTTTATCAAGATCAAATTTAGAGTTATTTTCCTCCCCCTAGCATTGACCCACCTCGAAGTTAGTTCATCTTTTCTTGGCAACGACTCTAGTGAATCGAGGAATTCCATACTCTATGCATGCATCATATCAATGGCTAACAAGGTGTATTTGAGTTGCACATATTTCCCCTTAACCAAACTTCAAACAAAGATGAGTATGGAAAGTACCTTCTAGAGTTTTTCAAGTTCTTAGTGCAATTGCTTCATAATGTCCTTGAGTGATTTATTCATCACCAATACTGCACATTGATAATATTTATCATAAGAGATTGAATGTGATAGAGCCTAGTTTTCCATTTGTAGCCTTTCAATTTCTCGATGTTCTTTATTTAAGCTCTTATCTTGATCTTTTACCTTTTCCATAAAATGTTCAATATTCCTCTCCATTGCTAGGGCAAAGGTTGTCCTGACTAGGGCTATGTCCAATGGATTATCTAAAGTGTTAGATACTATGTTTCTTTACATGGTCACCAAGATGGGATTTGCAAGCTCTGAGTCCAAATACCAAAGAAGAAACTTGCCAATTCCATAACCCGATTGTCATCATTGAAAATGTTTCCCATATTCCCAATCAAAAAATGGCGTATTGTTATTGATGTGGAACATAAGGTTGACAGGTCGATATTTGTGCTAGGAAAATCATTGTTGTCTAATTTTTGGGCTTTTGGTCCTTATTTTTATTTCAACCTCACTTCATCTTTGACTTGTTTTTAAGTAAACATGTTGTTGACCATTCTTTAGTGTCTCTTGACTCATATATTTCAGCCATACCCGGTCTGTCAAGTCATCTTTAGTATCGCATAGGCTACATGTTACTTCACTCATGCTGGTTAAGAAGGTACCCGTTGACTTCTTATTGGTGGGTCTAATCTTATTGACTCTGGAAAATTTCTCTAAGAGTAGACCTAGAGTCACACCCTGGCCCTATTTACATCATTCATAGGTGACCTTGCGCTCAACATCGATCAATCTTTTGGGTCTTTGACTAAGTGGTTTCCCTTGTGTTTGATGTCAACTTACATTATCACACATTGGGATTAGTGCGGTACCTTGGTTTCCATTTGACCATATTGGTGGATCCCTTACCTCTGTGTCAGCTTTCATTATTGGTTGGTTTAGAGGATTTCTTCCGTGTGCTAGCCACATCTTGTGTACATCAGAAATATACTTCGGAATGGCTACTTCATCTCTCTTCATCCGAGTTCTTCCAAATTATTGGCTTGCAAGTTACACTTGCACTAGTTGATTTGGGATGCCTTGATGCCTTCCTTCTAGCAAATATTTTACCATTTAATTCAACTCATTTCTCCAGGAATAAGGTATAGACCCTTTTTTTTTCAACACCTTAGAGATTGTAGTCATCAATGGCAAACTCCTTTGCTATCGACAATGAGAATACATCAATGTATCCTAATTGGTAGACTCTTTCAAGTGTTAAACTTCAACAAATTTATTCACAGTTGTTAGATTGTAGTGGGGTACTTTGACACTCATTATCATCATTGGTGAGTTGTCTCATTTTTGTTAACAATATATATCAATGAAAGCTAATCAAATGACTTCTCACATGATCAAATTTGGCTCATTTATTCCCATAGTGTAGAAATGTACCATCTGCGTTCTATGAAAACCTCGGGTTATGTTAGTATTTTCGTTCACTTGACAACTCCTTCAGTTTTCTACCAGCGACACCTTCCACCTTTATATGTTGTAGTCCTTCATAAAAACATCTTATATGTTGACACCCGAGTTTATGCAGTACCACTATGCCACCTATATGACTTGGTACTTTTATGAGGACCAATTATGCACCATCATTGATCACACAATATTCTAGCATCATTGATCGACTATTCTTCTATATGTGATATTGAGACATAGCTTTGTTGTGTTCCTTTGTGGATATGATCAAATGAACCATTATGTATTCTACAACACTTTTTGTTCACTTATGTATACATTCTAGATCCACTTTATAATTGATCAATGGACATGCTTTATTACTTCTGAGCATGGGTATGCCTACCTCAGACATATGTTTTCTTTCTAACTCCTTCCACAGGTATTCGATTAACTGGAATCTCGTGATTTCCTCCCAGGTTCTCAAATGAATCCTCTCTCTATACTTAATATATTTAGTCCATTAGGTACCCCTTCTGATCACATATATTAGGGGCCATCTGTTATAGCATCATTTAGCACTCCTTTACACTTGATGCTCTTATATGGCCTTGGGCCATATTTTCCCATGTAGACTTGATCATATATTAAAAAAAATATGACAAATTCCATACACAAATCTCCCCACACTAAATCACGTACATACATAATTCCTATAACACTATACTCACGTATACCTTTTAAAATATGAAAAAATAAAATAAAATTCTATTTTTCGGGTAGGGTTCACGGGCTTTTCCAAGAGCCCACCTACAGGAGCCCGTGGCATAACTGAATTAACTAATTTCAAGTGGTACATATACACCCCTTGGGTAGGCCTAAAAAACATAAGAGAAGGGATATCAACATTATACTCATTTTTTTCCTAAATCAAGTCTGATTTTCCCATGCCTCATGCATTCCCATTCTCTATGGAAACCCTAGTTTCCTTTGCATATATGTTCATCATCTTTATAGATTCTCCTTACACTTATTAGAGAGGTTGTATTTGGGGGGGCTCAGGCTAGACAGATCTAGAGGAAGGCTTCGTCGGTGCTTTGGCTTGGATCAGGTTCTACATTTCCTGTACCTATTGTTGTTAATCAATAAAGAAGCTCATGTCTTGTTCCTGATATTTTATTGTCTCATGAATATAATTGATATGCTTATATATGATGATCTAATATCTTTTATGTATTGACATTGAATTGTCTATCATGTATATGCTTGTGTGAATTGACTAGGTCTATTCATTATGGAGGAATCATAAGGTTTGGACCCTACAGGAACATCATCAAACGTAGGACTTCTAGGTATGTTTTCAAATCTACGTTTAGTAATTCATATGTTTGGCATGCTTTCTTGATTTCTCTTCATTTATTATCTTGTTCTACTCCGTTGAGGTTGTCAACCCTTACCTTGAGGAACTTTTCTCTCTAACAAAGAGGAAACACTTCTATTAAGCTCTTAACCTTATGTTGTTTCAAGTCTCATGTAATTATGATTGTGGTCCTCTTCTCATTATTTCATTATTTTAAAAGGTCTCAATTTTTTTGTCCCTATCTTCTCTAGGATTCTTTTCATTAAAAAAAGGTGAAGTTGATATTTTTTTGTTATAAAAAGGTTCTCCTATACTTGTGGCCTTTTATAAAATCCCAATATTTATGTACCTGCACAGTTTGACCCTCGCCTTATGTTTACTTAAAGGGATTCCTAACATAAAATAAGGGTATTCTTAAAGTGCAACAATAAATATTAAATATTAAATGTTATGTTTTTAACAAAAATGGGTGTGTATAGGTGGACCATTAGAAAGCATTGTGACTCTTGATTCGAGCTAGATCTATAGTTTTTAAAAGAAATACTATGGTGCCTTTAGTTCTTTCTTACATTACAAAGTTTCTTTCACATTCACGCACCGAGAGTGATCCATGTCATAGGTCCCAAAGCCCTCCACTACATATGTGTTCTTGTCATCAAATTAGGTGACTCATAAGAATAGTATATGTGGCCCATGTTCTTTTTGCACCATCGATGTGGGATAAATGATATAAAATAGTTCTTTTCATTTAAAAAAATAATTTACAACTAATCCCTACCCAGGGTTTGTATGGCTATTGAAGCCACATCAATCAAGGCCCACAACCACCAACAGTGGCCATGTATTATGAAGTTATGATGGAAACAATAATTTAATATATACATAGTGACTCATCAATTCACATTCCATGTGGGATTTCGGATTTTAATTTTATTTGAAATAAAAAGAGCTAATTATGTAGAGGTTCTACCTTGCCAACCAACAATAATACAAATGACATAATTCAATTTAAATCTAACTTCCTTTCCATTAAATTCTTGCAAGCATATAGATGGGTTCTGGTGAAGATGAAATGTATTATGGATTTGAATAGTACATGATGAGAAAACATACGCCTTTGAGTTGGACCATGACGATCAATACTATGGGTATTTGATTGAGTGGTTTCCCTTGTATATATGGCCTTGGGCCATATTTTCCCATGTAGACTTGATCATATATTAAAAAAAATATGACAAATTCCATACAAAAATCTCCCCACACTAAATCACGTACATATACAATTCCTATAACACTATACACACATATACCTTTTAAAATATGAAAAGATAAAATAAAATTCTATTTTTCGGGTAGGGTTCACGGGCTTTTCCGAGAGCCCACCTACGGGAGCCCGTGGCATAACTGAATTAACTAATTTCAAGTGGTACATATACACCTCTTAGGTAGGCCTAAAAAACATAAGAGAAGGGATATCAACATTATACTCATTTTTCTCCTAAATCAAATCTGATTTTCCCATGCCTCATGCATTCCCAGTCTCTATGGAAACCCTAGTTTCCTTTTCATATATGTTCATCATCTTTATAGATTCTTCTTACACTTATTAGAGAGGTTGTATTTGGGGGGGCTCAAGCTGGACAGATCCAGAGGAAGGCTTCGTCAGTGCTTTGGCTTGGATCAGGTTCTACCATTTTTGTACCTATTGTTGTTAATCAATAAAGAAGCTCATGTCTTGTTCCTGATATGTTATTGTCTCATGAATATAATTGATATGCTTATATATGATGATCTAACATATCTTTTATGTATTGACATTGAATTATCTATCATGTATATGCTTCTGTGAATTGACTAGGTCTATTCATTATGGAGGAATCATAAGATTTGGACCCTATAGGAACATCATCAAACGTAGGACTTCCAGGTATGTTTCCAAATCTAATTTTAGTAATTCATATGTTTGGCATGCTTGCTTGATTTCTCTTCATTGATTATCTCGTTCTGCTCCGTTGAGGTTTTCAACCCTTACCTTGAGGAACTTTTCTCTCTAACAAAGAGGAAACACTTCTATTAAGCTCTTAACCTTATGTTGTTTCAAGTCTCATGCAATTATGATTGTGGTCCTCTTCTCATTATTTCATTATTTTAAAAGGTCTCAATTTTTTTGTCCCTATCTTCTCTAGGATTATTTTCATTAAAAAAATGTGATGTTGATATTTTTTTGTTATAAAAAGGTTCTCCTATACTTGTGGTCTTTTATAAAATCCCAATATTTATACATCATTGCAGTTTGACCCTCACCTTATGTTTACTTAAAGGGATTCCTAACATAAAAATAAGGGTATTCTTAAAGTGCAACAACAAATATTAAATATTAAATGTTATGTTTTTAACAAAAATGGGTGTGTATAGGTGGACCATTAGAAAGCATTGTGACTCTTGATTCGAGCTAGACCTATAGTTTTTAAAAGAAATACTATGGTGCCTTTAGTTCTTTCTTACATTACAAAGTTTCTTTCACATTCACGCACCGAGAGTGATCCATGTCATAGGCCCCAAAGCCCTCCACTACATATGTGTTCTTGTCATCAAATTAGGTGACTCATAAGAATAGTATATGTGGCCCATGTTCTTTTTGCACCATCGATGTGGGATAAATGATATAAAATAGTTCTTTTCATTTAAAAAAAATAATTTACAACTAATCCCTACCCAGGGTTTGTATGGCTATTGAAGCCACATCAATCAAGACCCACAACCACCAACAGTGGCCATGTATTATGAAGTTATGATGGAAACAATAATTTAATATATACATAGTGACTCATCAATTCGCATTCCATGTGGGATTTCGGATTTTAATTTTATTTGAAATAAAAAGAGATAATTATGTAGAGGTTCTACCTTGCCAACCAAAAATGATACAAATGAAATAATTCAATTTAAATCTAACTTCCTTTCCATTAAATTATTGCAAGCATATAGATAGGTTCTGGTGAAGATGAAATGTATTATGGATTTGAATAGTACATGATGAGAAAACATACGCCTTTGAGTTGGACCATGACGATAAACAAGATCAATGGAAAGGTTATTTTCAAACGATATATGGTCATGTGATACATAGAATATGAAGCTAAAATTGATGAGAATTGAGTAGGATACCAGGAGATTACGCCTGTAGACAACCTTTTACTCCCCCTCTACTTCTCCCACATAGGGGTTGAAGAAAATTAAAGCCTGAAAGTAATGCTAGGACAAAGAGGTCAATAACGATCAATATTATATTTATTATGGAACTTTGGATGCACATTTTGATTGGAATCGATTTCCAATGATATAAATATGGTTGTAAAAACATATATTGTCCATGATTAATTTTGTTTCATCAATACATCATGAGTGCAGGCATAGAGAAATCGATGATGACATCGAATCCATGGTTGTGGTACATCCTTCAAATAAGCATGCCTTTTGTTTTGGTAAACTCACGATGGAGGATGAATGTTCCAATTGTTTTTAACTTTGGCATTGGTTCTTGGAAGACAACCTTAGAAAATAATATAATACTTTCCACTTCAGAGCAGTGTTGGATAGCACTTTGTAGACTGCTTCACTGCATAATACAATTATGTTAAAAATGGCAACACCTCTTTCAGTTTAAATGCAAGAGTACACCAGAACACTAGGAAAATTAAAAACCAAGAAACTTCATGATAAAGAAACTGAGATCGTAGAGCCATGGGTTGCAGATAAAAAAATAACGAACATATGGCGATCAATTAATAAATGCTTACAATATCTATGACACAAAGCTTCCCAATGGAAGAGAATGAAAACACATATGGACTGGTAAAGATAAAATAGAATGTGGTATTCCTACTACATCAAACAGGAAGATGATTAAGCTAAGTTTATTAAAACATATAAATTTTGGCTCGTTGCTTTGCATTCCATGTGATGAATTCGTTACATGGAGTGGCTTCCCACTTGTTAATAAGGGAAAAGGGAGAATGTACTCCACACACACACAGATATATATATATATATATATATATATGGAGTGCAAATGGGGTAGCAAGCTAAGTGGGCTTGATTGTGGGGAAAACTCCACAGTTAAGCGCGCTTGAGCCAGAGGAGTTCTGGGATGGGTGACCTCCTGGGAAGTCCTGGTTACCGGGTGCAAGCCCCGGAAGTGATGATTGATGATATGTGATTCATTTCACTAGTTTCAATCCCACTTCTTCACCTCTGTGAGCATCACCCGATGCAATGAGTGCTAAGTGAACTATTCAAAAATCATGAGAAATTAGTTAGTTACGACTACGTCTCATGGAAATGGTCATACGTGAATGACTTACTTAACGCAGTTGAATCCCAAAATGATATCTAATATAATGCACTGCGTAAACCCCCATACTTAAATTCAAAAAGAGCCAAGGGATCTCTACTTGAATGGTTCATGAGGCACAATACTTGCTAAGGTTTTGCAAATGGGGTAGCAAGCTAAGTGGGCTTGATTGTGGGGAAAACTCCACAGTTAAGCGCGCTTGAGCCAGAGGAGTTCTGGGATGGGTGACCTCCTGGGAAGTCCTGGTTACCGGGTGCAAGCCCCGGAAGTGATGATTGATGCTATGTGATTCATTTCACTTGTTTCAATCCCACTTCTGCACCCCTGTGAGCATCACCCGATGCAATGAGTGCTAAGTGAACTATTCAAAAATCATGTGAAATTAGTTAGTTACGACTACCTCTCATGGAAATGGTCATACGTGAATGACTTACTTAACGCAGTTGAATCCCAAAATGATATCTGACATTAAGATTCTCCTTTTCACTTAGTGACAACTCACAAGCATTGAATTTTTCCTTTTTTCTAAGGTTTATGGTGTTTTTCTTGTTTGTAATTTTGTATTGTATGTGATGCGTATTTGATGTATATTATTGGTGCGTGTTATAGATTGCGTCCAGCTTTTTGGTTGATTAAATTAAGTCATTTTCTCGTTAACTGGATCATTTTAATGCGATATAAAGTATAAAGTTTAATTCATTTGACTAATAATATATAATTTTTTAAATGGTTTTAATTTTTTTGGTTGTATGAATATATACTCCATTCGAATCTTGAATGTTATAATTTATATAATATTTAATAATATTAATATTTCTAAAAATGGTTTTAAATTCTTTTCGTTGTATAAGAATGTTATAATTTATATAATATTTAATAATATTAATATTTCTAATTAAAATTTTTCATTATCTAAAATAATAAAATGATCTTAAATAATTTTATTATTATTTTAAATAAATTAAAATATTTAATTAAATTAATGGCATATATTTCAGAACTAAGAATAAGGAAAATTTATTTATTATAGAAAATATTAATATAATAAATGTCTAAAATATATTTAATAAAAATAACTCAATACAATAATAATTTATGAAATAAGAGTATTATATCATGAAGCATACAATGTGAGTAAATAATATTTACTAGCAATTGCCCCAAAAGGTGCAAAGAGAGGCCGATATGTTTCTTAAATTGGAAAAATTGTATGAGAAACTCATTTGTAGATATGTATGCCATATACCGTATGTTTTGGCATATTTTAATTTATTTGGATCTTTATTTTATATATATGTGTGTGTGTGTGTATAAAACTTAAGCTAAAACCACTAATTTGATATACCTCTAACAAAATATTGTTAGAAACCACCATTTAAACTCAATTAAAATGATTGGATTATAAAGTCATAATAGAATTACTATGTTCACAATATAATTATATCTTCACAATAGAATTATTATTTTTATATTATAGTGTGAGTAAACCTCTTTCATCCAAAAATTTAAGGTAGAAACATCGTTGTAAAACAATTTGTGTAGCTTGAGTTTTTTGGCTTACTGTGCACTTCGTTTAGAAATTAAAAATGGTTGAGAGAGGGTTGATATGAAAGATTTTGTAGAGATGTCATGCTTAATAAGTGGATGGTATCAAAATTATTAATAAAATATATTTCTATGGAGTTGATAATAGATTATTTTGGTGTTTGGATAGTTATTAAAATATTTTTGTAAATTATAGTAATGAACAATGAATAGCATTTTGATATTCATAAAAGTAAAAAAATTGATGTACAATATAGTTATGAAAAAAAGGCAATGGAATCTATGGGAGTAATTCAATTGGTTATGACAATTTTATAAAGTAATAGGTTAAGCAACAAAAATAACCAAAAGTATTGACCAATTTGAAATTAAAATAATATATTTAAACTGCCTTTGGGGGGCTCTTCATTAATTAAACTCCGATTCTATTGACCTCTCGAAACTTTGTTAGTTTAATTACGAAACAATGTGAATCATCGATTATTCTAGGACTTGCCAAAAATATAAACTCTCATACTATATTCCTTGTTCTTTCACCAAGTATTTACAGGCTTGCCAAAAATATAAACTCTCATACTGTATTCCTTGTTCTTTCACCAAGTATTTACGAAACCTACAGTTCTACCAACATGTTCATCATACATAACCGAGTGTTCTATCATCAAGAGCTTCAATGCTGAAAATTTCACTTTTGAATTTAAGATCCTTTAATTTAAACACCAACACCAAAAGTGCTATGGGAAATACATGCCATATGACTGGTTCGTTTTTCTATAACATAGAAAATTATATTTTTCTTTTATGATGATCAAATTTTATACCAATCCAATGGGGGCTAAATGTTCATTTAATATAAGCGACAATGTAATATAAATTGAAATTTTTCTACCCATAGCACTGGTAACTTTATTAGACCTTATTTTTCATGCTATATAAACCCCAGTAACAATGTTATAATAATATCTTTATCTTGAGATGAAATATGTGTCCTGAAAGACTACAGTTGGAGATGTAATACTTAATTCTTTTCTTTCCAAAGTGTTCATGCCTACTGCAATTTATTTTTCTTTATCATGATCTAATGTTCAGTTATTTTCCTCACCCTAGCATTGACCCACCTCAAAGTTTGAGTGTGATCGGATGACATCCACTGGTTGTTTTTGTCTTTATCATGATCGAACGTTCGGTTATCCCCCCCCCCCTAGCATTGACCCACCTCAAAGTTTGAGTGTGATATGATGACATCAGCTAGTTATTCAACGAGAGGATCAATAGGCACCAGGAAAACCTCATAATCTATTGTGAGAGCCCTTTAAAAGTAGATAATATCTCCATCTTCAAATTGGTTATTTTCCCACAAGCTATCTAAAGAAAATTTTAGGAACTGGTATTGTGGTTTGAGTTGTCGAACATTTATTGATGTTTTTGTTGTCAATACTAGCTTCTGGATTGGGACTGGACACATAAATTAAGTAAACAAAGGGTCCCTATGAATTATTTATTATGTCTAATCTAAGATTTATATATGTTGGAAATCCTATTTTTTTTTAATCACCAATACATTCTTACATATAACTTTCGATCACCTAATTTGCACATGAGACTAACTATATAAAGAAATTTAACACATTCCCAAAAGGAGACATTTACTCATGTTCATATGCTAAAATTGAATCTTGCATTGTAACTTTTGAATGTTTATAGCTCATTGGATCATCAAATAATGTCAAATAGAAAATATTTAACTAATTTACACATGAAACTAACCACCCAAAAAATATAATACATTTAAAAAAAAACATATAAACTTAAATACTAAAATAAAATATTGGTAGGATCACCAATAATACCAAAAATTTAGGTGGAAAATGCTTACCAAAAATCTAGGATCACCAAATGATACCAAAAATGTATATGGAAAATTCTTACCAAAAAGTCAATATTTCAATGATTAAAAAAACTAAACTATATTTGATTGATGCATGTCAACACGATGTCAAGTAGAAATGGAATAATCTTAGTGAACAAGCAAAGTTGATGAGATATCAACTTAAACAACTAAAAGAAATATGAAACAAGCAACTTCCCACATGCACATTAAAACCTGAACTATAACTCAATTCAAGCCAAACTAAAACATATGTTAAATTGAGTTCTTTTTAGATGGGTTTTCATACTAATTATACATGAATTTCTTCAAAATTGTGTGTTGGTCAAATATATTCTCATTAACCTAATGTCAGTGTGAAATGAAACCGAATTTCTTATCATGATAATTTATCATTCCATTCAGATATTTAGATTTTGATTTCATGAATCGAAAATAATTGCACCCAATTCATATCGGCATATTTATTCCGCATGTATTCATAACACAAGAGAAATCCAAAATAGTAAGGATACACTTAAGAAACTCAAGTCTCATAGTTGTAAAGTAAATAACTGCACCCAATCCATATCGGCATATTTATTCCACATGTATTCATAACACAAGAGCAATCCAAAACAGTAAAGATACACTTAATAAATACAGGTATCATAGTTGTAATGTAAATAAAAACACATGAAATATAATTGATATAGATTTGGAAAAAAACCTAGTTTTACCACTAGTGGGGTGGCTTTGTGGTAATTGTAACAACAAATTTACTCAAACAACCATCGATTTTGATCCATATGAACATAGTTCGATAAAAAACTAAAATTGTAAATTCATGAATAACAATCTTTCAAAAAAGCCTAAATCCAGAAATAACAACCTTATAAAAAAACATAAATGTTACTTGATACATAAATTTGTCAAGGTACCGAATTTCCTCAAAGCTGCTTGTACGGAAAATATTTTTTTCAACAAAATTGTTTTTTTAACCTTTTGGATTTTCCCTTTCCTTATCGCTTCTTTGGCAGTTGCTTTTCAACAACATTGTTTGGCTTTCCATTCATGTACGCACCTTTTGGTTCTCCATTTCCATGGAATCTGTTAGTGTTCTCCTTTCCATGCCCACTGTCAATAATTCCATTATCATCCACACTGTCTGATCTTCCATTTTCTTGAACACCTTCAATCAAATGCTGAAATCGTGGCACCAACTGTGGGAACTATATATCTCTAGAATCAAGATCCTTGTTGACAGATTCTAAAGCACTCTCAAATTTCCTTGTCTTGTCTAAACGATGGAGAATTTTATCTGAAGCCATTGTACAATTTTTCAATTCAATCCTTAAAGAGTTGCTTTCGTCATGGAGGCACCTTTTTGCATCGCCAAGGTGTGAAATAGGTATTGTAAATCATTTAGCTGACAATATTTCTCCACTGCCATGGCCCTGGATGAATCAAGATCCTTGTTGACAAGTTCCAAAGCTCTTTCCAATTCCCATATTCTACCCTTAAGATGCATTTGTTCTTCGTCATTAGCCAATTTCTTTCTCTCTATTTCAATGTTTTTATCTTCAAGGAAACTTTTTTCCTTTGTAATGAATGATAATTGATCTTGTAAATCAGCTAATTTGACGACCATGTCACAAAGATCACATTGTATATCAAATATGTTTTCTGATTTGGAACCCTTGTCAATTTAATCCCAACAATGATTATCGCAACATTGATTCCCCCCTTTAGAAAAATTAAGGGATTTTCATTTTCCCAGTTGTAATAGTTCTTTATTCAGCATTTGACCTCATCCATTATTATATAATGGAGATATTCTATGTACTTTTATAGTTGTGATTTACACCATAAGTAATTGTTATTCCTACATGGTATTACAACAATGACCTAGGTATTATTCCCTAGAGCTATGTTGAAGGGGGGTTGCTGCACTAATCACCGCACCTCATGTGGACTAACCACCCACTCTAGGTAATGGTAAAGGTTTGGAAGTTTAATAATGTCTACAAGTTATGGTGTAATTGCAAACCTCAACACCTAAACCTATTGAAACCTTCCACAAGCCAAGATAAGTGGTTTAACCAAGTTTCATACCTAGATGGGGTCCCAATATTATAGGACATCCACTGTTAGACTTAGCTTGATGGACTTACATTCACATATTATCCAAAAAACTCAAAGCTTATGAAAATTAAGCTATTAACAATATATTATACAAATAAAATTTACGAAAATATCATACTATTGAAACTTAGTTTGTGATATCTATTAAAAACTTTTTGCAAAAATGCTTTTATATTTTTTAAAAATATAAGAGAACATTGCAAAAATTCTTTAATATTTTTTTAAAATATAGAATGGCATTTTTAATTCTCTTTCTCTTTAATTTGATTTTAAATTCTTGCTTATTACCAATACTCTTTTCATTTATTACTTTGTAACATTTCCAAATAAACACATTTATGCACTAATAAGGTATGTCCTAATTAATACGTGAAGTGAATAAAGTTGAATTTATACTTTCATCTCATGTGGCAATGCACATGGATCAATGGCTCACATTTTTTATATTGAAACTATCCCCTTTACTTTGATTGGTATGCACAAGATATATTTGTTCACATCGGTTATTAGTTATTAATGCCCTGCAGCTCTGGATCAGTGATCAACCTGTATTACTAGACCCTTCTGGTCTTTGGATTTGGAGAGGTTGATGGTTCATCGACAAGATTCCATATGAAAATGGATACATATTGCTGCCATATTTATTTCTATAAATATAAAATGTGATCGAGAAAGTTCCATATGAAAATGGATACATATTGCCCCCATATTTCTTTCTATATATACCTAATGTGAGGAGATAAATTTTTTTAGTTTTACTTAATGATAATTTTGTTTTAGTGTAGAAGATAGTTACGAATTAAATTTTCATCATTGATTGTTTATGCACTCATCATTGATTGGTTATGCACAGGGATTCACAGATGTGGGGAGTTTTCAAATTTTACCAACCGAAGATGCAATATCTTCTCATAGCTCGGAAGAATTGCCTATCAACAAAGTATGCCAGATTTATAATAGCATTGATGAGTAGTTGTCCATGCACTTTCATTTGGTCTGTGAGGACTACTTCACCTCACTGAGAGGTGCTATTCAAAGTTTCCACAAGAACATTGTTCTAGATAATATATGTAGATGTAGATACAAGAATGTAAAATTTATTGGAATCTAACGTGGGGATCAAGTGTTGGAGTATTGCATCCTTTTGAAAACAAGGAGGAGGCAACAAATTGAATCTCATTGAAACAAATGATGTTTGGCTCACTCTTGTGCATTTCCTCCGATGGATTTCGGAACTATGTATGGGGAATTTTCAAGGACGCAAACAACAATAGCTATCAAAAGGGAAGAATTTCTTTGAAGCTGATTCCCAGCATTGAAGGTAAGTTTGTGAGTTTAGAAAAGAACAAAACCTATGAAATGATCCAGTCAACTGCATACTGTGAAGCCTATATCCATGTTTTGGAATGTCTTCAGCAGCCAGAAATGAAAGAGCTTTATTTTTGGGAGCACTTTCTATCATTATAACCCCCAACTACAAAGCCAGGTTATCTGCAAAGAAAGGAAATTCAAGGATGCATATAACTTAGAATGTGCATTTCCAAGGATCTGAAATTATTTGGGAAGAAGCACAATCCACATATTGCAGAAATGGCCACAATGGAATTCCACCTTAGATGAAAGACAAATGGAAGTCATGAAGTTGTGCCTAACGGCCATCCTTAAGTCGATTGCAGATTCCCCGAATATTTGGGAATCTGACGGACATGGGCACGGTCAATTTTTTTACTGCACCCATGTCCGTTAGATTCTCGAATATTCGAGGAATCTGCAATCGACTTAAGCTCATCAGTGTTTGACAAAGATCCTAGCTATTATTCAGGGCCCTCCTAGAACTGAGAAAACCTACATTGTTTAACCATTGCAAGGATTCTTCAGCAGAAGATGTATTGTTGAAAGGGAAGCAGAGAGTTTTGAATGAATTTTTTCGGTGGATACATCTCTGGATGACATAGTTCCCAGGATTTATGGTTGTTGCCCCAAAAATCAAGGATCAAGCTACATAATCATTGGTTGCAGAAATCCAAAGAAAAGGCTGAGGAGGAACTGCATCATCTATCTGAGAGGTACAGAGAATTATGTGATGGGTTACTTCAACATGATCATACGACCAGCCTCAAAATTTTAAGAGAAGCAAAAGTTGTAGGATTGACAACAACTGGAGCTGCTAAAAATCATGACATTCTCCACGCATTATAAGCACATTGACCAATGGCTCTGCCATTGATCCATTCAGTTAGTTAAAACCCAAGTCAATAGAATAAAAAATATGGCATTTACCAAGTTCTGGAGGCAAAAAACCCATCAATCTGTTGTACGAGAGATTGATTCGCTGGAGATTGGGGAGTTGTCCCAATTCTAGTGGAATAAATTGCTCAATCTATTCTTTGACAGGTCAATGGAGCTCAACTTTTTGCTTTGCCCTATGCTTGAGGGTATTTCACCTTGTAAATTATTATCCTTTGTATCCAGATAATCAATGTGAAGATTCAAACCCAAAAACTGGACAGGGATAACACTAATCAAATGGTTATGGTTCAATCTTAATTGCCTCAAGCTATGACAATTCCCAATCTTTGGAGGAATCTCTCCTACGAACAAATTGTTGCCCAACAATAGAGGCTCCAACAACAGAGGCTCCAACTGGCCAGAAGAGAAAAGTGTTGAAGGTATTGTTCCTAAAAGGCGGTTCCCAATTATATCGATTCCAGTGAGATTATTTCTGGCGCCCAATTCTCCCGGAATTGGACTAGAAAGTTGGCTTTCGAAGATGAAATTTTTTTTGAGATGTTTCAAATTGCAAATCTTGGAGCGCATTTCTCCTATGAGAGTGTTGTTGTAAAGATAAAGATTCCCCAGATGACTCTTTGATCTGAGTAGCTGTACATGGATGTGGAACATAGCATTAACAAGAAGCATAAACTCCTAACAGATTATGGAACATAGCATTAACAGGAAGCATAAAATCCTAACAAATTCCTCTTCTACACATACTCTGATCCATGAGACCCCTCTAGAACTTTAGGGTAAAAATTGTGTGGACAGATGTCAAGTGAAAAGGAAAAGGTGGCCTAAAAATCTGCACACACATGTTAGACTGGCACAAGAAAGGTAGACGAAAATGAGAGATGGACTGATTCAAAAGAAGGCCTATCGGCCTAATTAAAAATTTATATAAATAATATATATGTTAGTTTAATAAATCCAAATTAAGAAATAATTATTAAAATAAAATTATTCCATAGTGTTATAGATAGATTTAATTGTTAAATGACATGTTTTATCATAAATAATCATATATTCAAGTTTAAAAAAAATAAACTAGAGATTCAAATAAAAAACAACAATAATCAAATCATTATTTTGAGTTAATTTTTTTTTACCACAAATAAAAAAATCATATACTCATTTAGTTTCTTATATATATATATATATATATATATATATATATATATATATATATATATAGGAGAGATTAATACTTGAATTTTTTGCATCATATATATAATTAAAAAATAGAAAATTATAATTATAATGGAAATATGACTCCTATAAAATTAGATTAAGGAAATTAAAAATCAATTTATCAAAAAAGTAATAACAATTATATATATATATATATATATATATATATATATATATATATATATATATATATATATATATATATATAAAATTAAACAAAAATGATAAAAATTAAACAAAATAAATATAAAAAATTGAATCATAAAAGTAGATAATATGATAATTCTATATAAAAATAAATACAATTAAACTAATAATTAAGAAAAAATGAAAAAAAATAGAAGACAAAAACATATATCATTAAAGAGACAAAGATAAACACGAAGACTAAAACCATAATAAATATGAATATGAATATGAAAACTATTAAAAAAATACAAGGTTAAGGAAAAATAAAGTAAATGGCATAATATTAAAAGCTTTTTTATAAGTATTTTTCCAATAAAATTAAGGATATAAAATTAAATTGAAATGGCATTTTGTAAGTTTTGGGGTGTTTCTCTTTTTACTAAATTTTTTATTAATGATGCAGTGAGGGTTATTAAAAAAAAATATGGACCAAGATTTTTTATAATAACTTGAGAGTTACATGAGATTTATCATTTCTAAATTCCAATGAAAAATATATGAATCTATGATGTAGATATGACTTCCTCTATTCTATGGTAACCAACCAATTTATTTATATGGAAGATCATGAAAACCAAGTCATCATTTCTTCCCCTTTTCCATCTAGGATTTTGATTAGATTCATGGACAATATGTTTATTATCTAACCCCGTGGCCTTGAAAATTTGGAAGTATTTAAGGATTACCTTCATACAATTATACTAGGTATGGACATCATTTTATATCTACCTGTAGTATGGAGAAAATTTCTTTTCCATAAACAGGGTTTAGCAAGTTCTTCCCTTCAAGTTGGCTTCTTGAAAAGACATGTAGCCTTTCCTTTTTCATTAAAAATACACCATTCCATGGCTTGAGGCATCACACCTGAAAACAAAGCTTTTTGTAGAGCGAGTTGTCACTAGGATAAGAATTATACATATAAGTTATTTACATTTTTCCAAGGATTTTGCTTCTTGTTGAGTCCAAGAAAATGACTCCTTCTTTAATAGTTTTGTTAGAGGTGATGATATTTGACCACAATTCTTGATAAACATATATTAATAGTCTATATATACTAAAAATCCTCTAATTTCCTTCATGTTTTCGGGGATTGGCTATTCCACCACATCTTTAAGTATTTTTGTGGTCCATATTGAGACCTTCATGAGATACACTATGACACAAGTATGCATATCCTTGAACCTGGAAGACAAAATTAGAAGGCTTTGCATATAGTTTTTCTCTTACAATAGTTTTAAGACACTATCAGTATCCTGTAAATGTTTTTCCTAAGATTTCTATTTATTACTATGTCATCAAAAAATAATAACGCAAATCTTATAAGGAAGGGTTTGCAAATAGAATTCATCGAGCTATGAGATGTTGAAGGTGAATTAGCAAGTGAAAATGACATAGGAAAAAACACATATTAACCTTCTGTTAACAGGGATAAATGCATTTTTTACTGTCTCAAGGGGATCTCTCTAGTATGAAGCCCTAATTAGGTTTCACACCATTTGGGATGAGAGTCCTATTTTGTTTTTCAGCCTAGGTTCGCTTTTATGCTTTTGCAAATGTTAGAATTTTGGATGAATGAGGTATGAAAGGGAAATACAAATTAAGCCCTTGATGGAATGCAAGTAAAATCATATTCATTGGAAATAGTTTAAATGAATTTGTACAATAATGTTGCAAAAGATTTATAATAAACATCTATCTCAAAGAAAGAATGAAAACAATTTCTAATTAAGATAAATTATGGCCAAAGTATACTAGTTATCAATTGTGAAACATTTTACAATCAATAACCAACATAAACACATGTAATAACCAGTAAGAATTTTTTAGAAATATAAGATTTTACAAATAATAAAATATTTCATTAGCCTACTATAAATATAAAGTAGTCATATATTAACAAATACTAATAATGAAAGTTATTATAGCACTCGATAAAACATGATAAGAAAATCATTTCTGTGGCCCTTCAGGCTTTTAAAAAGTAGAGATGAACATTAAATTCCAAATCATAAAGTGTCTTAAAAAATCCCAATAGTGGGAGTGGATGATGTCGAAAACTAGTACTCAAGGTAATTAAAAGCTTATTCCTTTCAAAATCCTACAAGTGTCCGAAAACTAAGATCCTTTTCTCCTTACTTGAGGGTTATATTTATACAAAAGTGAGGTGACTTTTCACCTAACCTCATCTCTAATTTCTAATTTAATTATATTCTAATTTTGTTTATTTTACAGAGTTACATTAAAATTCCAAAATACTCTTGAATAAAATAAACATCTAACTTGAGCCCAACCCAAAAATTGTCAAGTCTTGGACTTATATTTGTAACTCTTGGGTCATATGAGTATGCGCCAAATCTTATAGTTTGCTGCAATAGATAAATTTTTTCTTGAAATTAAACCTTCACTAATGACTTCGTATTCATGTGTATTTGGAACCATAATTTTCAGGTAAGCTTAGATTATGTGAAATAACAAAATGAGCATGATATGTAGCTTAGTGGACTCTATCATGCTGATGCCTCTTTGGTTATATTTGTATCTTTTTTTTGTGAATGCCAACAATCATGCAAGAACTATTGCCTATACGTCATATTCCATATCCTGCTCAAGTTTCACCTCTCCTATGACTCCGATGGAGTCTAACTTGTGAGATTTTATTACTCTCTCCATCATGATGTGATGTTGTTGATAGGTGTTCATATTTTCATCACACATTTTTCAAGTTTTTTCTTATGTTTGGATGGTGAATATGATTTCAGCTTTATCTCTTTCCCAACTTAGTTCATCTTTTCATGGCAATGACTCTAGTGAATCGAGGCATTCCATACTCTATGCATGCATCATATCAATGGCTAACAAGTTGTATTTGAGTTGCACATATTTCCCTTTAACCAAACTTCAAACAAAGGTGAGTATGGAAACTACCTTCTAGAGTTTTTCAAGTTCTTATTGCAATTGCTTCATAATGTCCTTGAGTGATTTATTCATCACCAATACTCCACATTGATAATATTTATCATAAGAGATTGAATGTGATAGAGCCTATTTTTCGATTTGTAGCCTTTCAATTTCTCGATGTTCTTTATTTAAGCTCTTATCTTGATCTTTTGCCTTTTCCATAAAATGTTCAATATTCCACTCCATTGCTAGGGCAAAGGTTGTCCTGACTAAGGCTATGTCCAATGGACTATCTAAAGTGTTAGATACTATGTTTATTTACATGGTCACCGGGATGGCTCTCAGTCCAAATATTTACTCCTTTCTTGTACAATCTGATGGGTATCCTTGCCAAAGAAGAAACTTGCCAATTTCATAACCCAATTCTCATCATTGAAAATGTTTCCCATATTCCCAATCAAAAAATGTCCTATTGTTAATGATGTGGAACATAAGGTTGACAGGTCAATATTTGTGCTAGGAAAATCATTGTTGTCTAATTTTTGGGCTTTTGGTCCTTATTTTTATTTCAACCTCACTTAATCTTCGACTTGTTTTTAAGTAAACCTGTTGTTGACCATTCTTTAGTGTCTCTGGACTCATATATTTCAGACATACCCGGTCTGTCAAGTCATCTTTAGTATCACATAAGCTAAACAATACTTCACTCATGATGGTTAAGAAGGTACCCGTTGACTTCTTATTGGTGGGTCTAATCTTATTGACTCTGAAAAATTTCTCTAAGAGTAGACCTAGAGTCACACCCTGGCCCTATTTACATCATTGATAAGTGACCTTGTGCTCAACATCGATCAATATTACGGGTCTTTAACTGAGTGGTTTCCCTTGTGTTTGATGTCAACTTACATTATCACACATTTGGATTAGTGCGGTACCTTGGTTTCCATTTGACCATATTGGTGGATCCCTTGCCTTTGTGTCAGCTTTCATTAATGGTTGGTTTATAGGATTTCTTTCGTGCACTAGCCACATCTTGTGTACATCAGAAATATACTTCGGAATGGCTACTTCATCTCTCTTCATTCGAGTTCTTCCAAATTATTGGCTTGCGGTTTACACTTGCATTGGTTGATTTGGGATGCCTCGATGCCTTCCTTCCAGCAAATATTTTACCATTTAATTCAAATCATTTCTCTAAGAATGAGGTATAGAGTCTTTTTTTTTCAACACCTTAGGGTTTGTAGTCATCAATGGAAGAATCGTTTGCTATCGACAATGATAATACATCAATGTATCCTAATTGGTAGACTCTTTCAAGTGTTCAACTTCAACAAATTTATTCACAGTTGTTAGATTGTAGTGGGGTACTTTGACACTCATTATCATTATTGGTGAGTTGTCTCATTTTTGTTAACAATATATATCAATGACAATTAATCAAATGATTTCTCACATGGTCAACTTTGGCTCATTTATTCCCATAGTGTAGAAATGTGCCATCTGTGTTCTGTGAAGACCTCGGGTTATGTTAGTATTTTCGTTCACTTGACAACTCCTTCAGTTTTCTACTAGTGACACCTTCCACCTATATATGTTGTAGTCCTTCACAACAGCATCTTATATGTTGACACCCGAGTTTATGCAGTACCACTATGCCACCTATATGACTTGGTACTTTTATGAGGACCAATTATGCATCATCATTGATCAGACAATATTCTAGCATCATTGATCGACTATTTTTCTATATGTGATATTGAGACATAGCTCTGTTGTGTTCCTTTGCGGCTATGATCGAATGAACCATTATGTATTCTACAACACTTTTTGTTCACTTATGTATACATTCTGGATCCACTTTATACTTGATCAATGGACATGCTTTATTACTTCTGAGCATGGTTATGCCTACCTCAGACATATGTTTCCTTTCTGACTCCTTCCACAGGTATTCGATTAGCTGGAATCTGGTGATTTCCTCCTAGGTTCTCGGATGAATCCTCTCTCTATACTTAATATATTTAGTCCATTAGGTACCCCTTCTGATCTCATATATTAGGGGGCATCTGTTATAACATCATTTAGCACTCCTTTACACTTGATGCTCTTATATGGCCTTGGGCAATATTTTCCCATGTAGACTTGATCATATATTAAAAAAAATACAAAAAATTCCATACACAAATCTCCCCACACTAAATCATGTACATACACAATTCCTATAATACTATACCCACGTATACCTTTTAAAATATGAAAAAATAAAATAAAATTCTATTTTTCGGGTAGGGTTCACGGGGTTTTCTAAGAGCCCACCTATAGGAGCCCGTGGCATAACTAAATTAACTAATTTCAAGTGGTACTTATACACCCCTTGGGTAGGCCTAAAAGACATAAGAGAAGGGATATCGACATTATACCCATTTTCCCCCTAAATGAAGTCTGATTTTCCCATGCTTCATGCACTCCCAATCTCTATGGAAACCCTGGTTTCCTTTGTAGATATGTTCATCATCTTTATAGATTCTCCTTGCACTTATTAGAGAGGTTGTATTTGGGGCTCAGGTTGGACAGATCTGGAGGAAGGCTTCGTCGGTGCTTTGGCTTGGATCAAGTTCTACCTTTCCTATACCTATTGTTGTTAATCAATAAAGAAGCTCATGTCTTGTTCCTGATATGTTATTGTCTCATGAATATAATTGATATGCTTATATATGATGATCTAACATATCTTTTATGTATTCGCATTGAATTATCTATCATGTATATGCTTTTTTGAATTGACTAGGTCTATTCATTATGGAGGAAGCATAGGGTTTGGACCCTATGGGAACATCATCAAACGTAGGACTTCCAGGTATGTTTCCAAATCTACGTTTAGTAATTCATATGTTTGGCATGCTTGCTTGATTGCTCTTCATTGATTATCTTGTTCTGCTCCGTTGAGGTTGTCAACCCTTACCTTGAGGAACTTTTCTCTCTAACAAAGATGAAACACTTCTATTAAGCTCTTAACCTTATGTTGTTTCAAGTCTCATGCAATTATGATTGTGGTCCTCTTCTCATTATTTCATTATTTTAAAAGGTCTCAATTTTTTTGTCCCTATCTTCTCTAGGATTCTTTTCATTAAAAAGATGTGACGTTGATATTTTTTTGTCATAAAACGGTTCTCCTATACTTGTGACCTTTTATAAAATCCCAATATTTATGCACCATTGCAGTTTGACCCTCACCTTATGTTTACTTAAATGGATTCCTAACATAAAAATAAGGGTATTCTTAAAGTGCCACAACAAATATTAAATGTTATGTTTTTAACAAAAATGGGTGTGTATAGGCGGACCATTCGGAATCTTTACATTGTCGTCCAAGTGCTCTTTGCAAAGTTCATGTTATATTCAAACCTCACCCTTGCTATATTCATCACTTATTGCTCGAAATCTTAAGGAGTGTGTATACGTGGACCATTGCGCATCTATGCATCGCCATTTAAGTCCTCTTTGTCAAATTTCATGTTATATTCATCACCTTTTCCTTCCTATATTCATCACTAATTGCCAGAAATATTAGAAAGCATTGTGACTCTTGATTCGAGCTAGATCTATAGTTTTTAAAATAAATACTATGGTTCCTTTAGTTCTTTCTTACATTACAAAGTTTCTTTCACATTCATGCACCAAGAGTGATCCATGTCATAGGTCCCAAAGCCCTCCACTACATATGTGATCTTGTCATCAAATTAGGTGACTCATAAGAATAGTATATGTGGCCCGTGCTCTTTTTGCACCATCGATGTGGGATAAATGATATAAAATAGTTCTTTTCATTTAAAAAAAATAATTTACAACTAATCCTTACCCAGGGTTTGTATGGCTATTTAAGCCACATCAATCAAGGCCCACAACCACCAACAATGGCCATGTATTATGAAGTTATGATGGAAACAATAATTTAATATATACATAGTGACTCATCAAGTCGCATTCCATGTGGGATTTCGGATTTTAATTTTATTTGAAATAAAAAGAGCTAATTATGTAGAGGTTCTACCTTGCCATCCAACAATAATACAAATGACATAATTCAATTGAAATCTAACTTCCTTTCCATTAAATTCTTGCAAGCATCTAGATGGGTTTTGGTGAAGATGAAATGTATTATGGATTTGAATAGTACATGATGAGAAAATATAGGCCTTTGAGTTGGACCACGACGATAAACAAGATCAATGGAAAGGTTATTTTCAAATGACATATAGTCATGTGATACATAGAATATGAAGCCAAAATTGATGAGAGATGAGTAGGATACCAGGAGATTACGCCTGTAGACAACCTTTTACTCCCTCTCTACTTCTCCCACATAGGGGTTGAAGAAAATTAAAGCCTGAAAGTAATGCTAGGAAAAAGAGGCCAATAACGTTCGATATTATATTTATTATGGAACTTTGGATGCACATTTTTATTGGCATCGATTTCCAATGATATATGTATGGTTGTAAAAACATATATTGTCCATGATTAATTTCATTAGATCAATACATCATGAGTGCAAACATAGAGAAATAGACGATGACATCGAATCCATGTTTGTGGTACATCCTTCAAATAAGCATGCCTTTTATTTTGGTAAACTCACGATGGAGGACGAATGTTCCAATTGTTTTTAATTTTGGCATTGGTTCTTGGAAGACAACCTTAGCAAATAATATAATACTTTCCACTTCAGAGCAGTGTTGGATAGAACTTTGTAGACTACTTCACTGCCTAATACAATTATGTTAAAAATGGCGGCACCTCTTTTAGTTTAAAAGCAAGAGTACACTAGAACACCAGGAAAATTAAAAACCAAGAAACTTCATGATAAAGAAACTGAGATCGTAGAGCCATGGGTCACAGATAAAAAAATAGCGAACATATGGCGATCAATTAATAAATGCTTACAATATCTATGACACAAAGCTTCCCATTGGAAGATAATGAAAACACGTATGGACTGGTAAAGGTAAAATAGAATGTCGTATTCCTACTACATCAAAGGGGAAGATGATTAAGCCAAGTTTATTAAAACATTTAAATTTTGTCTAATTGCTTTGCATTCCATGTGATGAATTCGTTACACGGAGTGGCTTCCCACTTGTTAATAAAGGAAAAGGGAGAATGTAGTCCATATATATATATATATATATATATATATATATATATATATATAGTATCATTCAATAAGTGCATTGAACAAACACATATGTATCAAATAATCAAGTTTTAAAGAAATTTTTATTAAGGCAGAGAAGTTTCGCAAAGAGTTCAATGAATGCAACTGTTTGATATTCATCTGACGATAATTTAGCAATGATTGAGACCACCAATCTTCCTGAGGAGATATATAAAATGAAGCATTTTGCTAAAAACAAGGGATTCCTTCTTAGCACACCTAGATGTTACCCATGAGTGAGTGAGGGTGACCAATAGTAAGGATTTCTTTGTTCTATTCTTAATTTCCCTCCTCGTACAATTAACTTCTATTTATGTGATGCAATTTCCAGGTTTACAGGATGTCTCTGTTGAGTGCCTCCTAGAAAGTGATTGCATAGCTCCACCAATTTATAGTCAGGAGAAGGAAAGAATGTTCTTGCATTTGTTTCATTGTTTTACAACTTAAATTGGTATAGAGTTCATGATTATTATGTAGGATCAAAATCTTGTTGGTCACTCTCAACTAGCTCTTGCATTTGTTTCATTATTTTACCACTTAAATTGGTGCAGAGTTCATGATGATTATGTAGGATCAAAATCAAGAATGTTCTTGCATTTGTTTCATTGTTTTATCACTTAAATTGGTACAAAGTTCATGATTATTATGTAGTATCAAAATCTTTTTGGTCACTGTCAATTAGTTCTTGCATTTGTTTCATTGTTTTACCACTTAAATTGGTACAGAGTTCATGATTATTATGTAGGATCAAAATCTTGTTGGTCACCGTCAACTAGTTTAAAACTATGTAACGCCTTCCATTTCTCTACATGTTTCACCCTTAAAAAATGTACCTAAGAATGTAATAAAATAAATAACTTTCCTTGCTAATCAATTTACTCTTTTATGGTCTTTGGCAACTGGGTTAATTCTCTCTTATTAATTTCCAGACTTTACCTTTGTATAAACGTTTTAATTTATTTTCTACAGTTGTAAAATTTTAATTTTATGTGTTTTCTTTTCTTTTACGTAAATTATGCTCTTTTTACCATGTTTTACTATTTCTCATAGTAACCCTAATTTCTATAAATAATGTGTTTACTAATCTCCTAACTTTTAGTTTGTTTAATTAGTAGTCTTTTCATTTTTAAAGTTTTCTATCTTGTTTCATTTATGTATGTATTTTATTTATGCTCAATTTTAATGGTTTCTTTTCATTTGCTACTTGTCCCTTTTAACATTTAGATGTTGAATAAAATAAATCTTAATCATTAAATAACTAAATCATACATTTCACATAATGAATAAAGGTTTCATTTTTAATATATATATATATATATATATATATATATATATATATATATATATATATATATATATATATATATATATATATATATAACGATTTAACTATATGATTAAAGAGTTAATTACACAAGTTTTGTGTAGTTTAATGGTAAAATTAAAAGTCACGCGACTTGGTTGTCATAGTTTCAATTCCCACTAAGTTCATTTGGTTTAATTAGAATTTCATAATAAAGGGGTTAATAATACTCTTTAACAATTATATTTAATTGTTGTATAAATAAGTATTATACACTTCATTTCTTTATTTATGCACCTAATGTTTGACATTAATAAGAGTGTTGTTGTTTGTTTATTTTCTCATGCATAAAGACATTATAGTCATTTCTTTTTCTTTAATTTATAAGTTTCTTGTAGCCGAGTTCTCAGGTCCAAACCTTAGCGAATTGATTGATTTTCCACCTTTTATATATTTTTTTGTTTAGGGTTAGGATTTTTATTTCTTTTCTTTTCTTTTGACCGTGAGGGTTACTAGTTGTATGATTCTTCCTCGCCAGCTATAACTCCTTGAAATTAAGTAGATTGAGTTGCGCTACTATTAGCATGGACTCAATTCTAACTTTAGGAGCTATTGATGGTGCTAGAAATCCATCAACCAAGGGGATATCCATGATATGAAGTCCCAATTAGACCTCACACCATTTGGTATAGGAGTCCCATCCAATATAAAGGCCCAGTTGCCAAATACTCAAAGATCTTCCTTGGCTCTAGCTGTCAACACGGGAGAGTGATGCAATGGTATCTTCAAACAATAAGGTAAGTGTGCCTAGTGATAATGCAACACAACTATGTAAAGGTTCTCTTACTGCAAAAGGGGGGAGAAAATCGGGACTCTAAATGAGAGGTAATAGTACCACCTAGGAAGAGACACACACGAACCAAGAAGGTCTGGCCAGCATCGAGTTGAATAGTCCACAACGGATGAGGAGTCATTAAAACCGAAGTACAGGGAAAGATCCATCAACCATCCAATGAAATAGTCCACAATGAATGTGACCGTCATTTTAATGAATGAGCGAGAAAGGTCCATCTAGTATCCTGCAGAGTAGTCCACAAGGATGAGAAAATAATGATAACCAATACATCACATTCCTGGAAAGGTGCTAAAAGAATCAAAATAGTTCAACTATCTTAGTACATGTGAAACAAACATGAATTACAAATGCTCAAAGAATAGTCTTACAAACATCCACATGTCGTGCCATGAAATGTGTCGCCCTGACCAAGCTACTATATTAGGAAAAAGTTCCAAGAAACATATTTAAATCATACATCACTAGCCCCAGTAGTGGGACATTGAAGCCACTCCTCGCTCCTCGAAGAGCTTACTAAAACTCTCTATGATTTGTGGGAGGAGCCAAGGTAAAAATTCCTTTTCTCGTACAATGAGGGGGTATATATAAACAAGGGGTGATGCTTGACCCTTGTGACTCTTCGACTACCCTCATGACTATTCAACATCCTATGAATTTTCAACTGACATGACTCTTCATATTCATGCATGTCCATTGGACTTCCACTTTACATTACAATCGATTTACAATAGACATGGCCCATAATAGTGATGTGGCCTTTAACAACTCATGACACGACTTGACATGATACTGTTGACATGGCCTATCTTGCTAAGGTGGAAATGTCAAGATGTTGTTGCTACTAAGTGATGGATGTGTTCTTGTACGTGCTTTCTCTTCTCCTCTGCATAGCTTGATGATGTGGGGTATTAAACGATCTTTAGTCTAGAGAGGTGGTTGCATGCATGTGTTCCATTTGCTTGTGTTTGACAAGTTTCTTTTTCCATCCAATTGTAAATGAGTATTCTAGAATGTTCACTCCTCCTTCTTCTTCATCATCTATTCATGACCTAGCAATGTACCTATTCCTGCAATTCACTCATGACGGGATGACATCAAATCCAAAAACTCCCTAGTCTAAGATGATGCACTGTTATCCATGGACTGAGTCAAGGACAAGTGATAGGATGGGAAAGAGGGCCCAGTAACTATGTATTACACAATTCTAGGTGATAGGGAGGGATATTGGTCACTAAGATTACGTAGAGCGCAACCGAGGCTTGGCTGAGGAACTCTTGAGCACAGTCTTCATTGTCAGGGAAAATTGCGCAGAGGCCATTAGGAGACAATATTGCAGAGTTGAGACCATTAGTGGATGTTGCAAGATGGGACCCTAGGAGGAAGGCCTATGTAGTTTTTAGAGGCAAGGTAGGACTGGGAAATAGAGGGTTCTAGGAGGACAGATCTGTGTAGTTCTTGAGGTTAGTGAGTCCCGACTGAGGGAGGACACTCCAGAGATACTTTTACGTAGTTATGGGAGGTAAGGCAGGCTTCGTTCTCCACACATTGTAGGGTTCCTTCAAGTAAGGAGGAAGCTTGATGATTGATCTTACGAAATGCACAATTTGGGTTAGGCTAGGAGAATCTACTTCACAATTCTGGGGATGAAGGCAGACTGCTCATCTCTATAATTTCATAGTGCAACTTCCCTGAGGGATAGTGACTGCACACTGCACAGTTCCACGCAACAGGGTTGCATCACTGAGGGCTGAGACTACACAATACGCAGTTTATTTAGGGTCCGGTGAAAGCGAGTTTTCAAGTCGAGAGGATTTTCAAAAAAATGGCTAAGTGTGGGAGGCAGGTTAACTTGTGAGGAACTTCAAATTGTGATCACACACTTAGCATAATTTGTCGACACAACAACATAGACCAACAAAACAACAAGACAAAATATTACCCTCTTGGAGACTGTCCTAAAAAAAAAAGCAACAAGTGTGACACTTGAGATAGACTTAGGACGATCATGACGACACTCGTGCGACAATGCTTAAAACTTTGTGTATGAGTGCGGTAGGTGTTTACATGGCTTGGAAAACTTCTATACACAAAGACTAACCTTGGAGGTCATCCAAAAGGATTGCAAATGTGCCATGAAAACAAAACATGTTGAAAGTTGACAATTGATCCAATAAGTGAAAGGGAGTAAGACACTTAGAGGAAACACATGGAGTGACTTTCAGTGCTTGTAACCATGCATGTCATTGAAGACATAATGATATGAAAATGATAAACAGTCTTTCAAGCTACACTAAGAGGTGTATTTTAAAAGATGGACTTTGTTTTCCATACCTACCCTCCAAAGGGTTATGCATGAGATGGAATCTTCATGTGGTCTCGATCTTCTATCTTACCTTGGGCTCCTTGGTATCCTTATATTTTATCCTCAACTCCTTGAGATTCATTTAGCATGTCATCCATCTCCATGGCCACTAAGAGATAAAATTGCGCAGTTTACATGGGCAGTGGCTGCTGTGGGACGAGGCCTTGGCAGGACACATCTATGTAGTTTTAGGAGGCAAGGTAGATTCGGCAGCTGAGATTCCTGAGGGGAAAAAATGCATAGTTTTTGGAGAAGGTGGATTCCAGTTGAGGGAAGGAAACTAGAGGAAACCACTGCATAGTTTTGGTTGCCAAGGGAGGCTGGGCTGCAGATGCAAAGTGCGCAATTCAGGAAAGTTGGATGAGGGTAGGTTGCTAGGGAAACTCTTGAATTTGGCTAAGTGTGGGATCAATGGAACCAATGTGAAGAGTGATAGAACTTGACTATGATCTCACACTTTAACACTTAATGATACAACATAGACCATTCAAAACATATAAAAACATACTTCGCTTAATTCAACAACCTTCATTGCAGTGTATGACAAGTGCGGCTCCAATGATAGACTTTGGGAGGATAAAGGTGACACTTGTTCAAGAGTGCAAAAAATGTCTATGTAATGAGAACAACGCATTCTCACAACTATTTCCCCTTGAAGCAAAACAAATTTCCCTTTGTATGACAAGCGATAATCCCATGCCCAAAGATGACACATATTATATAAAGATAAAATGGTGAACGACTCTTAATATTGAAGAAGGGAACTTGAGATCATCAACTTACCAATAAGTGACTAAGGAACAATCGATCACAAGATCCACAGTAGGCTCCAAAATTCAAGTATAGACCAAAGTTTTGGAGGGTTTTGCAGCCACGACAACACTTGGTGACACACTCATTGAATTCTAGATTCTCTGTCTTGGTTCGTTTTTAGTGCAGGGCCTTGATCCTTTAGGGAGTATTGATTCATCATGTAGATTACTTTGGATTCCACACTTACCCCATGGGTAGACATGGTCCCATTTGTACCTTCTCAATTGAACACAACATAAGATTCAACCAAATCATAGTGTTTCGAATTAGGAGGGTAGTTTATCTCGTGAGCTTAGGAGTTTCAAAGTATAGTTTTTCATCTCTAGTGTTGCTCTGTTTCTAGTAGGCCTGGACAGTACCCTGACGAAGTCATGCAGGAACATAGACATTGCTCCACTACCAGTGAGCCTGGACAATACCTCGGTGGAGTTGCTCGCTTTACTTCTTTGCACATGAAGCCTTTATCTTCTTTCACCTTCATTTATTTATTAAAGAGAATTGTGCATTGACACTTATATATTTTGGGGTGGAAGAGGGATCCTAACTTATTGAGAGCAGGAGAGGTTGTTCCTTCAGAGAAGCATATAAAGAACTCTGATTTAGGTTTTCTCATTTAGATTTTCCCCTTCTCCATTTCTACTAGTTGGATAAGCTTGAAAAACTAAAGTAGAAAACTGAGTATAGGCATGATGTTCCGAGAGTGGGCATGAGTCCATGGTTGGACCAAAGTTCTCCATACAGATGGATCATATTTTCTGTCAGAACTTCATCTGCCAAAAGATACAACCAATTACAAGGAAGTCGGTCATAGGATTGGCCAAATGTTGAAGTGTCACAGGATTCTTTGAACTTTAGCCACATACACACTGGGACGCCACAAAGAAGGAAGACACAACACTTATTCGTATATGATGAAAACCAAAAGGAAAACTCAACAAGGAAGAAAATAAAGAAAAAAGAAATGAAACATAAAACCAAGAAACAAAATTGAAAGGCAAGAGAACAAAATGACTAAAGCAAACATGATGTAGAATCAAAACAAGGAAATGAGGATGGACTACGGAGAATGAGTGCAGAATGAGTGCAGGAAAGGGAAAGTTAACGATGCAACTAATCCTACTCCTAACCTAATAGTTAGAAGGTCAAGGTCACATAAAATGAAATTTCCAATGAAGCCATCATGATTGTTTCTGACCCGCATCCACAAATATATGAACGATTAAAACATGTATAAAGTAATGTGCAACAGAAGATACAAAAACTTGAAAATCCTACATAAGAAACAGAAGGTCCTGCCTGTGGGAAGAAAGATGTGCCACAACTACTAATTTAACCCAATCCACATGCTTACCTTTTTGATGAATACCATTTATAAACAAACCTTGAAAGCATGTTCAGGATATGTTTTGTTAGGCCCCTATACTACTAGTGTAACCCCTTATTGTTATTAGTAAAACCCACTTATTATATTGATGTACCCATGTAGTGCCCATATTGTTACTATTGTGCCACATAGAAGCCCACTATTGTTATTATTGTGCCCTTACATTATTATTGTTATGTCGGCTTTGATTATGTTATGACCCCTTAGACTCCTATATATAGAAAGGAGGTCTTTTCATTTGTATCATCCAAGAATTGTTCATTATGTAATGTAAAGGAGGTTTCCCCCTAAAAGAGGCTAAATTCTAAGGCATTGATCTATCTTTTCTATATTTTCTTGAGCTAGTTCCATAACATTTGGTATCAGAGCTTTGGATTCTAGGGTTTCACTACTCCAAACAGGTCATCGTGGAATTTTCGCTGTAACTTTTTTTCTGCGACGTTTCAGACGCTAAAAAAAACCCATTTGAGAAGAAATCACGTTGAATCTAGGATTTGAATTTCAGAGCTTTTTGTGCTATATTTTTGGAGATATGATCTACATAAGTTGGTCTTTTTGCAGACTCCTGAATTACATTCTAAACAGGTGACCTGGGGAAAATTGTCATAACTTTCTCTCTGAGCATTGGATTGAAGTTTCATAAGAAGGTACGGAAATAGGACGGAATTTATTTTCTTCTATATATTTTTCAGAGCCAAAGGTCGAAACAGTGACACATGGAACTTCATACAAGTTCGCTCTTCTGGAAAGGTCTATAATCAGGTCATCTTGGGAGATTGTGCATAACTCTTTCTTGGAGAATCCAATTTGGGTCAGACTGGTGGCATTGAAAAGAGTACATAGAGGGCTACTATAGGTCGCAATTTCATAACTTAAAGATCCGCAAGTACAGAATTACAACCGTTTCAATATCGAGCTCCTAAAATAAAGAAAAAGCAAAATGAGGAAGTTTGATGGCAAGGATCCGGTAAATTGGATACTTCAGATGGAGCAATATTTTGATCTACATGGTGTACCACTGTTACAAAAGGTATGTATTGCATTTTCATATTTAGAACCTGATCAATTTTTATGGTATGAAGGGCTTTTTTCTCGTAAATAACTTGTTATGTGGTCAATTTTCACGAAGGAAATGATAGCACATTATGAGGATACAAAGAGCAACACCTTCTTTAGAGCAACACCACAACAATTGGAAAGAGTAAAAGGGCTTTGTGACATAGTGGAAAGCAAAATTATGGAAACCGGGAAGCATACCCCTCACAACTATAAATATGGAAGTGTTGTTTCTCCTAGCCTTCCACAACCTACAAGGGTTACACCACAACAATTGGAAGAAAAAAGAGAAAAAAGGCTTTGTTACAATTGTGATAGCAAATGCACTAAAGGTCATAAGTGTGCTGAGAAGAAATTATTTTACATAGAATATGAATAGGAGGAAGAAAAGGATCAAGAAACATCAAAAGAAGAGGATATACGCTAGGACCCAACTCCAGAGAAAGAAGAAATGAAACATACCATATCGTGTTAAGCATTGGCAAGAATTACCACTCCTCAAACTCTCAAGATAGAAGGACATATCAAGAAGAAAAAGGTGCAAGAAGTGAAAGATCACATTGATAAAGAAGAAATGAATCCAACCATATCTTGTAATTCATTGGTCGAAATTACCACTCCTCAAACTATTAAGATAGAAGGAAATATCAAGAAGAAAAATGTTCAAGAAGTGAAAGATCACATCGAGCATCAAGAAATGATTCCGACCATATCTTGTAAAGGATTGGAAGAAATTACCACTCCTCAAACTCTAGAGATAGAAGGACATATCAAGAAGAAAAAGGTTCAAGTAGATAAAGATCACATCGAGCATCAACAACAAGTTCTCCAACTTTTAATGGATAAAGCCACTTCGGTGCAAAATCAAATGAAACAACAGGTAGATCAACATCATAGTGAAAAACGTTTTGATGTAGGTGATTGGGTATTTTTACTGCTACATCTCAAACAAGCTATTTATGAGAAGGAAATGTTGGCAACACTACATGCACTTAAAAAATGGTGACCTTACCGAATGGGAAGACTCTTCAAGGATGAGGATGTGGAAGCATTGTTTTGTGCTATTTCTATTATCGAACCAGATTGGATAAACGAAGCAAGGGATGAATGGAATAAGGACGAAGAAGTATGGCCACTTATTCAAAAGTTGCAAAAGATCCCAATTCAAACAATATTGCTAGAAATTGAAGAGGAAGGAAAAATCATATTGAAACCTGGAGCAGTCACAGAAACAAGAACCTGACAGCTACGAAATCGATCAATTTCAGAGTATCTCATCAAGTGGAAGAACTTACCCACTGAAGATTCCACATGGGAGGAAAAGAATTTTATACAGAAGCATCAAGAACTACTCAAGCGTTGAGGACAACACTTTTTGAAGGAGAGGGGCATGTTAGGCCCCTATACCACTAGTGTAACCCTTTATTGTTATTAGTACAACCCACTTATTATATTGATGTACCCATGTAGTGCCCATATTGTTACTATTGTGCCACATAGAAGCCCACTATTGTTATTATTGTGCCCTTACATTATTATTTTTATGTCGGCTTTGATTATGTTATGACCCCTTAGACTCCTATATATAGAAAGGAGGTCTTTTCATTTCTATAATCCAAGAATTTTTCATTTATGTAATGTAAAGGAGGTTGCCCCCTCGAAGAGGTTGAATTCTAAGGCGTTGATCTATCTTTTCTATCTTTTCTTGAGTTGGTTTCATAACATGTTTTCATCTACACCGAGATTCTTAGCAAGCGCAAGGAAGGATTGAAACTTTCTTTCTGCAACAGAGATTTCCAAGTAGGATTGTTCCAACCATTCAACGATTGGATCATAAAATTCATGATGGCCCTCTTGAAAGCCTCGTGATCTTTGAAAATATTAATTTTCAATTCGAGGAGCAGGATCACGGTGGGAATCTGATAAGGGAAAATAGATCTGATAGTTCTCAAAAGTCATGCCAAGACAGTGAGGACCTACCATAACCATCAAAGGAGGCTAAAATCGCTCACCTGCTTGACAAAAATCTGAATAGAGAGATGTTAAACAATGAATATCAAGGAGTGTGAATCAACTTTCATTGGATGCGCTGATGGGAAAATGATAAGCTGAATGAAATTTACCCAAGATAGAGAAATGATCAGATGAGCTAGAAGAAGCATTAGTTTCCTAGTTTATAATAAATGGAAAAAACAATTTGAACAATCTTGTGAATGCTCTGAAAATCGAACCAAGTTCGTTGCGAGCTAGATATGCCAGACCACTTTCCTGCAACGTGTGACTAGTTGTACAAGCATCATGGTCATCAAAAGAGTTCAAAAGGGATGCTAGCACCATGCATGCATGAGATCAGTTGAGGCATGGTGAATGGAGATGAACCTCATTCGTGTGACAAATTTTGCATTCATTATCATTCAAGGATATTTTTGGTGTGATAAAAGGACAAAATTGCAATACGGGATTCCCAAGAAGACCGGGGATCTAACCATTAAGGGAGAAATTCGATAAGTATGATTCTTGCAGGCAAAGATAGTCCTTGAGATGATTAACTTCACAATTTCATTACTTCATGAGAGATGTATGTTCCCAACCTTATTTTTATGTGAGAGATTTGCATGAAGATGAATGACTTGTAACAAATTCTTGAATTCGATTAGCATTAAAGTATTGAAAATTTGAAAAATCACACCTGAAATACCAAACATTTTTAACACATAAATCCACAGTGAGTGAAACCATGCAGATAGATAGAGTGTGTGAGAGAAACCAAATCTGATTTAGTTTGGGGGGCTTACCGGAGTCACGAGATCCTGACATAACCATCAATGGAAGTTGAAGTGCCTCGACTCCCTGGCAAGTCCCGGAACTTTCCAAGATTGTAGCATCACATTTTGAAGCTTGAACCAGATCATGCATTGTTTGAGGGTGGCTTCTGTTGCTAATTTCAAAAATTCTCTTCGGATGGAAACTATCTTTGTCAGAAGTTTCACCAATTTTTTCAGCTTCAACAAAAATCAAATTAGTCAATTGAGGAGGTCCTTCTAATAGCTCATTCAAGGAAAAATGAATTGGTGAGGTCTCATGAGCAAGAATATTTGAAGAGTTGTCTTCATACAAAAGAAGAGACGATGAGGGGTAGGGAAGAGTTTCTACGATTTTACTGTTTTCAATTTCATCATGGACAACCTCACCACCTTGTGTCAATCAAGGACTCATTAGACGAAGAAACAAAAGAACATGGAGTATCCTACTATGTAAATTTGTTTCATTGTTCTATTCCTAATTTCCCTCCTCGTACAATTAACTTCTATTTATGTGATGCAATTTCCAGGTTTACAGGACGTCTCTTTTGAGTGCCTCCTAGAAAGTGATTGCATAGCTCCACCAATTTATAGTTAGGAGAAGGAAAAAATGTTCTTGCATTTGTTTCATTGTTTTACCACTTAAATTGGTGCAGAGTTCATGATTATTATGTAGGATCAAAATCAAGAATGTTCTTGCATTTGTTTCATTGTTTTACCACTTAAATTGGTACAGAGTTCATGATTATTAGGTAGGATCAAAATCTTGTTGGTCACTACCAACTAGTTTAAAACTGTGTAACACCTTCCACTTCTCCACATATTTCACCCTAAAGAAATGTACTTGAGAATGTAATAAAATAAATAAATTTCCTTGCTAATCAATTTACTCTTTTATGGTCTTTGGCAACTGGGCTAATGCTCTCTTATTAATTTCTAGACTTTACCTTTGTATAAATGTTTTAATTTATTTTTGATAGTTGTAAAATTTTAATTTTATGTATTTTCTTTGCTTTTATGTAAATTATGCTCTTTTTACCATGTTTTACTATTTCTCACAGTAACCCTAATTTCTATAAATAATGTTTACTAATCTCTTAACTTTTAGCTTGTTTAAAATTTATTTCAGTTTGTCGTCTTTTGATTTTTATGTTTTCTATCTTGTTTCATTTATGTATGTATTTTATTTATGTTCAATTTTAATGGTTGCTTTTCATTTGGTACTTGTCCCTTTTAACATTTAGATGTTATATAAAATAAATCTTAATCATTAGATAACTAAATCATACATTTCACATAATGAATAAAGGTTTGATTTTTATAAGATAAATACATATATAACAATTTAACTATATGATTAAAGAGTTAATTACATAAGTTTTGTGTAGTTTAATGGTAAAGTTAAAAGTCATGCAACTTGGTTGTCATAGTTTCAATTCCCACTAAGTTCATTTTGTTTAACTAGAATTACATAATAAAGGGGTTAATAATGCTTTTTAATAGTTATATTTAATTGTTGTATCAATAAGTATTATACACTTCACTTCTTTATTTATGGACTTAATGTTTGACATTAATAAGAGTGTTGTTGTTTGTTTATTTTCTCATGCATAAAGGCATTATAGTCATTTTTTTTCTTTAATTTATAAGTTTCTTATGGCTGAGTCACTACAGTGATCTAAGGTCCAAACCTTAGCGAATTGATGGATTTTCTACCTTTTATACAATTTTTTGTTTAGGGTTAGGATTTTTCTTTATTTTCTTCTCTTTTGACCGTGAGGGTTGCTAGTTGCAGGATTCTTCCTCGCCAGCTATAACTCCTTGAAAATTAAGTAAATTGAGTTGTGCTACTATTAGCATGGCTATTGATGGTGATGGAAACCCATCAAACAAGGGGATATCCATGATATGAAGTCCCAATTAGACCTCACACCATTTGGTATAGGAGTCCCATCCAGTATAAAGGCCTAGTTTCCAAATACTCAAAGATCATCCTTGGCTCTAGTTGTCAGCATGGGAGAGTGATGCAATGGTATCTTCAAACAATAAAGTAAGTTTTCTTGGTGATAATGCAACACAATTGTGTCAAGGTTCTCTTACTGCAAAAGGGGGGAGAAAATCAGGATTCTAAGTGAGAGGTAATAGTACCACCTAGGAAGAGACACACACAAACCAGGAAGCTTTGGCCAACATCCAGCTGAATAGTCCACAACAGATGAGGCAGTCATTAAAACCAAAGTACTGAGAAAGATCCATCAACCATCCAATGAAATAGTCCACAACAGATGTGACAGTCATTTGAACCAATGAGAGAGAAAGGTCCGTCTAGTATCCTGCGGAGTAGTCCACAAGGATGAGAAAACAGTGATAACCAATACATCACATTCCCGGCAAGGTGCTAAAACAACCGAAATAGTTCAACTATCTTAGTACATGTGAAACAAACATGAATTACAAGTGCTCAAAGAATAGTCTTACAAACATCCACAAGTCATGCATGGAAACATGTTGGCCTGACTAGGGTGTTGTATTAAGAAAAAGTTCCAAGAAACATATTTAAATCATAAATCACTAACCTCCGTAGTGGGACATTGAAGCCACTCCTCACTCCTCGAAGAGCTTACTGAAACTCTCTATGATTTGTGGGAGGAGCCAAGGTGAAAAGTTCTTTTCTCGTACAATGAGGGGTTATATATAAACAAGGGGTTATGCTTGACCCTTGTGACTCTTCGACTACCCTCATGACTATTCAACATCCTATGAATTTTCAACTGACATGACTCTTCATATTCATGCATGTCCATTGGACTTCCACTTTACATTACATTCGATTTGCAATAGACATGGCCCATAATAGTGATGTGGCCTTTGACAACTCATGACACGACTTGACATGATACTGCTGAAATGGACTATCTTGCTGAGGTGGAAATGTCAAGCCGCTATTGCTACTGAGTGATGGATGTGTTCTTGGATGCGCTTTCTCTTCTCCTCTACATAGCTTGATGACGCGAGGTATTAAATGATCTTTAGTCTTAAGAGGTGGTTGCATGCATGTGTTCCCTTTGCTTGTGCTTGACAAGCTTCTTTTTCCATCCAATTGTAAATCCATATTCTAGAATGTTCGCTCCTCCTTCTTCTTCATCATCTCTTCATGATCTAGCAATGTACCTATTCCTGCAATTCACTCATGACGGGATGACATCAAATCCAAAAACTCCCTAATCTAAGATGATGCATTGTTATCCATGGACTAAGCCAAGGACAGGTGATAGGATGGGAAAGAGGGCCCAGTAACTATGCATTACGCAGTTCCAGTTGATAGGGAGGGAGATTGGTCACTAAGATTGTGCAGAGCGTAACTGAGGCTTGGCTGAGGAACTCTTTAGCATAGTCTTCATTGTCAGGGAAAATTGCGTAGAGGCCATTAGGAGACAATATTGCAGAGTTGAGACCATTAGTGGATATTGCAAGATGGGGCACTAGGAGGAAGGTCTATGTAGTTTTTAGAGGCAAGGTAGGACTGGGCAGCAAAGGGCCCTAGGAGGATAGATTTGCGCAGTTCTTAAGGTTAGTGTGTCCTGACTAAGGGAGGACACTCCAGAGACACTTTTATGTAGTTATGGGAGGCAAGGCAGGCTTGTTGTTTGCACATTGTAGGGTTCTTATAGGTAAGGAGGAAGCTTGATGATTGATCTTGAAAATGTGCAGTTCAGGTCAGACTAGGAGAATCTACTTCACAATTATGGGGATGAAAGCGGACTACTCATCTCTAGAATTGCGTAGTGCAAGTTCCCTGGGGGATAACGACTGCACACTGCATAGTTCCACGCAACAGGGTTACATCACTAAGGGTTGAGACTGCATAATACATAGTTTATTCGAGCTTCGGTGAAAGTGAGTTTCTGAGTCGAGAGGATTTTCAGAAAAATGGCTAAGTGTGGGAGGCAGGTTAACTTGTGAGGAACTTAAAATTTTGATCACACACTTAGCATAATTCATCGACACAACAACACAAACCACTAAAATAACAAGACAAAATATTACCCTCTGTGAGACTGTCCGAAAATAAAAATCAACAAGTACGACACTTGAGATAGACTTAGGATGATCGTGACGACACTTGTGTGACAGTGCTTAAAACTTTGTGTATGAGTGCAGCAGGTGTTTACATGGCTAGGAAAACTTCTATACACAAAGACAAACCTTTGAGGTCATCCAAAAGGCTTGCAAACGTGCCATGACAACAAAACATGCCAAAAGATGATAATTGATCCAATAAGTGAGAGGGAGTAAGACACTTAGAGGAAACACATGGAATGACTTTCAGTGCTTGCAACCATGCATGTCATTGAAGACATAATGATATGACAATGATAAATGGTCTTTCAAGCTACACTAAGAGGTGTATTTTAAAAGATGGACTTTGTTTTCCATACCTACCCTCCAAAGGGTTATCCATGAGATGGAGTTTTCATGTGGTCCCGATCTTCTATCATACCTTGGGTTCCTTGGTCTCCTTATATTTTATCCTCAACTCCTTGAGATTCATATAGCATGTCATCCATCTCCGTGGCCACTGAGAGATAAAATTGCGCGGTTTAAGTGGGCAGTGGCTGCTGTGGGATGAGGCCCTAGGAGGGCACATTTGCATAGTTTTAAGAGGCAAGGTAGATTGGGCAGCTGAGATGCCTGAGGGACAAAAATGCATAGTTTTTGGAGAAGATGGATCCTAGTTGAGGGAAGGAAACTAGAGGAAACCACTGCACAATTTTGGTTGCCAAGGGAGGTTGGGCTTTCTACGCATTGTGTAGTTCTAGTAGGCAAGGGAAAATTTTGAGGGTTGCAGATGCGAAGTGCGCAATTCAGGAAAGTTAGATGAGGCTAGGTTGCTAGGAAAACTCTTGAATTTGGCTAAGTGTGGGATCAGTGGAACCAATGTGAAGAGTGATAGAACTTGACTATGATCACACACTTTAACACTTAATGGTACAACATAGACCATTCATAACATATAAAAACATTCTTCACTTAATTCAACAACCTTTGTGGCAGCTTACGACAAGTGTGGCTCTGATGATTGACTTTGGGAGGATAAAGGTGACACTTATTCAAGAGTTCAAAACATGTCTATGTGATGAGAACAACCCATTCTCACAACTATTTCCCCTTGAAGCAAAACAAACTTCCCTTTGTATGACATCCGATAATCCCCATGCGCAAAGATGACACATATTATATAAAGATAAAAGGGTGAACGACTTTTAATATTGAAGAAGGGAACTTGAGATAATCAACTTACCAATAAGTCACTAAGGAATAATCGATCACAGGATCCAAAATAGGCTCAAAAATTCAAGTATAGACCAAAAATTTGGAGGGTTTTGTAGCCGCTACAACACTTGGTGACACACTTGTTGAATTTTAGATTCTCTATCTTGGTTCATTTTTAGTGCAGGGCCTTGGTCCTTTAGGGAGTATTAATTCATCATGTACATTACCTTGGATTCCCCACTTACCCCATGGGAAGACATGGTCCCGTTTGTACCTTCTCAGTTAAACGCAACATAAGATTCAACCAGATCACAATGTTTCGAATTGGGAGGGTAGTTTATATCACGAGCTTACAAGTTTCAAAGTATAGTTTTTCATCTCTAGTGTTGCTCTGTTGATAGTAGGCCTAGACGGTACCCTGATGGAGTCACGCAAGAACATAGACATTACACCATTGCTAGTGAGCCTGGACAATACCCCAGTGGAGTTGCTCGATTTACCTCTCTGCGCGTGAAGCCTTTCTATTCTTTTGCCTTCATTTATTTATTAAAGAGAACTGTGCATTGGCACTTATCTATTTTGGGGTGGAAGAGGGATCCCGACTTATTGAGAGCAGGAGAGGTTGTTCCTTCGGAGAAGAATATAAAGAACTCTGATTTAGGTTTTCTCATTTCGGTTTTCCCCTTCTCCATTTCTACTAGTTGGATAAGCTTGAAAACACCAAAGTAGAAAACTGAGTATAGGCATGATGTTCCCAGAGTGGGCACAAGTCCATGGTTGGACCTGTTAGCCATGCTATATATCCTTGATTTCTAAAGGCCGGAAGTGAGCTTGGTCCATGGTAATACCCAAAAACGATTCATAATGGTCACTTTCTCTTTCACTCACACTGCTCATTTTCCTTTCATCGGTCCTATCGAAAATCACATCCATGTGTGTATTAAGGCTGCATCCCTTGGCTTTCACCGATGCAATATTGTGATATGATCTATACGCAAATACCCAAAAAATACCAAAAAACCCAATCTAATGACTTTCGTTTCACTGGATCACTCCTCTGTCATCAATTGTCGCACTCGATTCAATGGTTCCCTGTCACGTCCAATGGAAAGTCCGTGTGATCACTTCCCCACCATCCGATCATCTCCACCGTGATCGGATGGCATCCACTCTCCCTGCACCCACGAATTAACGTCGCCTTAACGCGGGCTGGAGGGTGGTTTTCCTCTCTCCTCGTCGCCACGTGTCCCGTGCTGAATGGAATCGCACACCGCACCCTTTTACCACCTAACGCCAAACTCCGGTGCGATCAATACTGCCTACCACCCGCCCGCGCCTGCCAACTTTCATACACTTCCACCGCTCGACGACCGTTGGATCTGCTTGCTCGAGATCCAATGGCCCCCGATCATTTCGCTCCCACCTCCTCTGATATACCCGTGGACTCGTCCCTGCCGTTTATCCCCTTAATCCAACGACCAGTATCGCTCCTCCAACCGACTATTCCGCCCACTGCAGAGTCCACATGTCTTAATCGTTCCATGCTCTCGGAAGGATGAAGGTGACCAATTTTCAGTACCAGGTGCATTTCCTCCTCAACAGTCGCATTCAATAGACAATATGGTCGAGAAGGAAAAGGACAGAGCACGAACAGGTAAACGCATTTAACAGTTATGGGACTTCATCCCATATGACACTCCAGCTACCTGAGAAGATAGTAGAGCACCAGAGAAGATCAAATTCATCCACTACAGCAAGAAATTGCACTCAGAATCCATCAGGCAGTTAAACCTGTTGGTGGTTAATTATGACCCCTCCATACTTAGAATGGCCGAGTTCCTTTGTAATGAAACTCTATATATACCCAGAAACAAGATGTAATCAGGTTTGATGGTTGTTTTTTTGATGTAAGGTTCAACTTTTGGAGACTGTAACTACTTTGATACTTGCAGCGTCTCGTCTTCATTTTCAGCTAATACAAGCTTATTTTTAAGTCAATTGCCCACTTTCCATTCTATTCTGTTCTAGGCTGTGCCTGATATGCATTTTTCCTGAACTCTTGATGTTTAGCATTAGAGGAGTTGTCATCCTACCTCTATGTTTAAATCTTGCATGTATCAGTGAATGTGTTAATCATGTTTCTTTTCACTTATGTGACAGAGATCTATCATCCTGTCTGTACACTAGGGAATTAGATTTGTAGACCTCATTACTGGTTGCAACCGACCATCACAAGGTCTTGTGCATCTACTGGTGTGGTCAGTATTCTCCATATTCACCCAATCTCTGAACTATAAGTAATTGGTGGTGTAAAGTTGTTATGAAACGAGCTCAAAAAAAGATAGAAAAGATAGATCAACGCCTTAGAATTCAGCCTCTTCGAGGGGGAAACCTCCTTTACGTTACATAAATGCACAATTCTTGGATGATTCGAAATGACAAAACCTCCTTTCTATATATAGGAGTCTAAGGAGTCACAATATAATCCAGTCGACCTAACAATAATAATATAAAGCCACAAAAATAACAATAAAGGGATTCTATGGGGCACAGTAATAACAATATGGGGGAAATAAGGGCACAACAATATTAATAAGGGGTATAACAACAATAGTAATGGGGTAATCACTAGTATTATAGGGACCCAACATGCCCCTCTCCTTCAAAAAAGTGTTGTCCTCAACGCTTGAGTAGTTCTGGATACTTTTGCATAAAATTCTCATCCTCCCATGTGGAATCTTCAGCGGATAAGTTCTTCCACTTGATAAGATACTCTAAAATTGAACGATTTCGTAGCTGTCGAGTTCTTGTTTCTGTGACTGCTTCCGGTTCCAATATAATTTTTCCTTCCTCGTCAAGTTCTGGCAATATTGTTTGAACTGGGAGCTTGTCACCTATAACCTTCTTTGAACATGAAACATGGAAAACTGGGTGCAATCGAGAAGCTGTAGGAAGCTCCAATTTGTATGCCATAGTACCAATCTTTTGCAACACCTTGTATGGACCATAATACTTTGGTGATAATTTATTATCTTTCTTAGCTTGCTTGAGGGACATTTGCTTATATGGTTGTAGCCGTAGGAATACCCAATCACCTACATCAAAACTTCTTTCACTATGATGTTGATCTGCCTGTTGTTTCATTCTATTCTATGCCAACACGAGGTTATCCTTTAAGAGTTGGAGGACTTGTTGTTGATGTTCGATGTGATGTTCCACTGCCCGAACCATAGAATTTTCTCTTAAATATGATGTGATGGATGGTGGTTGATACCCATAAAGTGCCATAAATGGGGTCATTTTTGTTGTTGTATGGAAGGAAGTGTTATACCACCATTCAGCCAGAGGCAACCATTTGACCCATTGTGTCTGTTTATCAGATACAAAGCAACGAAGATATCCTTCCAAACGTTTGTTTACTATCTCAGTTTGCCCATTAGATTGAGGATGATAAGATGAGCTATGAGCTAACTGAGTACCAAGACAAGAAAATAATTTTGTCCAAAAATTTCCAGTGAAAATGGGATCTCTGTCACTTACAATAATCTTTGGGTTTCCATGTAGCTTTTGAATTGTTTCCATAAATGCAGTAGAAACTGTACTGGCTTTAAATGGATGTGAGAATGCACAAAAGTGTGCATACTTGGTTTAAAGTCTGTCAACTACCACCATGATGACACTCTTTCCCTCAAACTTGGGTAAACCTGTGATAAAATCCATTGAAACCTCCTCCCAACGTTGGCTTGGAATGGATAAAGTTTGTAATAGACTTGGTGTCTTAATTGTTTCAATTTTATTTTGTTGGCAAACCAAACATTCAGCCACAAACTTTTGAATAACTGATTTAAGGCCATCCCAAAAAAATTCCTTCTTAACCTTGTGGTAAGTTTTTAAAAATCTTGAGTAACTTTCGAATAAGTGCCCACACTTCTTCGTCATTCTTCCATTCCTCCCTTGCTTCGTTTATCCAATCTGGTTGGATAATAGAAATGGCGCACAACAATGCTTCCACATCCTCATCCTTTCTTGAGAGTGCATTTGCCACCACATTTTGCTTCCCTTTTTTGTAGATGATTTCAAAGTCATAAACCAACATCTTGTGACCCACTTTTGTTGCTCTTCAGAGGATAATATTTGTTGTGAAAAGTATTTAAGGCTATCATGATCCGTTTTTACCTTGAAGTGTCTACCCATTAGGTAGGGTAGCCATTTCTTAAGTGCATGGAGTATTGCCAACATTTCCTTCTCATAAATAGCTTTGCTTAAAAACTTTCCCTTGATTGGACGACTTTCAAAAGCAATGGGTCTTTCATCTTGCATTAGAATAGCACCAATTCCATTTCCTGAAGCATCACATTCCACAATAAAGGTTTTTGTGAAGTCCGGTGTAGCTAAGACGAGTGCTTGGAACATTGCCTCTTTAAGATGTTCAAAGGCCTTTGTTGCTTCCGGAGTCCATAAAAATGCATATTTCTTCAATAATGTTGTTAGAGGTGCTGCTATTCTCCCATAATTCTTAACAAACTTGTGATAATACCCTGTCAACCCGAGAAATCCTCGCAGATGCTTTATGGATGTGGGGATTTTCATTCCTTAATGGCTTTAATTTTGCTAGGGTCTACCTTAACTCCTTCATGAGATACAATATGACCAAAATATTCCACCTCCTGGACTCCACAGAAACATTTGGATATTTTTGCATGTAATTGTTTCTCCTTCAATAGTTGTAGCACCTTGTCAACATGTTCAACATGATCCTTCCAAGACTTGTTGTAGATTAGTATGTCATCAAAAAATACTAACACAAATTTTCTAAGGAATGGTTTGAAAATTGAATTCATCAAACCTTGAAATGTTGAAGGTGCATTGGTAAGGCCAAAAGGCATGACCAAAAATTCATAATGACCCTCATGAGTTCTAAATGCTGTTTTCGAAATGTCTTCAGTCTTCATTCTAATTTGATGATATCCTGAACGAAGATCCAACTTGGTGAAGTATATTGATCCATGCAATTCATCCAGTAATTCATCATTGACAGGAATGGGGAACTTATCTTTAATAGTGAGCTTGTTGAGCTCCCTATAATCCGGACACATGCATCATGATCCATCCTCTTGTGTACCAATACTACTGGAGCAGAGAAATAACTTTGACTCGGTTGAATTATACCAGCCTCTAGCATTTTTGCAACCATACTTTCAATTTCACTCTTTTGGACATAGGGATATCTGTATGGCCCGATGTTTGGAGGAACACTTCCTGGAATCAGATGAATAGCATGATCATGATCACGCATAGGTGGGAGACCTTCGGGAGTCTCAAATACCTTGGAATGATTGTTCAGGACTTTTTGGAGATCTGGAGAAATAGATGATTCCGATGTGGAAACATCTAGCGAGCATAATTGTGCAATTACACCTCTTTGCTCCTCTTTTTAGAAGCTTTGTCATACTATTAGAGCTGATTATCTTTCCTTGTTTCCCTGCAATGCCCCTTAATTCAACTTCCTTTCCTTCCGTAGAAAATTTGATGAAAAGTTCTTGAAAATTAAAAGCTATTGTACCCAGGGATTGTAGCCATTGGACTCCAAGTACAACATCAGCACCTCCCATTGGAATGGAAAGCATTGGGCTAGTCAATACATATTCTACCATGGATAGCTTGATATTATGCACTTTCCAGAGAAATTTATTGTTCCTCCATTTGCAATCATCACCTGACACTCTGGTGCTGGATATAGGAAGCAATTCAATTCTTTTGCTACCTTACAATGAATAAAATTGTGGGTGCTTCCTGAATCAATCAACACTATTACCTTTTTCTTCTTGATTTCTCCTTCTATCTTGATGGTTTGAGGAGTGGTAATTCCCGCCAATGCATTACAAGATATGGTCGGATTTATTTGTTCTTCATCTAGGCTTTGTTCCTGGATTATATCTTCTTCTTTTGACCTTTCTTGCTCCTTTTCTTCTTCCCCTTCACAATCTATGTAGAATAATTTCTTCTCAGCACACTTATGACCTTTAGTGTATTTGCTATCACAATTGTAACAAAGCCCTTTTGCTCTTTTTTCTTCCAATTGTTGTGGTGTCAACCTTATAGGTTGTGGAAGACTAGGGGAAACAACACTTCCATCTTTATAGTTGTGAGTGGTATGCTTCCTGGTTGCCATAATTTTTCTTTCCATTTTTCTTTCTAACCTGAATGCCTTCTCTAATGAATCACGTTCCCAAAGGCGAACATCATGTTGGATATTAAGCTTTAAAGAACCTATGAACACATCAATCCTATGTTCCATTGGAATATCTTTTACCCTTATGTTCAATTTTTGGAACTCCTCAATGTGCTCCATTATTGAACCCTTTTGTTTGAGACTTATCAATTGGCTAAAAATAGTGTTGCTTTTTGTATCCTCATAATGTGCTATCAATTCTTCTGTAAAAATTGCCCAAGTGATAAATGGTTTATGAGAGCAAAGCCATTGATACCATACAAACTGATTTGGTTCCAAATATAAAGTTTCCATACGTACCTTTTGTGTGTTTTGCACATTATTGAGATCGAAGAATTGCTCCATCTGTAATATCCATGTGGCAGGATCCTTGCCATCAAACTTCCTCATATCGATTTTTGGAATATGGTGAGTCTTCGATCCAATATTAGGGTCTATGGAATCATGATTAACATTTCTTTTGTTCTCATCATGAGTTTCCTTTAGTACCCTTTTACCCTTAGGGACCATTTCTTGTAGCAACTTATTCATATTTATCTTCAATTCGTCCATGTCTGTCTTCAAATCTATTTTCAAATCATCCATCTTAGCTTCCACGTCATCCATCTTAGCTTCCACGCCTTTCTTTAAATAGTCCATCTTAGCTTCTACACCTTTCTTTATCCCATCCATCTTAGCTTCTACATCTTTCTTTAAACCATCCATCTTAGATTCTGTTCCTTTTTGTGCAAGGGACAGTTGTTGCACTTGGTCTTGTAATTTTGATATATCATGTTGCATTTCTTCCTCTTCTTCATGAGTCATGCTAGAGCTTTCAGGTCCCTTACTAGGTGTTTTCATTTTCTTTCCTCGGGGCATCAGTTACCGATAATAATGCTCTACTATGCCCTTTGAATTCCTTCAAAATAAATTTTCAAACCAAGCTTAAGCAAAAATTTAAGAAAATCTACACACCTTTTTTCACTTTGTAGGAGCTCGATATTGCCTCTGATGTATCTCTGTACTTTCCAATCATCTAGTTCTGAATTTGTGAACTGTAGTAGCCCTCTGTGTCCTCTTTCCAATGCCACAAGTCTGACCCAAAATGGATTCTCCAAGGAAGCGTTATGTGAAATCTCCCACAGTGACTTGCTTATAGACTAGTTTAGTAGAGCGAACTTGTACGACGTGCCGCGAGTCACTGTTTCGACCTTTCGATCTGAAACATGCATACAAGAAACTAAATTCCGTCCTCTTTTTGTACCTTCTTACAAAATTTCAATCTGATCCCCAGAGAGAAAGTTATCACGATTTTCCCCAGGTCACCTGTTTTGAATGTAATTCAGGAGTCTGCAAAAAGACCAACTTCCTCACATCATATCTCCGTAAATATCCCACAAAAAGCTCTAAAATTCGGACCCAAGGTTCAGCGTGATTTCTTCTCAAATGGGTTTCTTTTGTGACTTCCAAAACGTCACAGAAAAATGTTAGAGTGAAAATTCTACGATGACCTATTTGGAGCAGCGAAACCCTAGAATCAAAAGCTCGGATACCAAATGTTATGAAACGAGCTCAAAAAAAGATAGAAAAGATAGATCAATGCCTTAATTCAGCCTCTTCGAGGGGGCAACCTCCTTTACATTACATAAATGAACAATTCTTGGATGATTCAAATGACAAAACCTCCTTTCTATATATAGGAGTCTAAGGAGTCACAATATAATCCAATCGACCTAACAATAATAATATAAAGCCACAAAAATAACAATAGAGGGATTCTATGGGGCACAGTAATAACAATATGGGGGAAATAGGGGCACAACAATATTAATAAGGGGTATAACTACAATAGTAATGGGGTAATCACTAGTATTATAGGGACCCAACAAAAGCCTTGTAGTCTGGGGGTGTTCTCGCATGTCTGGAGTTAAGCATAGTAGAAGTGGTTATCTAGCTTGAACAAGCATCATTCCTTCCATTCATCCATTTCCAAAATTAAGTTGAGTTTGTAATGTTCCCGAGCGTCTTTGAGCTACAAGCTAGGAGAGTTTTTTGGGGTGATAACTGTTTAGTCAATTTAGTATGTCCTAAATTGCTACATTAATTATCAATTCGAGAGTCGTAAACTGATGAAGTGTGGCGCACTATATGTGCAAGGCAAGCTCTTTCTTACTTTTTATTGTTTTCAATTTTATTATGTTTTTAGGGGTTTTATCTTGGTTTGCCTCCTAATGTAAATGGAAATCCTATTCCTAAGTTTTAAGAATACTTTAGAAGGCATGTTTGGGTATAGATTTTGAGGCAATTATTTCCTTTATGATGACTTCCAGAACTTAACACTTCAGAAGATCTCAAAACAGTCTAGTGATTAAATTAATACATTGAACAAGAATGTAAATGTGTAGCTAAACAAGAATGTAAATGTGTAGCTACTTGAAATAAACAAATGATGAACTATTGATCATGAAATCTTTATCTCTGCTGCTCATCTAAATACAGAAATAAAAGTTAAGCTATTGCACTCAAACAAATCAGAAACTGCAAACTAATAAAAGTAAAATTAATTCACTTCATTTATATTCCGATAGATCGCCAGGTAGTCTTTTTGGGGTTAAGCTATGGCTCTGGAGATAACGTCAATAATATGAGGAATTGATATCTAATTGCAGAAAAATAAAGCTAAAATCAAATCACATCATTAATAGTATGATATGAGGAATTTGATATCTAAACTAATTAACAAAGCAAATGAATAATACTGAAATCAAAGAATAACTGAAATTGAAAGGCTAAGAAAAGAAAAATCAGCAGAGAGGCTAATCTCATGTCACTAGTTATTGTAAAAATTGTATGAAAATGCCCGGGCCTATCCTAACCTAAAACACACACTGATCAGTGTTAGCAACAATATACAATGCTTGAAAAATCATGTACAGGAATGTGACGTTAACACTACAACTGAAATGTGAAATATACACAAGTGCACAGACTACGAAATATTTACAATGAAAATAAAACAACAGCACATGAAAACTTTACAGAATTAAAACAACGAAACCTTAGCCAGTAGGGGCTCTCTGCATAGCCTTGGTTAACACGCTGTCAAACTGAGATTATGCTCACACAGTCATATAAAATAGAGTCTTGTTATATTGTAAAACAGAGGAAAACTCCTCTCGTTACAACAACAGGACCAGTTCACGGCATAGTACAATGACTAACAGCAAAACAACATCAAAATCTAACTCGACATGCGTTTGCAAACGCGTTATTTATAAGGGAAATTACATAACTGTTTTCTTATGAAACACCTTCAACAGAGGACACGTAAAAAGACAACATCTGTGAGTTTAACATGATGGTTGCCAAGATCATTCAATCTAGCAAAAGATGGTTGTTGGATTTGCATCGTGGAAGCAGTCTACAGTTGTCAAAATGAACCCATGGATCTAGGAATGGTCTTGGACCCTTCACGTGTTTGAAAACAGAGACCTGTTTGCCGTAGAACTCTTCATTTGACCACCGTTTGACCAAGGGTTTCCTTTGCGAATTTGGCTAAACCAATAGGACCTGATCCATGCCCAAATCATTTCTGACCTACCCACGTGTCTCTTTTGCTTGATGACACTTGTAATATAGAGATCAACAAAAACAACTGTGGAAAGTGGCTATATTCCGCAGCTAATGAGAAAAATCTAATTCAAATAGAAAACACAAAAACATAGTTAGAAAACCACTTAAATTCTCTTCTAGAATCAATATGCAATGATGTTTGATAGCTTATGAGGTATTGGTGAGGGGAAAAAGTCTAAGAAAATGTGTAGGATAGATGTAGTTTTAGCGCTCAACATACCCCCACTGTGAAGGTGTTACATGTCCCCATGCAACCAAAACTTTGACTATCCTCCCTTTAGTTCATGTGTTCTGAGACCTCTGCCAACACATCCAGCCTTCTTTTCTTCTTTCTTGGGACCACTGTCATCCTCGACTTCCTCATTAGGCACTTGAATTTGAGGTTGATGAGAGCTCTGCTCAACCTGCTACTCTTTTTCTTCAATTTTCTATTTTTCTTCTACCACAGCCCAAGATGCAACATGGTGTTGTCGTGAATAATCTTATCCAACCTGCTCTATTCTTTCAATGTTTCATTTTCTCTTTTGATGTGTCTATTTAGGACCTCCAGCTCAAAAAATTCTTGTTTTAGTGATTAGATTAGAGCTTCCTGGGCTGTATTAGGTTGGGCAGTTGAAGTGCCTTGATATGTGGCAGTTTTCTCCAACATCTCAATATAATCATATATTTCTTGCTAGGTTGGATCTATATTAGGTGTAGACCTCTTTACTGGTTGCAACCAGCCATCACAAGGTCTTGTGCATCTGTTGTTGTGGTCAGTATTCTCCATATTCACCCAATCTCTGAACTGTGAGTAATTGGTGGTCTAAAGCCTTATAGTCTGCGGGTGTTCACGCATGTCTGGAGTTAAGCATAGTAGAAGTGATTATCTGGCTTGAACAAGCATCATTCCTTCCATTCATCCATTTCCAACATTAAGTTGAGTTTGTAATGTTCCTGAGCATCTCCGAGCTACAACCTAGGAGAGTTTCTTGGGGTGATAACAGGACCAAAGTTCTCCTTATGGACAGATCATATTTTATGTCAGAAGTTCATCGGCCAAAAGATAGAACCAATTACAAGGAAGTCGGACACAGGATTGGCCAAATGTTGAAGTGTCACAAGACTCTTTGAACTTCAACTACATAAACACTTAGAAGCCACAAAGAAGGAAGACACAACACTTATTTGTATATGACGAAAACCAAAAGGAAAACTCAACAAGGAAGAAAATAAAGAAAAAATAAAGGAAACATAAAACCAAGAAACAAAATCGAAAGACAAGAGAACAAAATGACTAAAGCAAACATGATGTAGAATCTAAACAAGGAAATGAGGATGGACTATGGAGAACGAGTGCAGAATGAGTGCAGGAAAGGGAAAGTTAACTATGCAACTAATCCTACTCCTAAACTAATAGTTATAAGGTCAAGGTCACGTAAAATGAAATTTCCAGTGAAGCCACCATGATTGTTTCCGACCTGAATCCACAAATGGAAGTTGAAGTGCCTCGACTCCCTGGCAGGTCCCAGAACTTTCCAGGATTGTAGCATCACATTTTGAAGCTTGAACCAGATCATGTGTTGTTTGATGGTGGCTTATGTTGCTAATTTCAAAACTTCTCTCTGGATGGAAACTATCTCTGTCAGAAGTTTCACCAATTTTTTCAGCTTCAACAACAATCAGATTACTCAATTGAAGAGGCTCTTCTGATAGCTCATTCAAGAAAAAATGAATTGGTGAGATCTCATGAACAAGAAGAATTGAAGAGTTGTCTTCAAGCAAAAGAAGAGATGATGAGGGGTGGGGAAGAGTTTTCTACGATTTCACTGTTTTCAATTTCATCATGGACAACCTCACCACCTTGTGTCAGTCAAGGACTCATTGGACGAAGAAACAAAAGAACATGGAGTATCCTCGTCGCAAGTGAATGTGTTGCGAATGGTAGGAAGAAAAGGATAGTGAGGTGAAGGGGAAGTTTCGATATGAACACCTTCTTTGACCGAAGAAGATTCTAGATCCATATTAAAATCTTCATGAGGAACCACAATATCATATGATGTGCTTGGGCATTCTTCACGACACAAAAAAATACAATTATCATCATTGGAATGATTACTACCCAAGCCTAGGGATTGATTGGAAGGATTAATTGTACTGGATTTTCCACCAATATTAGAAGGTTGAGAATCGTTTAATAATGGAAACTCATTGCTTTGACATGAAAGATTTCGAAACATAGATGAAAAATTGATAGTGTCCTCACCTTTCTGCTGATTTTCTTGTGTAATGTGATTGCCTTATACTTGATCACAATTTTGAGACAGCAGCTTGAGAGCCAAGAGAATGTGAAAAGTTGGTTGGTGAAGCAGATTGACCAAGCGGGTCATGGTACAAAGAGTCATGATGTGAATAAGATAAAGGATAACAAAAATCTAGACCAACGTTGAGATTAGAGGTGTGAATGGTGACATCCTCTTGCAGATTGGAGGAGTGAGTCTTCATTGTAGGTTTCTTGAGCTATTCTGGAATTTCCTCCATTGAAGCGGGAGAAGAAGGAGAAGCTACTATGCAATTGTGGGCATGAAGGCAGTCTGCTCAACTCTGGAATTGCGCAGTTCAACTTCCTAGGAGAATAGTGACTACACACTACGCTATTCTAGGTAGTAGGGTTGCATCACTGAGGGTTGAGATTGCGTAGTGCACAGTTCATGTGGGGCCTGGTGAAAGTGAGTTGCCCAGTGGGGAGGATTTTCGGAAAAATAGCGAAGTGCAGGAGGCAGGTGAACTTTTGAGGAACTTGAAATTGTGAATGTCATCATTAATAAGAGAAAAACATATTTTAAAAGATGAGGGATTATATGTTGTTTTAACATCTTTTGACCTTGAAAGCTACCCTCCACGATTAGGCGTACTAGAACTGGTCCCAAAATATAGATTTTTTATTTTTCTTGAAAGGATATTTCGTGGTTTTCTTCAAAGATCTAGAAGTCCGAAATAACAATTTTTATTAGGGGCCCTAGTTTTGGGGCTGGGATGGTCTCTTCATTCAACATGTTTTTTAGAGTTTAATCCTCCTACCATGAAGACCTTGCCTATTCCTATTTGGGTTAGACTTCCAAATTTCCTCTTCAATGGAGTTGGCGAGAGATCCTAGAGGATGTTGGTGACTCTCTAGGTTGCTTCATGAAAGTAGATAGAAAAGATTGACAAAACATTTCTAAGTTTCATCTGCCTATGCATGGAAGTGGACTTCAGTGAAGGTTTACTAGATAAAATTGTCCTCAAGTGGGAGGGTAAGGCGTATACCCAACCATTTGACTATGAAAAATGACTTTTAGGTGTAGAAATTGCCAACATCTTGGGCACCTTGAGAATGCATGTCCCTCTTCGAAAGGGGCATTTTGTAACGAAGATCCGAAGAGAAGATACCGTGGATGGAGAGTTTTGAAGGTAGCATCAGATATGGAGATTTTTGCAAGTCCAAAGAAGAACACTCTCAACAACAGAATACATCTCCTAACAACTAAACCTCTCAAGTTACAATGGAGCCCTAGTAGCATTGGTTCACCCCTAACTAGAGGAAAGTATTTTGGCAAAGGAGAATGAGAAAAGTTTAGGCCGAAACCCAACCATAAGTTTCATTATTTAAATAGTGAGAAAAGACTATCAAATTTGACTCATCTAATTGCTATAATACTTTCTCAAAAATATTAAGAAACAACATTATCTTTACTTGTAATAGATTGCTCACTAAAACTCATGAATCATCCCAACATACTTTGATGTGTCTGATTTCATGATATAACTTGTTCCTTTAAAATCAATAAAATTCAATTTTAAAAAACACAATTAATAAATACATATATTTTTATATTATTTTATTAATTTAAAAATAAAATATTATAATTTCATAATGTGTCAATGAAATAAAAAAATAACAATCAAATAACAGTACTATTAGAAAACGAAACCCACTTCATCGAGAGATGCGTTTCCAAATATCACAATCAAATAACAGTACTATTAGAAAACGAAACCCATTTCATTGAGATAAGCGTTTTCAAATATATCTTAGTCTGATTGTTATTATTTAATTTCTAGTGGTTTGTTTTGTTCATATTTTTTAACGTTAAATTTGTTTAAAATTTTATAAAGTTCGGTTAGAATTATAAATTTGAGTTTTAAATTTTAGAATATTTTAATTTTTTAAAATATTTAATTAATTTATTTATTTAAAATAAAAAATAAATATTGAATAATTAAAAATTAAACTTATTTTAAATAATTAAAAATCAAAATTTGATCGCAAATTGCTTTCCCAGATTCTAACCCGAACTTTCTTTAAAATTACAATAATCATACCAAGCGTTTTAATATCTGAAAATCATCTGTACAAAATCGAAATTACAATAATTATACCAGGCCTTTTAATATCTTAAAATCATCTATACAAAATCGAAATAACTCCAAAGTTTCAATATTGTCTGGACAAAATCGAAATTTCTTACAGTCATATACGAGAAAATGAATTAGGAAATGCTGTTTCGATGTGTAAGGTTGTGGCCGTAATAAGGGAATAAGTACAAAGAAAACGTTGTTTTATATATAAGTTGGTAGTTGTGAGCAGGGAATAATACAGTAAAAGCCCATGAGCGAATTAGGACACAGTATAGCGGCACAGAATTGTTGTTAAGTTGAAGGAACTGGGATCCTGCTCACAGGTATGGCTGTAAGGGGCGTTGCCATTTCACATGATAGTTTAAGCTTCTCTGTCAGGTCCACCGGATGGTTAGGAGAAGGCACCCATCTGAAATGATGAAACAGTTTAGCCACCCACAGCTGAACGGTCCGGAGACCCAGAGCCTTGCCCGGGCACACGCGACGACCGGCACCAAAAGGTGCAAGCCGCAGGTCGTTTCCCCGGACATCCACATGTTGTCCGCCTTCCGATGGGAGAAACCTCTCTGGACGGAATTGATGGGGACGTTCCCAGATGTCCGGATCGTGGGTAATGGACCACATGTTCACCATCGCCGTCGTGCCCGCCGGAACGCACATCCCGTTTCCCATGAACCAATCCTCCGTGCAGAGGCGGGCCCATGATAAGAGAGGCCCCGGCGGATGCATTCTCAGAGACTCTTTCACCACCGCCTGTAGATACGGCAGCTTCTCGATGTCGGCTTCTGTTACGCTTCTGTTGCGCCCGACAAGCGCGTCCAGCTCTCCCTGAAGTTTGCTTTGCACTTGCGGATTGAGCAACAGTTCTGCCATTGCCCATTCTGTAAGCAAAGTCGTTGTGTCTGTGCCGCGGAATATCATTTCCTGCATCAAACCAAAATAAGAGACGAATTTTTTTAATTTTAACCATAAAACTTTTAATTCTAACACAAAAATAATAATAGTTGTGTCGTGCTTAATTATGTTACCCATAGAACTGCGATCATATCATCGTCGTCGAGCTTGTCGTCTCCTCGGAGCGAAAGCAGGACATCCACAGAGTCTGAGTCGGCCGTGTCATCCCTCTGTCGGTGCTCGTCGATGATGTTCTTCACAAACGATGTAACACGCGGAACAAGCCGAGCGCAGCGGCTGTGGATTCTGAGTGGATCGAGCACTCGTAGGCATGGCAGATGATCAGCCCAGTTGAATGCTCCAAGGAGCTCGAATCCCTCATTCACCATCTCGCGAAGATTCTTCTCAGTCTCGGCATCCACCGACCGTCGACCGAAGACACTTCCCATTATATTATTAAGGGCCGCTTTCTGGAGATGTCGACGGAGCGTGACGGCGCCGCCATTAATATCAGACTCATCCCTTATGTCGGAAAGCATTGTCGTGCAGTCCACCTGACGACCGACTTCGTGGGCCGCAATTCGGCGTGGAGAGAAGAGATGAGTAGCAGAAATTCTTCGCAGGAGTCGCCAATGGTCACCGTTGGGCGCAAACCCCATCGCCCTGCCGAACATTAACTGCTGAGCGGATTGTTTGAGTGGTCGGTCTGCGAAGTGAGGGGAGCTGAGCAGGTCTCTGGCCACGTCAGGATCCGATGTAATCACGGCTGGCGTTGAGCCCAAGCTAAAGGCCATGATTTTCTTGGCACCATGGAGACGAGCCAGATTCTCAAGATTTCGGTGAGCAAGTCCGACGCTCATGTCCATGAGGCTTCCGATAACGGGCCATCCTTTGGGGCCAGGAATGGCGATAGCTTTCTTGTGTCTCGCAGCAGCCCATGCACATCCTCCAGGGCTGAACCAAGAGACCATTGCACCACAAACAGCAGCAATAAGCAGTCCTATATAGAGTGACCACTGCCCCACTGTAGAAACATGGTCCGTGGAATGTAATACATGGTCAGGTACTCCATTCTTTGTAAGAAAAATGGCGTAGAGCCACCAGCCCCTTGTTGAAGAGGATTCAGGATTCTCCATGGCCTAAGATACAGACGTAAGTAATTATGGAATGAATGAATGGAAAACGAGTTAAATGGAAGAGGAGAGGACGTCTGGAAGAAGAGCGCACGCCCTCTTATAGCCGGAGGAGTGAAGCAGGGGGGGTCACGAGGACCGACAAGAAAATAACGTGCACCATCTCCGGCCTTATCCAGCCCGATTTACTTTCCTACTGGAACAGGGAATACCAAATCCATTGAATGTGTTCCACGTCATCCTAGAAGGCGATGCATGGATGCACGATATTAATTCCTCCTTGCTCGGCAATTCATTCCATTATGATTGATGTCATCAATCTTGTCCGCCGTCAGACAGATGTGATGAGAGGGCAGCTTTGTCAGTAAATATTTGTTCTATGAAAGCAGAGGTGGAAAGAGTGACGACACCCTGAGACTGATATCCATTAATAAAACCCTACACAAGTGGGAGGTCAAACGTCTATCACTGAACATATGCTCTCAAATGTGGAGAGGTCAAGGAACAAAGATTTCACAATAAATTATTATTGTTATAATTCACCCCATTATAATTTTATTATTTTTATTATTATTATGGGTGATAAAAATAATTAATATAAGTAAAATATATATATATATAAATCTTAATTATGTAGATTGATTCTTAATTTTTTATGGAGATTCTTAATTTGTAAATTGCTTTATTACAAACTATTACTTATCTATACTACATGCTTAAAAAATCACAAAACATTTCATGTAACACTTGTTCATATCACTTTTTCTTGTAATTAATGAATCTAATTGAATGAACCAAAGACACTTAATTACTTTGAAAATAACTATCAATTTTAATTTGTATATATTACTATGACACAATTAAATTTTTACCTTTGATTAATAATTAAATTAAAATTTTTAAAACCTCATTTCAAAATAAAGATATCTATCTGCATAATCGTTATCGCTCAAATTAAACTTCAAAACAATTTTTTTATTTTTTAAATGCAAAGGTTTTGATTATTTACTTATCTATTGGTTAACCACAGATAAAACAATGTATACTCACAACATTCACCTCTTAGTTATGGCGAGTAAACGAAGTTATTCAATAAACACTATCGTGGGTCATTAGAACGTTTCGCCGAGTTCCAAAGTGGTGCATGCGTGGGGTTGTGAAAGGGCAATAACCATACTTGCTGCTTAAGTTACAAGGACATTAAAGAGTCTCTTTTTCGTTTGGTGGAGTTGTCAAAGTGTAATAACCATACCGTTAGCACAACTTAGCGACATTAAGATTCTCATTTACACTTAGCGACAACTCACAAACGTTAAATTTTGCTGTTTTTCTCTGAGGTTTATGGTGTTTTTCTTGTTTGTAATTTTGTATCGTATATGATGGGTATTTGATGTATATTATTGGTGTCTGTTATAGATTGCGTCGAGCTTTTTGCTTAATTAAATTAAGTAATTTCCTCGTTAACTGTATTAATATAATAAATGTCTAGAATATATTTAATAAAAATAACTCAATACAATAATAATTTATAAAATAAAAGTATTATATCATGAATCACATGAAACATACAATTAATTAAATAATATCTATTAAAAATTATATATATATATATATATATATATGTGTGTGTGTGTGTTAATTCAATAAAACCAAATCAAGAAATAATTATTAAAATAAAATTATTATACCATATTATAAATGGATTTAATTGTTAAATGACATGTTTTATCATAAATAATCACATATTCAAGTTTAAAAAAAATAAACTAGAAATTCAAATAAAAAATAACAATAATCAAATCATTATTTTGAAGTCAAATTTATTTTTACCACAAATAAAGAAATTATACACTCATTTAGTTTCATATATATATATATCTATATATATATATATATATATGAGAGATTAAAACTTGAACTATTTTTCATCATATATAAAATTAAAAAATAGAAAATTATAATTATAATAGAAATATGAATCCTATCAAATTAGATTAAGGAAATTAAAAATCAATTTATAAAAAAAAAGTATAATAACACTTATATATTTATAAATAAAAATAAAATTAAAGGAAAATTATAGAAATTAAACAAAATAAATATACAAAAATTAATCATAAAAGTAGATAATATGATAACTCTATATAAAAATAGATACAATTAAATTAATAATTAAGGAAAACTAAAAAAAAAAAATATAGAAGACAAAAACATATGTCATTAAAGAGAACATAGATAAACATGAAGACTAAAACCATAATAAATATGAATATGAAGACTATTACAAAAATACAAGGTTAAGGAAAAATAAAGTAAATGGCATAATATTAAAAGCTTTTTTTATAAGTATTTTTCTAATAAAATTAAGGATATAAAATTAAATTGAAATGGCATTTTGTAACTTTTGGGGTGTTTCTCATTTTACTAATTTTTTTTATTAATGATGCAATGAGGGTTATCAAACAAAAGATATGGACCAAGATTTTGTAGAATCACTTGAGAGTTACATGAGATTTATCATTTCTAAATTCCAATGAGAAATATATGAATAAATCTATGATGTAGATATGAATTCCCTCCTCTATTATGTTGTAACCAACCAATTTAATTATGGAAGATCGTGAAAACCAAGTCATCATTTCTTCCCCTTTTCCATCTAGGATTTTGATTAGATTCATGGACAATATGTTTATTATCTTAACCCGTGGCCATGAAAATTTGGATGTATTTAAGGGTTACCTTAATATAATTCTACTAGGTATGGACACCATTTTTATCTACATGTAGTATGGAGAAAATTTCTTTTCCATAAACATGGTTTAGCAAGTTCTTCCCTTCAAGTTGGCTTCTTGAAAAGGCATGCAGCCTTTCCTTTTTCATTAAAAATACACCATGCCATGGCTTGAGGCATCACACCTAAAAACAAAGCTTTTTGTAGAGCGAGTTGTCGCTAGGATAAGAATTATACATATAAGTTCTTTACATTTTTCCAAGGATTTGGCTTCTTGTTGAGTCTAAGAAAATGACTCCTTCTTTAATAGTTTTGTTAGAGGTGATGATATTTGACCATAATTCTTGATAAACTTATATTAATAGTCTATCTATACTAAAAATCCTCTAATTTCCTTCATGTTTTCAGGGATTGGCTATTCCATCACATCTTTAAGTTTTTTTGTTGTCCATATTGAGACCTTCATGAGATACACTAGGACACAAGTATGCATCTTCTTCAACCTGAAAGAAAAATCCTCTAATTTCCTTCATGTTTTCAGGGATTGGCTATTCCATCACATCTTTAAGTTTTTTTGTTGTCCATATTGAGACCTTCATGAGATACACTAGGACACAAGTATGCATCTTCTTCAACCTGAAAGAAAAAATTAGAAGGCTTTGCATATAGTTTTTTCTCTTACAATAGTTTTAAGAAACTATTAGTATCCTGTAAATGTTTTTCCTAAGATTTCTATTTATTACTATGTCAACAAAAAATATAACACAAATCTTATAAGGAAGGGTTTGAAAATAGAATTCATTGAGCTATGAGATGTTGAAGGTGAATTAGTATGTCAAAATGACATAGGAAAAAACACATATTAACCTTCTGTTAACAGGGATAAATGCCTTTTTTACTGTCTCAAGGGGATCTCTCAAGTATGAAGCCCTAATTAGGTTTCACACCATTTGGGATGAGAGTCCCGTATAGTTTTTCAGCCTAGGTTCGTTTTTATACTTTTGCAAATGTTAGAATTTTGGATGAATGAGGTATGAAAGGGAAATACAAATTAAGCCCTTGATGGAATGCAAGTAAAATCACCTTCATTGAAAATAGTTTAAATGAATTTGTACAATAAATTTTGCAAAAGATTTATAATAAACATCTATCTCAAAAAAAGAATGAAAACAATTTCTAATTAAGATAAATTATGGCTAAAGTATACTAGTTATCAATTGTGAAACATTTTACAATCAATAACCAACATAAACACATGTAAAAACCAGCAAGAAGTTTCTAGAATTATAAGATTTTACAACTAAGAAAATATTTCATTAGCCTACTATAAATATAAAGCAATCATATATTAACGAATACTAATAATGAAAGTTATTATAGCACTCGATAAAACATGATAAAAAAATCATTTCCGTGGCCCTTCAGGCTTCTAAAAAGTAGAGATGAACATTAAATTCCAAATCATAAAGTGTCTTAAAAATTCCCAATGTGGGAGTGGATGATGTCGAAAACTAGTACTCAAGGTAATTACAAGCTTCTTCCTTTCAAAATCCTCCAAGTGTCCAAAAACTGAGATCCTTTTCTCCTTACTTGAGGGTTAAATTTATACAAAAGTGAGGTGACTTTTCACCTAACCTCATATCTAATTTCTAATTAATTATATTCTAATTTTTTTTATTTTATAGAGTTACATTAAAATTCCAAAATACTCTTGAATAAAGTAAACATCTAACTTGAGCCCAACCCAAAAATCGACAAGTGTTGGACTTATATTTGTAACTCTTGGGTCATATGAGTGTGCGCCAAGCCTTATAGTTTGCTGCAATAGATGAAAAATTTCTTGAAATTAAACCTTCATTGATGACTTCGTATTCATGTGTATTTGGAACCATCATTTTGAGGTGAGCTTAGATTATGTGAAATAACAAAATGAGCATGATATGTAGCTTAGTGGACTCCACCAAATGTTGTGCTAATGCCTCTTTGGTTATATTTGTATCTTTTTTTGTGAATGCCAACAATCATGGAAGAACTATTGCCTATATGTCATGTTCCATATCCTGCTCAAGTATCACCTCTCATAAGGCTCCGATGGAGTCTAACTTGTGTGATTTTATTACTCTCTCCATCATGATGTGATATTGTTGATAGGTGTTCATATTTTCATCACATATTTTTCAAGTTTTTCTTGTGTTTGGATGGTGAGTATGATTTCAGCTTTAACTGTTTCCCAACTTAGTTCATTTTTGGAAATGACTCTAGTGAATCGAGGCATTCCATACTCTATGCATGCATCATATCAATGGCCAACAAGGTGTATTTTAGTTGCACGTATTTCCCTTTAACCACACTTCAAATTAAGATGAGTATGGAAACTACCTTCTAGAGTTTTTCAAGTTCTTAGTGCAATTGCTTCATAATGTCCTTGAGTGATTTATTCACCACCAATACTGCACATTGATAATCTTTATCATAAGAGATTGAATGTGATAAAGCCTAGTTTTCCATTTGTAGCCTTTCAATTTTTCGATGTTCTTTATTTAAGCTCTTATCTTGATCTTTTACCTTTTCCATAAAATGTTCAATATTCCTCTCCATTGCTAGGGAAAAGGCACAAGGGCTTCACTTGTGGAGCAATACCATACCACATGGGTTCATATTGGGGGATACTTATTGATGAGAAACTAACATAATATATTGGGGGATATATAGGGGGTAGAGGCATTTTATATTGGTAGGTATAAAAAATGGAGCCCAAAGTTAATGGAAAAATATAAAGGGGTATAAAAAATGTTAATGAAAAAATAGATACCTACAATATCTAGTGAAAGTAGGGGTTTTTAAATTGAGAAGGTGTATTGGGTTTGTATTGGTAGGGGGTTAAATAATGTGATTTTTAGAGGTATTTTCCAATATGTAATCAAATTAAGGGTTTTATTCAATATGCCATGAACGCACGTGATATGTTAGAGGTTCATTGAGTGAAGCCCCCGTGGGAAAAGGTTGTCCTGGCTAAGGCTATGTCCAATGGATTATCTAAAGTGTTAGATACTACGTTTCTTTACATGGTCACCGAGATGGGATTTGCTAGCTCTCGGGCCAAATATTTATTCCTTTCTTGGACAATCTGATGGGTATCCTTGCCAAAGAAGAAACTTGCCAATTTCATAACCCGATTGTCATCACTGAAAATGATTCCCATATTCCCAATCAAAAAATGGCCTATTGTTAATGATGTGGAACATAAGGTTGACAAGTCAATATTTGTGCTAGGAAAATTATTGTTGTCTAATTTTTGGGCTTTTGGTCCCTATTTTTATTTCAACCTCATTTCATCTCCGAATTGTTTTTAAGTAAACTTGTTATCGACCATTCTTCAGTGTCTCTTGACTCATTTATGTCAGCCATACCTGGTCTGTCAAGTCATCTTCAGTATCACATAAGCTACACGGTCCTTCACTCGTGCTGGTTAAGAAGGTATCTGTTGACTTCTTATTGGTGGGTCTAATCTTATTGACTCTGGAAAATTTCTCTAAGAGTAGACCTAGAGTCACACCCTGGCCCTATTTACATCATTGATATGTGACCTTGTGCTCAACATTGATCAATATTATGGGCCTTTGACTGAGTGGTTTCCCTTGTGTTTGATGTCAACTTACATTATCACACATTGGGATTAGTGCAGTACCTTGGTTTCCATTTGACCATATTGGTGGATCCCTCGCCTCTGTGTTAGCTTTCATTATTGGTTGGTTTAGAGGATTTCCTTTGTGTGCTAGCCACATCTTGTGTACATTAGAAATATACTTCGGAATGGCTACTTCATCTCTCTTCATCCGAGTTCTTCCAAATTATTGGCCTATGGGTTACACTTGCATTGGTTGATTTGGGATGCCTTTATGCCTTCCTTCCAATAAATATTCTCCCATCGAATTCAACTCATTTCTCCAGGAATAAGGTATAGAGTCTTTTTTTTTTTGTTCAGTACCTTAGGGTTTGTAGTCATCAATGGCAGACTTCTTCGCTATCGACAGTGAGAATACATCAACGTATCCTAATTGGTAGACTCTTTCAAGTGTTCAACTTCAACACATTTATTCACAGTTGTTAGATTGTACCAGGGTACTTTGACACTCACTATCATTATTGGTGAGTTGTCTCATTTTTGTTAATAGTATATATCAATGTGAGGTAATTAAACAATTTCTCACATGGTCAACTTCGGCTCATTTATTCCCATAGTGTAGAAATGTACCATATGCATTTGGTGAAGAACTCAGGTTTGTTAAGTATTTTTGTTCACTTGACAACTCCTTTAGTTTTCTAGCAGTGACACCTCCCGCCTTTATATGTTGCAATTCTTCAGAACAACATCTTATATGTTGACACCCGAGTTTATGCAGTACCACTATGCCACCTAGATGACTTGGTACTTTTATGAGGCCAATTATGCACCATCATTGATCAGACAATATTCTAGAATCATTGATCAACTATTCTTCTATATGTGATATTGAGACATAGTTCCGTTGTGTTCCTTTGTGGCTATGATCAAATGATCCATTATGTATTCTACAACTCTTTTTGTTCACTTATGTATACATTCTGGATCCGCTTTATACTTTATCAATGGACATGCTTTATTACTTCTGAGCATGGGTATGCCTACCTCAGACATGTGTTTTCTTTCTGACTCCTTCCACAGGTATTCGATTAGCTAGAATCTGGTGATTTCCTCTCGGGTTCTCTGATGAATCCTCTCTCTATACTTAATATATTTAGGCCATCAGGTACCCCTTCTGAACTCATATAGTAGGGGACATCTGTTATAGCATCATTTAACACTCCTCTACACTTGATTCTCTTATATGGCCTTGGGCAATATTTTCCCATGCAGACTTGATCATATATTAAAAAAAATTATTTCAAATTCCATACACAAATCTGCCCACACTAAACCATGTACATACACAGTTCCTATAACACTATACCCGCATATAGCTTTTAAAATATGAAAAAATAAATTAAATTCTATTTTTCGGGCAAGGTTCACGGGTTTTTCCGAGAGCCCACCTACAGGAGCTCATGGCATAACTAAATTAACTAATTTCAAGTGGTACATATACATCCCTTGGGTAGGCCTAAAAAGCATAAGAGAAGGGATATCGACATTATACCCATTTTTCTCCTAAATCAAGTCTGATTTTCCCATGCCTCATGCACTCCCAATCTCTATGGAAACCTTGGTTTCCTTTGAATGCATATGTTCATCATCTTTATAGATTCCCCTTGCACTTATTAGAGAGGTTGTATTTGGGGCTCAGGCTAGACGGATCTGGAGGAAGGCTTCATCAGTACTTTGGCTTGGATCAGGTTCTACCTTTCCTATACCTATTGTTGTTAATCAATAAAGAAGCTCATCTCTTGTTCCTGATATGTTATTGTCTCATGAATATAATTGATATGCTTATATGTTATGATCTAACATATCTTTTATGTATTCACATTGAATTATCTATCATGTATATGCTTTTGTGAATTGACTAGGTCTATTCATTATGGAAGAAGCATAGGGTTTGGACCCTATGGGAACATCATCAAACATAGGGCCTCCAGGTGTGTTTCCAAATCTACGTTTAGTAATTCATATGTTTGGCATGCTTGCTTGACTGCTCTTCATCGATTATTTTGTTCTGCTCCATTGAGGTTGTCAACCCTTAAGCTCTTAACCTTATGTTGTTTCAAGTCTCATGCAATTATGATTGTGGTCCTCTTCTCATTATTTCATTATTGTAAAAGGTCTCAATTTTTTTGTCCCTATCTTCTCTAGGATTATTTTCATTAAAAAGATGTGATGTTGATATTTTTTTGTCATAAAAAGGTTCTCCTATACTTGTGGCCTTTTATAAAATCCCAATATTTATGCATCATTACAGTTTGACCCTCACCTTATGCTTATTTAAAGGGTTTCCTAACATAAAAATAAGGGTATTCTTAAAGTGCCACAACAAATATTAAATGTTATGTTTTTAACAAAAAGGGGTGTGTATAGGTGGACAATTGGGAATCTTTACATTGTCGTCCAAGTGCTCTTTGCAAAGTTCATGTTATATTCAAACCTCGCCCTTGCTATATTCATCACATATTGCCCGAAATCTTAAGGAGTGTGTATAGGTGGACAATTGTGCATATTTACATCGCCATTAAAGTCCTCTTTGTCAAATTTCATGTTATATTCATCACCTTTTCCTTCCTATATTCATCACTAATTGCCAAAATTATTAGAAAGCATGACTCTTGATTCGAGCTAGATCTATAGTTTTTAACAGAAATACTACGGTGCCTTTAGTTCTTTCTTACATTACAAAGTTTCTTTGACATTCACACACCAAGAGTGACCCATGTCATAAGTCCCAAAGCCCTCCACTACATATGTGTTCTTTTCATCAAATTAGGTGAGTCATAAGAATAATATATGTGGACCATGTTCTTTTTACACCATCGATGTGGGATAAATGCTATAAAATAGTACTTTTCATTTTAAAAATAATAATTTACAACTAATCCCTACCGAGGGTTTGTATGGCTATCGAAGCCACATCACTCAAGGCCCACAACCACCAACAATGGCCACGTATTATGAAGTTATGATGGAAACAATAATTTAATATATACATAGTGACTCATCAAGTCGCATTCCATGTGGGATTTTGGATTTTAATTTTATTTAAAATAAAAAGAGCTAATTATGTAGAGGTTCTACCTTTCCAACCAACAATAATACAAATGACATAATTCAATTCCATTAAATTCTTGCAAGCATCTAGATGGGTTCTGGTGAAGATGAAATGTATTATGGATTTGAATAGTACATGATGATAAAATATAGGCCTATGAGTTGGACCACAACCATAAACAAGATCAATGGAAAGGTTATTTTCAAATGACATATGTCATGTGATACATAGAATATGAAGCCAATATTGATGAGAATTGAGTAGGATACTAGGAGATCATGCCTGTAGACAACCTTTTACTCCCTGTCTACTTCTCCCACATAGGGGTTGAAGAAAATTAAAGCCTGAAAGTAATGCTAGGACAAAGAGGCCAATAACGATCGATATTATATTTATTATGGAACTTTGGATGCACATTTTGATTGGCATTGATTTCCAATGATATACGTATGGTTGTAAGAACATATATTGTCCATGATTAATTTCATTACATCAATACATCATGAGTGCAAACATAGAGAAATAGACGATGACATTGAATCCATGGTTGTGGTACATACTTCAAATAAGCATGCCTTTTATTTTGGTAAACTCACGATGGAGGGCGAATGTTCCAATTGTTTTTAACTTTGGAATTGGTTCATGGAAGACAACCTTAGCAAATAATATAATACTTTCCACTTTAGAGCAGTGTTGGATAGCACTTTGTAGACTACTTCACTGCATAATAAATTATGTTAAAAATGGCGACACCTCTTTCAGTTTAAAAGCAAGAGTACACCAGAACACCAGGAAAATTAAAAACCAAGAAACTTCATGATAAAGAAACTGAGATCATAGAGACATGGGTCGCAGATAAAAAAATAGCGAACATATGGTGATCAATTATTAAATGCTTAAAATATCTATGACACAAAGCTTCCCATTGGAAGAGAATGACAACACATATGGACTGGTAAAGATAAAATAGAATGTGGTATTCCTACTACATCAAAGGGGAAGATGATTAACCTAGGTTTATTAAAACATATAAATTTTGGCTCATTGCTTTACATTCCATGTGATGAATTCGTTACATGGAGTGGCTTCCCACTTGTTAATAAGGGAAAAGGGAGAATGTACTCCATATATATATATATATATACATATACTTCATTTTCATTCAATAAGTGCATGGAACAAACACATATGTATCAAATAATCAAGTTTTAAAGAAATTTTGATTAAGGCAGAGCAGTTTCCCAAAGATTTCAACAAATGCAACTATTTGATATTCATCCGACGATAATTTAACAATGATTGAGACCACCAGTCTTCCTGAGGAGATCTATAAAATGAAGCATTATGCTAAAAACAAAGGATTCCTTCATAGCACACCTAGATGTTGTCCATGAGTGAGTGAGGGTGACCAATAGTAAGGATTTCTTTGTTCTATTCCTAATTTCCCTCCTTGTACAATTAACTTCTATTTATGTGATGCAATTTCTAGGTTTACAGGAAGTCTCTTTTGTGTGCCTCCTAGAAAGTGATTGCATAGCTCCACCAATTTATAGTCAGGAGAAGGAAAGAATGTTCTTGCATTTGTTTCATTGTTTTACCACTTAAATAGGTACAAAGTTCATAGTTCTTGCATTTGTTTCATTGTTTTACCACTTAAATTGGTGCAGAGTTCATGATTATTATGTATGATCAAAATCAAGAATGTTCTTGCATTTGTTTCATTGTTTTACCACTTAGATTGGTACAGAGTTCATGATTATTATGTAGGATCAAAATCTTGTTGGTCACTGTCAACTAGTTTAAAACTGTGTAACACCTTCCATTTCTCCACATATTTCACCCTAAAGAAATGTACTTGAGAATGTAATACAATAAATAACTTTCCTTGCTAATCAATTTACTCTTTTATGGTCATTGGAAATGGGGCTAATGCTCTCTTATTAATTTCCAGACTTTACCTTTGTATAAATGTTTTAATTTATTTTCGACAGTTGTAAAATTTTAATTTTATGTGTTTTCTTTGCTTTTATGTAAATATTGCTCTTTTTACCATGTTTTACTATTTCTCACAGTAACTCTAATTTCTATAAATAATGTTTAATAATCTCCTAACTTTTAGTTTGTTTAAAATTTACTTTAGTTAGTCGTCTTTTGAATTTTTTATGTTTTCTATCTTGTTTCATTTATGTATGTATTTTATTTATGTTCAATTTTAATGGTTTCTTTTCATTTGGTACTTGTCCCTTTTAACATTTAGATGTTGTATAAAATAAATCTTAATCATTAGATAACTAAATCATACATTTCACATAATGAATAAAGGTTTCATTTTTATAAGATAAATACATATATAACAATTTAACTATATGATTAAAGAGTTAATTACATAAGTTTTGTGTAGTTTAATGGTAAAGTTAAAAGTCATGAAACTTGGTTGTCATAGTTTTAATTCCCACTAAGTTCATTTTGTTTAACTAGAATTACATAATAAAGGGGTTAATAATGCTCTTTAACAATTATATTTAATTGTTGTATAAATAGGTATTATACACTTCAATTCTTTATTTATGGACTTAATGTTTGACATTAATAAGAGTGTTTTTGTTTGTTTATTTTCTCATGCATAAAGGCATTATAGTCATTTTTTTTCTTTAATTTATAAGTTTCTTATAGCTGAGTCACTACAGTAATCTAAGGTCCAAACCTTAGCGAATTGATTGATTGTCTACCTTTTATACAATTTTTTGTTTAGGGTTAGGATATTTCTTTATTTTCTTTTCTTTTGACTGTGAGGGTTGCTAGTTGCAGTATTCTTCCTCACCAGCTATAACTCCTTGAAAATTAAGTAGATTGAGTTGTGCTACTATTAGCATGGACTCAATTATGACTTTAGGAGCTATTGAAGGTGTTGGAAACCCATCAAAATAGGGGATATCCATGATATGAAGTCCCATCCAGTATAAAGGCCCACTTGCCAAATACTCAAAGATCTTCCTTGACTCTAACTATCAGCACAGGAGAGTGATGCAATGGTATCTTCGAAAAATAAAGTAAGTTTGCCTGGTGATAATGCAACACAACTGTGTCAAGGTTGTAATTTTATATTGTATATGATGCGTATTTGATGTATATTATTGGTGCCTGTTATAGATTGCGTCCGGCTTTTTGGTTGATTAAATTAAGTCATTTTCTCGTTAACTGGATCGTTTTAATGCGATATAAAGTATAAAGTTTAATTCATTTGACTAATAATATATAATTTTTTAAATGGTTTTAATTTTTTTTTGGTTGTATGAATATATACTCCATTCGAATCTTGAATGTTATAATTTATATAATATTTAATAATATTAATATTTCTAAAAATGGGTTTAAATTCTTTTGGTTGTATAAGAATGTTATAATTTATATAATATTTAATAATATTAATATTTCTAAAAATGGTTTTAAATTCTTTTGGTTGTATAAATATTTACTCCATTGGAATCTTGAATCTTATAATTTATATAATATTTAATAATATTAATATTTCTAAATAAAATTTTTCATTATCTAAAATAATTTTAATTTAATAAAATGATCCTACATAATTTTATTATTATTTTAAATAAATTAAATTATTTAATTAAATTAATGACATATATTTCAGAACTAAGAATAAGGAAAATTTAATTATTATAGAAAATATTAATATAATAAATGTCTAAAATATATTTAATAAAAATAACTCAATACAATAATAATTTATAAAATAAGAGTATTATATCATGAAGCATACAATGTGAGTAAATAATATTTACTAGCAATTGCCCCAAAAGGTGCAAAGAGAGGCCGATATGTTTCTTAAATTGGAAAAATTATATGAGAAACTCATTTGTAGATATGTATGCCATATACCGTATGTTTTGGCATATTTTAATTTATTTGGATCTTTATTTTATATATATGTGTGTGTGTATAAAACTTAAACTAAAACCACTAATTTGATATACCTCTAACAAAATATTGTTAGAAACCACCATTTAAACTCAATTAAAGTGATTGGATTATAAAGTCATAATAGAATTACTATGTTCACAATATAATTATATCTTCACAATAGAATTATTATTTTTATATTATAGTGTGAGTAAACCTCTTTCATCCAAAAATTTAGGGTAGAAACATCGGTGTAAAACAATTTGTGTAGCTTGAGTTTGTTGGCTTACTGTGCACTTCGTTTAGAAATTAAAAATGGTTGAGAGAGGGTTGATATGAAAGATTTTGCAGAGATGTCATGCTTAATAAGTGGATGGTATCAAAATTATTAATAAAATATATTTCTATGGGGTTGATAATAGATTATTTTGGTGTTTGGATAGTTATTAAAATATTTTTGTAAATTATAATAATGAACAATGAATAGCATTTTGATATTCATAAAAGTAAAAAAAAAATGATGTACAATATAGTTATGAAAAAAAAGGCAATGGAATCTATGGGAGTAGTTCAATTGGTTATGACAATTTTATAAAGTAATAGGTTAAGCAACAAAAATAACCAAAAGTATTGACCAATTTGAAATTAAAATAATATATTTAAACTGCCTTTGGGGGGCTCTTCATTAATTAAACTCTGATTCCATTGACCTCTCGAAACTTTGTTAGTTTAAGTACGAAACAATGTGAATCATCGATTATTCTAGGACTTGCCAAAAATATAAACTCTCATACTATATTCCTTGTTCTTTCACCAAGTATTTATAGGCTTGCCAAAAATATAAACTCTCATACTGTATTCCTTGTTCTTTCACCAAGTATTTACGAAACCTACAGTTCTACCAACATGTTCATCATACATAACCGAGTGTTCTATCATCAAGAGCTTCAATGCTGAAAATTTCACTTTTCAATTTAAGATCCTTTAATTTAAACACCAACACCAAAAGTGCTATGGGAAATACATGCCATATGACTGGTTCATTTTTCTGTAACATAGAAAATTGTATTTTTCTTTTATGATGATCAAATTTTATAACAATCCAATGGGGGCTGAATGTTCATTGAATATAAGCGACAATGCAATATAAATTGCAATTTTTCTACCCATAGCACTGGTAACTTTATTAGACCTTATTTTTCATGCTATATAAACCCCAGTAACAATGTTATAAGAATATCTTTATCTTGAGATGAAATATGTGTCCTGAAAGACTACAGTTGGAGATGTAATACTTAATTCTTTTCTTTCCAAAGTGTTCATGCCTACTGCAATTTATTTTTCTTTATCATGATCGAATGTTCAGTTATTTTCCTCCCCCTAGCATTGACCCACCTCAAAGTTTGAGTGTGATCGAATGACATCAACTGGTTGTTTTTGTCTTTATCATGATCGAACATTCGGTTATTTTCCTCCCCCTAGCATTGACCCACCTCGAAGTTTGAGTGTGATTTGATGACATCAGCTAGCTATTCAACGAGAGGATCAGTAGGCACCAGGAAAACCTCATAATCTATTGTGAGAGCCCTTTAAAAGTAGATAATATATCCATCTTCAAATTGGTTATTTTCCCACAAGCTATCTAAAGCAAATATTAGGAACTAGTATTGTGGTTTGAGTTGTCGAACATGTATTGATGTTTTTGTTGTCAATACTAGCTTCTGGATTGGGACTGGACACATAAATTAAGCAAACAAAGGGTCCCTATGAATTATTTATTATATCTAATCTAAGATTTATATATGTTGGAAATCCTATTTTTTTTTAATCACCAATACATTCTTACATATAACTTTCAATCACCTAATTTGCACATGAGACTAACTATATAAAGAATTTAACACATTCCCAAAAGGAAACATTTACTCATGTTCATATGCTAAAATTGAATCTTACATTGTAAATTTTGAATGTTTATAGCTCATTGGATCATCAAATAATATCAAATAGAAAATATTTAACTAATTTACACATGAAACTAACCATCCAAAAAATATAATACATTTATAAAAAACATATAAACTTAAATACTAAAAGAAAATATTGGTAGGATCACCAATAATACCAAAAATTTACATGGAAAATGCTTACCAAAAATCTAGGATCACCAAATGATACCAAAAATGTATATGGAAAATTCTTACCAAAAAGTCAATATTTCATTGATTAAAAAAACTAAACTATATTTGATTGATGCATATCAACACGATGTCAAGTAGAAATGGAATAATCTTAGTGAACAAGCAAAGTTGACGAGATATCAACTTAAACAACTAAAAGAAATATGAAACAAGCAACTTCCCACATGCACATTAAAACCTGAACTATAACTCAATTCAAGCCAAACTAAAACATATGTTAAAGTGAGTTCTTTTTAGATGGGTTTTCATACTAATTATACATGGATTTCTTCAAAATTGTGTGTTGGTCAAATATATTCTCATTAACCTAATGTCAGTGTGAAATGAAACCGAATTTCTTATCATGATAATTTATCATTCCATTCAGACATTTAGATTTTGATTTCATGAATCGAAAATAATTGCACCCAATTCATATCGGCATATTTATTCCACATGTATTCATAACACAAGAGCAATACAAAATAGTAAGGATACACTTAAGAAACTCAAGTCTCATAGTTGTAAAGTAAATAACTGCACCCAATCCATATCAGCATATTTATTCCACATGTATTCATAACACAAGAGCAATCCAAAACAGTAAAGATACACTTAAGAAATACAGGTATCATAGTTGTAATGTAAATAAAAACACATGAAATATAATTGATATAGATTTGGAAAAAAACCTAGTTTTACCACTAGTGGGGTGGCTTTGTGGTAATTGCAACAACAAATTTACTTAAACAACCATCGATTTTGATCCATATGGACATAGTTCGATAACAAACTAAAAATGTAAATTCATGAATAACAATCTTTCAAAAAAGCCTAAATCCCGAAATAACAACCTTACAAAAAAACATAAATGTTACTTGATACATAAATTTGTCAAGGTACCGAATTTCCTCAAAGCTGCTTGTACGGAAAATATTTTTTTCAACAAAATTGTTTTTTTAACCTTCTGGATTTTCCCTTTCCTTGTCGCTTCTTTGGCAGTTGCTTTTCAACAACATTGTTTGGCTTTCCATTCATGTACGCACCTTTTGGTTCTCCATTTCCATGGAATCTGTTACTGTTCTCCTTTCCATGCCCACTATCAATAATTCCATTATCATCCACACTGTCTGATCTTCCATTTTCTTGCACACCTTCAAGCAAATGTTGAAATTGTGGCACCAACTGTGGGAACTATATATCTCTAGAATCAAGATCCTTGTTGACAGATTCTAAAGCACTCTCCAATTCCCTTGTCTTGTCTAAACGGTGGAGAATTTTATCTGAAGCCATTGTACAATTTTTCAATTCAATCCTTAAAGAGTTGCTTTCGTCATGGAGGCACCTTTTTGCATCGCCAAGGTGTGAAATAGGTATTGTAAATCATTTAGCTGACAATATTTCTCCACTGTCATGGCCCTGGACGAATCAAGATCCTTGTTGACAAGTTCCAAAGCTCTTTCCAATTCCCATATTCTGCCCTTAAGATGCATTTGTTCTTCGTCATTAGCCAATTTCTTTCTCTCTATTTCAATGTTTTTATCTTCAAGGAAACTTTTTTCCTTTGTAATGAATGATAATTGATCTTGTAAATTAGCTAATTTGATGACCATGTCACAAAGATCACATTGTATATCAAATATGTTTTCTGATTTGGAACCCTTGTCAATTTAATCCCAACTGTGATTATCACAACATTGATTCCCCCCTTTAGAAAAATTAAGGGATTTTCATTTTCCCAGTTGTAATAGTTCTTTATTCAGCATTGGACCTCATCCATTATTATATAATGGAGATATTCTATGTAATTTTATAGTTGTGATTTACAGCATAAGTAATTGTTATTCCTACATAGTATTACAACAATGACCTAGGTATTATTCCCTAGAGCTATGTCGAAGAGGGGTTGCTGCGGTAATCACCGCACCTCATGTGGACTAACCACCCACTCTAGGTAATGGTAAAGGTTTGGAAGTTTACTAATGTCTACAAGTTATGGTGTAATTGCAAACCTCAACACCTAAACCTATTGAAACCTTCCACAAGCCAAGATAAGTGGTTTAACCAAGTTTCATACCTAGATGGGGTCCCAATATTATAGGACATCCACTGTTAGACTTAGCTTGATGGACTTACATTCACATATTATCCACAAAACTCAAAGCTTATGAACATTAAGCTATTAGCAATATATTATACAAATAAAATTTACGAAAATATCATACTATTGAAACTTAGTTTGTGATATCTATTAAAAACTTTTTGCAAAAATGCTTTTATATTTTTTTAAAATATAAGATAACATTGCAAAAATTCTTTAATATCTTTTAAAAATATAGAATGGCATTTTTAATTCTCTTTCTCTTTAATTTGATTTTAAATTCTTGCTTATTACCAATACTCTTTTTATTTATTACTTTGTAACATTTCCAAATAAACACATATTTATGCACTAATAAGGAATGTCCTAATTAATATGCGAAGTGAATAAAGTTGAATTTATACTTTCATCTCATGTGGCAATGCACATGGATCAATGGCTCACATTTTTTATATTGAAAATATCCCCTTTACTTTGATTGGTATGCACAAGATATATTTGTTCACATCGGTTATTAGTTATTAATGCCCTGCAGCTCTGGATCAGTGATCAACCTGTATTACTAGACCCTTCTGGTCTTTGGATTTGGAGAGGTTGATGGTTCATCGACAAGGTTCCATATGAAAATGGATACATATTGCTGCCATATTTATTTCTATAAATATAAAATGTGATCGAGAAAGTTCCATACGAAAATGGATACATATTGCCCCCATATTTCTTTCTATATGTACAAAATGTGAGGAGATAATTTTTTTTAGTTTTACTTAATGATAATTTTGTTTTAGTGTAGAAGATTTTTACGAATTAAATTTTCATCACTGATTGTTTATGCACTCATCATTGATTGGTTATGCACAGGGATTCACAGATCTGGGGAGTTTTCCAATTTTACCAACTGAAGATGCAATATCTTCTCATAGCTCGGAACCATTGCCTATCAACAAAGTATGCCAGATTTATAATAGCATTGATGAGTAGTTGTCCATGCACTTTCGTTTGGTTTGTGAGGACTACTTCACCTCACTGAGAGGTGCTATTCAAAGTTTCCGCAAGAACATTGTTCTAGATAATATATGTAGATGTAGATACAAGAATGTAAAATTTATTGGAATCCAACATGGGGATCAAGTGTTGGAGTACTGCATCCTTTTGAAAACAAGGAGGAGGCAACAAATTGAATCTCATTGAAACAAATGATGTCTGGCTCACTCTTGTGCATTTCCTCCGATGGATTTCGGAACTATGTATGGGGAATTGTCAAGGATGCAAACAACAATAGCTATCAAAAGGGAAGAATTTCTTTCAAGCTAATTCCCAGCAATGAAGGTAAGTTTGTGAGTTTAGAAAAGAACAAAACGTATGAAATGATCCAGTCAACTGCATACTGTGAAGCCTATATCCATGTTTTGGAATGTCTTCAGCATCCAGAAATGAAAGAGCTTTATTTTTGGGAGCACTTTCTATCATTATAACCCCCAACTACAGAGCCAGGTTATCTGCAAAAAAAGGGAATTCAAGGATGCATATAACTTAGAATGTGCATTTCCAAGGATCTGAAATTATTTGGGAAGAAGCACAATCCACATATTGCAGAAATGGCCACAATGGAATTCCACCTTAGATGAAAGACAAATGGAAGTCATGAAGTTGTGCCTAACGGCCATCCTTAAGTCGATTGCAGATTCCCCGAATATTTGGGAATCTGATGGACATGGGCATGGTCAATTTTTTTACTGCACCCATGTCTGTCAGATTCTCGAATATTCGAGGAATCTGCAATCGACTTAAGCTCATCGGTGTTTGACAAAGAGCCTAGCTATTATTCAGGGCCCTCCTAGAACTGAGAAAACCTACATTGTTTAACCATTGCGAGGATTCTTCAGCAGAAGAAGTATTGTTGAAAGGGAAGCAGAGAGTTTTGAATGAATATTTTTCGGTGGATACATCTCTGGACGACATAGTTCCCAGGATTTATGGTTGTTGCCCCAAAAATCAAGGATCAAGCTACATAATCATTGATTGCAGAAATTCAAAGAAAAGGCTGAGGAGGAACTGCATCATCTATCTGAGAGGTACAGATAATTATGTGATGGGTTACTTCAACATGATCATAAGACCAGCCTCAAAATTTTAAGAGAAGCAAAAGTTGTAGGATTGACAGCCACTGGAGCTGCTATTTTAAGAGAGATTGATTCACTAGAGATTGGAGAGTTGTCCCAATTCTAGAGGAATAAACCGCTTGATCTATTCTTGGACAGGTCAATGGAGCTCAACTTTTTGTTTTGCCCTATGCTTGAGGGTATTTCACCTTGTAAATTATTATCCTTTGTATCCAGATAATCAATGTGAAGATTCAAACCCAAAAACTGGACAGGGATAACACCAATCAAATGGTTATGGTTCAATCTTAATTGCCTCAAGCTATGACAATTCCCAATCTTTGGAGGAATCTCTCCTACGAACAAATTGTTGCCCAACAATAGAGGCTCCAATTGGCCAGAAGAGAAAAGTGTTGAAGGTATTGTTCCTGAAAGGCGGTTCCCAATTATATCAATTCCAGTGAGATTATTTCTGGCGCCCAATTCTCCCGGAATTGGACCAGAAAGTTGGCTTTCGAAGATGAATTTTTTTTTGAGATGTTTCAAATTGCAAATCTTGGAGCGCATTTCTTCTATGAGAGTGTTGTTGTAAAGATAAAGATTCCCCAAATGACTCTTTGATTTGAGTAGCTGTGCATGGATGTGGAACATAGCATTAACAAGAAGCATAAACTCCTAACAGATTATGGAACATAGCGTTAACAGGAAGCATAAAATCCTAACAAATTCCTCTTCTACACATGCTCTGATCCATGAGACCCCTCTAGAACTTCAGGGTAAAAATTGTGTGGACAGATGTCAAGTGAAAAGGAAAAGGTGGCCTAAAAATCTGCACACACATGTTAGACTGGCACAAGAAAGGTAGACGAAAATGAGAGATGGACTGATTCAAAAGAAGGCCTATCGGCCTAATTAAAAATTTAAAAAATAATATATATGTTAATTTAATAAATCCAAATTAAGAAATAATTATTAAAATAAAATTATTCCATAGTGTTATAAATAGATTTAATTGTTAAATGACATGTTTTATCATAAATAATGATATATTCAAGTTTAAAAAAAATAAACTAGAGATTCAAGTAAAAAACAACAATAATCAAATCATTATTTTGAGTTAATTTTTTTTACCACAAATAAAAAAATCATATACTCATTTAGTTTCTAATATATATATATATATATATATATGTATGAGAGATTAATACTTGAATTTTTTGCATCATATATATAATTAAAAAATAGAAAATTATAATTATAATGGAAATATGACTCCTATAAAATTAGATTAAGGAAATTAAAAATCAATTTATCAAAAAAGTTTTAATAAGAATTATATATATATAAATATAAATAATAATAAAAAAATTTAAAATTAAAGGAAAATGATAAAAATTAAACAAAATAAATATAAAAAATTGAATCATAAAAGTAGATAATATGATAATTCTATATAAAAATAGATATAATTAAACTAATAATTAAGAAAAAATGAAAAAAAAATAGAAGACAAAAACATATATCATTAAAGAGACAAAGATAAACACGAAGACTAAAACCATAATAAATATGAATATGAATATGAAAACTATTAAAAAAATACAAGGTTAAGGAAAAATAAAGTAAATGGCATAATATTAAAAGCTTTTTTATAAGTATTTTTCCAATAAAATTAAGGATATAAAATTAAATTGAAATGGCATTTTGTAAGTTTTGGGGTGTTTCTCTTTTTACTAAATTTTTTATTAATGATGCAATGAGGGTTATTAAAAAAAAATATGGACCAAGATTTTGTAGAATAACTTGAGAGTTACATGAGATTTATCATTTCTAAATTCCAATGAAAAATATATGAATCTATGATGTAGATATGACTTCCCTCCTCTATTCTATGGTAACCAACCAATTTATTTATGGAAGATCATGAAAACCAAGTCATCATTTCTTCCCCTTTTCCATCTAGGATTTTTATTAGATTCATGGACAATATGTTTATTATCTAACCCCGTGGCCTTGAAAATTTGGATGTATTTAAGGATTACCTTCATACAATTATACTAGGTATGGACATCATTTTTTATCTACATGTAGTATGGAGAAAATTTCTTTTCCATAAACAGGGTTTAGCAAGTTCTTCCCTTCAAGTTGGCTTCTTGAAAAGACATGTAGCCTTTCCTTTTTTATTAAAAATACACCATTCCATGGCTTGAGGCATCACACCTGAAAACAAAGTTTTTTGTAGAGCGAGTTATCACTAGGATAAGAATTATACATATAAGTTCTTTACATTTTTCCAAGGATTTGGCTTCTTGTTGAGTCCAAGAAAATGACTCCTTCTTTAATAGTTTTGTTAGAGGTGATGATATTTGACCACAATTCTTGATAGACATATATTAATAGTCTATCTATACTAAAAATCCTCTAATTTCCTTCATGTTTTCGGGGATTGGCTATTCCATCACATCTTTAAGTATTTTTGTGGTCCATATTGAGACCTTCATGAGATACACTATGACACAAGTATGTATATTCTTGAACCCGGAAGACAAACTTAGAGGGATTTGCATATAGTTTTTTCTCTTACAATAGTTTTAAGACATTATCAGTATCCTGTAAATGTTTTTCCTAAGATTTCTATTTACTACTATGTCATCAAAAAATAATAACACAAGTCTTATAAGGAAGGGTTTACAAATAGAATTCATCGAGCTATGAGATGTTGAAGGTGAATTAGCAAGTGAAAATGACATAGGAAAAAACACATATTAACCTTCTGTTAACAGGGATAAATGCATTTTTTACTGTCTCAAGGGGATCTCTCCAGTATGAAGCCCTAATTAGGTTTCACACCATTTGGGATGAGAGTCCTATTTTGTTTTTCAGCCTAGGTTCACTTTTATGCTTTTGCAAATGTTAGAATTTTGGATGAATGAGGTATGAAAGGGAAATTCAAATTAAGCCCTTGATGGAATGCAAGTAAAATCATATTCATTGGAAATAGTTTAAATGAATTTGTACAATAAATGTTGCAAAAGATTTATAATAAACATCTATCTCAAAGAAAGAATGAAAACAATTTCTAATTAAGATAAATTATGGCTAAAGTATACTAGTTATCAATTGTGAAACATTTTACAATCAATAACCAACATAAACACATGTAAAAACCAGTAAGAATTTTTTAGAATTATAAGATTTTACAAATAAGAAAATATTTCATTAGCCTACTATAAATATAAAGTAATCATATATTAACAAATACTAATAATGAAAGTTATTATAGCACTCGATAAAACATGATAAGAAAATCATTTCTGTGGCCCTTCAGGCTTTTAAAAAGTAGAGACAAACATTAAATTCCAAATCGTAAAGTGTCTTAAAAAATCCCAATAGTGGGAGTGGATGATGTTGAAAACTAGTACTCAAGGTAATTACAAGATTATTCCTTTCAAAATCCTACAAGTGTCCAAAAACTAAGATCCTTTTCTCCTTACTTGAGCGTCATATTTATACAAAAGTGAGGTGACTTTTCACCTAACCTCATCTCTAATTTCTAATTTAATTATATTCTAATTTTGTTTATTTTACAGAGTTACATTAAAATTCAAAAATACTCTTGAATAAAATAAACATCTAACTTGAGCCCAACCCAAAAATTGTCAAGTCTTGGACTTATATTTGTAACTCTTGGGTCATATGAGTATGCGCCAAGCCTTATAGTTTGCTGCAATAGATAAATTTTTTCTTGAAATTAAACCTTCACTAATGACTTCGTATTCATGTGTATTTGGAACCATAATTTTCAGCTAAGCTTAGATTATGTGAAATAACAAAATGAGCATGATATGTAGCTTAGTGGACTCTATCATGTTGATGCCTCTTTGGTTATATTTGTATCTTTTTTTTGTGAATGCCAACAATCATGCAAGAACTATTGCCTATACGTCATATTCCATATCCTTCTCAAGTATCACCTCTCCTATGACTCTGATGGAGTCTAACTTGTGAGATTTTATTACTCTCTCCATCATGATGTGATGTTGTTGATAGGTGTTCATATTTTCATCACACATTTTTCAAGTTTTTTCTTATGTTTGGATGGTGAGTATGATTTCAGCTTTATCTCTTTCCCAACTTAGTTCATCTTTTCATGGCAATGACTCCAGTGAATCGAGGCATTCCATACTCTATGCATGCATCATATCAATGGCTAACAAGGTGTATTTGAGTTGCACATATTTCCCTTTAACCAAACTTCAAACAAAGATCAGTATGGAAACTACCTTCTAGAGTTTTTCAAGTTCTTAGTGCAATTGCTTCATAATGTCCTTGAGTGATTTATTCATCACCAATACTCCACATTGATAATATTTATCATAAGAGATTGAATGTGATAGAGCCTAGTTTTCGATTTGTAGCCTTTAAATTTCTCGATGTTCTTTATTTAAGATCTTATCTTGATCTTTTACCTTTTCCATAAAATGTTCAATATTCCACTTCATTGCTAGGGCAAAGGTTGTCCTGACTAAGGCTATGTCAAATGGATTATCTAAAGTGTTAGATACTATGTTTATTTACATGGTCACGGAGATGGCTCTCAGTCCAAATATTTACTCCTTTCTTGGACAATCTGATGGGTATCCTTGCCAAAGAAGAAACTTGCCAATTTCATAACCCAATTGTCATCATTGAAAATGTTTCCCATATTCCCAATCAAAAAATGTCCTATTGTTAATGATGTGGAACATAAGGTTGACAGGTCAATATTTGTGCTAGGAAAATCATTATTGTCTAATTTTTGGGCTTTTGGTCCTTATTTTTATTTCAACCTTACTTCATCTTCGACTTGATTTTAAGTAAACCTGTTGTTGACCATTCTTTAGTGTCCCTTGACTCATATATTTCAGCCATACCCGGTCTGTCAAGTCATCTTTAGTATCACATAAGCTACACAATACTTCACTCATGCTGGTTAAGAAGGTACCCGTTGACTTGGTGGGTCTAATCTTATTGACTCCGGAAAATTTCTCTAAGAGTAGACCTAGAGTCACACCCTGGCCCTATTTACATCATTGATAGGTGACCTTGTGCTCAACATCGATCAATATTACAGGTGTTTAACTGAGTGGTTTCCCTTGTGTTTGATGTCAACTTACATTATCACACATTGGGATTAGTGCGGTACCTTGGTTTCCATTTGACCATATTGGTGGATCCCTCGCCTCTGTGTCAGCTTTCATTATTGGTTGGTTTAGAGGATTTCTTTCGTGCACTAGCCACATCTTGTGTACATTAGAAATATACTTCGGAATGGCTACTTCATCTCTCTTCATTCGAGTTCTTCCAAATTATTGGCTTGCGGTTTACACTTGCACTGGTTGATTTGGGATGCCTCGATGCCTTCCTTCCAGCAAATATTTTACCATTTAATTCAAATCATTTCTCCAAGAATAAGGTATAGAGTCTTTTTTTTCAACACCTTAGGGTTTGTAGTCATCAATCGCAGACTCGTTTGCTATCGACAATGATAATACATCAATGTTGTAGAGTTGTAACAAGGGTCTCTTTCACCTCTAGTTATGCCACATTAATAAGTCAATCCGGGAACGCTTTGTTATTGCAAAGAGTATCTCAATCCGAGGCTATTTGTCAGAGTAATGCTTAGTAGTACAGTGTTCAGAAAATACAAGGGTAAACGGATGCTAAACTATGACTAAATTTCTCTAAAAGAATAAAATCACACAAGGCAGCTTATCAGTCAAGGGTGCGGAAGCGATAACCCATCCCTCTAAAAACTGATGGAAAGGAAATTAGAGCATGGACCATAGGTCTGGGAGCTAGGCAGCGACTGCTGAGGCTCACTACAGCCTTAGACCTTCTCTCACACCAAAACAACAAATGCAAGTAAATGGAACGGCAGAAAGTAAAATGGAACAGCAAACAGGAAATGGAACAACAAATCTGAATTGGAACAACAGTAAATGGAACAGCAATAAATGGAACTAAGCCTCGCGAGTCCGAACTAAACTTGTTCTATTGAACCAAACTCACACTCTGTAATAAAATAACAGTCTCCCCTCTTAAAGCAACTTCGATGGAATGTACTTTATGGAACATCACTCACAGATGAATTATGGAACAGCAATCATCAACCATATATTCACAACATGCTTAATATAGCAATCTGATGATTAAAGAGAATATGACTATGTTTCCAAATAGAATAACATTACTTCCGGATTCCAATAATTGAGATTTCAAATGAATCCAATACAACAATATTCAATATAAAGGCTCTGTAACAGAAATAGTTGGCTTAGATTGATAACATGTGATCAACTCTGAAAAGATTCACTCATACAATACAGAGTCACTACATAAATCTCTTGAAGAAACCATTAATGAATTAATCGTAACAGAGCATGGAATAACATATGAAAAACATGTCAGATTACCGAACTATAAAGATAAACAAACCACGCAAAAACCAAATTATAATGATACAAAAGCAAGTGTCCTTCGGAGCCGGGCCCTTAGCTTCCAACGGTACACCGCCTTAGATTACTCCAGACGCAGAGATGAAATAAACACCAAGTCTTTTATATTAATGCATCAACAAATGTACAGCAAACCAAGTCTTAGTGAGAGTCGATGATCAAAGTTGAGTCTGAAATTCACAGTTACATATATAAAAAAAAGTCCCTTTGCTTAATGATGCCGTTCCTTTTTATAAAAGTAATGGCGGAGGTATCTAGGTAGCAAAAATAAGCAAAACAACGATCCCTCAGGATCAAAGATCCTGAGGGATTCGCCAAGCCGCTAATCCTTTACTTTTCTTTCCCTGTTCCGCCGAATTGATAACCCTTATTTCTTTCCTGGGTCGTTCTGCTTCGATCTGTTCGATCTCGTTGGCATCCGATTCCCTTCTAAAGGGATAGCAATTATTCCTCCTTTGTCTTTTCCTTTCAAACGGCAGCTCTTCGTTTCCACCTTTTCCTGCATGGAAAAATAACAATTATCAGCGATTAAGCTTTCCATACTAATTCTCACACATTCTATTAAAATTCTTTATTTCTTTAAGTTCATTATGCAGAAAGGGTTACAATTGTTACTGAAAAGTCACTAAATTGTTCGTCAAAAACATACCTTTCCAATGCTCCACACACCACCCTGCTTACCCTGTTTCATGCCCTCATGAAAACATTATAGTTGACATGCAAGGCGGTAAGAGAATAGGCTGGAGAGGGAACCTCGTGTGGAGGTCTACAACCGTGATGAGCAACTAGATCATCAAAGAACTGATTTGTTTGACCTTCAGGCATTTCATACAAGGCCTGATATCCGGGTGCAGGGTGCCAAATGATTGGACTACGAAATCGATACCCTAACCAGGATGGCCCTGCTTGCAAAATACGCTCGCCATAAAGGTTCAATCGGCTGGCAGCTAGCTCAAAATTTTCATATTTGAACGGTTCCCTGAGCTGGATGTTTGGGTTAGAAGTCCAGTATCGGAATTTTGCAGCATCGATGGCGAGGTCTTTAATAGTCAGAAAATATTCCAGACTTTGTCGGATTAGGTCCTCGTGCATGGGTCCTAATGTCTCCATAACACCCGGGGTTCTCATAAGGTTCCTATGTGCTCTCCATAACAGCACTGGGTCTCTAGGCTCGGCTCTTACCCACAAATCTAGGCTATTTTCCTGTCTCTGAAAGGTGTTATAAGCCCTGAGCCATTTTAGCTGATTAACCCCGAATGAAACGAAGGCTTGCAATTGTATGTCCCCAACAAAAGGGCCAGGATTTAAATCAGTTTCCTGGTCTAGCACGAGGTTATGCAAGTAAAATTCACACAATAACCTTTGAACCTTAATTCCATAATGCTTGCAACAATCTATGAAATCATTAATAGTATTGATTTGTATAGGGGCACCTGCCCTGACAGCTTTTATCTTTAATCATAAATATCGTTCAAGCAAAAATAAAGCATAGTTTTTAGCAGGGGCCCTACAGGCCAGAACGTCATTATACAAAGAACACACAGTGTCCATCTGCCTAACAACAATATCTAATCGACGAGTTACCTTTGCAACCTTTTCTTGCTCCTTTTGCCAGCCTTCGAAGGCCTGGCTCTCGGACTGACTAATATCCTGAAGTTGTTGTTGCAATCATTCATATTTCTCCCGGGGGACTGTTTGTTCCCTCAGCTGTTCAGCTTCTTGCTGAGCTTGCTTCATCATCTTGTGCAAGGTTCTTGTTTTTGGATCCTTTTTCCATAGGGCCGTAGAGGCCGGGAGTTTTACCTGAACCTTTTTGTTATACTGTTTGGAGTTCAGAACCCGGATCACCCCTGAGGGCGGTGCCTCTGTTTGGATCTCCTTATTCTCCTTTTCTTTCTTAACACGAATGAAAGGTTGTTGTGGTTCCTCTGTTAATGGAACATCATCCTGTCCCTCTGCCCCAATTGGAACGACAGTCTGTTCTTCATTATCAATTGGAACAACAGTCTGTTCCTCACCGTCATTTGGAACAACAGTCTGTTCTTCAGTGACAATTGGAACAGCAGTTTGTTCCTCAACGTCATTTGGAACAACAGTCTGTTCTTCAGTGACAATTGGAACAGCAGCAGGTCTTCCAGCCGGGTTTTGACCAACAGGGCGACTATAAGTCCTTCGTCTTCTTGTTCTACGGGATTTTGCTGCAGTGGTCCTCTTTCTTTTCCTTGTGGTCCTTCGTATCCTCAGACTGGCTTTCAGAATCCGAATTTGCTGTCGGAGCCGGGCTATAGTGTTCAGCAGCCTCTGCTGTTTCCTCCTTAATTTCTTGATTTCCCTTGCCTCAACAGAGGGTTTTCAATTGGCCCTTAAATCTGCTCCTACTCTGTCTAGAATTTCTTCTGGTGCCTCGGGAACAGATTGTTCCCGGTTGGTGTCCCTTATTTCTTCCTCATGAACGGGCGGGTTTTCTTCTCCTTCCTTTTCTGCATGTGAGTTCTCAGGTATGTCTTCCTCTGGAGGTCCATCGGGAGGACCTACTGGGCTGGAGGGTTGGCCATATTCCCCATATTGGCCAGGATTGCGGCCAATTCATCTTCGCCCACAGGGTCTCGCAGCGGGCTGCTTTCTGGCTGTACTACTTCCTCCTCCCGATTATCCTGCTCAGTGACTGCCTTGGAGTGTTCAGCTTCTGTTTCTGTTTCGGAGTGCACTTCTCCCTCCTCACCTCCCTCTCTGGCTTGCTCAGCCTCACCCCCAGATTGTCCAGCATTTTCTTCGGAAGGTCCTCCTTCTGGTTCTGGAGGTTCGTCTATAATCTCAATTCGTTGGCTGGTGCTTTCCCGAATCTTTTCCAGCCTCCCTTGTATTCGAGCTAGCCGGGCTGATTTTCTTGGTTTCTCAGGTTGTTCAGGTGTACAAGCAACAGGTTTTTCGGCAATCACTTCTCTGCGTTTTTCTGGTCGCTCCGGTGTACTTGAAGAATGCTTACGTTTTGGAGCAACACGTTTTCCTGCTGCCAATTCTCTGCGTTTCTCTGATCATTCCGGTGTGCTAGAGGAATGTTTAGGTTTTCGGGATGGTGCAGCCAATCCACCCTCAATCAATGCAATGAGCTCCTCCCAGCTGCTTTGCTATTGAGTGAGACTATGGTTCACTATCAATCGAATCAATCCATGGTGGCTAACAACTGTTTCTACATGCTGTGCCGTTTTCAGGCTTCGGGCCGCATCATGCAATAGTGAATTTAAAAGTGCAGGCATATTTACAGAACATTTTTCTTTCAAAACAGCTAAGAGTTTAAGATGATGTGGTCTTACCACGTCTTTCCTTCCTTCGCAAGTAATGTAGCTCTGTACTATCTTTGCTAGTTCGGTCCAGGGTTCTCCTAACGTTGCTGGCAGAACTCCCTTCCCCTTCACTGTCAAGCTTTGGCCTTAATCCTGAAAAATCTCCATAATCTTTTGTAGTCTCTCTTTCCTCATCGTCCATACAGGTCCGGTGGCTGGTAGTCCTGAGACTTCTGCAATTACATCGTTAGTGATCGCTATCTGCCTTTCTCTTACTATGGAGTAGTCCTCCTGCAAGTTTTGCAGAAATTCCAACGCCACTGTCTCGTTTGATTCTTGCAGGCGACTGAAATAATTCAGCCATCCATCCTTTTCCAGGATCTCCCGGGCAGCAGCAGAGACTGTCAATTCCTGAGGTTCGCTTTGGATTGCCTTTCCTCCCATGGTTCCACTAAGGATTTCCAATGGAACAGCAACTGCTTGTGTTGTTTTGAGATGCAGAGAAGGTGATCGTCGCGAAAAAAACAGAGTATGCAACAAAAATGGATTGTGGATGGCAACTTTGCGTAAAATAGAATTATCATATCGTTAAACCATGCCATACCTTCGTACACTATCTACCCCGAATGGTGTGCTGACACGTAACTCGTGGAGTAATGAGATTACCTTCCCCCCCCCGCGATGTGATAGGCTGCCCCAGCCGTCAAATAGAGGAGCAGCAGCCATCGTGTAACCAGTCATAAAGGAACAGCATATAAAATTACGCCATGTTTTAGATGGACAACGAAATACCGAAATTGAGGCAAAAAGGTGGATCGCGTTTTACATAAGAGCCTGCGTAATATGATGTAAGGCCGGGGGATGGGACGTCTGTCAATCGTACGAAATCCCCAGAGGTCATTGTCAGTTCCTTTGCCATGATTGGTGGTAATGAGTGTTCATGTGATATGTTCATCGGGAAATAAAATATGAATTATTCATAGGATAAAAGAGACAAAGAGGTATTAATATCATCCCTGTTGGTGTAACCATTATGACTTCGATACCATTAACAGAGCTCTGCTGCCGACAGGTGTTCATAACCTTGGCAGAGTTGTTTATTTCACCCCCGGAACCATGATCCTTTGTGTGTATAAAAAGTATTTTGTCAAAATGCAAGCCATTATGCTGGCTTGGTAACCAGGTAGCCATAATGCCATTCACAAGGAAGGTGCGAAATGTGGACAGGCCGGCTCGTGATGAGACCCCCTGTTCCAAGGTCTGTTTATTTAGTGTACCTTTTGGACCATATCCCTGGTGTGGTGGCCATACTGGGAATGCCACTTCGCTTCCAACCTGATGATCATGGTAGGCTGGCTCTTGATGAGACCCCCTATCCTGCATTTGACAATTAATAATCCATATTCATCATTTTTCTTTTCTCTTTGCAAAGCACTTTTTCTTATTTATTTACACATAAGGGTGGTTCAACACTCCTTAAGAGTGGGAATGGTGGAAGAAGTCTTATCATCCCAACATGAAGATATAAATCCTCTGTTCTTATTCCTGAGTAATAACCAGAGAAAATTTTTAGGGAAATCGCCATGATAAAGATAACCAACCAAAACAATGGGAATAAGTCAATGACAATGGAGATGAGAAGTAAGTATGTCCCTCCTCTTGTCTTCTTATCAATACTAGGCTCTATAAAGATAGTCGTCTTATGATCTGCTGACTTCGGTCTGTCGTCATTTATGTTCATTGCATAAGTGCATAGCTGTATCTTAAAGACTGGAGAGAACATGGGCGAAAAGCATCCTCAATATGAATCATCACAGAGAGCAAAAACATGGCTATGGTGTTCCTTTTGAAAAAAAGGAACAGCAGAGAAGAATCCATGCAAACAAATAGTTGAGATGCCGTTCTTTGAGAAGGAACAACCGAAGATCATGAGTGTTGTCTCCTTTGAAAAAAAGGAACAGCAAAAATTCTTAACTGCTGTTCCTTTTGAAAAGGAACATCAAAAACTCACAAATGCTGTTCCTTTTGAAAAGGAACAGCAAAAACTCACAAATGCTGTTCCTTTTGAAAAGGAACATCAAAAACCCAAAAATGTTGTTCCTTTTGAAAAGGAACAGTAAAAACTCACAAATGCTGTTCCTTTTGAAAAGGAACAACAAAAACCCAAAATGTTGTTCCTTTTGAAAACGAACAGCAAAAACTCACAAATGTTGTTCCTTTTGAAAAGGAACAGCAAAAACTCACAAATGCTGTTCCTTTTGAAAAGGAACAGCAAAAACTCACAAATGCTGTTCCTTTTGAAAAGGAACAGCAAAAACCCAGAAATGCTGTTCCTTTTGAAAAGGAGCAGCAAAAACTCACAAATGCTATTCCTTTTGAAAAGGAACAACAAAAACTCAGAAATGTTGTTCCTTTTGAAAAGGAACAGCAAAAACTCAGAAATGTTGTTCCTTTTGAAAAGGAACAGCAAAAACTCAGAAATGTTGTTCCTTTTGAAAAAGGAACAACAAAGACACGCTGAATGTAAAAAGCAAAATTAAAAAAGAAAGATCAAAGAAATGTTAAGAAAACGTATATACAAGAACTTATGTACAAGTCATAAAAAAATGCATTCCTTACTGAATTATAGGTGAGGAAAATTTTACTTCCTCTCCTAAAATTTCCATGTCAGTGTCTTGACGTAGCTGCTGACAGAAGGATTCCCGAGTGAGTGGCTTGCGATAGAGACGAACTCGGTGGCCATTTACCTTGAATGCATATCCAGAACCATCGATTGTGATCAAAGTAAGGGTCCCATTATCATGTACCTTCTGGATTTCGTATGGCCCCAACCAACGAGTCTGCAGTTTCCCAGGGAAATCCTGAAACCGAGAGTCATATAACAGAGCCCAGTCTCCTTCGTGAAAGACTTTGTTCTTGATAAGTGCATCATGCCATTTAGCTTGCTGCTGTTGAATAAGTGCTGTATTCTGTAATGCAGAGAGCCTTATTTCGTCCAATTCATTAATCTGCTGTAGTCGATTGATTTGTGCCTCACTTAAATCTAGGCCAACTTCCTGTGCAGTTCGTAGTGTTTGGATTTCGAATTCTATGGGGAAAATAGGTTGTTTCCCAAACACTAATTGATAGGGTGAATAACCAGTGGTACTTCTCCATGTGGTTCTATAAGCCTAGAGTGCTTCAGGTAGTCGGGCGGCCCAATCACGCCTATGTGAAGTAATGGTTTTTGTTAAAATTGATTCTATCACCTTATTGCTACTTTCTACTTGCCCATTCGCCTGGGGGTGATATGGGGTAGTAATTTATGCTGGACATGATAATTGTTAAGTGTTGCAGATAATTTGTTTCCGGCAAATTGTGGTCCTCCATCTGTAATTATTTCTCTCGGAAGGCCATAACGTACAAACAAATGGAACAGGAACTGTATTACCGAATCTTCTGTAGCTCTAGGCAACGCTTCGGCCTCAACCCATTTGGTGACATATTCTGTGGCTACCAAGATATATGTTCTCTGATTTGATGATGGGTTGATGGGTCCAACGAAATCAAGAGCCCATCGTTCAAATGGTTCAATGACTAATTGTGGCCTCAGAGGAATTTCGTCGGCTTGACCAGGTCGTCCTGCTCGCTGGCAGTTGTCACAGGCTTGAACGAATTTCTTCGAATCCTTAAAAATTGTAGGCCAGTAGTATCCCGTCTGCAATACTTTATGTGCTGTTCTTTTTTCGGCAAAGTGTCCCCCACATGGTCCGTCATGACAAGCTTTTAAGATGTCGAAAATTTCATCTTCTCGAATAGATCTCCTAATTTGCATGTCTGCCCCTGTGTGGAACAAATAACCCCCGATCCACGAAAACCGAGTACTCTTTTGAATAATCTGCTTACGTTCATTAGGGGTTAAGTGTTTTGGTAGCTTACCTACTGTAAGGTAATTGGCAACATCAGCATACCAGGGTGTTTGAACAGCAACAGCAAACAGGTGCTCATTCGGAAATTGGTCTTCCACTGCTGCCTCCTCAATTGATTTTGGTATTCGAGAGAGAAAATCAGCTACAGGGTTTTCCTTGCCGGGTCGATCCTTGATTGTGATATCGAACTCCTGCAATAAGATCAACCATCTAGTTATTCTAGCATTTGTAACAGGCTTATTTGATAAATATTTAATAGCAGAATGATTTGTATATAAAACAGCGGGATAGCCTGTAATATAATGTCTAAACTTATTGACAGCATGTATCACAGCGAGGAATTCTTTCTCAGTGACAGTGTAATTCAATTCAGCAGGGGATAAATTTTTGCTGATATAATAAATAGCATATGGTTTTTTATCTTCTTCTTGCCCAAGGACTGCACCGATTGCTGTATCTGAGGCATCAGATGAGATTTGGAATGGTAAATTCCAGTCTGGTCCTCGAAGGACTGGAGCTGTTGATACAAGCTTCTTTAATTCCTGGAAAGTGCGGTCGCATTTTTCTGTCCACATGAAATCAACATTACCAGTTAGTGCATATAGAGGTGCAGCAATGTGTGAATAATGTTCTATAAATCGTCTATAATACCTAGAAAATCCAAGAAAGCTGCGTACCTCTGTCTGAGTAGTGGGGGTGGGGATAAGCAAAAGTATTTGAATTTTGGCTGGATCTACCTGAATGCCAGCTGTTGAGACAAAGTGTCCTAGAATAAGCCCTTCAGTCATCATCATATAACATTTTTCGTGGCTTAAACAAAGCCTGGTAGCAATGCAACGCCATAGGACTTTTTCTAGAGTGTCTAAAGCTGGATCAAAATCATCTCCATATGGTGTAAAGTCGTCCATGTACACTTCAAGTCCATCATTTATTAAATCTGCAAAGATGCTAAGAACAACTCTTTGGAATGTGGCAGGAGCATTACATAGGCCAAAGGGTAGAACTCTATAGGCAAACATTCCCCAAGGACAAGTAAAGGTAGTCTTATCCTGGTCCTCAGGGGCAATCTGAATCTGATTGTATCCACTGAAGCCATCCAGGAAAGAAAAGAATTTCTTTCCTGCTAAAGTGTCCAACACTTGGTCTATGAATGGGAGAGGTAAGTGATCTTTTTGTGTGGCTTTGTTTAACTCCCTATAATCCACACAAATCCTCCATTTACCATTCTTCTTGGGTACAACCACAAGCGGAGAGACCCATTTACTATCAGAAATAGGGTAAATAAAATTAACATCTAAAAGTTTCTGAAGTTCAGCTTTTACAACATCTTTTAGATGAGGGTTGAGTCTTCTTTGCGGTTGACGGACAGGCCTTGCATCTTTTTCTATATAAATATGGTGGGTGCACATTTGGGGATCAATTCCTTTCATATCAGGGTAATCCCACGCAAATGCTTCTTGATACTTCCGTAACATATGGATGAGTTTTATTTCTTGGTCCGGTGTAAGATTGGCATTGATATTTAGAGTTTTTCCCGGTTCAATTTCCACTACTTTACTATTGGCAACAGAAGTCACAGGTATCGTTTGGTCATGTGTGTCTTTCAAGGGATCTTCTTCTAGTTCGCTATCGAATGCAGCTTCTATCATGAAACACTGTGTGTGAGGTCTAGATTCAGTTTGACTAATGAAGTTATTGATAGCATCGTCTTCTGTTTGGTCTTTAAAGTCTAGGGCCTTCTGTATAGTCAATGGTGATCTGATATTGTCAGTAAGGTATGATACAGGGTGCTGGTTAGTTTTTATCATTGTAAGACTTGGCTGTGCTGGAGGGTATAGAACTAGATTTTTAATATTTGGTCCTCTAGTTATGGTCATATTCCCCTGCTGGCAACCAATGTAAGCATCGGCGGTAGCAAGCCAAGGTCTACCTAAAATTAGCGGGTGTCCATCCAGTCGGGTTTTTGGATTAATTACTAGGAAATCAGTTAGGTATTCCCAAGAATCTATAGAGACCATGACATCGTATAGAGTTCCTTCTGGTCGAACTACAGATCGGTCAGCCAATTCTAACAAAGTAGAAGTGGGTTCTACCGATGTAATGTCGAGCTTTTGGCAAGTAGAAGTTGTCAAAATATTAATTGCAGCTCCTAAATCAACTAAAGCATTAGTCAGATTCTGACCATAGATTTGAACAGTTACGATTGGATTTCCTAGATCTTCATATTTAATGGGTGTTCCTGATAACAGGTCAGATAAAGTACCGACTACTTGGACTCTTGGGTTAGTGGTTACATTCCTCCTTGGTTTTTTTATGCATAATTCTTTTATGGTTTTTGCATATATAGGGATGTCTTGAATGGCTTGGAGGAAAGGAATTCTTATGTACAGGTTTTGTAACTCTCCCAGAATGTCAAAGTCTGGATATTGTACAGGTCGTGGTATGACTAATCGTTCTGGGAAGGGAGGAGAGGGTGTATTCGCTTAATGATGAGTCTGCTCCTTATTTGCACCCTCTTGTTGTAACGGCTGTTCTATTGGTAACTGATCTTCAATGTGAACTATTTTATCTCCCTCTGTTTCTATTATACGTCCAGATCTTAACTGATGATCATTGCACTCCCTCAGTTCAGGTCCGATTTCTGATGATTCTATGATTTGGAGGGATTGGACCGGCCTATTATTAGGATTAGGATTGGGTTGGGCTGGGAGTTGCGGTCTTAGATTAGACTGGGGATTTTGTTGCAAAGCTGGCAGAGTCGGTTGAGGGAGCGGAATAGTTCCTGTTGGCTGATATGTCGATCTTGGCCAATTTGTCTGCCAGGGTGAACCTTGTGAAGTAGGGGGGGTCCATTGTGGAGGATATGAGCTATTCTGACAATATGGTGGGGCGTAAGGAAAATTTGGCCAACCAAATTGGCTTGGCTGATTCATCCATGGATTTGGAGAAGGAAACGGTTGTGATGACCAGTTCGGAAATGGGGGTTGAGATTGGTTTTGCCACATACTATATTGCTGAGCGTTATACTGTGGAGGCTGAAAAGAAGAAGTTGGGTCTGAAAACATACCTGATTGCCTTGGTTGCCATTGGCAACGCTGGTTAACGAAGTATGCTGATTCTGGCTCTTCTTCTGCTTCCTTATATACTGCCTTCAATCCAGGAAGTGAGGGGAAACTCTCAGTAAGGTGATCTTTTGTACAGATAGCACATGTTTGAACTGCATCCAGTGGACATTCCTTGTGGCTATGTTTTCTTCTACATCGGGGGCAGAAGATCGCCAAATTCTGTTCTGCCTCTATTTGCTTCTGTTTAGCCTGCACAATATCAAGTTGTGTAGTCAATGTCCCCAGGATATCAGTTTTAAAATTTTCTAATAAATTTCCAAGTTCTACACGTGTTACTCCTTCTGTTGATATTTTGTTATCTCTGACAAACCGATCATATTCTGCTGGTTTTATCCTTGTGCTACCTCTCGAGCTCCTGATACATAAATCGATGATGTCAGCAAAATTCTCTTGATAAATATCCCCTTTTCCCATTATATTTAATGTTTCAATACATTGTTCCTTCATGCCTCTAATCAATGTTGTTTTTAACACATTATCAGGCAGAGGTAGTGATGCATATGGAGATCTTTGTAAATTATACTGAAAACGTTCTACATATTCTTCTAATGTTTCATTTGGTCTAGCTATCATCTGAAATATTTCATCTTTCAGTTCTCTAGACCTACAGTAATCTTGATATTTCTTTAGGAAAGATTCCTTCATTTGCTCCCAGTTATTTATAACTCCACCACCTAAACCCATAAACCATCTTAAAGCTGCCCCTTTCAAGGTGGAGGGGAACAGTTTTAATATCTGGGGGTCAGTGGTGTAATCATATCCCCTGCATAACACATCAAATTCAAATAAGAATGCATCGGGGTCCTCTGATGTAAGTCCGTGAAATGTAGGAATGTGTTGAAGGGGAATTGCTTTCATAGGAGCATTTGTTGCGGAATCCACTATAGGATATTGTAATGTAGAAGTTTGAGTGTTTGGCTGATTCTGTGCCATGGGATCGAATATGTGCCAGTAACCTTTCAGGATTTCTAAGAGGGTATTCCTAGGCGGAGAAGGAACGGCCTTAACAGGGATTGTTTTAATAGCACTTCCTTCGTCTGGAATAACGAGAGTCCCTATTGCTTGAGGAGATTGAATCCCTTCAACAATGATTTTTGTAGCGCTTCCTTTATCTGGGCTTTTTAATGGCTGAATTATCCTAGGAGGAGATCTTGGCTCCTCAACTTCTCCTGTTTCCCCTTCTCCTTCACAAAGATTGCTTAGATTCCCTTCCTGCAGTCGTTCTGGAATAGAATTTTCAATTTCTTGAAAATCCTGTTCATCAGTCTGACTATGCACCTCAGCGAAGGCTACAGATGGTGATCCTGCGGCCTGAAGGGAGCTAGTAGGTTGTTTAGAATTGGTTTTCCTGAACCCTACTGATGGCTGAGATTCAATTTTCTTATAGATTTCGTCTATGAAGGTTGTTCGGCCAAGGGTCACCGGCCCTTTGGCTTTTTCGGGTTTGAATGGAGGTTTGATAATTTTTTCTGGCTTTTTCTGCTTAGTCATGCACTCTATAAACTACCAGATTCTATTCAACCCACAATTCTGCAAGGAAAGCGGACGGTGGAGCAGGGATTTTACATGCTCCGTACGCAGGTTCTTACCTTCCGTTTTTAAAATCCAACTCTCCCCTAGCAGACTCGTACACTACTTTGTAAAAGACAAATGGCTATACTCCTTCCCCAACAACGGCGCCAAAATGTAGAGCTGTAACAAGGGTCTCTTTCACCTCTAGTTATGCCACATTAATAAGTCAATCCGGGAACGCTTTTTTATTGCAAAGAGTATCTCAATCCGAGGCTATTCGTCAGAGTAATGCTTAGTAGTACAGTGTTCAGAAAATACAAGGGTAAATGGATGCTAAACTATGACTAAATTGCTCTAAAAGAATAAAATAACACAAGGCAACGTATCAGTCAAGGGTGCGGAAGCGATAACCCGTCCCTCTAAAAACTGATGGAAAGGAAATTAGAGCATGGACCATAGGTCTGGGAGCTAGGCAGCGACTGCTGAGGCTCACTACAGCCTTAGAACTTCTCTCACACCAAAACAACAAATGCAAGTAAATGGAACGGCAGAAAGTAAAATGGAACAGCAAACAGAAAATGGAACAGCAAATCTGAATTGGAACAGCAGTAAATGGAACAGCAATAAATGGAACTAAGCCTCGCGAGTCCAAACTAAAATTGTTCTATTGAACCAAACTCACACTCTGTAATAAAATAGCAGTCTCCCCTCTTAAAGCAACTTCGATGGAATGTACTTTATGGAACAACACTCACAGATGAATTATGGAACAGTAATCATCAACCATATATTCACAACATGCTTAATATAGCAATCTGATGATTAAAGAGAATATGACTATGTTTCCAAATAGAATAACATTACTTCCGGATTCCAATAATTGAGATTTCAAATGAATCCAATACAGCAATATTCAATATAAAGGCTCTGTAACAGAAATAGTTGGCTTAGATTGATAACATGCGATCAACTCTGAAAAGATTCACTCATACAATACAGAGTCACTACATAAATATCTTGAAGAAACCATTAATGAATTAATCGTAACAGAGCATGGAATAACATATGAAAAACATGTCAGATTACCGAACTATAAAGATAAACAAACCACGCAGAAACCAAATTATAATGATACAAAAGCAAGTGTCCTTCGGAGCCGGGCCCTTAGCTTCCAACGGTACACCGCCTTAGATTACTCCAGACGCAGAGATGAAATAAACACCAAGTCTTTTATATTAATGCATCAAAAAATGTACAGCAAACCAAGTCTTAGTGAGAGTCGATGATCAAAGTTGAGTCTGAAATTCACAGTTACATATATAAAAAAAAGTCCCTTTGCTTAACGATGTTGTTCCTTTTTATAAAAGTAATGACGGAGGTTCTAGGTAGCAAAAATATGCAAAACAGCGATCCCTCAGGATCAAAGATCCTGAGGGATTTGCCAAGCCGCTAATCCTTTACTTTTCTTTCCCTGTTCTGCCGAATTGATAACCCTTCTTTCTTTCCTGGGTCGTTCTGCTTCGATCTGTTCGATCTCGTTCACATCCAGTTCCCTTCTAAAGGGACAGTAGTTATTCCTCCTTTGTCTTTTCCTTTCGAACGGCAGCTCTTCGTTTCCACCTTTTCCTGCATGGAAAAATAAAAATTATCAACGATTAAGCTTTCCATACTAATTCTCACACATTCTATTAAAATTCTTTATTTCTTTAAGTTCATTATGCAGAAAGGGTTACAATTGTTATTGAAAAGTCACTAAATTGTTCGTCAAAAACATACCTTTCCAGTGCTCCACAAATGTATCCTAATTGGTAGACTCTTTCAAGTGTTCAACTTCAACAAATTTATTCATAGTTGTTAGATTGTAGTGGGGTACTTTGACACTCATTATCATTATTGGTGAGTTGTCTCATTTTTGTTAACAATATATATCAATGACAATTAATCAAATGATTTCTCACACGGTCAACTATGGCTCATTTATTCCCATAGTGTAGAAATGTACCATCTGGGTTCTGTGAAGACCTCGGGTTATGTTAGTATTTTCGTTCACTTGACAACTCCTTCAGTTTTCTACCAGTGACACCTTCCACCTTTATATGTTGTAGTCCTTCACAACAGCATCTTATATGTTGACACCCGAGTTTATGCAGTACCACTATGCCACCTATATGACTTGGTACTTTTATGAGGACCAATTATGCATCATCATTGATCAGACAATATTCTAGCATCATTGATCGACTATTTTTCTATATGTGATATTGAGACATAGCTTTGTTGTGTTCCTTTGCGGCTATGATCAAATGAACCATTATGTATTCTACAACACTTTTTGTTCACTTATGTATACATTTTGGATCCACTTTATACTTGATCAATGGACATGCTTTATTACTTCTGAGCATGGTTATGCCTACCTCAGACATATGTTTTCTTTCTGACTCCTTCCACAGGTATTCGATTAGCTAGAATCTGGTGATTTCCTCCTAGGTTCTCGGATGAATCCTCTCTCTATACTTAATATATTTAGGCCATTAGGTATCCCTTCTGATCTCATATATTAGGGGGCATCTATTATAGCATCATTTAGCACTCCTTTACACTTGATGCTCTTATATGGCCTTGGGCAATATTTTCCCATGTAGACTTGATCATATATTAAAAAAAATATGACAAATTCCATACACAAATCTCCCCACACTAAATCACGTACATACATAATTCCTATAACACTATACTCACATATACCTTTTAAAATATGAAAAAATAAAATAAAATTCTATTTTTCGGGTAGGGTTCACGGGCTTTCCCGAGAGCCCACCTACAGGAGCCCATGGCATAACTGAATTAACTAATTTCAAGTGGTACATATACACCCCTTGGGTAGGCCTAAAAAACATAAGAGAAGGGATATCAACATTATACTCATTTTTCTCCTAAATCAAGTCTGATTTTCCCATGCCTCATGCATTCCCAGTCTCTATGGAAACCCTGGTTTCCTTTGTAGATATGTTCATCATCTTTATAGATTCTCCTTTCACTTATTAGAGAGGTTGTATTTGGGGCTCAGGCTGGACAGATCCGGAGGAAGGCTTCGCTGGTGCTTTGGCTTGGATCAGGTTCTACCTTTCCTATACCTATTGTTGTTAATCAATAAAGAAGCTCATGTCTTGTTCCTGATATGTTATTGTCTCATGAATATAATTGATATGCTTATATATGATGATCTAACATATCTTTTATGTATTCACATTGAATTATCTATCATGTATATGCTTTTGTGAATTGACTAGGTCTATTCATTATGGAGGAAGCATAGGGTTTGGACCCTACGGGAACATCATCAAACGTAGGACTTCCAGGTATGTTTCCAAATCTACGTTTAGTAATTCATATGTTTGGCATGCTTGCTTGATTGCTCTTCATTGATTATCTTGTTCTGCTCCGTTGAGGTTGTCAACCCTTACCTTGAGGAACTTTTCTCTCTAACAAAGAGGAAACACTTCTATTAAGCTCTTAACCTTATGTTGTTTCAAGTCTCATGCAATTATGATTGTGGTCCTCTTCTCATTATTTCATTATTTTAAAAGGTCTCAATTTTTTTGTCCCTATCTTCTCTAGGATTCTTTTCATTAAAAAGATGTGACGTTGATATTTTTTTTGTCATAAAAAGGTTCTCCTATACTTGTGGTCTTTTATAAAATCCCAATATTTATGCACCATTGCAGTTTGACCCTCACCTTATGTTTACTTAAAGGGATTCCTAACATAAAAATAAGGGTATTTTTAAAGTGCCACAACAAATATTAAATGTTATGTTTTTAACAAAAATGGGTGTTTATAGGCGGACCATTCGGAATCTTTACATTGTCGTCCAAGTGCTCTTTGCAAAGTTCATGTTATATTCAAACCTCAGCCTTGCTATATTTATCACTTATTGCTCAAAATCTTAAGGAGTGTGTATACGTGGACCAATGCGCATCTATACATTGCCATTCAAGTCCTCTTTGTCAAATTTTATGTTATATTCATCACCTTTTCCTTCCTATATTCATCACTAATTGCCAGAAATATTAGAAAGCATTGTGACTCTTGAATCGAGCTAGATCTATAGTTTTTAAAATAAATACTATGGTTCCTTTAGTTCTTTCTTACATTACAAAGTTTCTTTCACATTCACGCACCAAGAGTGATCCATGTCATAGGTCCCAAAGCCCTCCACTACATATGTGTTCTTGTCATCAAATTAGGTGACTCATAAGAATAGTATATGTGGCCCATGCTCTATTTGCACCATCGATGTGGGATAAATGATATAAAATAGTTCTTTTCATTTAAAAAAAATAATTTACAACTAATCCCTACCGAGGGTTTGTATAGCTATTGAAGCCACATCAATAAAGGCCCACAACCACCAACAATGGCCATGTATTATGAAGTTATGATGGAAACAATAATTTAATATATACATAGTGACTCATCAAGTCGCATTCCATGTGGGATTTCGGATTTTAATTTTATTTGAAATAAAAAGAGCTAATTATGTAGAGGTTCTACCTTGCCATCCAACAATAATACAAATGACATAATTCAATTGAAATCTAACATCCTTTCCATTAAATTCTTGCAAGCATCTAGATGGGTTTTGGTGAAGATGAAATGTATTATGGATTTGAATCTAGTACATGATGAGAAAATATAGGCCTTTGAGTTGGACCACGACGATAAACAAGATCAATGGAAAGGTTATTTTCAAATGACATATAGTCATGTGATACATAGAATATGAAGCCAAAATTGATGAGAATTGAGTAGGATACCAGGAGATTACGCCTGTAGACAACCTTTTACTCCCTCTCTACTTCTCCCACATAGGGGTTGAAGAAAATTAAATCCTGAAAGTAATGCTAGGACAAAGAGGCCAATAACATTCAATATTATATTTATTATGGAACTTTGGATGCACATTTTTATTGGCATCGATTTCCAATGATATATGTATGGTTGTAAAAACATATATTGTCCATGATTAATTTCATTACATCAATACATCACGAGTGCAAACATAGAGAAATAGACGATGACATCGAATCCATGGTTGTGGTACATCCTTCAAATAAGCATGCCTTTTATTTTGGTAAACTCACGATGGAGGACGAATGTTCCAATTGTTTTTAACTTTGGCATTGGTTCTTGGAAGACAACCTTAGCAAATAATATAATACTTTCCACTTCAGAGCAGTGTTGGATAGAACTTTGTAGACTACTTCACTGCATAATACAATTATGTTAAAAATGGCGACACCTCTTTCAGTTTAAAAGCAAGAGTACACTAGAACACCAGGAAAATTAAAAACCAAGAAACTTCATGATAAAGAAACTGAGATTGTAGAGCCATGGGTCACAGATAAAAAAATAGCGAACATATGGCGATCAATTAATGAATGCTTACAATATCTATGACACAAAGCTTCCCATTGGAAGATAATGAAAACAAGTATGGACTGGTAAAGATAAAATAGAATGTCGTATTCCTACTACATCAAAGGGGAAGATGATTAAGCCAAGTTTATTAAAACATATAAATTTTGGCTAATTGCTTTGCATTCCATGTGATGAATTCGTTACACGGAGTAGCTTCCCACTTGTTAATAAAGGAAAAGGGAGAATGTACTACATATATAGATATATATATATATATATATATATATATATATATATATATATATATATATATATATATATATATATATATATATATATATATATATATATATATATATATATATATATATATATATATATATATAGATATATAGTTCATTCAATAAGTGCATGGAACAAACACATATGTATCAAATAATCAAGTTTTAAAGAAATTTTGATTAAGGCAGAGAAGTTTCCCAAAGAGTTCAATGAATGCAACTGTTTGATATTCATCTGATGATAATTTAGCAATGATTGAGACTTAGCAATGATTGAGACCACCAATCTTCCTGAGGAGATCTATAAAATGAAGCATTTTGCTAAAAACAAGGGATTCCTTCTTAGCACACCTAGATGTTACCCATGAGTGAGTGAGGGTGACCAATAGTAAGGATTTCTTTGTTCTATTCCTAATTTCCCTCCTCGTACAATTAACTTCTATTTATGTGATGCAATTTCCAGGTTTACAGGACGTCTCTTTTGAGTGCCTCCTAGAAAGTGATTGCATAGCTCCACCAATTTATAGTCAGGAGAAGGAGAGAATGTTCTTGCATTTGTTTCATTGTTTTACAACTTAAATTGGTATAGAGTTCATGATTATTATGTAGGATCAAAATCTTGTTGGTCACTCTCAACTAGTTCTTGCATTTGTTTCATTATTTTACCACTTAAATTGATGCAGAGTTCATGATGATTATGTAGGATCAAAATCAAGAATGTTCTTGCATTTGTTTCATTGTTTTATCACTTAAATTGGTACAAAGTTCATGATTATTACGTAGGATCAAAATCTTGTTGGTCACTGTCAATTAGTTCTTGCATTTGTTTCATTGTTTTACCACTTAAATTGGTACAGAGTTCATGATTATTATGTAGGATCAAAATCTTGTTGGTCACTGTCAACTAGTTTAAAACTATGTAACGCCTTCCATTTCTCCACATATTTCACCCTTAAAAAATGTACTTAAGAATGTAATAAAATAAATAACTTTCCTTGCTAATCAATTTACTCTTTTATGGTCTTTGGCAACTGGGCTAATTCTCTCTTATTAATTTCCAGACTTTACCTTTGTATAAATGTTTTAATTTATTTTCTACAGTTGTAAAATTTTAATTTTATGTGTTTTCTTTTATTTTACGTAAATTATGCTCTTTTTACCATGTTTTACTATTTCTCATAGTAACCCTAATTTCTATAAATAATGTGTTTACTAATCTCCTAACTTTTAGTTTGTTTAAAATTTTGTTTAGTTAGTCGTCATTTCATTTTTAAAGTTTTCTATCTTGTTTCATTTATGTATGTATTTTATTTATGCTCAATTTTAATGGTTTCTTTTCATTTGCTACTTGTCCCTTTTAACATTTAGATGTTGTATAAAATAAATCTTAATCATTAAATAACTAAATCATACATTTCACATAATGAATAAAGGTTTCATTTTTAATATCTATATATATATATATATATATACAATTTAACTATATGATTAAAGAGTTAATTACACACGTTTTGTGTAGTTTAATGGTAAAGTTAAAAGTCACGTGACTTGGTTGTCATAGTTTCAGTTCCCACTAAGTTCATTTGGTTTAATTAGAATTACATAATAAAGGGGTTAATAATACTCTTTAAAAATTATATTTAATTGTTGTATAAATAAGTATTAACCACTTCATTTCTTTATTTATGCACCTAATGTTTGACATTAACAAGAGTGTTGTTGTTTGTTTATTTTCTCATGCATAAAGACATTATAGTCATTTCTTTTTCTTTAATTTATAAGTTTCTTGTAGCCGAGTCACTACAGTAATCTCAGGTCCAAACCTTAGCGAAATGATTGATTTTCCACCTTTTATATATTTTTTTGTTTAGGGTTAGGATTTTTATTTCTTTTCTTTTCTTTTGACCGTGAGGGTTACTAGTTGTATGATTCTTCCTCGCCAGATATAACTCCTTGAAAATTAAGTAGATTGAGTTGCGCTGCTATTAGCATGGACTCAATTCTAACTTTAGGAGCTATTGATGGTGCTAGAAATCCATCAACCAAGGGGATATCCATGATATTAAGTCCCAATTAGACCTCACACCATTTGGTATAGGAGTCCCGTCTTGTATAAAGTCCCAGTTGCCAAATACTCAAAGATCTTCCTTGGCTCTAGCTGTCAACACGGGAGAGTGATGCAATGGTATCTTCGAACAATAAGGTAAGTGTGCCTAGTGATAATGCAACACAACTATGTCAAGGTTCTCTTACTGCAAAAGGGGGGAGAAAATTGGGACTCTAAGTGAGAGGTAATAGTACCACCTAGGAAGAGACACACACGAACCAGGAAGGTCTGGCCAGCGTCGAGTTGAATAGTCCACAACGGATGAGGCAGTCGTTAAAACCGAAGTACAGGGAAAGATCCATCAACCATCCAATGAAATAGTCCACAACGGATGTCACCGTCATTTTAACGAATGAGCGAGAAAGGTCCGTCTAGTATCCTGCAGAGTAGTCCACAAGGATGAGAAAACAGTGATAACCAATACATCACATTCCCAGCAAGGTGCTAAAACAATCAAAATAGTTCAACTATCTTAGTACATGTGAAACAAACATGAATTACAAATGCTCAAAGAATACTCTTACAAACATCCACATGTCATGCCATGAAACGTGTTGGCCTGACCAAGCTACTATATTAGGAAAAAGTTCCAAGAAACATATTTAAATCATACATCACTAGCCCCAGTAGTGGGACATTGAAGCCACTCCTCGCTCCTCGAAGAGCTTACTAAAACTCTCTATGATTTGTGGGAGGAGCCAAGGTAAAAAGTCCTTTTCTCGTACAATGAGGGGGTATATATAAACAAGGGGTGATGCTTGACCCTTGTGACTCTTCGACTACCCTCATGACTATTCAACATCCTATGAATTTTCAACTGACATGACTCTTCATATTCATGCATGTCCATTGGAATTCCACTTTACATTACAATCGATTTACAATAGACATGGCCCATAATAGTGATGTGGCCTTTGACAACTCATGACACGACTTGGCATGATACTGTTGACATGGCCTATCTTGCTAAGGTGTAAATGTCAAGCTGTTGTTGCTACTGAGTGATGGATGTGTTCTTGGATGTGCTTTCTCTTCTCCTCTGCATAGCTTGATGATGTGGGGTATTAAACGATCTTCAGTCTAGAGAGGTGGTTGCATGCATGTGTTCCCTTTGCTTGTGCTTGACAAGTTTCTTTTTCCATCCAATTGTAAATGAGTATTCTAGAATGTTCACTCCTCCTTCTTCTTCATCATATATTCATGATCTAGCAATGTACCTATTCCCGCAATTCACTCATGACAGGATGACATCAAATCCAAAAACTCCCTAGTCTAAGATGATGCACTGTTATCCATGGACTAAGTCGAGGACAAGTGATAGGATGGGAAAGAGGGCCCAGTAACTATGTATTACACAATTCCAGGTGATAGGGAGGGAGATTGGTCACTAAGATTGCGTAGAGCGCAACTGAGGCTTGGCTGAGGAACTCTTGAGCACAGTCTTCATTGTCAGGGAAAATTGCGCAGAGGCCATTGGGAGACAATATTACAGAGTTGAGACCATTAGTGGATGTTGCAAGATGGGACCCTAGGAGGAAGGTCTATGTAGTTTTTAGAGGCAACGTAGGACTGGGAAATAGAGGGGCCTAGGAGGACAGATCTGTGCAGTTCTTGAGGTTAGTGAGTCCCGACTGAGGGAGGACACTCCAGAGATACTTTTACGTAGTTATGGGAGGTAAGGCAGGCTTCGTTCTCTACACATTGTAGGGTTATTGCAAGTAAGGAGGAAGCTTGATGATTGATCTTACGAAATGCGCAGTTTGGGTCAGGCTAGGAGAATCTACTTCACAATTCTGGGGATGAAGGCAGACTGCTCATCTCTAGAAGTGCATAGTGCAACTTCCCTGGGGGATAGTGACTACACACTGCACAGTTCCACGCAATAGGGTTGCATCACCGAGGGCTGAGACTACACAATACGCAGTTTATTTAGGGTCCGATGAAAGCGAGTTTTCAAGTCGAGAGGATTTTCAGAAAAATGGCTAAATGTGGGAGGCAGGTGAACTTGTGAGGAACTTCAAATTGTGATCACACACTTAGCATAATTTGTCGACACAACAACACAGACCAACAAAACAACAAGACAAAATATTACCCTCTGTGAGACTGTCCTAAGATAAAAAGCAACAAGTGCGACACTTGAGATAGACTTAGGATGATCATGATGACACTTGTGCGACAATGCTTAAAACTTTGTGTATGAGTGTGGTAGGTGTTTACATGGCTTGGAAAACTTCTATACGCATAGACTAACCTTCGAGGTCATCCAAAAGGGTCGCAAATGTGCCATGAAAACAAAACATGCTGAAAGTTGACAATTGATCCAATAAGTGAAAGGGAGTAAGACACTTAGAGGAAACACATGGAATGACTTTCAGTGCTTGTAACCATGCATGTCATTGAAGACATAATGATATGAAAATGATAAACAGTCTTTCAAGCTACACTAAGAGGTGTATTTTAAAAGATGGACTTTGTTTTCCATACCTACCCTCCAAAGGGTTATGCATGAGATGGAATCTTCATGTGGTCTCAATCTTCTATCTTACCTTGGGTTCCTTGGTATCCTTATATTTTATCCTCAACTCCTTGAGATTCATTTAGCATGTCATCCATCTCCATGGCCACTAAGAGATAAAATTGCGCAGTTTACATGGGCAGTGGCTGCTGTGGGATGAGGCCTTGGGAGGACACATCTATGTAGTTTTAGGAGGCAAGGTAGATTGGGCAGCTGAGATGCCTGAGGGGAAAAAATGCATAGTTTTTGGAGAAGGTGGATTCCAGTTGAGGGAAGGAAACTAGAGGAAACCACTGCACAGTTTTGTTTGCCAAGGGAGGCTGGGCTTTCTACACATTGTGTACTTCTAGTGGGCAAGGGAAAATTTTGAGGGTTGCAGATGCAAAGTGCACAATTCAGGAAAGTTGGATGAGGGTAGGTTGCTAGGGAAACTCTCAAATTTGGCTAAGTGTGGGATCAGTGGAACTAATGTGAAGAGTGATAGAACTTGACTATGATCTCACGCTTTAACACTTAATGATACAACATAGACCATTCATAACATATAAAAACATACTTCGCTTAATTCAACAACCTTCATTGCAGTGTATGACAAGTGAGGCTCCGATGATAGAATTTGGGAGGATAAAGGTGACACTTGTTCAGGAGTGCAAAAAATGTATATGTAATGAGAACAACCCATTCTCACAACTATTTCCTCTTGAAGCAAAACAAATTTCCCTTTGTATGACAAGCGATAATCCCATGCCCAAAGATGACACACATTATATAAAGATAAAAGGGTGAACGACTCTTAATATTGAAGAAGGGAACTTGAGATCATCAACTTACCAATAAGTGACTAAGGAAAAATTGATCACAAGATCCATAGTAGGCTCCAAAATTGAAGTATAGACCAAAGTTTTGGAGGGTTTTGCAGCCACTACAACACTTGGTGACACACTCATTGAATTCTAGATTCTCTGTCTTGGTTCGTTTTTAGTGTAGGGCCTTGATCCTTTAGGGAGGATTGATTCATCATGTAGATTACTTTGGATTCCCCACTTACCCCATGGGTAGACATGGTCCCATTTGTACCTTCTCAATTGAACACAACATAAGATTCAACCAAATCACAGTGTTTCGAATTAGGAGGGTAGTTTATCTCGTGAGCTTAGGGGTTTCAAAGTATAGTTTTTCATCTCTAGTGTTGCTCTGTTTCCAGTAGGCCTGGACAGTACCCTGACAGAGTCATGCAGGAACATAGACATTGCTTCACTACCAGTGAGCCTGGACAATACCCCGGTGGAGTTGCTCGCTTTACCTCTTTTCACATGAAGCCTTTATCTTCTTTCACCTTCATTTATTTATTAAAGAAAATTGTGCATTGACACTTATATATTTTGGGGTGGAAGAGGGATCTTGACTTATTGAGAGCAGGAGAGGTTGTTCCTTCAGAGAAGCATATAAAGAACTCTGATTTAGGTTTTCTCATTTAGATTTTCCCCTTCTCCATTTCTACTAGTTGGATAAGCTTGAAACACTAAAGAAGAAAACTGAGTATAGGCATGATGTTCCGAGAGTGGGCATAAGTCCATGGTTGGACCAAATTTCTCCGTACGGATGGATCATATTTTCTATCAAAACTTCATCGGCCAAAAGATACAGCCAATTACAAGGAAGCCGGTCATAGGATTGGCCAAATGTTGAAGTGTCACAGGATTCTTTGAACTTTAGCCACATACACACTGGGAAGCCACAAAGAAGGAAGACACAACACTTATTTGTATATGATGAAAACCAAAAGGAAAACTCAACAAGGAAGAAAATAAAGAAAAAAGAAAGGAAACATAAAACCAAGAAACAAAATCAAAAGACAAGAGAACAAAATGACTAAAGCAAACATGATGTAGAATCAAAACAAGGAAACGAGGATGGACTATGGAGAACGAGTGCAGAATGAGTGCAGGAAAGGGAAAGTTAATGATGCAACTAATCCTACTCCTAACCTAATAGTTAGAAGGTCAAGGTCACATAAAATGAAATTTCCAATGAAGCCATCATGATTGTTTCTGACCTGCATCCACAAATATATGAATGATTAAAACATATATAAAGTAATGTGCAACAGAAGATACAAAAACTTGAAAATTCTACATAAGAAATAGAAGGTCCTGCCTGTGGGAAGAAAGATGTGCCACAACTACTAATTTAACCCAATCCACATGCTTACCTTTTTGATGAATACCATTTATAAACAAACCTTGAAAGCCTGTTCAGGATATGTTTTGTTAGGCCCCTATACTACTAGTGTAACCCCTTATTGTTATTAGTACAACCCACTTATTATATTGATGTACCCATGTACTGCCCATATTGTTACTATTGTGCCACATAGAAGCCCATTATTGTTATTATTGTGCCCTTACATTATTATTGTTATGTCGGCTTTGATTATGTTATGACCCCTTAGACTCCTATATATAGAAAGGAGGTCTTTTCATTTGTATCATCCAAGAATTGTTCATTATGTAATGTAAAGGAGGTTTCCCCCTAGAAGAGGCTAAATTATAAGGCGTTGATCTATCTTTTCTATCTTTTCTTGAGCTAGTTCCATAACATTTGGTATCAGAGCTTTGGATTCTAGGGTTTCGCTGCTCCAAGCAGGTCATCGTGGCATTTTCACTGTAACTTTTTTTCTGCGACGTTTCAGACGCTAAAAAAAAACCCATTTGAGAAGAAATTATGTTGAATCTAGGATTTGAATTTCAGAGCTTTTCGCGCTATATTTTTGGAGATATGATCTACATAATTTGGTCTTTTTGCAGACTCCTGAATTACATTCCAAACAGGTGACCTGGGGAAAATCGTCATAACTTTCTCTCTGAGAATTGGATTGAAATTTCGTAAGAAGGTACAGAAATAGGACGAAATGTAGTTTCTTCTATATATTTTTCAGAGCCAAAGGTCGAAATAGTGACATGTGGAACTTCATACAAGTTCGCTCTTCTGGAAAGGTCTATAATCAGGTCATCTTGGGAGATTGTGCATAACTCTTTCTTGGAGAATCCAATTTGGCTCAGACTGCTGGCATTGAAAAGAGTACATAGAGGGCTACTATAGGTCGCAATTTCAGAACTTAAAGATCCGCACGTACAGAATTACAGTCGTTTCAAGATCGAGCTCCTAAAATAAAGAAAAAGCAAAATGAGGAAGTTTGATGGCAAGGATCCGGTAAATTGGATACTTTAGATGGACCAATATTTTGATCTACATGGTGTACCACTGTTACAAAAGGCATGTATTGCATTTTCATATTTAGAACTGGATCAATTTTTATGGTATGAAGGGCTTTGTTCTCGTAAACAACTTGTTACGTGGTCAATTTTCACGAAGGAAATGATAGCACATTATGAGGATACAAAGAGCAACACCTTCTTTAGAGCAACACCACAACAATTGGAAAGAGTAAAAGGGCTTTGTGACATAGTGGAAAGCAAAATTATGGAAACCGGGAAGCATACCCCTCACAACTATAAAGATGGAAGTGTTGTTTCTCCTAGCCTTCCACAACCTACAAGGGTTACACCACAACAATTGGAAGAAAAAAGAGAAAAAGGGCTTTGTTACATTTGTGATAGCAAATGCACTAAAGGTCATAAGTGTGCTGAGAAGAAATTATTTTACATAGAATATGAATAGGAGGAATAAAAGGATCAAGAAACATCAAAAGAAGAGGATATACGCTAGGACCCAACCCCAGAGAAAGAAGAAATGAATCAGACCATATCTTGTTAAGCATTGGCAAGAATTACCACTCCTCAAACTCTCAAGATAGAAGGACATATCAAGAAGAAAAAGGTGCAAGAAGTGAAAGATCACATCGAGAAAGACGAAATGAATCCAACCATATCTTGTAATTCATTGGTCGAAATTACCACTCCTCAAACTATCAAGATAGAAGGATATATCAAGAAGAAAAATGTTCAAGAAGTGAAAGATCACATCGAGCATCAAGAAATGAATCCGACCATATCTTGTAAAGGATTGGAAGAAATTACCACTCCTCAAACTCTAGAGGTAGAAGGACATATCAAGAAGAAAAAGGTTCAAGCAGAGAAAGATCACATCGAGCATCAACAACAAGTTCTCCAACTTTTAATGGATAAAGCCACTTCGGTGCAAAATCAAATGAAACAACAGGTAGATCAACATCATAGTGAAAAATGTTTTGATGTAGGTGATTGGGTATTTTTACTGCTACATCTCAAACAAGCTATTTATGAGAAGGAAATGTTGGCAACACTACATGCACTTAAAAAATGGCGACCTTACCGAATGGGAAGACTCTTCAAGGATGAGGATGTGGAAGCATTTTTTTGTGCTATTTCTATTATCCAACCAGATTGGATAAACGAAGCAAGGGATGAATGGAAGAAGGACAAAGAAGTATGGCCACTTATTCAAAAGTTGCAAAAGATCCCAATTCAAACAATATTGCTAGAAATTGAAGAGGAAGGAAAAATCATATTGGAACCTAGAGCAGTCACAGAAACAAGAACCCGACAGCTACGAAATCGATCAATTTCAGAGTATCTCATCAAGTGGAAGAACTTACCCGCTGAAGATTCCACATGGGAGGACAAGAATTTTATACAGAAGCATCAAGAACTACTCAAGTGTTGAGGACAACACTTTTTGAAGGAGAGGGGCATGTTAGGCCCCTATACCACTAGTGTAACCCCTTATTGTTATTAGTACAACCCACTTATTATATTGATGTACCCATTTAGTGCCCATATTGTTGCTATTGTGCCACATAGAAGCCCACTATTGTTATTATTGTGCCCTTACATTATTATTGTTATGTCAGCTTTGATTATGTTATGACCCCTTAGACTCCTATATATAGAAAGGAGGTCTTTTCATTTGTATCATCCAAGAATTGTTCATTTATGTAATGTAAAGGAGGTTGCCCCCTCGAAGAGGCTGAATTCTAAGGCGTTGATCTATCTTTTCTATCTTTTCTTGAGCTGGTTTCATAACATGTTTTCATCTACACCAAGATTCTTAGCAAGCGCAAGGAAGGATTGAAACTTTCTTTCTGCAACAGAGATTTCCAAGTAGGATTGTTCCAACCATTCAACGATTGGATCATAAAATTCATGATGGCCCTCTTGAAATCCTCATGATCTTTGAAAATATTAATTCTCAATTTGAGGAGCAGGATCACGGTGGGAATCTGATAAGGGAAAATAGATCTGATAGTTCTCAAAAGTCATGCCAAGACAGTGAAGACCTACCATAACCATCAAAGGAGGCTGAAATCCCTCAGCTGCTTGACAAAAATCTGAATAGAGAGATGTTAAACAATGAATATCAAGGAGTGTGAATCAACTTTCATTGGATGCACTGATGGGAAAATGATAAGCTGAATGAAATTTACCCAAGATAGACAAATGATCAGATGAGCTAGAAGAAGCATTAGTTTCCTAGTTTATAATAAATGGAAAAAAAACAATTTGAACAATCTTGCGAATGCTCTGAAAAATCAAACCAAGTTCCTTGCGAGCTAGATATGCCAGACCACTTTCCTGCAACTTGTGACTAGTTGTACAAGCATCATGGTCATCAAAAGAGTTCAAAAGGGATGCTAGCACCATGCATGCATGAGACCAGTTGAGGCATGGTGAATGGAGATGAACTTCATTCGTGTGACAACTTGTGCATTCATTATCATTCAAGGATATTTTTGGTGTGATAAAAGGACAAAATTGCAATACAAGATTCCCAAGAAGACCGGGGATCTAACCATTAAGGGAGAAATTAGATAAGTATGATTCTTGCAGGCAAAGATAGTCCTTGAGATGATCAACTTCACAATTTCATTAATTCATGAGAGATGTCTGTTCCCAACCAGAGTTTTATGTGAGAAATTTGCATGAAGATGAATGAACTATACCATATTCTTGAATTTGGTCAGAATTAAAATATTGAAAATTCGAAAGATCACACCCGAAACACCAAAAAAATTTAACACATAAGTCCACAGCAAGTGAAACCATGCAGATAGACAGATTTCTTGAGAGAAACTAGATTTGATTTAGTTTGGGGGGCTTACCAGAGTCGCGAGATCCTGACATAACCATCAATGGAGGTTGAAGTGCCTCGACTCCCTGGGAAGTCCTGGAACTTTCCAAGATTGTAGCATCACATTTTGAATCTTGAACTAGATCATGCATTGTTTGAGGGTGGCTTCTTTTGCTAATTTCAAAACTTCTCTCCGGATGGAAACTATCTCTGTCAGAAGTTTCACCAATTTTTTCAGCTTCAACAAAAATCAGATTAGTCAATTGAAGAGGCCCTTCTAATAGCTCATTCAAGGAAAAATGAATTGGTGAGATCTCATGAGCAAGAATATTTGAAGAGTTGTCTTCATGCAAAAGAAGAGACGATGAGGGGTAGGGAAGAGTTTCTATGATTTTACTATTTTCAATTTCATCATCGACAACCTCACCACCTTGTGTCAATCAAGGACTCATCAGACGAAGAAACAAAAGAACATGGAGTATCCTCGTCGCAAGTGAATGTGTTGCAAATGGTAGGACAAAAAGGATAGTGAGGTGAAGGGGGAGTTTCGATATGAACACCTTCTTTGACCGAAGAAGATTCTAGATCCAAATTAAAATCTTCATGAGGAACCACAATATCATATGATGTGCTTGGGCATTCTTCACGACACAAAGAAATAAAATTATCATCATTGGAATGATTAATGCCCAAGCTTGGGGGTTGATTGGAAGGATTAATTGTACTGGATTTTCCACCAATATTAGAAGGTTGAGAATTGTTTAATAATGGAAACTCATTGCTTTGACATGAAAGATTTCGAAACATAGAGGAAAAATTGATAGTGTCCTCACCTTTCTGCTGATTTTCCTGCGTAATGTGACTACCTTATACCTGATCACAATTTTCAGCCAGCAGCTTGAGAACCAAGAGAATGTGAAAAATTGGTTGGTGAAGCAGATTGACAAAGTGGGTTATGGTACAAAGAGTCATGATGTGAATAAGATAGAGGATAACAAAAAGCTATATCAACATTGAGATTAGAGTTGTGAATGGTGACATCCTCTTGCAGATTGGAGGAGTGAGTCTTCATTGTAGGCTTCTTGAGCTATTCTGGAATTTCCTCCATTGAAGTGGGAGAAGAAGGAGAAGCTACTATGCAATTATGGGGATGAATGCAGTCTGCGCAGCTCTGGAATTGCGCAGTTCAACTTCCCAGGGGAATAGTGACTACGCACTATGTAGTTCCAGGTAGCAGGGTTGCATCTCTGAGGGTTGAGATTGCATAGTGCACAGTTCATGCGGGGTCTGGTGAAAGTGAGTTGCCCAGTTGGGAGGATTTTCGGAAAAATGGTGAAGTGTGGGAGGCAGGTGAACTTGAAATTGTGAATGTCATCATTAATAAGAGAACAACATATTTTAAAAGATGAGGGATTATATGTTGTTTTAACATCTTTTGACCTTGACATCTACCCTCCACAATTAGGCATACTAGAACTGGTCCCAAAATATAGATTTTTTATTTTTCTTGAAAGGATATTTCATGGTTTTCTTCAAAGATCTAGAAGACCGAAATAACATTTTTTATTAGGGGCCCTAGTTTTGGGGTTGGGATGGTCTCCTCATTCAACATGGTTTTTAGAGTTTAATCCTCCTACCATGAAGACCTTACCTATACCTATTTGAGTTAGAATTCCAAATTTCCTCTTCAATGGAGTTGGCGAGAGATCCTAGAGGATGTTGGTGACTCTCTAGGTTGCTTCATCAATGTAGATAGAAAAGATTGACAAAACATTTCTAAGTTTCATCCGCATATGCATGGAAGTGGACTTTAGTGAAGGTTTACTAGATAAAATTATCCTCAAGTGGGAGGGTAAAGCATATACCCAACCATTTGACTATGAAAAATGACTTTTAGGTGTAGAAATTGCCAACATCTTGGGCACCTTGAGAATGCATGTCCCTCTTCAAAAGGGGCATTTTGTAACGAAGATCCGAAGAGAAGATACCGTGGATGGAGAGATTTGAAGGTAGCATCAGATATGGAGATTTTTGCAAGCCAAAAGAAGAACAACTCCCAACAACAGAATACATCTCCTAACAATTAAGCCTCTCAAGTTACAATGCAACCCTAGTAGCATTGGTTCACCCCTAACTAGAGAAAAGTATTTTGGCAAAAGAGAATGAGAAAACTTTAGCCATAATTGCACCTGTAATTAGCAGGCCGAAACCCAACCATAAGTTTCATTATTCAAATAGTGAGAAAAGACTATCAAATTTCACTGATCTAGTTGCTATAATACTTTCTCAAAAATTTTAAAAAACAACATTATCTTTACTTGTAATAGATTGCTCACTAAAATAAATAGATACTTAAAAAAAAAACAAAACAAAACAAAAACAAAAACAAAAAAAACTCATGAATCATCCCAACATACTTTGATGTGTCTGATTTCATGATATAAATTGTTCCTTTAAAATTAATAAAATTCAATTTTAAAAAACACAATTAATAAATACATATATTTTTATATTATTTTATTAATTTAAAAATAAAATATTATAATTTCATAATGTATCTCTGAAATAAAAAATAACAATCAAATAACAATACTATTAGAAAACGAAACCCATTTCATCGAGATAAGCGTTTTCAAATATATCTTAGTCTGATGGTTATTATTTAATTTCTAGTGGTTTGTTTTGTTTATATATTTAACGTTAAATTTGTTTAAAATTTTATAAAGTTCTGTTAGAATTATAAATTTGAGTTTTAAATTTTCGAATATTTTAATTTTTTAAAATATTAAATTAATTAATTAATTTAAAATAAAAAATAAATTTTGAATAATTAAAATTTAAATTTATTTAAATAATTAAAAATCAAAATTTGATCGCAAATTGTTTTCCCAGATTCTAACCCGAACTTTCCTTAAAATTACAATAATCATACCCAGCCTTTTAATATCTTAAAATCATCTGTACAAAATCGAAATTACAATAATTTTACCGGGCCTTTTAATATCTTAAAATCATCTATAAAAAATCGAAATAACTCCAAAGTTTCAATATTGTCTGTACAAAATCATATTGTTTGTTTTATTGTTTTACCACTTAAATTGGTATAGAGTTCCTGATTATTATGTAGGATCACAATCTTGTTGGTCACTGTCAACTAGTTTAAAACTGTGTAACACCTTCCACTTCTCCACATATTTCACCCTAAAGAAATGTACTTGAGAATGTAATAAAATAAATAAATTTCCTTGTTAATCAATTTACTCTTTTATGGTCTTTGGCAACTGGGCTAATGCTCTCTTATTAATTTCTACTCTTTACCTTTGTATAAATGTTTTAATTTATTTTTGATAGTTGTAAAATTTTAATTTTATGTGTTTTCTTTGCTTTTATGTAATAATGCTCTTTTTACCATGTTTTACTATTTCTCACAGTAACCCTAATTTCTATAAATAATGTTTACTAATCTCTTAACTTTTAGCTTGTTTAAAATTTATTTCAGTTTGTCGTCTTTTGATTTTTTATGTTTTCTATCTTGTTTCATTTATGTATGTATTTTATTTATGTTCAATTTTAATGGTTTCTTTTCATTTGGTACTTGTCCCTTTTAACATTTAGATGTTATATAAAATAAATCTTAATCATTAGATAACTAAATCATACATTTCACATAATGAATAAAGGTTTCATTTTTATAAGATAAATACATATATAGCAATTTAACTATATGATTAAAGAGTTAATTACATAAGTACTTTGTGTAGTTTAATGGTAAAGTTAAAATTCATGCAACTTGGTTGTCATAGTTTCAGTTCCCACTAAGTTCATTTTGTTTAACTAGAATTACATAATAAAGGGGTTAATAATGCTTTTTAACAATTATATTTAATTGTTGTATCAATAAGTATTATACACTTCACTTCTTTATTTATGGACTTAATGTTTGACATTAATAAGAGTGTTGTTGTTTGTTTATTTTCTCATGCATAAAGGCATTATAGTCATTTTTTTCTTTAATTTATAAGTTTCTTATGGCTGAGTCACTACAGTAATCTAAGGTCCAAACCTTAGCGAATTGATTGATTTTCTACCTTTTATACAATTTTTTGTTTAGGGTTAGGATTTTTCTTTATTTTCTTTTCTTTTGACCGTGAGGGTTGCTAGTTGCAGGATTCTTCCTCGCCAGCTATAACTCCTTGAAAATTAAGTAGTTTGAGTTGTGCTACTATTAGCATGGACTCAATTATGACTTTAGGAGCTATTGATGGTGATGGAAACCCATCAAACAAGGGGATATCCATGATATGAAGTCCCAATTAGACCTCACACCATTTGGTATAGGAGTCCCATCCAGTATAAAGGCCCAGTTTCCAAATACTCAAAGATCTTCCTTGGCTCTAGCTGTCAGCATGGGAGAGTGATGCAATGGTATCTTCGAACAATAAGGTAAGTTTTCTTGGTGATAATGCAACACAACTGTGTCAAGGTTCTCTTACTGCAAAAGGGGGGAGAAAATCAGGATTCTAAGTGAGAGGTAATAGTACCACCTAGGAAGAGACACACACGAACGAGGAAGCTTTGGCCAACATCCAGCTGAATAGTCCACAACGGATGAGGCAGTCATTAAAACCAAAGTACTGAGAAAGATCCATCAACCATCCAATGAAATAGTCCACAACGGATGTGACAGTCACTTGAACCAATGAGCGAGAAAGGTCTCTCTAGTATCCTACGGAGTAGTCCACAAGGATGAGAAAACAGTGATAACCAATACATCACATTCCCAACAAGGTGCTAAAACAACCGAAATAGTTCAACTATCTTAGTACATGTGAAACAAACATGAATTACAAGTGCTCAAAGAATAGTCTTACAAACATCCACAAGTCATGCATGGAAACATGTTGGCCTGACTAGGGTGCTATATTAAGAAAAAGTTCCAAGAAACATATTTAAATCATAAATCACTAACCTCCGTAGTGGGACATTGAAGCCACTCCTCACTCCTCAAAGAGCTTACTGAAACTCTCTATGATTTGTGGGAGGAGCCAAGGTGAAAAGTTCTTTTCTCGTACAATGAGGGGGTATATATAAACAAGGGGTGATGCTTGACCCTTGTGACTCTTTGACTACCCTCATGACTATTCAACATCCTATGAATTTTCAACTGACATGACTCTTCATATTCATGCATGTCCATTGGACTTCCACTTTACATTACATTCGATTTACAATAGACATGGCCCATAATAGTGATGTGACCTTTGACAACTCATGACACGACTTGACATGATACTGCTGAAATGGACTATCTTGCTGAGGTGGAAATGTCAAGCCGCTGTTGCTACTGAGTGATGGATGTGTTCTTGGATGCGCTTTCTATTCTCCTCTACATAGCTTGATGACGTGAGGTATTAAATGATCTTTAGTCTTGAGAGGTGGTTGCATGCATGTGTTCCCTTTGCTTGTGCTTGACAAGCTTCTTTTTCCATCCAATTGTAAATGTGTATTCTAGAATGTTCGCTCCTCCTTCTTCTTCATCATCTCTTCATGATCTAGCAATGTACCTATTCCTGCAATTCACTCATGACGGGATGACATCAAATCCAAAAACTCCCTAGTCTAAGATGATGCATTGTTATCCATGGACTCAGCCAAGGACAGGTGATAGGATGGGAAAGAGGGCCCAGTAACTATGCATTACGCAGTTCCAGTTGATAGGGAGGGAGATTGGTCACTAATATTGCGCAGAGCGCAACTGAGGCTTGGCTGAGGAACTCTTTAGCATAGCCTTCATTGTCAGGGAAAATTGCGTAGAGGCCATTAGGAGACAATATTGCAGAGTTGAGACCATTAGTGGGTGTTGCAAGATGGGGCCCTAGGAGGAAGGTCTATGTAGTTTTTAGAGGCAAGGTAGGACTGGGCAGCAAAGGGTCCTAGGAGGATAGATCTACGCAGTTCTTAAGGTTAGTGAGTCCCGACTAAGGGAGGACACTCCAGAGAAACTTTTATGTAGTTATGGGAGGCAAGGCAGGCTTGTTGTTTGCACATTGTAGGGTTCTTACAGGTAAGGAGGAAGCTTGATGATTGATCTTAAAAAATGTGCAGTTCAGGTCAGGCTAGGAGAATCTACTTCACAATTCTGGGGATGAAAGCGGACTACTCATCTCTAGAATTGCGTAGTGCAAGTTCCCTGGGGGATAACGACTGCACACTGCATAGTTCCACGCAACAGGGTTACATCACTGAGGGCTGAGACTGCGTAATACGTAGTTTATTTGAGCTTCGGTGAAAGTGAGTTTCCGAGTCGAGAGGATTTTCAGAAAAATGGCTAAGTGTGGGAGGCAGGTTAACTTGTGAGGAACTTGAAATTGTGATCACACACTTAGCATAATTCATCGACACAACAACACAAACCACTAAAATAACAAGACAAAATATTACCCTCTGTGAGACAGTCCGAAAATAAAAAGCAACAAGTGCGACACTTGAGATAGACTTAGGACGATCGTGACGACACTTGTGCAACAGTGCTTAAAACTTTGTGTATGAGTGCAACAGGTGTTTACATGGCTAGGAAAACTTCTATACACAAAGACCAACCTTTGAGGTCATCCAAAAGGCTTGCAAACGTGCCATGACAACAAAACATGCCAAAAGATGATAATTGATCCAATAAGTGAGAGGGAGTAAGACGCTTAGAGGAAACACATGGAATGACTTTCAGTGCTTGCAACCATGCATGTCATTGAAGACATAATGATATGACAATGATAAATGGTCTTTCAAGCTACACTAAGAGGTGTATTTTAAAAGATGGACTTTATTTTCCATACCTACCCTCCAAAGGGTTATGCATGAGATGGAGTTTTCATGTGGTCCCGATCTTCTATCATACCTATGGTTCCTTGGTCTCCTTATATTTTATCCTCAACTCCTTGAGATTCATATAGCATGTCATCCATCTCCGTGGCCACTGAGAGATAAAATTGCGCGGTTTAAGTGGGCAGTGGCTGTTGTGGGATGAGGCCCTGGGAGGGAACATCTGCATAGTTTTAAGAGGCAAGGTAGATTGGGCAGCTGAGATGCCTGAGGGACAAAAATGCATAGTTTCTGGAGAAGATGAATCCTAGTTGAGGGCAGGAAACTAGAGGAAACCACTGCGCAATTTTGGTTGCCAAGGAAGGTTGGGCTTTCTACGCATTGTGTAGTTCTAGTAGGCAAGGGAAAATTTTGAGGGTTGCAGATGCGAAGTGCGCAATTCAGGAAAGTTAGATGAGGCTAGGTTGCTAGGGAAACTCTTGAATTTGGCTAAGTGTGGGATCAGTGGAACCAATGTGAAGAGTGATAGAACTTGACTATGATCACACACTTTAACACTTAATGATACAACATAGACCATTCATAACATATAAAAACATACTTCGCTTAATTCAACAACCTTCGTGGCAGCTTACGATAAGTGTGGCTCTGATGATTGACTTTGGGAGGATAAAGATGACACTTATTCAAGAGTGCAAAACATGTCTATGTGATGAGAACAACCCATTCTCACAACTATTTCCCCTTGAAGCAAAAAAACTTCCCTTTGTACGACAACCGATAATCCCCATGCGCAAAGATGACACATATTATATAAAGATAAAAGGGTGAACGACTGTTAATATTGAAGAAGGGAACTTGAGATAATCAACTTACCAACAAGTCACTAAGGAATAATTGATCAAAGGATCACAGTAGGCTCCAAAATTCAAGTATAGACCAAGATTTTGGAGGGTTTTGTAGCCGCTACAACATTTGGTGACACACTTGTTGAATTTTAGATTCTTTGTCTTGGTTCATTTTTAGTGCAGGGCCTTGGTCCTTTAGGGAGTATTGATTCATCATGTACATTACTTTGGATTCCCCACTTACCCCATGGGCAGACATGGTCCCGTTTGTACCTTCTCAGTTGAACACAACATAAGATTCAACCAGATCACAATGTTTCGAATTGGGAGGGTAGTTTATCTCACGAGCTTACGAGTTTCAAAGTATAGTTTTTCATCTCTAGTGTTGCTCTGTTGACAGTAGGCCTAGACAGTACCCTGATGGAGTCACGCAAGAACATAGACATTACTCCATTGTCAGTGAGCCTGGACAATACCACAGTGGAGTTGCTCGATTTACTTCTCTGCGCGTGAAGCCTTTCTCTTCTTTTGCCTTCATTTATTTATTAAAGAGAACTGTGCATTGGCACTTATCTATTTTGGGGTGGAAGAGGGATCCCGACTTATTGAGAGCAGGAGAGGTTGTTCCTTCGGAGAAGAATATAAAGAACTCTGATTTAGGTTTTCTCATTTAGATTTTCCCCTTCTCCATTTCTACTAGTTGGATAAGCTTGAAAACACCAAAGCAGAAAACTGACTATAGGCATGATGTTCCCAGAGTGGGCACAAGTCCATGGTTGGACCTGTTAGCCCTGCTATATATCCTTGATTTCTAAAGGCCGGAAGTGAGCTTGGTCCATGGTAATACCCAAAAACGACTCATAATGGTCACTTTCTCTTTCACTCGCACTGCTCATTTTCCTTTCATCGGTCCTATCGAAAATCACATCCATGTGTGTATTAAGGCTGCGTCCCTTGGCTTTCGCCGATGCGATATTGTGATATGAACTATACGCAAATACCCAAAAAATACCAAAAAACCCAATCTAATGACTTTCGTTTCACTGGATCACTCCTCTGTCATCAATCGCCGCGCTCGATTCAATGGCTCCCTGTCACGTCCAATGGAAAGTCCGTGTGATCACTTCCCCACCATCCGATCATCTCCACCGCGATCAGACGACATCCACTCTCCCTGCACCCACGAATTAACGTCGCGTTAACGCGGGATGGAGGGTGGTTTTCCTCTCTCCTCGTTGCCACGTGTCCCGTGCTGAATGGAATCGCACACCGCACCCTTTTACCACCTAACGCCAAACTCCGGTGCGATCAATACTGCCTACCACCTGCCCACGCCTGCCAACTTTCGTATGCTTCTGCTGCTCGACGACCATTGGATCTGCTCGCCCGAGATCCAATGGCCCCCGATCATTCCACTCCCACCTCCTCTGATATCCCTGTGGACTCATCCCCACCGTCTATCCCCTTAATCCAATGGCCAGTATCGCTCCTCCAACCGACTATTCCACCCACTGCATAGTCCACATGTCTTAACCGTTCCATGCTCCCGGAAGGATGAAGGTGACCAATTTTCAGTACCAGGTGCATTTCCTCCTCAACAACTGCATTCAACAGACAATATGGTTGAGAAGGAAAAGGACAGAGCACGAACAAGGAAAACGCATTTAACAGTTATGGGACTTCATCCCATATGACACTCCAGCCACCTGAGAAGATAGCAGAGCACCAGAGAAGATCAAATTCATCCACTACAGCAAGCAATTGCACTCAGAATCCATCAGGCAGTTAAAGCTGTTGGTGGTTAATTATGACCCCTCCATACTTAGAATGGTCGAGTGCCTTTGTAATGAAACTCTATATATACCCAGAAACAAGATGTAATCAGGTTTGATGGTTGTTTTTTTGATGTAAGGTTCAACTTTTGGAGACTGTAACTACTTTGATACTTGCAGCGTCTCGTCTTCATTTTCAGCTAATACAAGCTTATTTTTCTGTCAATTGCTCACTTTCCATTTCTATTCTGTTCTAGGCTGTGCCTGATATGCAGTTTTCCTAAACTCTTGATGTTTAGCATTAGAGGAGTTGTCATCCTACCTCTATGTTTAAATCTTGCATGTATCAGTGAATGTGTTAATCAGGTTTCTTTTCACTTATGTGACAGAGAGCTATCATCCTGTCTGTACACTAGGGAATTAGATTTGCAGACCTCATTACTGGTTGCAACCGATCATCACAAGGTCTTGTGCATCTACTGGTGTGGTCAGTATTCTCCATATACACCCAATCTCTGAACTGTAAGTAATTGGTGGTGTAAAGCTATTATGAAACGAGCTCAAAAAAAGATAGAAAAGATAGATCAACGCCTTAGAATTCAGCCTCTTCGAGGGGGAAACCTCCTTTACATTACATAAATGAACAATTCTTGGATGATTCAAATGACATAAACCTCCTTTCTATATATAGGAGTCTAAGGAGTC